>OX375878.1:34359084-35559084 GCA_947359465.1 Metellina segmentata | reverse complement strand
CTCACTCATATCTCTCAGGTAGGTGGAGTATGAGCTCGTTCCGCACCATTTCTAATTTAATGAAATCCCTAATAAATTCCCGTATGTCCATGACCGATGACTGCAACAAAATCCATTCCCCTCCACACAGCGTTCTTTATCGAAACTAATTTCACCTCACCCTGATTTCACGCATCCAGTTGTCCCGAAGATCTCATCTTTTATTCACAGCCCCTTGCCTAATGATACGGGGCCTTCTTCATGAATGTCTGCCCATAATGAAATTCGGAAGATTATGAATTTAGGATCGATGCATCCCTTTCGGCCGGGTTTCTTTTGCAATATGAACCTCTTAGGGGAAATTTAGTTTGCCTGCGTTGGTTGTATATTTAACTTCGGGCTGGTCTTGGAACTAGAGCTGCCTTTTAATTAAAAAAAGTATTCTGTTCCGGTTTTCTCGTTTTTCTTGTCTCGGACAACAGCTGAGGGCTTGTCTGATTTCTACCCGTGATTTCGATTCGGGTGATTCATTTGGGTTGTGGGTTTGCTAAAGAAGTGGGGATCATTTGGATTGCTTCTTTTTTTGTTTTGTTTTATTTGGAAACTGTTATACTCAGGTCGCTTAAGACAGATATGAGATGCTATATTTTACCAAAATATGTTTTATCTTCAAAATTGCGCCGACCAACCGGTCTCGTGGTTAAGGTGTTAGCCTGTAGATCGTAAGGTTCCTGGATCGAATCCGGGTCGGTTCATGGATGTTTTAAAGCGTTTTGTGTTGTTGTTTCTAATACTCAGTGTCTTACGAAGTCAGACAAGGTCCATAAGTCCATTGACTCCCAGAAAATCAAGCACAATAAGGAGTCAGAGTAGATATCCTCTCTAGAGAGGCACATGCAGTCCAAGATGTGCTCAGCAGTAGCCGGCAGGACTAGACACTTGGTACATGTGGCGGAAACCTGTTCTCCTTCATTGATCGAAAGGCTTTTGAGATGAGCACTGGCAAGACGAGAGAGGCGCGGACTTGGAGCCTCTGTCACAAGTAAGGCAAAGCGGTTGGTGCACCTTAAAATATGTGTGGCCGAAAGTCCTCAACTTGGGTTGGTGTGGAAATATCGAGAGTGGGGTGTCATATCAGGTGTTGCCTCGTCATCTGACCGTAGTTAAAAATTACGTGGTACTGTCCTCGGATCTTTCACTAAGGGGATTGATCCCGGACAATCGTCAATAGCCAGCTATGTTGCTCTAGTACGACGTTAATTAAAAATTACCCTTCAAAATTGCGTGGTGTTGTTCTCAGATGTTCCCCTTGAGGATTGATCCCGGATCGTCACCAATAGCACATTGTGATGTTCCCGTGCTATATTAATTCTTATTGCCATTACCCATCGAAATCTGTAGTGATGACTTTAGAAAACGACAGGAAAGAGATATAGAAAGGAAATTCATTTTTTGAATATTGATGGTGCGAAGAACTGAGCACTAATCCAATTTTTTTAGGAAGTGGGGAAGGACGGTGGTTGGTTGGTTTGATCGTTAAACATAGAATGAAAATTTCAACGGATTTGAAATCTGCGGAAAGTTTGATGCGATACCTTAAGTATGATTTTCTTTTAATAAATAATTAATTATTTAATAAATAATTAAATAATCAAATGGTAAATAATTGAATAGTAAAACTGTTTTTGGTATCGATCTGGCGTAGAATTTTACGCTGATTTGAAATCCGTTGAAATTTTTACTCTATCTTCAACGATCCCAAAGTTAGAAACTTTGTACTAGAGAATAAAAAAACCATTTTGTTTTGTTTCTCGAATAAATTAAATCACGACAGTCGTCTGTGTTGCCCATTCTCCAACGTATTCTGTCCGTCTAAGTTGACAACTCTGGAGTCTGTTTAGACGGCCGCCTAGTTATGCCCGCGGCATCATGACGCATCACGGCTGTTAGATAACGGCTTCAATTTCTTGGGAAACCGAAGTTTTAGGCTTTCTTTGATAAATCTAAGGTTATTTTAGTCTACTGGTATATTAATCATATATTGCGATCTCAAATTTTACTTCTGCAGTGTTTTATTCTTTACCTTATTTAGTAAGACTTTTTAAAACCTCCAATCAAATTTTCCACGCTGTTTCAATTTGCGATAATTTGTTTTATAAAGGCTCTTATAATTTCAAGAATTACTAAATTATTTTTTACAAAAAATTAATTTTTGGAGAAATTTTATTTTGTGCAAGACACATTTCCAGGTTTTGCCTTTTATTTATTTTTTTGAAAAAGGCGAAATTGCGAATAACAATCGAATCGGATGCGCCTCATAAATATTTCCAGAATAGAGACAACTCGAGGAAATTGAAAATGAATATTTTCCCGGATTGAAAAATAAGCTCCGAACGATAAGCGTTACATATATTTCGGGAATTCCCGTTTCATAATAAATCAACGCGTAGAGAAACCCTATCTCACAATTTTATATTCGGGTAAAAATCGACGACGGATACAAGAGAGATGGAAAAAATTATACTAGGCGATTTTTCCCCGTCAAGATTTCATGATGTATAAATGAAATTACATCGCATGCATCCCAAGAAGATGCCTCTTAAATTTTTCTTTTATCCCTTTCATTTTCCCTATCGATGGAAGACAAAAGAAAGGCCGAACACAGACGAAAAAGAGAACAGTTTTAAGAAAGAATCATTGGCAACGATCCAATTCGCCATCGGCAGACAGAAGCGAAGGAATAGAGAGAGAAGGATGGAATTCAGTCTATGACAGATGTTACATTTTGTTTTCGAAGGAGAAATGAGAGAGCAGCATTTCGTAAAGATATGACGGGGAACAGAAATAAGTAAATGGCTTTCTGAATAACTTTTTGATGCTCCGAAATTTTCAATTTCTGAGACTGGATGAACATTGAAAGGGATGTTGCATTAGACTATCGTTCTTTCTGTTCAAAAACTAAGAACACGGATATGCCATTGTTGTATTTACAGAACCTCGAATACCGACATTTTAATCGTTTGCTCCGCAAATATATTGAATGGAAATTCTAACATTTATAACGCAACATTAAATACCATCATTAATTAAAATATCTGATGCAAAAATAAATATCACTTAGAGATTTTATCACTACTAGGGGGCCAGCCCCCTGCTCGCTGACGCAATGAGGATTGCTTTGCGATCCTCCCTGGTTCACTGCGCTCACATCAATGAAGATATGTGTCCCAGCAGAAGAGATTGTTTACAATATATGATGTTTCAGTCATTATAAATTATTATTAAAACATAAATTTGTGGTATTACAGAAAAGTTATACAGTACCTCTGGAATCAGAACTCGGACAATTTGTAATTCAAATGAAAACTTTGAGCAAATTTAGACTCGAAATGTGAGCGCTGCGTTGGAAATCGAATATCCAGTTTGTTGTTTGTGTGTACATTTTACCAGCACTCAAGTCAACCATACACGTTTTATTTGAGTTTGTTGTCGAAAGTAGTAGTGCAAGCGTCTTGTTGAACTATAATTGTTGGCCCTGAAAATGGCCGATAATGCAAAAATTTCAATAAAGGCGATAGGTTTCGTGGTAAACAAACAATCGTATAGTGTTGCCAAAACAATTAATTAGTTTTTTTAATTCGGGAGGACCGTCACCAATAGCCCTTTGTGTTTCTCCAATGTGAAGCTAATTAAAAATATCTATATATATATCTACAATACTTAATTACCTACTCCTTCTCAAAGGGGAATGTAATGCAATAATTTATGTGCTTGTTTTGACGATTGATTTGAAAATACTCGTTTATGTGTATGATTAGTTTAAAGGTTTTCAGTTGGAGAAAATTATCTTTTGTTCACAATGACTATTTCCGTCGTGTTATCTCTCTGTGGCTTTCATACGCATACATCCATTTTGTGACCTGTCTTCCCTGTATGACTTCCAACCAGTTCTGTCCATCTCGACCAACGAAATCTTCAGTATTATTCTTTCAGCCAACAAATATGGTTATTCAATTATTATGGTTGTGGAGTATATAAAGGTCATTGATTCAATACATAATGATTTGTAGAATTCCGTTCCATGAAAATTAATCAAGCGAGTACAAAACAAAACCTTTTTAAAAAAGATCGTCTTACTTTAAAAAGAAGGTAACGCTTAAATAAAGCTGTTTTAAAATGAGACAGTTAAAGTTAAAATTGGAAGTGGAACCATTCGTTGTTTATTAGAGAATAGTTTAAAATTTTAACCTGGGTAATTACAAAGCATTTAAAATCTGTAAAACACATTTACTTTTCATTTTTCACATTATAATGCTCGTAAGTGCATCTATCTTTCAAATAGGTATGTGGTCTCTATTTAGAACCAAATCTCTGAATTCAAAGAGAAATGCCACTTTTATTTTAAACTGCATGACAGTTAGAGTAAGGAGAATTTATAATATATAGGAATAAAATCATGGTTAGAAAAAATACAAGAAAATATACTTTTGAGGAATTAAACATTTTTTGTTTTAAGTGACAAAAAATCGAGGTAGATTATTCATTGACTTGAAGCTTATTGCAACTTAACTACCTTTGAAACATTTTTTGAATGATTATCATTTTGTGAAACATTTATTGAGAACAGTGATTTCTTCCGTTTTACGATAAATTCTTATCAATTCCTTTTGAATTACCTGTATTGCAAACATTTAATTTTCATAAAAGATCTGCAATTTCTTGAAAAGCTTGAAGAAAATTCGTCATTATTTAAAAATGGTGAAATTTAGAAATATATTATACCTGTTAAAAAGGGGCTACAAATATAATACATTAATAGAAAAACTGAGTGCAAGGTTGTTCGCAGGATGTTCGTCATTTTTATCAGAAATCTACTGAAAGTGTATTAATTATTCCGAAACTCAAATTATCTTTCTGTAGTGATCATATTAGAATCACCATTTTTTTTGCATCAAGAGTTCAATTCAAGTGAAATGGATATAGCATGTATACCTATTTGTGTCCAAACTAAAATATAGAAACTACTAAAACGTGAAAATGGTTTTTAAAACTATTTTCTTTACACAATGTTGTCATTTTTCTATGAAACAAGACGGTTTATTCTGAAAATTTTAAATGAATATTTAACCAATTTAATCCTAGTGATGATGAGTAATTCTGCTAGCATTAAGATAAAAGCAAAATTAATTCCACCCTAACAATGAACAAAAGCATCATTTATTATTCTTGTAGGATTTTAATTACATTGAAGTAACAAATTTTCACCTCAAACATAAATTAACGAAAAAGGTCAGCAATTGAAATTTTATAGTGAAATTAGGGGGAAAAGTTACTTTTTAGTATGAACAGTTTTCTCAATAACATCGATCGAGTAAAGCGCTTTTACAGACCAATAAGCGAAAAAAAAATGATTACCAAATATTAAAAACCTATAAAAAATTGCAGATAAATTACTTTAATGACATCGCATCTAAAATAGATACAATTTATGCGATGTCGATAGCTGGGGGAATGTTTATTTGGATCAAGGTAACGGAAGTTTCGAAAACAAATTTCAAATCAGTAGGCACCTTTGTGAAAGATAAAAATAGAAAGGGTGGACTCTGACACACGAAGTGTTGAGATACTATCTACAGTTCCCTACGTCTATCCCACTCTCAACTCATTTATAACTGAAGAAATGAAGAAAACACTTGTACAAGAGAGTACGTAGAATAGATGTTTCTTGCAATACAATTAAAAGTTCGGCTGACTGAGAATTTGTTGTTATTTCCGGTAATATCCATTATTTGTACTGTTCATGTGTTTTTTCTAAAACCACTTGACTAGCGAATGTTTCGCATTTCATATGATCAGACAGTCTGCACATTCATGAGGGATGATATACTCCCTCCATATATCAAGGGAATAGAAAAATAAAATGTTCAACGATATACAAACAGTAATTGGTTTGTTTACAGAAACTGAGGCCAAATTTTTGGATTGCCTTATTGATTAGGAATTGCCTTGAGCTGCTTATTAAATACAGAGTAGTTAGCACGTATACAAGTATAAGTAACAAAGTAATTTGACTGTGTTTGTGAAACTAATATATCAATGTCTAATTCGATGAAAGGTGCTATACTTCGTAGTGAATTTTTAAGGTGCTTATCAGAAGACATAATTTTACTCTTCATGAGCTACATGCTTGAAAACAGTTGTTCTGGCACAAATGTAAGTTCTGGCAATAGGCGAGGCAAGAGTAAGGTATGATTGAGAAACCAGGGGTTGTTATTACTGGGACAAGAAAACACGAGTTTTAAAAAAACATATAATAATATAAAATTTAAGATCTTGTAAGGCCTCATTTTTTGCTGTTAGATTCATGGTGGACACCACTGATTTTGGAGGATTCAATAAAGAATTATTCTACAGCAATTTCTAATCAAAGTTTAGATTCACGGGTAAATTAAACTTGAGCTATACTACATTTATTTCAGGTAGGTATGTAGGTAAAAAATTGACGTAACACTGTAGCAACACGACGGGCTATTAGCTGTGATCTGTGCTTAATCCCGATGCAAAAGATCCAAAGACAACGCCTCGGTAATTTTGAGCCATGCTCAGATGAAGAGATCAACACCTGAGTTGGCACCCCACTGTTCCAAATTCCACACCACGCCAACGTAAGTATATTTGAGGCAGGACAGATTTTACGTGCTCCAGTGTACAAAATGGTCTTTGGCTGGACCAAGCTTCATACTCGCAACCACCCGGTTGCTATACCAACTGGGTTGGGAGGCGCAGGTTAGATTCCTGTCAGATCCATTCCTCCCTGGACGTATTTGTCTCTTCAGTATCAAGAAAACTTTCATTGTGTGTATGTCTATTACTTAATATTTTATCTTTTGTATCTGGAGCAACGTGGTCAAATATGGCTCTTGCCTCATTAAACCTCAAAAACGTGAATTCGGTCTATCTACACCAAATTTTCAGAATGGCATATTTCTTCACAGTTAACGACGTGTCAATATAGCCTCAACTCCAATCGTGCACGGGGTAACGCTGTTTGAAATGTTTTAGACAACTAGTATCCTGAAGAGGTATGACCATTCAAATCGGCTTAAGCAACTATGATTTGGCCCCTTTCTTGTCCTGTCTTCGAAGAGAACCTCAAATACAAAATAGCATGACTTAGGGCCATTTTTAAGTTAACCTTCAATGTATATAAAGAGCTATCCGGTTCAATTGTTTTTTTAATTCATCATTTCTTGACACTAATTAATTTTCATTGTAAACTGAAAGGTTAAATTATCAAAAAATTAATTGCCTTACTTTTTAGTTTTGAAAGCATAATCGTACTGCTCCTATGAATTTCGTTTTGGTGGTGTCAAGCCTGGAAAGGAAAAGCCATTTAGTTTTTAGAACCCAACAAACCCCAGCACATACCATTAACAACGGGATGTCATAAGCCCACATTGGACATTGTCGATACAAAACTGCATATCTCCCGTTTTAATCTGTCCTCCGTAGATTGTAGCCGTGATTGTGCAGCTCGGGAGTCAAATAGTTTAGAAACTGTGGACCTACTGATGATCGATTTGACACAGTGTGGCAATGTTCCCCTTTCCGCTTCTCACTTGATTAGGGTTGCATAAATCACTAATGACTAATGCTCATGAGAGAGCGAGAATCGGCTTTATTAGCTCTTCTCGCTGCTGGAGAACGACTAATGCAAAATACGCGCGACAGATATTTCCATCTTAATCCATCAGGATTATCTACGTCGTCCACCCAAAGCCCGCGTAGGCCTCGCCGGGTTCAATAGACTTTGTTATTCGAAGCCCCTTCATCGATTTGGGATATGATAAGGCACCAAGTGAAATGCTGCGAAAACCAAAGCATGCGTGTTCACATGTCGGTCTAGTTTCCATTGGGCATTCAATATGGATAAGCATTGCTCTTGGGATTCGATTCTTAGCTTGTAAAGCTATGAATCAGCACACAGATTGCGATGCTTTGTCAGTATAAATTGGTCATCAATGAGTAAATACTACTTTAAAAAAATAATTATTATAACTTGAGATTACAATGTTGGTTGTTTCTCTTTAATGACACAGTGGCCAGATCTCGCCAAGCTATCCAAAGTATTGTTTTTCCTTCAAGTAAAGCCTCACGAGTAAATCTCCCGCGTGTGCTTCGCGGACCCACTCTAATGGTATTTTCTTTTCTCGTGGGGTTTACTCTTTACAGTAAACACGATCATGGATACTCTAGCTATCTTTCTAAACTTTCATCCCACCACTATTTCCCAGACCCTCTTTTCCCCCCTCTCACGAAATATTTTACTTGACGTTGTCATGCGTTTTGAGCAGCTTTGCCAAATATGTCGTTTCTCCATAACACTCCAAAACAACGATCCCAGCATAATGTAAATAGGCATACTCAAATAGGTTTGGTTGGGTGTTGTGACTGAAGTGCCAAGAATGGCTTTTGAGTCATAATACTCCAAAACAACCACACAGGTTACGATGCTTTGTCAGTATACACATTGGTCATCAATGAGTAAATACTACTTTTAAAATAATTATTAAAACTTGAGATTACAACGTTGGTTGTTTCTCTTTAAAGGCGGAGTGGCCAGATCTCGCCAAGCTATCCAAAGTATTGTTTTTCCTTCAAGTAAAGCCTCAGGAGTATATCTCCCGCGTGGGCTTCGCGGACCCACTCTAATGGTATTTTCTTTTCTCGTGGGGTTTACTCTTTACAGTAAACACGATCATGAATACTCTAGCTATCTTTCTAAGCTGTCATCCCACCACTATTTCCCAATCCCTCTTTTCCCCCTCTCACGAAATTTTTTACTTGACGTTGTCTTGCGCTTTGCGCAGCTTTGCCAAACATTGCACTTCCGCCATAACACTCCAAAACAACGAACAACCAAGCATCATGTAAATGGACATACGAAAATAGGTTTGGTTGAGTGTTATGGCTCAAGTGCCAAAAAAGGCTTTAGAGCCATAATACTCCGAAACAACCAACAACAAACCGTCAATTAAATGGACATACTCAAATAGGTTTGGTGAGTATTATGTCTTAAGTGCCAAACAAGGTCAACCAAATATGGCCCTTGAGCCATAACATTCCAAAACAACCAACGTTATGAAATTCAAAATTATTTTACCCGTATTGTTGGGAAAACAATGTAGTTTAAAAATTATATTTGAAACTTTAAATTCCGATACTTATGCTGGAAAATTTCTTATTTCTCTTCATAATAACAATACTAATATTTTATAAATATTTGACTCATAATATGAAATGATTAAAAGCATTTAAGCATGCCTAAGTTGTTGGTAGTTTAATTAACGCCGCACTGGAACAACACATCGGACTACTTGTAAAGAAATGGGTCTATTAAAAGAATGCGAAAGCGCAAGTGAAAACCCCACCGGTAATAAAAGTTTTATTTCTCTATTAGACAGCTAGCAAACCAAGAATTAATATTTTATTTTCTAATTTTATTTAGAATTTTTGAGTTTATGTTTCCAAATTGACAACGAAAAGATGCGTTCATATTTGAACACATCTAACACTTAATGTGCTCCAATGTTTAATGAGTTACAAATAAATTTTACTCGGGTGGTTAGATGTGACAAATTAATTTAATTTGTGCAAAATATCACAATAGACGTGGTTGAATTTCTGGGCGTTATGCGTATATTTTGACTAACTTTCCATTAAAGTCCTTGATTCAACGCATAACTATTCGTATAAATTCCGTTCCTTAAAACTAAATGAAGTATACTAAACAAAACCTCTTAAAATAAGATTTTGACGTCTTACTTAAAAGTGGTAACGTACAAATTAAGTCTTTTTATCAACTTTTCTTAACAGTACGTATCCCAAAGAGCGCTTCTCCAGAAAATTTTGTTCATGTTTTTGATGCTGTAAAATGCTTTTGATGCTGCATGGAGTCTTAACAGAATAAGAGTTATAACATTTACAGAATTATATTTCTTCAGCTACAGAATTCTACCTCATAGGCTGCTGTAATACCGTTATCTTTTAACTAAAAAAAACCACCTTTAGAAATATAGACGATATATCTGTGCTCAGATGGCAAAATGTTATTAAGTCACCTTTCCAAAAAAATTGAGTAAGTCCCATCCTGGAGTCTGCTTTGTTAATGTTTAGAAGGTAGCAAAATACCGTAAGTCTTCTTTTTCTTTTAGCATATGAGAAAACAAAGGTTGGAAAATTGTAATAAATCAAAAACCACAGAACCGTATGTTGTATCTTGAATCTTAAAATTACTGTCACGAAAAATTAAAAAAGTGACTTATAAGATTTTGCTATCCGAGCAAACATACAGATGGATGACCCGATCTTCAGTCAAAAAATCAATCATACTCATCAGGGACTAGCCATTTGGTATCCTTTTAAATTTGTTGATAAAGCCTTGAAATGCAATCAGACTTGTAAATTTCCGTGAAAGTAACTGTGTTACGGTGATGGCAGATGATGCCCGACAATTCTCTATTCGTCTTACAGAAAATTGGGCATCCAATTCCTGGTTTATACTGGTTTTGGTATTTATGTTTTTCCTACAAATGCAAGTAAAAAAAAGCGACTGATCGGAATTATGCCTTACCATGCGCATGAAACTAAAATTTGAAAGTTTGATTCAAAAACTGTCAGTAGATTTTGGGTCACGTCAGTTATTTAAATAGTTTTTCATTTCGGCTGATGTAAAAATAAAAAAAATTAGTGAGATAGTTGTTTTGGAATATTTTGACCTATTAGTTGGGGGTTAATTTTATTGGTCAAACATTAAGTCTAAAAACAACATTAGACAACTCTCCATACCGCAAGCCTTATGTCAAATTTCCGAATATAACGAATCGACAATTTTAGGTACAAACTCTAAACAGCAAAATGTTATCTATTGTATTGTGTTATGCTCGTACACTTTCACTCAAAACAATTGAAAATCACTAAGCATGAGGTGCAATCACAAAGTGATTAGAGTATTATAAGACCTTCAAAAATCACATGTCCGATACATAAGTCGTTTCCAAGAAAATGGCGCTTATAGCCTTATAGGGATTACGACAGATTACTTGTACTGGCATATACGCATAAACTTCGTCCATGATGTTCCACTTAGCCTTACCGTCGGTCCATTTGTTCCAAATAAAGTTTCCATGTCATCAAATACCCTTAGACCCTGAATGGAAAAATGACAATTATAACTCGGTTTGGCTTATACGAGTATTTATATGCGTGTTTTAGACTTTATAATGATGGGCACATATTGCAATGTCTTATAGATGTTTTTAAGACTTGAATTGGTATACTTATTTAGACAATTTTTTGGTGGTATCAACTCTGATGGATAAGAAAGAATTGAATTTTTTAACATTAAACAATTTTTAATCGTTCTTGATGATAAGAAATGGGTTCCTGCTTAAGCAAAAAATCGAAATTCTTCACAATCACCGGCAGCCTAAAACAGACGACAAACTGCTTCGATTTAGGCAATTTAAAATTTCTATCAATGAGTTTTAGAGAACTTTTCCGCCGATCTTGCATCTTTGCATTATTTGAGTAAAGGTAGAAAAAGACTTCAATGAACTGATCAGGCGATGAAGCCAATGCTTTTGAGTCATGCCCATTCTTTAAAGTCAAAAGAGTAAAGAATAGAAACGAATGAAATGACATATAATAGGCCAGAAAACGAAAGCCACTAGAACAAGTTTTTTTAATTCTCTCCTTGCAATGCAATACGTGTACTAATTACATACGAATCTCAATTTCAACTCAATTTAGCTACTTAAAAATATACTTTAGAAAGTTTAATGTTATTGAATTTTCATATTAACGACTAAGTTTATTTCAATAAATCCATATGTTGGTCAACATAATTTTTCTTTTTGAGTTATTTAGTTGACTTGCTTTATAGCTACTCTCAATTTAACGACTTTACGATATAACGACCGATTGGAAAGATCCTGATTGTTCTCCTATAACTATAGTGCTATTTTAGAATTGACATAACGATTACGGAAAACGTTAATACAGTCAATATCGGTTTTATGGTCAGTTCAGCGGTCCAGAAAAATCAGACCATATATGCGGAAGTTTTTACTACACTGTTTAAGTTTGGCAGAATTTCTTCACCTATCAGAATATAGTGCTCATAAACAAATATAATTACACTTTTAAGAACATTTTAAAAATTAATTCTATTAAACGGGTTCTCTGTAGCCACGAATCAAAGTTCACCCTCTACCGTTCGGATGGCAGTGTCTGCCTGGATAACGCCTCCTGCCAGAATGCATTGTGCCCACAGTAAAGTTCGGCGGAGGTAGAATTATGGTCTGGAGGTGTTGCTCCAGGTGTGGACAGAGACCTTGATCCAAATTAATGGTAAGCTCCACGCCAAGGTCTACTGCATTGCACGGTTAAGTGTTCCTTACTTTTCTTTCCCCCTACACAATTTTCACCTTTGAAACAATGAGTTCTGTCTGGCAAGATCCGATAAAAAAGTTCACATTCATCAATGTTGAAGACGTTGGCAGATTCATATCTTTCGATGACTTTTTTCTTCTGGTCATTCCCTGTGTTGCTCCACGCCTCATGAAATGTTACAATTACTATATTTCAACAACAACAAAAAAAAAAACGATAACCTCATTGAAAAAATGAAAAACCGACCCTTTAACCCATAACCAGAAAAATAAAATGACTATATAAGCGGTGCGCTTTAACACATGTTTCCCTATTAAGTTCGAGAAGGACTTTAGAAATCTGACCATATAAGCGGGGTGACCTTATAACAAGGTGACCCTATAGCCGGTACTGACTGTACTTTGTTATAGTGAGTCCGTTGTTTCCTGATTTCTTAAGGATGCGATTCGACAATTTTGGGTTTATCGCAGTATTGCCAAATGTTTCACTTTTCTCGGGATTGTCTTTACATATTGCTGGGGGGGGGGCTTAGCTTGTTTTCGGTTTTGCTCAATTAACAATTGCGGTCCAAATCTCAATTAACAAAGGTCGCAAGTGGTTAGTACAAATGTGGTTAGCGTCATGATAAAACAAAAGGCCAAAAGTTCATTAACTATTAAAATCTGAATTAACTGCAATAAACCAGGACTTAGGAACTATTTGGGTACAAGACACATTGAAAAGGCGAAGTCATTAACAATAAAAAAAAAACATTAATTTATTTAACACATTATTTTTACGGATACATATAGTTATGAGTACAATTAAATTCAACTTTAAACTACAGCACGCGAACACTGTTAAATACAAGTTTTAAAGAGAGCTTGAGAGATATATATGTGAGGGTGTATTCACACGCTCTAAGATCGACTTACTTGTCAAGGTGAGCATGGTGAAAGCTTCTCCACCGTCACTGCTCCAAATCTTGTTCAAATCTCTCTCATCCCAAAAATCTCGCAAAATCTATATCAGAACAAGTCTCCAATCCTGGGAGATGACCGCCTACCTGAAAACCCTCGGCCAATCCCTTCTTATATTTTTTACTTAATTTTGATTATTTTATTTTTTCTGGCTTCTGTCAGTGGCTAGTCAGTCCCCTCTTAAAATACTCTCATTGGTTCTGAATTCCCTTTCAAGATTTCCCTTTTTAGATTCCGCTCAACGCCCCCTCATAATTTTGGTTAGAAGCTTTATTATTATTTAACGTCAAGTTCCACTAAGCTTCATTATCGGCATCCTGTGCATCTGGCTTTCACAAGCAACTAAATTCTTCAAACTTGACAACCCCTTTTTATATTCACCTTTGTGTGTATTTCTAAAGCTTTCTGAAAGTTTCCTTTTGGGTTGGAATCTTGCGTATTTCTATTCCTTTTCGGAGCTTCATCAAAGGGTAGCCTCCCCTTATTCGGTACAATTGGTGGATCTGTTTACTACATTCCTGCTTCGAGGCACGGTTCTTTTCCCCCTCTCTTGCGAGAAAGGTGAACGACTCTGTAGTTACTTTGTGATTTCTTAAAACTGCTGTTTAGGAATATGATGATATTACATTCCCTTATCAATATCAATCAAGCATCAATTTAATAGAAGACTGGTTGCCACCTAATTTGCAATCCCTCCTCTACCCAAGGCCAATATCTCAAATTTGTTCATCGAGACCAGAAGGAAAGTCAAAAAGCATTGATAAAAACATCTTTCGAAAACGGGGATTGCCAAACCACTTAACATTGCTAAAAATACTTTCTTTACCATAGTAAAGAACGTGGAAAACATATCGCAAGCTGGAGATGAGTGGCCAAAGAGAATAAGGGAAGTGAAGCGAAATTCTCGCTTTTAGAAAATACACTTTTAGAGTGGCTGAAGAATATGCTTTCGCATCACATCCAAGTAGATGCAAACGTTTCAAGAGAAGTTTGTTTAAAGTAACGACGGAATGATGGCCTTCTGACATTATAAGGAGTGTCGCCATGGTTCAGAGGGCTTTCTAGATAAGCCAGAAACCAGCGAGTTGTATGTGGTAGGGTATTTATTCTTCTCATACCCTATATTTTACCTTGGGTGTATTTGCCGCTCTTTGTTTCTTTCGTTTCCTTATTTGTGTTTCTCTAATGACTTGAAGGTGGTACAAATATATCCCTTTGCGCTATAAATCTCAAAACTAACCAACTATCTGAACTTAGAAAAAATTATAAGATGTGAAAAGCGACCTTCCTTTTCCCAACTCCCTCCCAAGAAAAAAAAAACTAAAACAGGAATGATCGATATAGCAACCATTGAAATTGCAGAATGTTGTTCTCCAAAACGTTCCAGGTAATGTAGAGGGAGTTGTTTCTTGCATGCAACACTTAAAATGCGAAATAATATTTAGTAAGGAATTCAAATTTTATTAGTTTTGCTCTATCGTAGTTTTGTTTTTTGCTTTTTTTGTGATTCATCGAAGATGTATTTCACATCAAACTGTTCAGTAGGAATTCGATATTTCAAATATATATGAAAAAAATACAAGTGCGATCAATAATGAAACTCCAGCAATTTCGACTGAAGTTCATGACTGGAAAAGATAATTTAGCAAAAGACCGTTTCTGGTTCTCAGACTTGTCACGGTTATCTGTCTTACCTCAAACTTTGACGGTAATCCATGTGGTGAAAGCACAACAGTTTAAAAACCACATGGCTTTAAAATTGTTTTGTGTGTTTGCTTTTTAATGATGTTCAGTGTGTGTATGTACAAGTTTTAGCGTAAAACACTGCATAATTTCTGCATATATAAACATATTTTTTGAATTTCTCCTCTTGTTTAAGAAAAATATATTCCCTTACCATGCTATACAAATACAAATACAAATACAAATATTGACGACCAGCTACAGGCTCAAGCCCAACAAGGCTGGTCCTTTGTTTATGAATTCTCCAATTCCCACTGACTATCCAATTGTGTCTTAAATTCGTACACTCCCTTTGAATGAACTATATTTTCTGGCAACGCGTTCCAACTGTCTATTACCCTATTAAAATAGTAGTTTTTCCTTAAATCCCGATTAAAATGTGTCTTATTCAATTTATACCCATGGCCCCTTGTTCTGTTATCCCTATTGAAATTTAAGCCCTCTGTGTCCCCTTGTTTTACAAACTTGAAAAGCTGAATCAAATCCCCCCTCCCTCTTCTTCTTTCCAGTGTATACATGTTTAGCTTACTTAAACGTTCATTATAGTCGAAATTTGCTAGCCCCTTTATTATTTTTGTAGCTCTGTGCTGAACCCTTTCAATTGATTCTATGTCCTTTCTCATATATGGAGCCCAGAATTGTACAGCATATTCTAGATGTGGTCTTACTAAACCCTTATATAATGGCAAGATTATATTCTTATCCCTTGAAGTTACAGTCTTTTTAATATACCCCAATAACCTATTAGCCTTTTTACCCGCAGCTGAACATTGGTGACCCATTTTAAAATCCCTGTGAATTATCACCCCAAGATCCTTGACTGTTTCTCCCTCCTTTACCTTTACTCCCTGCAGACAGTACTCGGTTCCACTATTCCTGTAGCCCATATGCAGAACTTGACATTTCCCTACATTAAATGACATACCCCATTTTACAGCCCATTCGGATATCTTATCAAAATCCCCTTGTAAATTTTCTATCTGTAACTTGGTATCCACTGTCCCCCATATTTTTAAGTCATCTGAAAATATACTGATTCTATTCTTGATCCCCTGACCTATATCATCTATGAAAATTATAAATAAAATTGGTCCCAAAACTGATCCCTGAGGCACCCCACTTATAACTTCTGTCCACTGTGAATAATTTCCTTTTACCTGCACTCTCTGCTTTCTACCCAATAACCAATTCTTTATCCATATTAATGTTTTTCCCTGAATCCCCAGCCTTTCCAATTTAAACAGTAATGCCTCATGAGGTACTTTATCAAAAGCCTTTTGAAAATCTATGTACATGATATCCACACTGCTCTTATTATCCAGCTCCTCAGTAATTTTTTCGTAGAACTTCAAAAGGTTTGTAGAGCAGGATCTGCCCTTCCTAAACCCATACTGATTCTCTGATAACAGTCCCCCCTCCTCCAAGTATAACATTATATGCTTTTTTAACAGGGATTCAAATATTTTGCAAATTACTGATGTTAGACTTACTGGTCTATAGTTGCCCGGATCACTTTGTATTCCCTTTTTGAAAATTGGAGTTATGTTGGCCAACTTCCAATCCATTGGCACCCAACCTGTGCTATATGTTGAATTAAATATCGTGTGAATTACTTCCCCCAGTTCTTCCGCGCATTCCACTAGTACTCTCGGATAAATATCGTCTGGCCCTGGTGCTTTAGATGGCTTAATTCTTTTCAACTGATGTACTATTTCTTCCCTGTTGAATTTGCATTCTTTAATTATACCCCCTGCAAAGGCTCCATCCTTGGGGTCCTTTTTTAAACTATAGTTACCATTGAAAACCCCCAGAAAAAAGTCATTTAACACGTTTGCCATTCCCTCCTCGTCTTGAATTAATTCACCTCCCTTCCCCTCTAACGGTCCCAGTGTAGTGCTAAATTTATTTTTACCACTTGCATATGCAAAAAATTCTTTTGGTTTTATATTTATTTCCCTTGCTAATTTTTCCTCCAAGGACACCTTTTGCTTCCGACTAATAGTTTTAAACTCCTTTCTGGCTTTCTGATATGCCTCCATGTCCCTGTCGTTACCAGTGCTTTTATATACCCTGTATGTTCTTTGTTTTAATTTTAAAGCTTTGTGTGTTTCCCCTGAAAACCACATAGGGAGCAATTTTCTAGATTTTCCTTTTTTCCTGAACGTTACATGTTTTTTTAACACCATGTCTAACTTATTCTTGAATTCCTCCCATTGTTCAGAATGATGCAGTGCTAATAATCCCCCTTTGAATGTTTCCTTTAACTCTTCCCTTATCTTATGAAAATTTACCTTTCTGAAATTTGGAATTATTCTACTATTGATTGTGTATGCTGACTGAAAATTTATACTTAATCTGATACTTCTATGATCACTTTCTCCCAGTGGCTCACCTATAACCAAATCCTGCACCCTATCCTCAACATTGCTTAAAATCAAATCCAATATTGCATTGTCCCTAGTATCCTCATACACCATCTGGTACAAAAAACAATCCTGTATCACTTCCAAAAATTCTGCCCCTTTCCCATTTGTAGCTAGATTGTTTGTCCAGTCAATATTTGGATAGTTATAGTCCCCCATTAAAATTAATTCTCCTTTTTGACATGCTTCGTTTATCAGATTGCACATGCCCTTTTCCTGCTCTTCACTACAAACAGGAGGTCTATATATATTACCCAGAATTAGTCCTTTGCCTTTGTCTGTATTCAGTTTCACCCAGACTGATTCTATACCCTCAGTTTTACTATTTAACTTTATTTCTGTACAGTTTAAGAATTCTCTCACATAAATCAAAACCCCACCCCCTTTCCTATTCTCTCTGTCCTCCCTAAACATTGTGAATCCACTTAATTCTAAAATTTGTGCATCTTTACTGCTTGCCCAACTTTCAGTAATCCCAATGATATCTATATCCTCTGCTTGTGCAATTCCCTTGAGCTCATCCATTTTATTTCTCACACTGCGAGCATTACAATAAAATACTTTTAGCTTATTTTTCACCCTTAGATTGCACTTTCCCCTTGTATTATTTGTTTTGGTATTGTTTTTCTCCCTTACATTGCACTTTCCCTTTGTATTGTTTGTCTCCTGCAATTTAGACCCTGTTAGTTTTCCTAAGCAATTATTGTGTACTGTCAACCCTCTATGTCCTTCCCATCCCTGTGCTTGATACTAGTTTTTTGACTCCAGAATATTCAAAACCCGCTTGCCAACCTCCCTGTTACCTATCAAGCTTAAATGCAAATTGTCCCTGCTTATCCAATCCCTCCTACACTCCTTCCAAACATCTAAAAATCTAACCTCCTCCCTCTCACACAAATCCCTTAACAACCCGTTCATCTTATTGGCCCTTTGATTTAACCACCCATTGCCTAACCCATACCTAGGTAGTAATCCTAATACTGTTACTTCTGCCCCATGAGACTTAATGCCTCTTAAAAGTGTTTCTGCTTCCCTCTTAAACTCGACATTTGTAGTCCTCTCTACGTCATTTGTTCCCACCCACACTACTGCCTTTTCCTCCCCTTTAACCACACCTGCCTTAACTGCCTCAACTACATGTTTTACCCTGGCACCTGGCAAACAACACCTTGCAAAATTGCGCTTTTTACGCCCTACCATTTCTCCCAAAACCCTGACCATTGAATCACCAACCACTACTCCTCTAGTTACCTTATCCCCCTGATCAACATGCCCCAAGTTTACACATTGGACACCCTTTTCCACTCCCTCTACAGCCCTCACCTTCAAAGCCTCCAGCTCCTTCCACAAATCACCCACCTCTAAACAACTCTTGCATGTAAATTCAACCTTCTCTGACATTTTAACCCCGCTCACACACCCCTTTCCTGCCTCAACCATATTCCCACACAAGTCACATTCCACATAGAACTCCCCACTGGCTCCCTCTGTCCTCATCTCCTTGAACATTCTAACTATACCCATGCTTATGCAAAGTAACACTCAATGCACAGAAAAAGCACTACACAAAATCAAACACACAGAAAAAGCACTAAGTCAATTACACAGAAAAAGCACTGCACTTGAATGAAAACAAACAAGACAAAATATTTAGGCCCAACGAGACATACGTGAATTGTCTGCAGCTTTCAGTGCGCTTGCATGGTTAGTTTTAACTTTTCTTCTAACTTTCGTTTTCTGGTTAAATACACGCTTTTTATTTTTATCTTTCATTAAATTACGTATTTGAATGATATAACTATTTACCAGTCAGAGTTAGTTGCAGCTTTAGCGCACTCCTCTGACTGTGTGTTTTATTTTTATATTTTTTAAATAACTTTTGTGTTTGTAATAAATATTTACCTTTCAGAGGTAGTTGCAGCTTTTGCGCACTCCTCTGTCATTGTGTTATTATTACTATATTTAAAAAAAATTATTTCCATAAAACTCACTTCTCACAAATAAATCCTTCAAGAAAAGTAATAAAGTAAGATAAAGCTGATTTATTATTATCAACAATTACGCCACCGATGACTATTTCTATTTCGCCATTTCCTCTGAGTCATTTGTGTTGAACTAAGTAAGCAGCGGCATTTGATGCGATCTTCTGGCTTGGTGTTGCCGGTCTCCGGACTGCTACTGCAGGTTTAATTTGAATTTTCTTATTTCAATCTTTTTTTTCTTCTATGTTTGCTTTTAAAGGTGTTTGGGGGAGTATATGAGCAATTTCTTAGCATTTTGCGTCTCATATTCGTAGAAAACACCATTTTGTGTTGTGTGGGTCAGGCTCCTCCCTGATGGCGCCCTGATCCACCAACACTTTCGTCTTCAATAAATTCCTCAATTATCAACAATTACGCCACCGATGACTATTTCTATTTCGCCATTTCCTCTGAGTCATTTGTGTTGAACTAAGTAAGCAGCGGCATTTGATGCGATCTTCTGGCTTGGTGTTGCCGGTCTCCGGACTGCTACTGCAGGTTTGATTTGAATTTTCTTATTTCAATCTTTTTTTTCTTCTATGTTTGCTTTTAAAGGTGTTTGGGGGAGTATATGAGCAATTTCTTAGCATTTTGCGTCTCATATTCGTAGAAAACACCATTTTGTGTTGTATGGGTCAGGCTCCTCCCTGATGGCGCCCTGATCCACCAACACTTTCGTCTTCAATAAATTCCTTTTGGTTTTTATTTTTTGAATTTCCTCTTGTTTAAGAAAAATATATTCCTTACCATGCTATGTCTGCAGCTTTCAGCGCTCTTGCATGATTAGTTTTAACTTTTCTTCTAACTTTCGTTTTCAGGTTAAATACACGCTTTCTATTTTTATTTTGATCTTTCATTAAATTACGTATTTGAATGATATATATATATATATATATATATGAGAAAATTTATCGGATTACGGTCTCACAAAGGTTGACAACCACTGCTCTAGTTTCAAGAAATTCATCTCAGACGGGATAAAATTCCCTTTCCCAGCTCCAATAAATACCCGACTGGGTATTCACAGGTTGTCGCATCTGTAGCCCGCGGCAGTCCTTAATGCGAGCCGGCGACTGGTCGTTACTACTGTTTGTCTTGCAGGACGGTTGAGAAATCCCGTTTATGTCCAACAGTGTCCATTGATCGAGTATACGCTCCCCGATGGCATTTAAACTGCATTGCGCACAGGGAGTGACACAGGGGTGACATCACTTTGATTCAGAGTTGATTTAACAGTAGGTTCAGTCAATTCCTTGCCTGGAAGAGCTAATAACGTGCGACACCGAGATGTGCGCTTGCCTTTTAGAGGAGCAGGGACAAAATGCACGGATGGCATTAAGAGGAATATCCAATGGTGGACATGAATATTTCAATATGTAGGAATTCTGTCAGGTATTGCAAATGTGTGGCATCTGCAGATATCTATACATATTAAAGCCTATATATTTCTGTTGTATAAAAGGAGAATTTGCGACGATGTGGATCGGTTTTGTCATGTTTAAAGTTTAAAATATATAAAAACTTTCACAGAAAGTTGCGCATCCACATTAAATAAATATATATAAATAAATATGGAGTGTTTGTGCATTGAAAAGTTATCGCCCCATTACAAGTTATTTATCCGTTTTGGGTCTTATGCAAAATCACTGATTTCTACTTTTGGTGTAACTCGCGTGAACTCGCAGTACGTCCAAACGGCTGGGCTTATTTTCACGAAACTTTTGCATACTGTGAGTGCTCACTGCCATGTATTGACTTCATTGCTTCAGTGAATCTGGATTCCCGTTTTAGATCTGTCTGTATATGCGTGTAAGACTTGCATACAATTCAATCAATATAATTTCACAAAATGCTAAATAACTTATAAACATGTATTCGATTAGGGAATATGTTAATTAAATTTAGAAATTTGGAAATGGGATGTAAATTGAACTTTCCGATTCCCGGAATATTTTACCAGTGTAGGTGGAAAAACAAATTTTTCGAAAATTATTTTTACGGAATATTTAAACTCAAAGAGTCGTATTCACAAGTCCTGATCAACAATAGTATCTTGATTACCGAAAAAACCTTATTCGCAATGTCTGATCCGAGGTTCAATTCGTGTGTTTGTGTTTCAGTCAAAATCACATTTTGATCCTCCGATATCGGCTGTTTTACACTTGGTGGAGAGTTAGCGCATGCACCATGCTAGCTAGTAGCGAAGAAATCGATTCAGGTTGTCAAAAAAAGCAAAACGAAAGATACTCTTCATTCTGTATTAAACTACAGTAGGGGAGGATGGTACAATAACCGACACCATAAGCAATTCCACCCCCTTCCCCTTTCTACAATTTTACGATTGCGCCAAGATCGTGTTGCACCCTAGCGGCAACTAACCCAAGCATGTCTACCTTGAGCAATCACTGCTGGCTTGGCGTCTTGTTCAGTTTTATCAGCGTATGTATTTGAACGTGTGTGTATGATGAACTGTGAAGTTCGTGGTAAGTATAGTTAAACTGTAATTTATAGCGTATAAATTACCTTGACTAGATGGCACATTTTCTGTAGAATAATACATTGTAAAATAACTAGCGGAGATAAAACATTTGTCTGTTGTCCATCATATTATCACGATGGGGTAATACCTCCATATGGTGATATTGCCTTGTGACACTAATATAACCTTAGAATTCCTTATTGATATAACCTTAGAATATATAACTTTAGAATTCCTTATTGATATAACAGAATGTATAACCTTAGAATTCCTTATTGATATAACCTTAGAATATATAACCTTGGAATTCCTTATTGATATAACCTTAGAATATATAACCTTAGAATTCCTTATTGATATAACCTTAGAATATATAACCTTAGAATTCCTTATTGATATAACCTTAGAATATATAACCTTATAATTCCTTATTGATATAACCTTGGAATATATAACCTTAGAATTCCTTATTGATATAACCTTAGAATTCCTTATTGATATAACCTTAGAATTCCTTATTGATATAACCTTAGAATTCCTTATTGATATAACCTTAGAATATATAACCTTAGAATTCCTTATTGATATAACCTTAGAATATATAACCTTAGAATTCCTTATTGATATAACCTTAGAATTCCTTATTAATATAACCTAAGAATTCCTTATTGATATAACCTTAGAATATATAACTTTAGAATTCCTTATTGATATAACCTTAGAATATATAACCTTAGAATTCCTTATTGATATAACCTTGGAATATATAACCTTAGAATTCCTTATTGATATAACCTTAGAATTCCTTATTGATATAACCTTAGAATTCCTTATTGATATAACCTTAGAATTCCTTATTGATATAACCTTAGAATTCCTTATTGATATAACCTTAGAATATGACCTTAGAATTCCAAAGTTTTAATTGGATTTAATTTTATTGAATAAAAGAAACCTATAACACCATTAAGCAAAATGCTTTTCCATATTTTTGGGTAATTTACTTAGATTTTTGAAATTGATTTATGGGAATATGGATGCTATATTCATTATAAATCGGTTTAATTAAGATATGATATGAAATGCGATTAACGACACTTTGCAATCAATCGATAGACACACTGGCCAATGAAATAGAAACCTAGGATCAATATTTCATCGGAACTCTTTTTGCACGGACATAACAGCATATAAGCGTTTAAAAACAGATTCTGTAAAGTTCTAAAATGGATTAAAATACAGAGAGTACGATGCAATGGTCATAGATCTTAAGATCCTGTAAGTGGATGGTAGAGGAGATTGCTGTCAGATACGTCTATCCAACATGCCCCAAACGTTCTCTATATGTTTGAGATCCAGGCTTTGCGGGCGGTCAGGGGAAGAAGAAAAAGGAAGTCAGATTTGCCAGAGTGACCGAGCGATGTCTAATTTGATAGACAATGTTTGTAGTAGTGGCCATGAACAGAGGGACACTGCATACCTAAATTGGACACGCACATTTATTTACTTGAAAATATAATACAAAGTTTAAGATATACATGACACACCGTCCGGTGCAAAAACACGTCTCCCTTCCTCTCAAGTCTTCACCGAATCTGTCCTTATTTGTGTTCTGATCTAAAACAGCACCAGATTTCATGTTCTTGATCATATCAAGCACTGTCACACATCGATGTTCGTCTACTAGAACACAAGCAACCAGAAACAACTGTTCTTATCTGTGTTCGTAATCACCTGTCGGGAGATCGTTATAAGATTGATGTTTTGTGTACCACTGTCGATCGTTGTACGCCTAATGTGTGGTTGCATTATAGTCCATAACAGATTTGTCATCTTCATGTTAAAAATGTAACCATGCAGGATGAACTTGATCAGCCAGGATGTTCAAGTACTGCCTTCCCCACTGTCTACCTTCCATAAACATCAGTGGATCAGTTACAAATCAGCTGAATATGCCTCGCCCCATGATACCAGACCCTTTAATTGTGAGAACTAGGCAAGATGGCTTCATGGTGACCTCGCCAAACTCGACCCCTTCCGTTGGTGCAAAACAAGGTGTAGCGTGATTCGTCTGATCACTTCACCTTTTTCCAATCCCCAGATGTCCACTTACGTCTTTTCGACACCAATGCAAGAGAACTCTGATGTTCCTCACAGATGTTATAGGTTTCTTCACTCGCATGCGACTGCCCTTATCGATCCTCTGTAATCCTCTCCACATTGTTCGTGTCCAGATCTGTTGAGGTTTAGGTCTCATTTAGGTTAAAGGTTTCTATTAGTTCCAGCACGATGGAGTCCATTTTTTGCCGTACTATCCGTCTGAGATAATGCCAATCACGCTCTTGATTAATTGTTTAAAATCCACAGTTATTTCTTTTGGAGTACTGTGGGTTTCAGCTTTTAAACACCTTCAAATTCTCAGCTTTCTTGAGCCCAGTGAGTTTTTCTGTCTTGGCAATGAAAGGTCTGTCGTTTCCCCACTCAGCTTCGTTTCTTGTGTAAGGAACCTGAGCAGTATGCTTATACGTCAATTTTATAACATGTCGCCCACGTTATAGACTGATTTTGCTTAGCCACGGTTTCTAATGCCTTGGTCAGTGCGTTTATAAGCAATTAAGAAAGTTTTGCACAAATGATATATGCGTGTTAAAGTTCTTTTTAAATTACAGGTTTGGTGTCATTTAATGCATTGATTCGGTTTCTTGTCTTGTTTTTAGTTTATGTGTACATTCTCTACAGAAAAAAATTATCATGCCAGATATTTGTGTCCAAACCACTCCCTGATTTTAATAAATTCAATAGACCACAAGCGTCAAATAGTTTATTTAAGAATACATTTTTAACTAAAAAAATTTGAAAGGCATATTTCAAAACTTTTGTTATTTTTAAAAACCATTGCTAAATTCTACTTATAATTTCTAAATTCTATTTATAATTTCTAAATTCTATTTATAATTTCTAAATTCTATTTGTAATTTCTAAATTCTATTTATAATTTCTAAATTCTATTTATAATTTCTAAATTCTATTTATAATTTCTAAATTCTATTTATAATTTCTAAATTCTATTTATAAATTCTAAATTCTATTTATAATTTCTAAATTCTATTTATAATTTCTAAATTTGATTTATAATTTCTAAATTCTATTTATAATTTCTATTCCAACTGTAAAATTTTTTTGGGAGATGCTTACCAAAGAATTTTTTTTAATGTCATTGAAATCCAATTTATAAACTTTATTTAGACTATACCTTCACTTATTTCTATATAAAATCATAAATGTTTGCGAATTTCTTATTTTAATAGTTTACTTAGAATTTTTATTGAACAAAAGAAAACTCTAAAAAGAGAAGAAAAATACAGATTGTTTTCGTATCACCATTTAATAGATGTTCCGTTTTTAACAGTTTCAAAACCTACAAATCATACGATATTAAATGTACGCTAGAACTATCAATTTCTTTGTTTTAAATGTTAAACGCTATTCTTTGAATCATGAATTTTTGTTTTTAATGTTATCGTTTACTTCATGAACTACTTGACTTTAAATGAACTCATAAGGAAAAACTGAGAATTTTGATAGTTCATTATATTTCTTACATTGCGGTCTGTTTATCAATTGTTTCTATTATTGGTAAAGCTAAATTTCTGATTGAATAAACACCTTTTCAAGGTTAGATCTTCAAAGCAGTTGATACAATTTGAATTTTCTCTGATAGTGAGTTTAACGTGTTTAAAATTCTTTCTCGTATGTTAATAAATGTATCCTGAAATTTCTAAATTCATATAAAGTAAATCTTTTTGCAATTCTAGGAGGTTTAATACTGTTTGTTTATTAAAAAAATTGGTAAATATCATTGGACACAAAAACCGTTGAATTTTGTAGATACAAAACTATTATGTTCCATACTGTATCAAAAACAATCGGAACACCCCGAAGCCAGAGGTTGATCGGAAAACTCATCCTGTCTGAAGTGCACGAAGAGATAAAGAAATTATCTCAACGTAAATCTAGAGGAATCTTTATTGTTGTAGAGTTACAACAGAAACATCATAAATCATTAAGTCGTAAAGTGCCCTCTGGCGGTGTGGTATGTATTCGGATGCATCCTGAAGTGGTATGGAGTCCTTATGCTATCCTTTGCCAAATTATGTTTGGTATAATTGTTGTAAATCAAGTTTTGAAACTGTGTAGGAAATTCTACTTAGTATAATTTACCACACCTGCAAGATTTTATTTGTTTTGATAGTGTATTTACAAGAAGATTAAGTTTCAGTTTATCAAGTTATTTTGTTAGATTCCACCGGATTTGTAACTAAAACAGTGTCCTTTGTATGTGTTTCAGATTTAAGTTTTAACTGAAAGCAGACGCAGCGAAAAATTTCAACAACCTAAGTTTTAATTAAATTAAAGGTTTATTATTTCCTATTGAAACAAAATACTTGTACGAATGGAATATAAGCATATTTTTCTAATACTTAAACACTAACATTTGAGAAACTACCCTACCAAATCCAAAATTCTGTATGCACTCTTTTTTTTCTACAATTGTTTAAGGGATAATGTATCAAGGAATTCTAGATTACTAATTCATTTCACCATATAAGAGCGTTACTAAGTCAGTCATGCTAACCTGTACGTGTTTACTAAGCCGTAAATATGTTTTGATGCATTAGAAAAATTATCTATTGAACAAAATACGTCTGTTGAAGATCTAGAGAAAATTCTAGATTATTTACCAAGGAAACAAATACATGATGTAAGAATATCAAAGAGTTTTCTCATGTGTATTTTACGCCTAAACCGCAGTATAACATTCCCGGAAATTATTGCTTGAAATATTTTTATGTATTCGGAAATAAATACATATTGAATCTATTCTTGGTTGAAAGAAGTTGAAGTAAGAATTTCTTTAAGGTTTGGTGTCCGAAATTTCAAAACTATTTTATCTTGATATCTTTATGCGCTTCTATAGTAAAATATAAATAAATAGTATAAGTAACATAAATAATAAAGTAAAGTATTATAAGTAACATAAATAATAAAATAAAGTAATATAAGTAAAATAAATAAAATAAGTAAAACCTTATTTTTTTGTATGACTTGCCAGTAATTAATATTTTTGCAAAGTGAAATATCATTTTATTTAAGCTACAGAGTACATTGCTAACATGAAAATTAAGGAATTACACTTGCAACACATTTTAATTTTTCGTTTGTTGAGGATTTGATGTTTGCATCACAGTTCTTTATGTCAAGTAGGTTTATTTTTTTATCAAAACAAATCTTGTTAGCATAAAAAGAAAATCTTACATTTTTTTCAAAGTTAAAGTTTGCCTTAAATGAAATTGCATAGATTTATACTACCGTGCTAGTTAAAAAAACAGTATCTTCAGCTTAGGTCATATTGAATTGAAGGTTTACACATAATTTTAAATACGGTTTATGGGATTCATCTATAAGTGCCTTATAACAAACACCACAAACTATCGTGATTTCTCAAACGTGATAATGCTACACGTTTTCTAACATGATAAGATATTGGATGCTTATAATATCAGCATGTGGAAACTATTAACCAAAATGACCAAACTTACATATGCTGCTTACTTAAATGACATGGCAGTAGAGTTGTCAGAACAACTAAATTGCAATATACGATACTGTCATGAAAATATATCTAAATACATAGTATGCTTCTGTATGTTATCTTAAAAATTCATCTTATCCTCTTTTCCATAAAGGATGCTTGAAGAAATATATTCAAGTTTGTTACATTGGTTCACTTAATGACGGTTTAAAAATACGTTTTATTAGTTTTTTTTTCCTCTGAGTTCTCTATCAGTAAAGTATATTTTCCGCATCAAATATTCACAACGAAACAAAATTAATTAATTCATCCCGGAGAGTCATCCCTACCCAAAAAGAACCAGCCTGATATCTATAGCGAACGCAACAATCGCTTTGATGTCACGGGCATTTATTGTGGAGCTAAGATAGTACTCTTCACTTAAAGACCTAGTTCCGTTTCTACGACTAGGTCGATAAGCGAGGAACATAATCGTTATTATTTATTCTAAAAGGTCTAAGGTGTTGGTTACAACTTTATTTTAATTGATTATTGAGAATATTGGCACTGATGAGGAGTAAAAGTAAAAAGAAATGTAAATTGTAGGGTAAACAAGACGCGCCGATCACCAACAAAACATGCTTGGAAGTACTACACTGTAAAAATTATCCGTTTTTTTACGGACTTTTCCCGTATATTTGACGGTTTAAAGCTGTTTTGTTGACAAAACGGTTTTTTACCGTTTTTCACTCCAGTCATATACGGTTTAAAACCGTCAGTTCAAATTCTAGTTCTCGTCATTACGGTATTGCTTTGCGTACGATAACTTTGCCTTTTCTTAAATCATTTTAAGATTATTTTCTACACTTGCTCTTATTTTTCAGCAATTATTTTATGGTTTTGAACATCGTGTAAATAAAAGTGCGATTCGACTTTTATTTAAGGTTTTCGTTATTCATCCGTTGGCAACCAGGTCGTATGTTGTTTGGGCGCCATTTTTGATCGACGAGTGCTCAAATAGTTTCAACTCTAACTATCAGGTGAGCTTTTATTTACTTTTCATGCTCCTTTTGTCAATTTTTAGAAATTAGATTCTTACCGTAATGCCTGTGTTTAAATGTGACCTCTGTAATTTCTAAACAAAATTAATCAACCCCTATGTTGTCCTCTGGAGTTTGCATCGAAATGTTCACGGAGTAACATTCCCTTGTGGTGCTCAATCTTGTCATCTCCGTTTTAAAAACTACAGGGTGTCCTAAAAGTTCCCGTACTCCAACTTTGAAAATAATTATTGCCCGTGGTTTTTTTAATTATTGAATTTTATCGGCTTTGTAATTTTTATCGTTTCATTTTCTTTGCACTCAAGTTGTGCGATAATAAAGTTCCACGTCATTTTGTTCTTCATTGCAAGATGAATTTATCACGCATTCAGAGAATTGCGCTGTTTTAAACTTATTTTGAATGCAAAGAATTTTAGCGACATAAATATCCAAGTGAATGCAATACCGAGTAAATATGGATCATTCTGAAATTAAATAGAAATTTGACAGCCAAAACTTTTTTGAAAAATAAAATTAAAGTTTTAGAATTTATTTTATGTATTTATGTCATGTTAGTGCAATAAAGTTGTGCAACTGAAACAGGTCATTAAAATATTTTAAGTAAATTAAAGGCAATTTTTTATTTCCTTAAAACGTGGAGGTGACGAGATGTTTCAGTTTCATCTAACACAATGTAATATATTCAGGTATTTAATCAAAAATGTACTATTCATGAGTATTCATTGTCAGTTGTTTTAAAATGGCCATAACCTCATCTTGAACTGTTGCTTCACATTCTTCACAGGAAACAAATTTGTTTTTAGCGTCATGTCATCTTGACATGAAGCGGATCTGGTAAGAAACTTCAAAACATTCAGTGACATTTGCCACATAATAGCAAACACTCTTTCTACCAAATACTTTGACAATTATATATGCATTAAATGCATTTGAGTCGGGTCGCAAAGATTCAGACAATGAGCAGAATGTCAGAACATTAAGTTTTTCACTATCTTCAATTTATCTATGTAATGTGATTTGGTCATGTGAATCTCTGAAATGCACACTTTGTATCTCCCAAAATCAACATGTATCAGTATCTCATCTGTTCCAAGGTTATCTTTAGGTTGAAAATTGACCTGTATTGATGGGACTATATTGCAAACATGCTTCATGAAGTAAGGAAGCATATCATTAAATTTATTAACTAGCGTTTTGACTTCTATTTCAACTTTTGATTTAACCACTTTCTTAGCTAACTTTTTTTTTTATTTATTTAACTGTAAACTTCTTTCCTCTTCCATTGCTCAACACATGTAATCACAATTTCAAAATAATTTGTCTCTACGTGTTTGTTAATGCACTTCTTTCCAGACATTCTTCTTCACTTTTTACTACATCCTGACAGCAGAGATTTAATCATCTGATCTAAATCATTGTAATTAAGAACTTTGAGGCTTTTTAATTTGTCAAAAGTTAACAACATTTTCATGCTTTTCACATGCACATGTTTCTTACATCAGGTTGCAATACCCAACAGCTTCATCTGGGTTAACTACTTCACTCTGTTTGGTGGAATATTAATTTATTTTATATTCAAACAAGATTTTCTTGTCTTTTCAACCCATTTTTTTGCTGAGCCCTCTTTTATATCGGCAAGCACTGAAATACCTTTTATTTGTCCTTCTATTATATTTCTCCTGCTCCTTCCTTTTAAATTCATCATACAGTTTTGGATCATTTTTAATTCTATTTCTCTTTGCTAAGACTCCTTCCAGACTTTCCTAAATTTGATTATATCAGATTTCTTAGACATGGTACCAACTAGGCCAGATTGACATGATACCAACTGGTACCATGTCAGAAACAACAAAGAGAATATCAGTCATGAGGATACTTAAATTATCTCTCAACTCAATGCCATATTTTCAAAGAAAAATTAAAAGATTTTATCAGCATACATAATCAGACCCAAAGTTACAAGTGTTCAAACATTGTAAATCAAATAAAGCTGGTATACTTTATTATTCCAGATTATTTTGTACATTTTCTAACTATCTGTTGAAATAAGTTCAGCAATAAATGAAAATATATATCTCTATATTAAAAAAATGTTACCGCCGCCGCAGGATTGAAAACTGTGTTGTTTAGCTCGATTCTTAGACGGTTTCCCAAGAAAGTACTGATCGGAAAAAAACAAAATTAACATGGTTTGTTCTTCATCGTATTCCCTGGACAATTATTAAGATTTTTTTCCGATGCGGCTATTAGTTTAGGGTTTATTAAGTGTCAAAATTGAAGAAGCGAAATTTCTTCCGCGAGTGAGCAAAACACATTCAAATTTTCAGTATTCAGCCGTGAGTTTTTTTTAAGAGTACCTCTCAACGTAAATTTTTGCAGCTCATCAAGTTTTTTTTTTAAATTTCAATTTGGTTCTTGATAGTATTTTTTTGAAATTCGGGAAAAATCGGGTCATTTTTGTTACTTTTTTTTAAAACTGCCGTATCTATATCTTATTACTATTAGTTTTTAATTTTTAAAATATCGCAGTATACCTCAGAATGTACTCTTTCTTACGGTACTATTATTTTTGAAATCGGTTAATAATTAAATTGGATGCGATCAAAAGTAGGTCATACAAAATTCGGAATCTTTGGATATTTTAGCTACTTTCTGTTACAACCGTTATATCGACAGAAAAAACAGTTATTTTTAAAATTTGAGAACATCACTGAATACATTACATTACACTCTTTCTTATGGTACAATTATTTTTAAAATTGGTTAATAAATAAAATCGATGCAATTACAAGTTGGTCATACAATTTTCGGAACTTTCAGATCATAATTTCTGATACAAAACTAAAACTGTCATATCTATATCGTATTACTATTAGTTTTTAATTTTGAAAATATCGCAGTATACGTCAGAATGTACTCTTTCTTACGGTACCATTATTTTTAAAATTGGTTCATAAATACATTCAATGCAATCAAAAGTTGGTGACACAAATTTCGTATTTTCTATTTCGCCGAGCATATTTGCGGAGCACATCAGGGTTGTTTTTTTGACTTCTCGGGTTTGCCAGATATCAAATTTATCGTAGCAACAGTTGCCATAACAACGATATCTTTTTATTTGGCGAGGAAAAAGGCTCGCTGTTTTCCCTCTGTTCTCAGACGGTTTACCGAGAAAGTACAAAGTACAGATCGTAAAGTTTGGAGATTAAAACGGTTTACTTAAAATTGTACAGGGAACAAGATGCAGAAGATTTTTTACTCATGCGGCTATTAGTTTTGGGTGCATTAAGTGCTAAAGTAAAAAAAAAGTGAAATCACTTGCGAAAGAAGTATTGGTTTGCGAAGCAAACCAAACGGGAATGCTACGCAATCCCCGTGAGTCGGCGAGCGTAAGCGAGCAGGTGGCGAAGTCCTCGATGTGACGTCATGGACTGGAAAGTGAAATCAGGATAATACGAATTATTCAGATGGTTTCACTCTGCGAAAGGAATGTTGGTTTACGAAGCAAACCAAATGACATCTGTGAAAGGAGAGTTGGTTTGCGAAGCAAACCAAATGGGATTGCTTAGCAATCCCCGGGGGTTGGCGAGCGTAAGCGAACAGGGGGCGGAGCCCCCTAGTTAAATTAAAAAATGCCATGGTAGTGACATTGTTAAAAGAACTCGCAAGTTTTCTTAGTAAAAATATAAGAAACAGACAAAGTAATACTTACTATTGAGTCCAAGATATCTTACAGTAAAGATGGCTCATTAGAGCTTCTTTTAATTACACTTTCAGACATGTACTGCCTTCTAGTAGACTTTTTTTAGGTTATTTAGTTTTTATGCAGAGCTGACAAAAATAGTAGGGACAAAATAATTTACTGATTTTTCAACATTAAATTTAATAAAAAATATAATTTCTGGTGCAATGAAATGAAAACTATTATCAATGAAACTATTAATATTAAATACAGCTATTAAATAAAGGAATTTTTATACTTTTTAAGTTTCAAATATATTTCTTAACCTAGAAATAGGGTTAGGGACAGCCATGGAGGTGATATTTTCCTTGTTTAATTCACTTTTTTAAGTATAAATGTGCGAATATTTATTCACTTGAAGATATCTGATGAAAATATACCTCAATTAAGATCTATTACTATTGTATAAAAATCAATTGACACATGAAATTCATAAAAAAATAAAAATACATGTGACTTAAATTTCCACTTAATTTCAGAATGACCCAGATACAGTATATCAGCTTATTCAACAATTTTTTGGAATATTAGAAGTGCATGAACAAGACTCTTGGTTCCAACAAGACGTTGTAACCTTCCATACAAATTATGACACCATGAGCATGCTTCAAGATTTTTTTGGCGATCGACTCATCTCAAGAAACCATTGGCCATCTCGTTCCGTGATCTGCACATTCCTGACTTTTTTCTGTGGGGATATTTAAAGAACAAAGTTTATGAAGATAATCACCAATCAATAGGTGATCTGAAAATTGCCATTATACAAAGGATACAAGAAGTCACTCCCAGCATTTTGAAAGGTGTTTCTAAAAATATGTGTAAACTACTTCAGCTTTGCCTCCCAAGAAAATTGCAGAAATTTTAAACATTTACTATAAATGTAAGTCCAAATTTTTTTCGTTTATAAGTGCTTTTCACCATTAACATAAAAATATTTGTTTTAAAGTTTGTTGATTTTGTATAGTAAATTCACGAATCGTCAGTACAGGAACTTTTAGGACACCCTGTACAATTCATGTTTTTCAAGATCATAAATTTGTCAAAGTAATGTGAAGAATTGAAGGCACAATTGTAAATTGCAGTTTAAGTACATGCGAGAACATTACTTTAACTGATTTGTCGCAGTTAATTTCTCACATGACATTTATAAAAAAAAAAGGGTTGGGTGCTATAGTGTTTGATTGTATTTTTTAAATTAGCTTTAACCCTTAACTGCTGTGTCACAAACCGTCTTGTAACTAGTGTGGAGGGGTCTCTCAGACCTCGCTCACTAAAGTGTGTATAAAGTTAATTAATATATATTAATGAAAGATTCTTTAGATAATTATTATTTATACATTTTAAACTTAGATAATTCAATTCTTAACATGAAATATATTTTATATATTACTATACAAGTAAAGTAGATTTCATGTATCTTCAGGCTCAGCTTTCGGAACTAATTTTGCAGGACATTTCAACACTGGAAACTAAAACTATGTTGTGGTTTGGTGTTCTAATGGCACGATTCGGAATTTTTCTCTGTCCAATTTGTATTTTACAGGTGTTTTCTAAGGATGAATCCTGATAAAGGATCCAAAGCCTCCAAAAAAAGAAATCCATGAATCAAAAAGTTTTGACCTTATAAAATAAACTTATGGACTTTGAATGGTGTTGAACATTTCATTGAATAGATATAAAAATATTAGATATCTTGATTCTGTTAATTGCATCAAAGTTATTATACTGTAATCGTGGTTTGATTTTTAAAAATTTAAATCAATGAACCCTGATTATATTTGTATTTCTGTTTATTGTATATTTTTGCCTGCTCATTTTGTATTACTTAAATTATATGCAACAAACAAATGTACCTCACAAAACATTATGTAATTATCGTGTTCAGCACAGCAGTGTATAATGTAACCATATTTAAAGGTGTTTTGCTATTTAATAAAAGTTATCAAGGTTTCTTAAATGAAAAGCTCCAGAGTTCTATATTTTGAAAATTTATCACTGTTGACATTATAAGAAGACAGCAATATTTATTTTTTTATTTATACAGACTTTTTTCTACACGTTTATATAGTTTGTTACTTAATAAGTATCCTCAACATGCATATTGAAATGATTTACTTTAATTTTTATTATTCTGTATAATTGAATAATATTCTAGCATAATTTAGTTAGACTATTTAATTTAAATGTTTGAACATTATTGAAATAACAAAAGTAATAAACATTATACAAGTGAAACCTGTCGATAACCATTCTGTAGGGACCTAAATAAAATATTGTTATATACAGTATCGTTACACACAGATTTCACTGTATATTGACAGTATTATGAATAAAAGGTACTGTGTATGGCACAGTATTTTTCTTTAATTTATTTGCTCTGCAATAGTTCTATAATATTTTAAAAGATGATTTTATCATTTTATCCACACTTCGAAACTAAATTTCAGAGAAAACCCATTATTTTGTGCGCAAAACTGTTTCAACTGTATAGCTGATATTTACATTTTTACACAATTTGTAAACCTTATAGTATTTAGTGTAATTGCATTATTTTGTGGTAAAACCATATTCACTGCATAATTGCAGCATATTTTTTATGGTAACTGGTTGTAACTTCAATTCCATATGGTTTTGTAAACAGTTATAAACTAAAAACTACAGTAAACTTGTTCTTGACTAGTTAAAAATAGTTCTGATTGCGAAATTATACTGTATTTTTTTATGGTAACTGGTTGTAACTTTCACCGATTAAATACTTTTATGTAAACAAGTGAAAACTGAAACGTACAGAGAAAACTAAATCTCATGGTAAAAACAGTTGCGACTACAAATTTACTTCATAACTTTTACGGAAAAAATGTGATATCATATGGCAAAATACCGTTGTGAATACGGTTTTACTTAGTAACTTTTACGGGGGAAACTTGATCTCATATGGGGAAAACCGTCGAGAATACGGTTTTACTTCGTAACTTTTACGGGAAAAACTGGATCTCATGGGAAAAAACCGTTGTGAATACGGTTTTAATTCGTAACTTTTACGGGAAAAACTTGTTCTCGTATGGTAAAAAACCGTTGTTTCTACGGATTAACTTCGTAATTTTTACGGTTATGCACAACCAACCCAGCTGCCAGTTTAAAACCGTAAATTTTACGGGATTTTTTTTACAGTGTACCGGCATCCGGATGAATTCAACGTCAGCTTCATTTGCTGATGTTTACGACTTGAGTGGATAACGTGATAAAATCCTCTGTCCGATTACAAGGTATCCGTAGCAAGCGTTAATAGACTCCAATTATTTTTATGTGAGTGAAAACGGCTTATTAAAGTGGATTCGCCTCACTGGAGATTTGGCCGTTAAGCAGGTATGGCGTTAAGTGATGAGTGTCTGTATTAACTAATTCCTGTGGTACACAAGTCTATATGTCTCACACTACTTTTGTCAATTGAGCAATTCGAAGCTCCCGACCCCTTTAAACAAAGGGACGCATTGTAGATTTCTACCGCAATAAACCCAATATCCAATATAATCTTGCTTTGGTATTCAGTATACCATAACCTGTAATATGCTTTGCTCTATCTTTTATATACACTGACGAGCCAAAACATTATGACCATCCCCACATTTTTCAATGTCTGGATGACGTGGGGGGCACGTGATTAAGTGAGAATGGTATTTAACTGCTGCTGGTGAAGGTAAGTAATCACTCTTGCTCTTACTTTTGCGTGTGATGGGAAAGGCTGCTGATCTAAGCGAATTTGATAGATGGCAGATCGTAATGGCCCGAAGACTCGGAACGAGTATCACTGAAACTGCACGACTGATAGGTTGCTGATCCACGATCTGCCGTTGTTAGTATTCGTGCAAAGTGGATAAATGACGGTGACACCAGCAGTAGACGCCAAGGTGTTGGTCGTCCACGCGTCATCAAAGAAAAAGGACGTCGGAGACTGTCCCGCTTGGTAAAGCAAAATCGGCTAGAGACAGTGGCTCAGCTGACAGGTCAGTACAATGCAGGTCCAGGCGCAAGTGTTTCGGAACACACAGTTCAGCGGACACTGTTGGATATGAGACTGTGCAGCAGACGTCCCACTCGTGTGCCTCTGTCGACTAAGCGCCATCGTCAACTACGTCTACAGTGTGCCCGGGAACATCGAGACTGGACCATGGATGAGTGAAAGAGTTGCGTGGTCAGATGAATCTCGATTTCTCATTCATCACGTCGATGATCGTGTCAGGGTACGCCGTCTGCCAGGCGAAGAGTTGCTCCCCTCTTGTACAGCATGCCATACACAGGCTGATGGTTGCGGTATTATGATTTGGGGGACGTTCTCATGGGCTACTCTGGGACTCGTAGTCGTGTTAGAACAGACCATGAATGCTGTGAACTATCTGAACATCATTGCGGATCAGTTGCACCCTTACATGGCGTCTGTCTTCCCAACTGTAAATGGAATCTTCCAGTAGGACAGCGCACCATGTCAAAAGGCTCGGATTGTGTTGGAGTGCTTCGAGGAGCATACTCATTCATTCTACTTTATTTCCAGGCCACCTAACTCGCCAGATAGAGCACATTTGGGGTGTGATGAAGCGGTAGCTCAGAGCTCAACCACCACCATGTTCGAATATCTCCACTTTGTGTGACCGCTGCTTAGACATTTGGTACAACCTGTCTCCAGTCATGTACCAAGAATTTGTGGCATCTATGTCCAGACGAGTAGCAGCTGTTTTGCGAGCCGAAGGAGGCGCAACGCGGTATTGAGTAGGTGGTCATAATATTTTGGTTCTTCAGTGTATAACAAAAAGGATCTGTGTGTATGTGTGTGTATATCTATATAAATAACAGGGTTGTTACAGAACCTGGAAAACCGGGAAATCAGGGAATTCTCAGGGAACTTTTTAATTCTGGAAAAATCAGGGAAATCTCAGGCAAAATTTCCAAATTTTACAAAAAATCAGGGAAATTTTGACAGCTTAAACGGCTACCATTATCGTTTGTCCTATTTAGAGATGCACTATTACGAGTACTTTTGAGAATCGAATAAATCGTATTCGACGAAATTGTAATTCGAATAAAGAACCGTGGCGTCGTAATTTTTAAACACCGAGAAAACCGCCGCCGCCGTTTTTTCGCGGCTGCAGCGTTTTGTCGCCGTGAGGCTAGCGATACAACTGGTGGTATACAATTTGAAATTTGTGTAACTTATGATGTTTTTTGTGTATTAAGTTAGTTGTTTTTGTTTGCAATTACATTTTTGAAGAATTTTTTATGTATATTTGCATTTGGTTTTAATGAATAGTATGATAATGTAGGGTCAGATGTAAAATGTTCATAATCAAAATATTTTGAAATTTTTCTCCATTTTTTTTTTCAATTGCAATTTAAGAGTTCCATTAAGGTTCCAACCCTTACAATAAAAAAATACAAAATATTTGTGACGAATTATCCTTTTACACCCTCTGACCTTAAATATTTAAAAACAGTGTTGTGTGGATACTGTATATCGATATCAATCACGGATTTCTTATGGGAATTGTTAAATCATGGACATTTTTGTGAGACTATCAGGGAAATCATGGAAATATCAGGGAACTTTTTTTCAAGGATTTTGCTGCCACCCTGAATAAGAATGGAGTGTTTGTTTCTTCATTGAATATTTTCGACCTATTTCAAGTTTTCTATCTGTTTTAGATCATTCTGATGCCAAATCCGTCTCTTACGCGTTTGGTGTCTGTCTGTCTGCCTGTCCATCTGTATCTATGTATGTGCCCTATATACGCCCACACGGTTTAATACATTTCATGAAACTTTTTTTATTGTGAGTACTTATCGTCATTAAGTAACTGAAATTGGTTACGTAGGTCTGTCTGTCCGTCTCGCTGTTCTATGTTAAATTTTGTGTTTGTGTGTTTGTACAGGTATCACATGAATTTTATTCCATATATTTGAATGTAATGTGCTTTATTTCATACATCATATATTAGTTTAGTGAATGCACTATTAAACTTCGCTTTGTTTTAAATATTTAGATAAGTTTCATGCTAAAACACCTGAGTAAGTATACTTAAGTCAACCATAATTTGGTAATTTTGGAAAACTGGAATGTATATTGAGTATTGCGATTACTTAGATTGCTTTATAGGTACTGCTGAAAAAAACAAATATTTTTGCAAAATTTTTTTTATGGAATTTTAACACTGATACTTCATTTATTTCAAATTTTATTTTTGTTCTTTGCGCAATGTAAACGATTTCCGAATATTTGGGACACACGGTATTTTTACAACGAACGGGAATGAAATGGAAACTCTTGTTTATTGATCGCGTGTAGATATATTTTCTGTTGCTTTCGCTCTGAATTAATTTCGCCTTTCTAAATTTTGTGCACTTTTTAGTTGTAATTGGCTACTATGCAGGTTCAAGAGATAAAAAAAATCACGAATTAATATATCATTAAAACAACTCTTTTCCCGACAGCTTTTATTTTGTTTTATTTCGCTGTTTTATTTTGTTTTCGGTTTAAAATATTTATTATTTTAATAAATTGGTGTTTCCTGTTCGTCACACGCAACACAACTACAAAGTATTCGACTTAAAGTGGCAGGTAAGTAAAAATAAATAAAATTTTAAGTGTAATTATGCCATTATTGTAAAAATAATAACGTTTTAAAAATCTGAACTGCAATTCATGAAACATCAAAAAATTGTTTGTCATAATAACAGAAGAAGATTGCGAAATTCCACAACGTGGCATGCCTGATGCAAGAGTGCCAAAAGTAAATATATATAAATATATACTTTTGTTGACTATGAGTGCAAGAGCACTAGACATAAATTGTCATTTTTATTAATTGAGTTGAACATAAAAATAACTTAAGAAAGGGAATTCGAAATTTCCCTCAAAATAGTATTTTGTAGTAGTGAACTTAGTGTCACCTTTCGTCATCTTGTAGCTTTGTTACAGCATGGATGCGAAGTTTGTTAAATGTATTGCATGAAAGGATATGAATGCGTGGGATTTGTGTCCAAAGTAGGTTGTAGAAATTATAAAGATGGCGAAAGGTGTTAAAACATTATTTTATGCTACGAAAGACATGTCATCTATATATATAATTCTCTTACGTGGCACGCAAAAAAGACGTTATTTGTTATCGCGTTTTGGTAACATTGTACAATTGTTTGTTTATCACGAAGCCTCGCGCTTCGATTGAATTTATAGCGTTATCGGATGAAATTTTATTGAAAAAAAAAATTAATTTTAGTCAAGCTGTTGCAGTTAACAATAGAAATCAAAGAAGCCATTTACAAAAAGGTCCTTTTCAGGGCCTTTATAGTTCAACAAGACGTTTGCACTACAACTTTCGACAGCTAACTCAATGAAAAAGCGTGGGTGGCTCGAGTGCAGGGTTAAATGTACAAACAAACAACATGCTGGGTATTCAATTTCCAAAGCATTGCTCACATTTCGAGTCAAAATTTGCTCAAAGTTTTCATTTGAATTCTGATTCTATAGGCTGTATATATCTTTTCTGAAAAACAGCAAAAAAATTTAGATTTGAAAAATAAATTTTTTTTTTAGCATATTTTGTAAATAATCCCCTCTGCTAGGACACATGTCTTCATTGATGCAAACGAAGCGAACATAGGTTCGTGCAGCAAATCAATGAGGATTGCTTCGCAATCGTCTTGGGGTTGGCGAGCGTTAGCGAGCAAGGGGCGGGGCCCCTAGTTTTATATATTTTGATGTTTTGCAATCTAGAGTAAGCCTATTCAAACCGAGAGGTCGGGTATTTTGATAGTTCTCTATACAAATCCACACCGTTTGACCAATCTACACCAAATTTGGAACACTTATACTTTAGAACACTGCGGAAAGCACAGGCTATTTCTTTCCTGCCTTCAGATCAATCTATAGTCATGAAAATTGGGACACAGGTAGTCCTAAAATACCCCTCGAAGCCCCAAATTTAAAAACCAATCTTTGTTTTTCTGCAATAATCGGACATGGACAAATAAAAACGTTCTACAGGGTTTTGTATTTGAGTTAACACAGGGAAATGTCTCAATAGGAAGCACGTTCTACAGGGTTTGTATATTGGAGTTCACACGGGGAAGTGTCGCGGTAGGAAACACGTTCTACAGGTTTTATGTATTTGAGTTATCACAGGGAAAATTTGCAATTTAATTTTAGCTGTCGTGGTCATATTTTGGACTCAGATTATTCAGTTAGTTGTAAATAGATATCAGTCTTTGGCAATTTTCCAGTTATGCATGCCATAGAACCTCTCTGTCTTCCTCTTCATTTTGCATAAACATTACACTGAACTTCACTTCCACTTTGAAATTACTTCAAGTTAAATACACCCTCGCAAAACACACTTCTTTGAAATTAAATTTCTATTCTTCTCGGTAATGCGTAGCCCCGAGTAAAGAAACACAAAGAGACATCCCTATTGTTCCCCGGAAAATTAACATCTACAAATAACGGTCTTCTCTTTCCCACTCGAGGATCCAAAGTGTGCTTCAAAGTAAGCATCCACGACGAACCTCTCCATCCAACGACACATAATATTCTTTTTTTGTTAAGTACGACGGAAAAAAAATTTCAATTTTAATAAACTTTACGCAAGAACAAATAAGGAACGAGTCATCCAAGAACGGAGGGGCAGAGAGAAGAGGGTTTAGATATCGCTGGGCCCACGAAGGTCTTTTCAAATGGAAATTTCCCTTCTCAGTTCCCCATTCCCCTCTTCGCTCTCGAAAAATATCTTTATTAGCAAGTGTTGTGTGGGACGTCTTGTTACTTCTTCAGGCGGCCGTGGACAGATTTAAGGAGAAAGAGGATATTTGTGCTCTTGATTAAAAATGTGGTTACTTGAGGATCTGTTCACTTCATGCACCTAATTACCTTGACGACGGAAGGAGGAAGTTCTCACCTATATAGGAGGGAATACTAACTGCAGTGGAGTGTCATGCTGAGAACTTACTTTCACTGTCCTTCAAAATTCATATCTATGTCCATTTTGGAAGACGTTCATAACATTTTTTAATAATTTGTTATGTTTTGATCGGTTATAAATTTTGTTAGAGATGCTATAAGTTTTGGTCATTGACATAGAACGATTTAACGGAGGGAGGGTGCTTATGTTCTTGATTAAAAATGTGGTTTCTAGAGGATCTTTCCACTTTATGCACCTAATTACCATGACAAAGGAAGGAGGAAGTTCTCACCTTCTGTTGAGGATATATAGGAGGGAAATACCAACTGGAGTGAAGTATAATGCTGGGAACTTACTTTCGCTGTCTTTCAAAATACATATCACCGTCCATTTTGGAAGACGTTCATAACATTTTTTAATAATTTGTTATGTGTTTTGATCGGTTATAAATTTGTTATATATATATATATATATATATATATATATATATATATATATATATATATATATATATATATATATATATATATATATATACTATAAGTTTTGGGAATTGACATAGCACGATTTAACGGAGGGAGGGTGCTTATGTTCTTGATTAAAAATGTGGTTACTAGAGGATCTTTCCACTTTATGCACCTAATTACCATGACAACGGAAGGAGGAAGTTCTCACCTTCTGTTGAGGATATATAGGAGGGAAATACCAACTGGAGTGAAGTATCATGCTGGGAACTTACTTTCGCTGTCTTTCAAAATACATATCACCGTCCATTTTGGAAGACGTTTATAACATTTTTTAGTAATTTGTTGTGTGTGTGTGTGTTTTGAACGGTTATAAATTTTGTTAGAGATGCTATAAGTTTTGTCATTGACACAGAAATATTTAATGGAGGGAGGGTACTTACATTTTTGATTAAAAATATGGTTACTAGACGATCTTTCCACTTAATGCGTCTACTTACCCTGAAGGAAGGAAGATGCTCTCCAAAATAGGAGGCAATACGAACTAGAGTAAAGTGTATCTATCCTAGAAAAATCTTACCTTCAGTATCCTTCAAGCGTAATTCATATCGAGATTCATCTTGAAAGTAATGTTTACTCTTTCTTGGGAAATTGGTTTTTGTAGCATCGGTTGTACATTTTGTTACAGATGCTGTACATTTTTTACAGCCGCTGAAAGATTTTAGGTAATGGTAAGTAATTAACGTCGCACTGCAGTTCCACAACGTTCAATTGGCTACGGTTCGGGATCAATACACAAGAGAAAGATCAGATTACAAAGTCACGTATTTTTTAATCCCGGTCAGATGACGAGGTTAATACTTGAGTTGGCCTCCCACTCTCTCCATACCACGCCAACTTAAGGACATTTGTGGCTACCCCAGATTTATCGTGCACCAGCCCCTACGTACTCGACGGTATTTGGCCGATTGCTAATCCGTTTACTCTTCTGACTAGGCTACGCGGCCCAAAAGTTTTAAGATATTTGCGATTTTGATTAAAAATGTAGTCACCTTAGTATATGTCCATTTCATTCGTCTTCTCACTCTGATGGGTGAAGATGAATATTCTTACCAACATAAGAGACTATACAAACTGAAGTAAAGTATCCTTTACTTAGCTTACCTTCAGTGGTCTTCAAGAGAAATTCATATTAAAGTTAATTTTGGAAGTAGTCTATTGTATTGTCTAGTGATTTGCTACCTTGAGCTCGGATATACATTTTTGTTATACAAATCCCATATTTTGTCACTGGCATGGAAATATTTAAGGGGAGAGGGTGTTTGTGTTCTTGATTAACCCTCCTGGTGGTTGACGTGTCTAGGTATCTTGTCATTAGCATAACCTATCATATCTTGTTGGACAAGATTTATCGTTCATCAAGCTTTTTAACCCTCGTCATTAACAGAAAACTAACCGTATATCTTGATCTCGTTATTATATAAAAAAAAAATTGACAATATGATGACGTCATTAGCAAATTGAACAGATCCTGATGGTCGAGGTATTTCGTATTTAGTCAAACCACTTGGAGATTTAAAATTGGGGTTATTAGATGTTCTGGTACACTCTTCAAACTCCCGTTTAACCTGACGGCTGAAAGAGGACTTTCTCATCAAAAAATAGGAATTAAAAGAAAATGGGAGTGAAGTATCTTATAATGAACTTACGTTTACTACAATTCAAGCGAAATTCATATCGAAGTCCATCTCCTAAGTTGTATGTTTACGCTGTCTTGTATATTGCGATTGTTTCTATATTATGTTATGGATGTTATACATCTTTTTACGGATGTGGACAGATTTAACCCTTTTGGTGAAATTACAGGACGATGGAAACGACCCTGTAGAGGCCACCCACTGATATTAAAACCTGTTCTTAACCATCACCAGTTCTAGGCAAGGGGAAATTTCTTTTTTAACTATTTGAATCGGCATTCCCCTTAGAGAATTTAACTTTTCTGATTGAGATTACCTGTAGTATTTTTCATGGTTTTCTGTTGAACTGTTTTTAAAACTAAAGTAGCGCCAGGGAAGATCCGTGTGTTAATGTTTAGGATCCATGTTATCAGGATCGTATAGTTGGCCTTCTCGAAGCAGTTGGCTAACTCAACACATAGGAACATGTCATCCATGACAGCCAGTTAAGATAGCGCAGGCTGTGCCCGATTAGTGCCATCGAGAATTCCGATGGATGTATAATTGTGTCACATCGTCTTCAGTGCTGAAACACGCTCTTAGAGTCCCAAGATAGAGGAACACGCATGTTCGGAACGATGCAATTCAGTCAACTTTGTGCAATGATCTTCCACCGAATACATGGTCGTGATCTTATTGATATACTCTTTACCATTCCAGCTAATACCCACAAAATATCTTGTATGCAATTAAGCTTCATTTTCAACTGATACAACCATAGAATATATCTTTGAAGAAATACAGTTAGGTAGCGATTTGTAGCTTATTATAGTATATTTCTACAACGTAATGTTGTGAAAATACATTAACAAAAAAAAGTGCAATTACTCGATACGAGTATAGGCACACAGCCAGAAATTGGGTGTGATAATCTATTATTTTACTATTGTTTAAAATAGTAAACTTTATCGTGTTGTGAAGTAATTAAAATTTTTATTAGTTAAATACAAAGTATAGCTTGGTTTGGGTTGAGTTTGTAGCTACTCTATCATTCTTTTGCCACACTGGGGCAATTACATTGGAACCTACGACTTAAAGTTTAATGATTTGAAAAATCTTTTTAGTCATTAGTTTTTGTCAAAAGTATATCTGAGCTGTGTTTTCTAAGCAATATACATGACTAATTTTATCAGTCATTCAATGCAGACTTTTGAAACAATGAATACAACTAAAAACGTATTTACTGACAATGGTATTTTGTTAGTCTTATCACCTTGATGTGTGTGACTAATTTCTGAAAACTATTCCTACATAAAATATTGAAGATCTAAAGATTTCGTAAATTTAGCCCCTGTTTTATGACATGAAAGAAATTATCAAATACGAGAACATTAATTCATTTCAATCTTCTTTTCTTTGATGCGTTCTGCGAATAAATATTTTCACAATGCATATGGTAACGAATATATCACTCATTGTAACTATACTTATTGAAACAGTCATAAAAATTAACTGTACTGCAACCAAAACGTACAGACATTGTAACAACTATCTGAGCGTTGAACTCGCACTTTATATATTCATCATCCTTGCAATAAAGACTGCTCTTCAAAACATCGATAACCATCCTAAAGTACAGCTTTGCAGCGATAAAATAATGGATATCGCCAAAGCTGTGCAAAATGAATGCGCAGCGACATCCAAGTCAAAAATAGACAAAACTTAATACAAACTATTTAATTCGTTGTTTATCCTTATACACTTGTAAAAGATAAGAATTTCAATTAAATAAATGCTTAATAATATTTTTGAGAAAAAAGTTTTGTATAAAGCCAAGACACTGGAAATATATTTTCTAAAAGCATCAATTTATTTATGGAAAAATATTTTTTAATCACAAACTTTTCTAGAAGTCTTAAGATTAAAAGTCTTTAATTTATAGTTTTTTACATAATATTTCATCGATGCTTTGAAAGTTAATGAAAAACCTTTAAGTTATATACAAGATATGAGTTAAATATTTTTGGCAATTGGAGTAATGAAATCTGTTCTATTTACCAATATTTCGATTCTTGAATTCCTTAAAAAATATCACCTCTCTACTCAGACGCATTATCTAATTTCAAATACTTTTCTTACACAATCCAGCATAATATATTCATAAACTGAAATACTAAAAAAAATTCGAATTAAAAATTCGAGAATCGTGAAAAAGTATATTTAATTTTCTAATTAAACTGAAAGTCGTAACACAATATTTAAATAAAGAAACTAAAAGTATTGAAAATAAAATCGAACGTTTGTTAATTAGACATAATTCGATAATAATTAAAATCAAGCATGTAAATGAGCAAACCGAGAAAATGGAGATACAAGTCTTTTTTTTTCCAAGTTTTACCTTTTTTTTATGTTTTTAACCACCATGGTTTTTAAAGCGCATTGTTTCCAAGATGTATTTTTTTGCGATAGGAAACACGAATACACGCAGGAGATGCGATGGAATGTTTCAATAAATATTAAAGAAAGATGAATTAGCAAGAATATTTCGTACTTTATTTTCTAAAATTCCAATTAAAATTGAAAAAATGTTAATAAAAATGCATTAACATATTGGATTTTTTGTTTCTGTCTATATTAAAAAAATGTTACCGCCGCCGCCGCCGCAGGATTGAAAACTGTGTTGTTTAGCTGGATTCTTAGACGGTTTCCCAAGAAAGTACTGATCGGAAAAAAACAAAATTAACATGGTTTGTTCTTCATCGTATTCCCTGGACAATTATTAAGATTTTTTTCCGATGCGGTTATTAGTTTAGGTTTTATTAAGTGTTAAAGTTGAAGAAGTGAAATTTCTTCTGCGAGTGAGCAAAACACATTCAAATTTTCAGTCTTCAGTCGTGAGTTTTTTTTAAGAGTACCTCTCAACGTAAATTTTTGCAGCTCATCAAGTTTTTTTTTTAAATTTCAATTTGGTTCTTGATAATATTTTTTTGAAATTCGGGAAAAATCGGGACAGTTTTGTTATTTTTTTTTAAACTGCCGTATCTATATCTTATTACTATTAGTTTTTAATTTTTAAAATATCGCAGTATACCTCAGAATGTACTCTTTCCTACAGTACTATTATTTTTGAAATCGGATAATAATTAAATGGGATTCGATCAAAAGTTGATCATACAAAATTCGGAATCTTTGGATATTTTCGCTACTTTCTGCTAAAATCGCTATATATACAGCAAAATGCATTATTTTTTAAATTTGAGAACATCACTGAATACATTACATTACACTCTTTGTTATGGTACTATTATTTTTAAAATTGGTTAATAAATAAAATCTATGCAATTAAAAGTGGGTCATACAATTTTCGGAACTTTCAGATGGTAATTTACGATACAAAACTAAAACTGTCATATCTATATCGTATTACTATTAGTTTTTCATTTTGAAAATATCGCAGTATACCTCAGAATATACTCTTTCTTACGGTACCATTATTTTAAAAATTGGTTCATAAATAAATTCGATGCAATCAAAAGTTGGTGACACAAATTTCGTATTTTTTATTTCGAGGAGCAAATTTGCGGAGCTGATGAGGGTTGTACTTCTTACTATCGGGTTTGCCAAATATCAAATTTATCGTAGCAACAATTGCCATGAAAACGATTTCTTTTTATTTGGCGAGGAAAAAGGCTCGCTTTTTTCTCTCTGTTCTCAGACGGTTTAACGAGAAAGTACAAAGTACAGATCGTAAAGTTTGGAGATTAACATCGTTTACTTAAAATTGTACAGGGAATAAGTTACAGAAGATTTTTTACTGATGTGGCTACTAGTTTAGGGTGCATTAAGTGTTAAAGTAAAAAAAAGTGAAATCACTTGCCAAAGAGGTATTGGTTTGCGAAGCAAACCAAACGGGATTGTATAGCAATTCCCGGGGGGGGGGGTCGGCGAGCGTAAGAGAGCAGGTTGCGAAGCCCTCGCTATGACGTCATGGACCGGAAAGTGAAACTAGGATAATACGAATTATTCAGATAGTTTCACTCTGCGAAAGTAGTGTTGGTTTGCTAAGCAAACCAAATGGCATATGTAAAAGGAGTATTGGTTTGCGAAGCAAACCAAATGGGACTGCGTAGCAATCCCCGGGGGTTGGCGAGCGTAAGCGAGCAGGGGGCGGAGCCCCCTAATAAGCAAAAAAATTTTATACATTGCTGGCCATCTAAAATGTAACCCCATCAAGGAAGTATCCAATAGACTTGGTATTTGCACAATGCTGGAGCATGGAGGGATATGAAAATTCTGTGCTCAGATGGCAAAATGTTATAAGTCACTTTTTTTTATAATTTTTGTGACAGCAATTTTAAGATTCAAGATTCAACCTGTGGTTCTTTGGTTTTTGACTTGTTAAAATTTTCCACCTTTGTTTTCTCAAAAAGTGAAAGAGAAAGACTTACGACATTTTGCCACCTTCTAAACATTAACAAACCAGACTCCAGGATGGGATTTACACAATTTTTTGGGAAAAGTGACTTATAACATTTTGCCATCTGAGCACAAAATTCTTAGCACTGCAGTGTGCATACAAATTATATGTTACAGTAACGTATTTAACGTTACTGGAGCACATGATTGCCGCAAACGGTTTTCTGATTCTGGTTGAATGCAAAACATTTCATGGAGAATGGTGGCCTTCAAGTCCGCTAAGGTGAGCTACTGAACTTTAGGTAACCTCACAGTAAAAATCCAACTGGTGTCAAGTCCGGTAAGTGAGGAGGCTGTTCACTTTTCAATGACGGCTGTTTTGTCGTTCTTCACCAAATGTGCTTGCCAGGAACTACTTCACTGATGATAAGATATGAGGAGGTGCTTCACCTTGCATAAACGTGACTGCATCAAGGAGATTATATTGTAATAATAACCTGTAATAACATCACTATCTCCTGTAGAATTTGCAAGCAGCCTTCTGCATTAACTGAGCACGTCATCCAGTTTGCTTTTGCATACGTATTTTTTAAGAAAGACCCACATTACTGAGCGCAGTTAATCCACACCAAACAGTAGCAAGTGGTGAATATATCGGCTGCTCAGTGTAAATGTGGGTTCTCCTTTACACAGATACTGCTGTTGTGGATATTGACCGTGCCGTGTAATGAAAAATGAGCTTCTGTTAAGAAAATGTTGAGAGGCCAATGAAGATTGCCTGCTAATATCGTAAAAGTCCACCTTGGAAATTTATCTAGATAGCTGTGTCGTTTGTACTTGTAGAGATACAAATTTTCTGATTTTTATATTTACTGTGATTTTAATGCAGGAAACACTCTATTGACAAAATTTCTGAGTAAATTTTATCTCTTACGAAAATTTATTCCCATTCCTGATAATAATTGTTTTGCAAAACGCATATACCAAATGTACCGATTCCTTCAGTTTTTAAAATTTTTAAATTTGTTTACAAATTGATGGGTTACCCAGTACAGCATTTGGTATTTGGCACGCATAGATTTTTTTGAAATATGATAACTATCATAGCTATTTTTCGTTGACCGGAAGGATTAAGATTTCATTCAACCTCTATTACCATCGGAAATTTTTGATCGCGTACCTCATTGGTACTTGACGTGATCTTGAATCATCATTGTCCGAACTATCCACACAATTTTTTAACTATATCCTTTGCATAATTCAACACAGTGCTTGAATCTCAATTTTTATTATTTATTTAAATTAACCTTTAATTTAAATAAAATTATTTTGCGTTCTTGTCCTTTTTTTTAAATTATAGAGACGCTGATTTTTGCATTCAAATTCTAAACAACATATCACGGTACGTTTCGAAATGTGCTTTTTCATACTAAACTCTGTTGACGTAAGTCGCCTGCGCCACAAATTTGCAGATGATTCAGCAGTATTTTCTTCGAGTGATATATCTCTTAATTTGTTTAAATCCATTTATTTTTCAAAGAGTAAAACGATTTTTGTGTTTCCTATTTAATTTAGGAAAACCAGTGTAAGTATTTGCATATATAATCTTAGCACTATAATAAATAATTTTGAAAACTATTTTATTTTTATGTATCATTGCTTTGGCTAACATTCGTATATAAGCAATTTTTATTTACAATTTTTGTAAGAGCGCTAGGCCTCTGGTGGGCCACCTCCGAAATATAATTAGAGCAAATCAAATATTTTTTCTTAATCTAAAAGAGTTATTATTTAAATTTTTATGATTTGTATTTGTTTATTGTATTTACTTTTACTCCTAATCTATTTCGGGTTCGTCTTGGATCAGAGGGTATGTCCACTGCGCTAGCAACCTCCGAGTTGTAGGCGGCTCAGGTCCGATTCCTGTTAGGTATCTTCCTCCCTGGGTGGGTTTATCTCTTCTATGTCAGTAAAACGTGTGTGTTTTGTCTATTACTTTATCTCGTACGTCTAGTCTGGGGCAGCATGGTCACATATGGGTCCTGCGCCATAAAGCCCCGAAAACTAACCAACAAACCTAAACCTTTGCTTACTGATAACCTATTGTCGTAGTAAAATTATACAATTGCGTCTACTAAGAATTTTAATTGCAGTTTTGAAACAGTAGCACAATGCATAATTTTTACAAATCGCACCCCTGCATGAAAAATGACACAGCTCAAAATTGCAGAATTTGAGAAACATCAACTTAAAGGATACTATAAAACTTATATTGATATAGTACAGAGTGTCCCACAATTCACAAAAGAAGTAATTTTGATAGAAAACACAGGTTTAAAATTAAAAATTTTAAATTTTGTATTGATTCATAAAGTTCACAACATAGGGTTATGAATGGAATAGCATATCGGGTAAATCGCCTCCAAGGCTTTTGCTGGCACATACGTACTCTTTTGTTGAAATTTTCCATGACCGTTTTGCACAAATGTGGCTGAATTTCGTTGATGTAGCCCTAATTTCCTCCTTCAAGGCGTGGGTGGTCGTGGGCTTGTTGGCGTAAACCTTAGACTTCAAAAAACCCCAAAGAAAAAAGTCCAAGGGTGTTAAATCGTATGGTCTGTGCGGCCAATTCGGATCACCAAAATAGTAAATTACATCACCAAAAAATGACTCATGCAGTAATTGAATTGTTTCTCGGGCTGTATGGCATGTGGCACCGTCTTGTTGAAACCACATGTCGTCCACATCCATATCTTGCAATTTAGACACAAAAAATTGGATTATCGTGTCGCATATTTTGTACGAAAATTGCGAACTGTAGTTGAGAAATCCCTTTCATTATTTTTTAAATATTGCTAAACAATTAAAAAGAGTTGTTTTTTCGTCTAGCGCTCCATTTTTAATAACCCTGAACTGTCAGCTGCCACGCTGTCTTTTTTTCGTTCGTTACACTTTACCGCACAAATGGTGCAAAATTCAAATCTTGCGTGAATTTTGGGACACCCTAAATAAACTTCTTTTAAATTTTAGGTAAGTATTTAGTGTGGTAACTTTTATTACATTCTACAGAATGTCCATATAACACGCTGGGCCACCTCATACAAATTTTTCAATGACAACATCAAAACTTTCATTTTTTGACTTGTATCACTTTTCTTGCCGGGTTGCGATATGAACATAAGTCACTCTTTTGATGTAAATGAAATGTATAATTTGGTAGATTCAGAAACGCATAAATGTATCGAGCTGTTTGAATATTATTAGTTTCAGTAACGCTACTTTCTGGATTATGCAGAATGGATCCACAGAATTGCGACATTTTTTTGCATTTTAGTAATATGGTCGAACATATTCATTATCAGTTAAGCTCAAACTAGAGCCAAACCAATAATTGGATATAAACGTGTGACATCTTCACGATAATGACAAATTGCCTATTGTGACTTCTCTATCGTGGCTTCCATATTGGATGACGCTGTTGTGACTAATATGACTAGTATCCTAGCTTCTTAATAGGGACTAAGGCTATACTTGGGATTAGTGATTCCTAACATCTGTGGTATGGTTTCTTTGTACATATTTAATGAATTCAACACTTCGATAGTTATTCAATACTCGTTTAAGACTTCTTATATTCACCAACCTGCAAATAAATTTACAATAGTTTTATAATAAACCTGATATTAAAGTAATGTGGATTTCTAATTCTTTATAGTTTGAGTAACATTTTAAATATTTGTAAATAACCTCAAAAGTAAGAATATCTGTCAGCGATTAAATTTTTGCACGAATATAGCTTCACGGATATTATACACGTAAATATGCTACTTTAGCTACTTATGCTATGAGTTGATTTTAGAAAAAGTCTGCGTAATGTTCTCATATTTTCCACTGAATTCTTAATTTCTTTTAAAACGTCGTATTTTAACAAATAAGAAGCTATCACGGTTTTAAATTTATTCAATAGTTATTAAATAATTTAAGTAAATAAATCATTTTCGTTTATTGTTTTCATATTTGATTTACAGATCAGGTTTTGTCATATGTGTGCTCCATCTTTATCTATATAAATAAGAATGGAGTGTTTGTTTGTACATTCAATATTTTCGACCCATTTCAAGTTTTCTATCCGTTTTGGACCCTTCTGATGCCGAATCCGCCTTTTTCTCGTTTGGTGTCTGTCTGTCTGTCTGTCCGTCTGTCTGTCTGTATGTTGTGCCCTATACACGTCCACGCAGTTTAAGATATTTTCATGGAAATTTGCATACAGTGAGTACTTATCTTGATTTAGTGAGTGGAATTGGTTGCGAAAGTCTGTCTGTCCGTCTTTCTGTTCTATGCTCGATTTTGTGTTTGTGTGTTTGGGTAGGCATCACATGAATTGTATTCCAGAAATTTGATTGCAGTGTATTTTATTTTATACATTATCTATTAATTTAGTGAATGCAATATTAAACATTTCTTTATTGTTATATTTAGACGAGTTTCATGCTAAAACACCTGAGTAAGTATACTTAAATCAACCATAATTTGGTAGTTTTGGAAAAATTGGAATGTCTATTGAATATTACGATTAATTCGATTGCTTTACCAGTACTGCTGAAAAAGTAATTATTCTTCAAATTTTTTTTTTTTTTTATGGAATTCCATCTCTGATACGTCATTTATTTCGAGTCTTATTTTTATTCTTTGCGCAATGAAAACGATTTCCGAATATTTGGGACAGACGATATTTTTCAATGAAATTAGAATGAACACGATCGCGCGAACAGTGATATTTTTTCTGGTTCTATCGCTCTGAATTAATTTCACATTTCAAAATTTTGTACACTTTTAGTTGTGAGTTGTGGCAACAGTGCGAGATCAAGAGATAAAATTGAATCACAAATTAATATCTTTAGAACAATTTTTTGCGACATCTTTTATTTTGTTTTACTTCGCTGTTTCCTGTTTTAAATATTTATTATTTTAATAAATGTGTTTTCCTACTCATAACACCCAACAGCACCACAAAGTATTAGACTTGAAAATGTTAGGTAAGTCAGTATAAATTTTCAGTAAATTTTAAGTGTAGTTATGCCATTATTGAAAGAATAATGCCGTTATTTAAAGAATAATGACGTTATTTAAAGAATAATGCCGTTATTTAAAGAATAATGCCGTTATTTAAAGAATAATGCCGTTATTTAAAGAATAATGCCGTTATTTAAACAATAATGCCGTTATTTAAAGAATAATGTCGTTATTGAAATGATAATAATGTTTAAAATTCCAAACTAGAACTTTTTCCAACATTAAAAAATTCGTTGTAGTAATGACAGGAGAAGATTGCAAAATTTCACAATGTCGCATACCAGAGGCAAGAGTGCCACTAGTAAAAAAATATTGTTTTGTTGACTATGAGTGCGAGATCACTCGCCGTAAATCGTAATTTTAATTAATTGAGTTGCACATGAAAAGAACTTAAGAAAGGGAATTCCAAATCTTCCTATAAATCGTCTTTTATAGTAGTAACCTTAGTTTCACCTTTCGTCTTTTTGTAGCTTTGTCATACAGCAATTGTGCGATGTATGTGAAATGTATTACATGAATGGATATGCATGTGTAGGATTTGTGTCCAAAGTAAGTTATAGAAAATATAAAGATGGCGAAAGGTTTTAAAATTAATTTCTATTCTACAAAAAACGTAAGTCATTACATATTTTGATTATCTCTTCAATCTAGAGTAAACGAATTCAAGCCGAGTAAGGTCGGGTATTTTGCTAGTATAGATATATAATGCCAGCTCTGTGATGATATTGTCCCAATGTACGATGATATATTTGAGGGACATGTTAAATATGTTGGTTACTCTCCATTACTCTGTAAACTGACAAAATTATGCGAATTATGTGGTAAATGTGCATGCTGCTTAATTATTTATAATACAATTCCAGAATAAACGCAGCTCCAAGCTTGACAAAGACAAAATCTGACACTTGCATCACTGACACAAAGCCACAGCTGCTGTGTGAAATTACACAACTGTTGCTTTCATTAGATAAATTGCAAATCATTAGGTATTTCATGACATTTCATTATTTATAATGCACCAGATTACTATAAATTGCAGTGCAAAAAGATCTTTACAGCATTTGACATTTGTTATGAATATAGTAACACAGGTTTACAATACATTTGTAAAGTGCCAAAAAGGACAAAAAATTCATTCGAAAAACGCATTAATACGCTTGATATCTACAATACTTTAAATTCCAATTTTAGCTTGTGCAAAACGTTTTTATTATACGATTGAAAACAGATTAATAAGCTAAACACACAAACGAGTTAAACACGATGAACTAAACAAACTAACAGGGGATATTGAGCTAAATATGATGATGCATGCAGACGGTACTCACAAACTATCTCAGACACTGAAAGGAATTTTTTCCATACTAAGGCATTTTGCACTTTCGAAAAACGTTTTTTCGATTCAGCCAACTGCCCATGAAATTTAAGTTTCCTATAATCCACATGGGAATCGAAATCCGGATTCAACAGGACAACTGTTTAACCAATAGTAAAAGTTTGAATTTTTCTGATTTGAATTCTTTAATGAACTCTCTATTCACACCAACAAATTGTTATAGAACAATTTTTTTTTTGATTATACAACAGCAATCCCGCACTTTAAATAAATCAAAAACGGTGATTTCATTTTTTTGTGTTTTAACGAATCTGAATGCGTAATGATGCTACTCTTATACGTTCTGTTTTTTACAATGAGTGACACTGCAAAGTTGTGTAGGGAATTTCCATACTAAGGCATTTTGCACTTTCAAAAACGTTTTTTCGATTCAGCCAACTCCCCATGAAATTTAAGTTTCCTATAATCCGCATGGGAATCGAAATCCGGATTCAATCTGACAACTGTTTAACTAATAATAAAAGTTTGAATTTTTCTCATTTGAATTCTTTAATGAACTCTATTCACACCAACAAATTGTTATAGAATTATCTATATGTATAATTCTCCTACGTGGCAAGCAAAAAAGACGATTTTTGCTACCACGTTTTGGCAACACTGTACGATTGTTTGTTTATCACGAAGCCTCGCGCCTCAATTGAATTTATAGCGTTATCGGATAAAGTTTTATTGAAAAAAAATTAATATTGGGGTCGAATCTGTTGCAGCTTACAAACGACATGTTGGGTATTCGATTTCCAAAGCATTAATCGCATTTCGAGTCAAAATTTGCTCAAAGCTTTCATTTTAATTCCAAATTGTTCGAATTCTCATTCCAGAGGTACTGTATAATTTTTCTGTGATACAACAAATTTATATTTGAAAAATATGTTTTTGGAATATCATATTTTGTAAGCAATGTCGTCATTGATGCGAGCAAAGCGAGCAGGGTTCGCGCAGCGAACCAATGAGGATTGCACAGCAATCCTCCTAGGGTTGGCGAGCGTTATCGATCAGGGGGCGGGTCCCCCTAGTTTGTTTAGATTATACAACAGCAATCGAGTACCTTGAATAATTCAGAAACGGTGAATTTATTTTTTACTGTGTTTTAGCGAATATGAATGCGTAATGATGTAAATACGCATGCGATGATAACTAAAACTATGGACATTCGAATTAAAAGTGATGACTGAAAAAATTATAAATGAACCTTATTTGGAATTCGTCTTTAAAATTACTGAGCCATTCCTCCTTGATTGGAATAGTAGCGCATTAGTAACCGAACGGTGGCGAGTTGGAAACTCGAAATTACAAAAAATCGTCATGTACATGTGTTTGGTGCACGTTAAAGCTGTCGTGGCCCAAAATGTTCTCATGTTAGCGTGGTGTTGAAGATTGGAGAGCGTGTTGATACTCAATAACTGAGACTAGAGGGCGCTGCTTGCGCTCTGACTTGCGATTGATGTTGTTGTTGTCGTATGTTCCTCTGGGATACATATGAAAGCAAGGGATGAACAGAAACATTCAAGACAAATACAGAAGAAGAGTTTTTTTTTATTATTACAAACGATGATCCCAGCAAATAACAGAAGGGGTGCGCTGCTTTCCTTTCAAGACGGGAATCCATTCCAGGCGAAAGTCCGACCTCTTTTCCCAATTTTACATCCATGCCTTATCCGGGATTCCAACCCGGGACCACTCGGTGACAACCGAGGGTCATAACCACCATGCTGGCTGGGCGGCGATTGATGTTGTAGCTTGTAGTTAGAACTGGTTTGAGGACCATGTGATAAGCCATGATAGCCTATTCTGTGTTTTTGTTATTGTGTTTGTGATGTAAATAAAACTTGGATAAAAAGGATGAAAGTCTGGATTGACTTATTACTATCTGACAGATAAGAGAACTTTAGAAATTAATTTAAGAATAAACATTACGAATCCATGTTAAATAGAAGTTGTTTCAGAGCGGGTTGTGAGCTCATTTGTTTATCTCGTAATCTGATCACCTGCGAAACTACGAGGTGTTATCCTCGGATCTTTCCCTTCGAGATAATTCCCGGAGAATAGTCAGTAACCTATTGTGTTACTCCAGTGTGGGGTTAATTTAACTACCTACCTAAATTTAATATTATTGGAGACTAACAATCCTTTAGTACCTGATTTTTAAAGCTAATTAGGTTTCAACTATGCAATCAAAACTAAATGTAACTCTTTCCATTAAATAATCTACTTTCAAACTGCAACTAAGTAAGGAATTTGAACAAACGAACGCTAGTTAAATTACTTTACAGAAGAATATCAAATAACCGGGAATATTTTGTATTTAAAGTTTAAGCATATTGTAACAAAGAGGGATTGGCTGTCAGTAAATATTTCACTTAAAATAATTCGAATTAAAAAATAATCTGCCACTTGACCTGTTTCACCAGATCAGGCATTACATTTAATAACTTTAACAATTCTCTTTGAAATTTATTTAGTTTCAAGATATGATGATTGTGAAAGGTTTAGTACTTTGTTAATGCATCTCCTGTATATCCTGTATACAACAATGTTACTTTTGAAATTAATAACTTTTTGCATAATTCGATTTTAATAACTTTGGAAAAAAATTTTTTACAAGAATGTTTCAAAACTTTCTTTACGAACTTCAAAAGGAAGGGAACATAATATAATTAATTCGCAATAAACATAGAGATGTATGTCCCAAAGGGTACTTTTGAAGTTGAGGTTGACCTGTAGCTTTGGCACTACGATCACCTTATTTATTATGTATTGATTTTTGCCTTTGCAGATTCCATAAAATCACAACGTTTATACATCGACTTCAAAGTTGACCTTATCGCAAAAGTCGCTGTCATGGTTGTAAATGTCCGCGAAAGGCCATGAGTATTTAAACATCATGAAGTTGTGTACCCGAGCATTAAATTATAATGTACAAAAATACAAACTATCAGAATAAAAACTAGTAAAACAGAAACTGCAAAACATGTTTTATTATTCACGTAATGCAGCTAAAGTTTGTATTGAAAATACAATATTAAATTACGATAGATTTGAATTCTTCGCCTCTTCGTTTTTAGAACAGTAGTCGCACTCAGAAGAATCACAATTCACTCAATGTGCTTATTTTGTCGATATAAATAGGTTTGAGCACTCTGAAAACTATGAATATTAAGTATTGACTTCTAAAAGCTCAAAGAGAACGACTGTTGCAACTCGTTCGATTGGATTACGTTTCAGAAGGACCCAAAGTTGCCAAACATGATCAACACATTACGCAGCAGTAACTTTCATATCCTGGTACGTTAGTAGGAATTATACAAATGTTTTCCAAGAAAATGCACATGAATTTAATGTGATTCCAAGTAGACTAATAAATATTATTTATAGTATTATGCAAAAGCAGACTTCGTTGGCGAGGCGTCTCCACAATGCCTCTGTTGATTGCGAAATACAAAATGATTCGAGTTCAGCATAAAAAAGCTGATTTACGTAGGACCATATAAGACCGCAAGCGCATATTAATGCGATTCGAAGAATATAAATTTATATTTAAGAATCATTCCTGGGTACATGTAGGATAACGCAGAAGATGGAACAAATGTAATAAGTTGACCAATGTCTTCATGGGATGCCACATAGTCGTAGATCAATGTCATTGACAAGCTGTGTAAAATTATTTCCAAGTTGTTAGAGCAGAACACTAACAATATATATTTGATCGATTTGCAGAATTGCAGAATATTTTTATCTGAAACAATATTTTCAGACAAAATTGTTTCTACAAAAAGTAATCTGCATTGTAGTCAGAAAGAATTCGGCTAATGTACTCCAAGAAAAATTGAAGGGTTTGCTGCAAAAAGGAGATAGCTCCAAAATTCAAGCTTTTGAAAACCTTAAAAAACTTTGGAAAATTCTAAATTCTAAGTTGTTTAAAAATAATCTTTCTGATAAATTTCCTTAATTGTTCTTAACTAACTATTGTAGGCACATCTTTCTTGCGCCAAACGAAAGGGGTTTTTCTTACTACAAGACACTACATGCAACTCCAAACTAACCCAGGATGGAGCTACCTCCTTTAAACAGCAAACCCTTCAATTCGGTTTGTAATCAAAAATATCTATCATCCATCTGCAAACCTAAAATTCTTCAAGAAATTATTACAACAGAGAGTGATATAGACATATGCATGATATAAGGAATGATTACAGCATCAAAATGTAGTATTTCAATCAGGTTGTTCAATAAAGTAGCACCGTATCCACAAGATTATTCAAGATGTCATCCCACCATCGGGCAGGCCATTGAAAAAAACCAATAAGTATGCATCACATAAAATCCCCACGAAGCACGAGATCGATCCGATCGAAACTCGAAATCCGATTCAAATCCAGAGGAATGCGATCTCACTGTCACACAGCTGGGATCATCCATTCGGTTGATAAATGGAAGATGGATTATCGTTTCATCAATCTCCACCGCGTTGGAAGCCCTTACGAGAGATAGTCACATTTCAACGCCGACGCAGTTGATACTTAGCTAAATTTTGAATCGCAATACTTTGATATCTAGTAAAATAATCACATTTATTTACAACACACAGTTAAATTGGTAGTCAGACATTCTTAGAGGAAAATTGCAATAATCTAGTCTTTTTTTATTGGGATTAAAAAAATTCTAATGGCAGGACTAAAAGGACCACTAGAGCCAAAAATATAATCCAACAATAAATACGAAGATTAACACTCGAACACACGCAGAAACAGTCTATAGAAAAGTAAAAGATGAGTAAAGAGTGTGATTTTTCAGGAACTTGAAAATGTAATGGATTTTTCAAAGCTATGTGAATAAATATTTGAAGTCATTCGAACCAAATATAAACATGATAACTATATACAATGCAGGATGTAAAGAATCTACGCTAGAAAATATATCACCAGACATACTATTTTCTGCAAACTTTTATTTAAACATTATACTAAATATAATGAAGTAGACAGCACATATTAAACTGCATTGCTACATATGCATCAAAAATATTTCAACCACTTTCCATTTTGTGTGTAATCGATTGACAGATTTTAATCACATTAATCTTCGCCATTTTAAGTGTTAATAAAAACACTAGAAGTTTATGCGTTGATTTCATGTAACACACCCCTCTTTAGATGTAATCTATCTTTAAATTAATTTATGATTATTTTTTTTAAATATGTTATTTTGATAATTTGTTTTGTTTTTTAAATATTTAATTTTAATAATTTGTTTTTTAAATATTTAATTTTAATATTTTGTTTTGTTTTTTAACTATTTAATTTTAATTTTAATTAATCCCAATCCATACACTCTTGTAAGCCGTTTTACTTGATCAGTTACCATTGATTTTATATAAACTAGTGTTACGCGCAGTTTATTCTTTGCACGATCTCGTGCCACGAAGCTCAAATCAAACCGCTGTATACAGTCCCGCATGAGTCGTCATCCTCATCTGCATAGTCTTTACTCCGAAACCCATTACAAGATACATATTTTCCGATCTATAAATTGCTTTTCGAGCTTGAGCCCCCATGATAGAAACGGACATTTCCTCTCCACAAACCCCGTGCAACAGAGCCCAATACCCAATCTTCGAAAGACCCCCCAAAATCGAAAATTTATATTAAGACGCATTGGTCGCTGCACTTATCAAACCAAACGATACACGGGGCATCGGACTGAGAATAACTCTTCCGATTCCCCTCATCCTCTCCCCGATGCCAATAGGAGAAGAAAGAGAGTCTACAATTCCACATCCACGGATGAGGAGGGGGAGAGCGAACGCCAGGAGATAGAAGAAAATCGTATAAACCTGGGATCACGTGACCCTCCTCCGACCAATCAGGAGTCGCGCCGACTCTACATCTCGTTCTTCTGGAGAGCTGCCATACCGACGGTTTCGGATGCGCCGTTCGGATGCCAGGACGACCCCAGGGTAGGTTTTTTCGAATGCTGGACCACCCCACGAGTGATTTAGAATACTTTTCGCAGAGAACGCGGTCTTTTTAGTTCGTTTTCGGCCAGCAAGTCCAGGATTTCATGTGAGGAGTGGACTAGAGCCCTCGCGTACTAGTCTTCCACTGCCAGAACATGAGAGCCAGAGGCAACGTGGGCTTAGTGCTGTCCGTTGCCCTAGTGCTGTCGGCCGTCTCTATGTTGGAGCGGGTGCCGGTCGTCGGCTCCAGGATGGACGATATCGAAGTGGATGCCACTGAGTAAGTGAGAAATTTGTTAATTTTCGTGTAATCTCGCAGGAGGTGTGTGCTGCGACATTGAATTATTAAATCCACGGTTTATTTCCATTTATATATCACAAATGATTTTTAATGCTACACTATGTATATTTTAGCTATTCGGATAAGTTAAACTCCCCTCTCGATATGTGATGCTATACATACGAATTTTTATTAATAAAATAACTCGGTTTATTCCATCTTGTAGTAATTCAAGGTAATCTCAAAAATTTCATGAATTTATTTGAATAAAATAGAATAAATTTATTCTACTACAATCTAAAATAGGTAAAAGTAATAAGTAGCATATGAAATAAAAAGAAATAGAAGTGATTTGAAGAAAAACATATCAGATGGAACCATTCAAATTTCTTCAAGATAGTAAAAATGTTACACTGAAGCAGAAAATATCAAGAATAAAGTTGTCTGCATTTTCATTAATTCACAAATCTTGAATATGAAAAACTTGTATAATAGTACACAAAAACTTATTGCGGTTGATATAATGTCAAGATGGATCTCATACCAAAGCAGTTAATTGAGTTACCTTGTAGATTTTGAATTACAAACAAGTAAACAAATTAATTTGCGTGAGGTGTTTCAAAACGCTTGACTATTCTAACAGTATTATACCTGCATTCTAGTAGCTAAGCTTATGCAGGCCTTGTATATCACTGTGAAAAAAAAAGTTGATATTGTATAGAAATGGCAATTTAATTACCTAATATTAAAGAATGTGAAAAAAGCGTATTATTATTCGGTGTGAAAATGTTATGTTAATCAAGTTATCAATAACAGCACTGTCATATGTTTTACAAAATTTTTCGATCTGTATCTCCTTTTTTGTTAAAGTTTTTATATTAATTGTGCTACCTCAAAAAAAAAGGTTTTGTCTTAGATATAAATATGCTTTTTCAATTTGTAAATGATCAAATTTAGGCTATTATGTTTCTAACTATATACTGTATATTCTTAAGAAATTTATATCTGTAGGTGTTTTACCAACACACGACTTGGATAATTAATACCATTAACCTGTTTTGAAGTCTTAAAATTTCTTAAGATGTCGATACATTTCTACATTGTGTCCCTCTAAGGTTATAAAATTTAGCAGAAATATCTAGTGAGTAAGAAATATTAATTAATATTGGACATTGAAAGCAATTAAAACTATGCCATATATTTATGACCAATCGTAAATTTCCATTTAATGAGAACCCTATAAATTATGAATCAATTTAAACAGTTTTCTAAGAACTGGAAAAAAATATTTTATTGTACATTATGTGATGAATTTTAATTTCTGAAGAGCTGTTAAATATGGTTTAATAATATGTAGATTCTTTTTATACTTAACTTTTATATACTAACTAAAACTCTATGTAACATGTAAGAGAGGTTCAATTAAGCTACATAATAATTTGCAAACGCTTCTTTTCTTGTAAAATAATTACGGAGCATTACCATCCAATTATAGGGCGTAGTTTGAATACTTTCTCAACCAATATCATGCAGAAAATGAAATTACATTTTCTTACGCTTAATTCTATCCATGTTCAAAATAGATAATTGCGATTTGAATCCTTTTCAAAATTTCACTTTTGCTTTGTTTTGAAGATGATTTTAATTTTGTTCTCTCGACATTTCAAGGTTTTATACACTGCGATAAAGTACCTACTACTAGATAAATGACACCCTTTCATTCCTCAGAAAAAACATGAGCGCTACAGTTCAAATTAGAACGTTTCTTCTTCTGAAGTAGGGGTATATATAACGATTTAAAGAAATGATGATTATTTTGAACTCACCTTAAATTTGGAATAATCTATCCTCATCACACAAACAAGGGACCGTTGTGGTTCCGTGGGTTTGACTACTACGCTATCAGCCTATGAGGTGTGAGGTTCAATTCCAGTACTCTGGGTGTATTTTTTTCTTCTGTGTCAAAGAAAACTTTAACCAAGTATGTGTCTATCCATTTACTTAACGTAAAACCGTTGTTCGGATAAGCTTGGCTTGATTAAGATGTTGCTACGTATGAAACCAATCAACCTACATGCAAAAGAGTGCATCTTAATACCAAACAGTGCATCAAAACATGTCTCAGCTTAGCTTGTCCAGTCAGATACCTGTGCTATAAATATTTCATTAACCAACCATCAATTGTATCAGCTAATTAAATGTACTCAATAACACTTCGTATAAGCAGCTGTTGGTTGATCAGGACTTTTTACAGGTATATGGGGATCTGGCACGACGGGGCCTTCTGGACCTGGTGTAGGCTTTCCTACACCAGGGGGATGTGCAACAACAACAACTCAATAACACAAAAAAATTCGACGCACCAAGAAGGAGTTGCTACGGGCTTGATCCACTTGGAACGGAGCTGGTTGGGGACGTATAGTCTTCAGTGACCAATTCCGTTTCCAATTGTGTCCTGACGATAACCGCAGACGAGTCAGGAGACGTCCAGGGCAGCGTGGGGATCGTACCCTTTCTATCGCACGCCACACATGTCCACAACAGGTCGTAATGGTCTGGGGTGGCATCTCCTTTGATAGCCGAACCCCTTTGGGAGTCATTTCTGGCACACTTACAGCACAGCGGTACGTAGACGACATTCTACGACCGGCTGTGTTACCGGTCATTTTGCGACACCCCGGACTAACTTTTAAACAAGGTAATCCCCGGCATCATACGGCACGTGTTGCTCTGAACTGTCTCCAAACTTTCCCAACACTTCCTTGGTCATCTAGGTCTCCTGATCTCTCTCCCATAGAGCAAATTTGGGACGTTATTGGAAGGCGATGCAACAATCCCGGAATGTTGACTATTTAGCCTGCCAGTTGAAGACAATTTGGCAAGAAATTCCACTGGATACAATTCGGGAACTTTTTCGGTCTATGTCACGCCGGTTGACAGCTTGCATCCAGGCCAGAGGTGGACCAACACCTTATTGACTTCCTTTTTGCAACGGTTAAACTCTGACATAAATCATTCAATTGTTCTGAAATTTTAATCGTTTGTTTTTTTATGTATGTTATTCACTTCCACAAATTTTTATCACAATTGGACAACTTCTTGGTGCGTCGATTTTTTTGTTATAAAGTGTACATATAACTAATCCAGTAAGTAAGGAAATAAGCAACAAAGGTTTTAGACATCTCTCACAGCTTCGTATTACGCGAAAGTGGTTATTTCTAACATTAGTTTCAAATGTTTCTATTTAACCATTCGTTTCTATATCCTATTCCCTTCGCAATTCCAGTCACGTAGGTTTTGATTGGATGTGCCACCCAGACGAAATGCACCCACCCGTTGCCCAAAAGCGGAAACTACGCTCTCCTTCCCGAGACTGTTTTTGATTGCCCAAAAATTTACTGCGCACCCTCCGCTGTGCTAATCCCCTCTTTCGAAATAAAATGCTTCCCGGAAAACGCCGTTTGTTCTCCTCGTAAAAAATATTTTATCTCTCTAAAACCCTTTACAAAATGATTTGATGACAAGAGCGAAAGTTGCCAAACAATGCCAAGCTCCTTCTTGGCAGCGGAGGGGAAAAAAGGAAGGAACGCATGTGCTGCTTAAAAATAAACGGCGTTGAGCGAGCCAGGTTTTCTATCCTCGTCATTTTTTGTATCTGTGTCGTCCAGAGTTTTAAACGCTTTAATCTAGAATGTTAGTAAATCAGGAATTTCCTGTTTTATTACGCGATGCAGCAAGTTGAAAATCACCTTTTGTTTCCGAGTTAAACTTTTAGCGCCTTGAGCTTCAGGATTAGAAAGTGTGGCACATGAGATGGCATCTTATCTCCAGGGCGGTAATTAGAAGTCTGGGAATTTATAACGATACTCCGGAACCTTTTTGGATGATGTTGATGAGAAAGGATTATATATTACGTCTCGCGTGTTTAATTTATACCATTTGCCTACGTTTGAAAAAATTGGTACTACCCGACTGATCTTACTCCAACTCTGATATATATATATATATATATATATATATATATATATATATATATATATATATATATATATATATATATATATATATATATATATATATATATATATATATACTTATATAAATATATATATAGTTATATATATATTATATATGTGTGTGTGTGTGAAATTTTGTTTTGTTTGCTATCAAAATGCTAAACTTTTTTGTTTTTCTTACAAAAAACTAATAGTTTGTAAACTGTAAATGGCAGCACAGTAAAACAAATAAATTTGTCAGTAAATGCGTTTTTTCTCTGATTCAACGATATAAGTCTCATAAAATATTTTTTGTAGGTAATTATATATCACCTTACATCGATGTCTTACTCCCCTTACATGATTTTTTTATAGTTTTGTTAAATCTCCGTTAGTATATTTTGTATTTATTTTCCTTGATTGGAAACATAAAAATTGGATATTATTTATTGCTTTTCGAATATAACTTTACTCGGTCCTTCTCGGGTTGAATTTATTAACTGTAAGTTGAAAAAGTGGCAAGAATAATCATCATTGAAAAATGCAAAATCATTTATGTGCCCGGAAAATAATTTTGAACGCTTTTTGACGTTCTGAAAATATTTACAGTTAACTTTGTAAGTAAATCATATACATATATATTTATCCAGGGAAGAGCTTTCACAGACATCGTACTCTGTTGTATCACAAAATTACTGAAGTGATATTGAGGTGACTACTACAACATCAATTATTTTGTGTGGTTTTTGAAGGGTGATATTGTGAAAACCCTTCTATATTCTTCACTATACAAGTTCGTTTCTTGTAAAATTTCCGCAACTGAGTTCCTGAAAATAACGAATCTACGGTGAATACTCTACTACGCATACTTTACTTACCAATATTTTTTTACGAGTGGCAATCTCTTTTACCAGGCATGCCACATTTTCGAAGTTCACCATTTCAAGAGAAGGATGGCAAATGAATTTGATAAGATTTTCATGGACAATTTTTCCACAAATTCTATTTAGTGAAAAGTGCAGTAGAAAAAGAATTTTTCTTAATATTGAATGTTTTCAGTACAGATAAAAAAGGTGACCGTAAGCGTTTATCTAAAAATACGAAGAAAAACTCAGAAAATCACTGTTTTCCGTTTTAGGAGTTAATAATGTAATATATTGTGTTATTAACTAAATGGTTATTTGAACATATTTATTCTATAATATTCATTATCTAACACGGAATGCCTTACTTAAATATAGCTCCCACTCGTAAACAATGCAGTCTTAAGAGGAATTTTTAACGTTTCAAAAATCATAGTTCAGAATTTTTGTCTAACACTAATATCCTTTCTATATCAGCAAAGTTCCATTTAAAATTTGATTTACTCCAACTTCAATGCAGTTTCGAATAAAATCCTTTGAGGGTTGTTGTGTGAGATGAATAGAACTTGTAATTTATGAAAAAATATGTTTATTAAATTTACTAGAACAAAAACTAAAGTCATCGGATGAAATGTTTCTCCAAAAATTATAATTCGTGGTTCTGATTTCTCTCGTTATTCCACATAGTTATAACAACTTACAACTGAAAATAGAATAGAATTTAAAGGTTCTAATTCAAATGTGAGCTAAAAATTTTCAGAAAATATTACTGCTTGTGGCCAATTACTGCTTCTGTTTCCTTTTCAATGAACATGAGCTACACTTTAAAGCATATTTTTAAATTTAAAGGTTCAGAATTAAATGCCAATCACGGTTCAGTTTAAGATGAGAATGATTGTTTTACTTACCTATTGGAGTGCAGCTTTCAAATAGAAGAAAAAAATTTTATTTGAAACATGGAAAAAAAATGCGTTATAATAAATTTAATCGTTTTGTAAAGGAAACCTATGAAAGTCTTTATTTGAAAGGTTTTGTGCTGTAGATATTAGATATTTTTACAAAAGAAATTTTACGAGCACGTGTGTTAGGCCATAACGTTTAAGGAAAGTTAATCGAAATTAACATGAGCACACCTTTAGTTTAGATACAAAACAATTCATTTCTACATTGCTCTTGTGCAAAATTGAATATTTTACTCCCTTAGTATAATCTGTATCCAATATTTAGAAATTATTTATACTTTTAAAGGCAACAATAAAGTGTTAGAATACAAATTCAGTTAATTAAAAATAATTAGAAGAATTAAAAATATTTTTTTGAAAAGATAATTCTTTATCAGTAGTAATGGTCAAACAATCCAAGTACGCAATGTTCAATATATATATACCAGTTTCTCTAAATCTACCAAATTATGGTTGATTTAAGTCTTAGTTAGTCAAATGTTTTAGCATTGCTTTAATGTGCAATCAGGGAAAGTTTTAATAACGTATTCATTAAATTAAATTATGTTTTATGAAACATGTAAAGAATATTATCAAAATATATCAAATCAAATATGTTTCATACTTCCACAAGCATAAAAACACAAAACAAAATGGAAGACTGATGTAACGTTCAGTCACTAAATGAATGTAAATACGCATAGTATACAAAGCTTAATGAAAATAAATCCAACCATGTAAACTTACTACGGGAACACACAGAGATCTGAAACGCGGAAACCACTAATTTTGCATCATAATAACCCAAATCGGATAAATAACTTGAAATGGGGCTGAAATAATTAATGTACAAACATTACATTTTTATTTATAAAGATAAGTTGTCTAGAAAAATTCTTAATTCAAATCATGAAACAAAATTAGCGAATTACTTCATAGTTTTATAAAATATACTTTAGTAACGTATTAGATATTACACTCTTATGCAGTTTTTATAAAGTTTTTAAATGCACAACTTCTTTCTTTCAAAGTATTCTTTTTTCCATATTGCTTTAATATAAGGCTAAATTTTGTCAACCACATAAGTACATTTCCCTCTAAATGAAATTATAAACTCTCCAAAAATATATAAGAACATATATCTCTTACTTTCACTGGTGTTAATTCGCATTTCCGATCCAATTCATGGCGAAAGGCACACCTCTGTCATGAAACTACAGTTAGATCCTAAACGCTGTTTCAGTTTCTTTCCATTCTTTGTTCGAAGACGATTCGGGATTTCTAGACGCTGAACCTATTTACGTACTTTTGTCATTTCTGCGCTGATTTCTATATTCTAGATTTATCATCGCTTTTTGTAATCAGTATGCCGAATAATTACATCAAAGCTGAGAGTAAAACGTTCTTCAGTGTTGAATTAACAAGGTTTGTCAGCTCCATAGCTCAAATCAAGCACATTTAAACTAAGTAGCAAAGTTAGCGAAAATCGATTTATATATTGTGTGTATTCGTCGTTATCGTTCTACAGTATGTACATAACGTCGAATTCTGATCCACGTTGCTACTAACTACTAATTTCTTCAGCTGGTATCTGAGGAAAAAGAACTCAAGTTTGGAAGTGTTTATAACCACCATTTGTTTTTAAATATTTGAAAGTAATTACTATCCAACAGTTCTTAAACATACATTGAAAAAATAACTATACAGAAATTAAATCATTTTACAAAACTTATTAGAAATATTACTGTTTAAAATTCTTTCTTTAATGACACGGAAGAAAGGAAAGTACAGAATCACGTTAAACAAACCTCCAGATTTCGAAAGTTATTTTTTATTCTCATTGTGGCAACAATCCAACAAACATGGCTGCCGTCGTACCGCGCTCATTCTGTTTTGTGATTGCTCCTCTTTTATTTTGATCCAAATAATAACTCTTAACGTCAGTAATAACACAGCAAGCGTAAAATTACGAAAATCCTGGCATTTTGGATCTGTGCCAAAAAGGTTCAGCAGTTCTGAATGAGTTATGCACAGAATTGATTCGTCAGATTTTCTCGATACTTCCCGCTAATAAGATTAAAATATTTTAGGTTCTTTTTTCCCTGTTCTCCCCTTTGTTTGTTCACTTATTGTGAGGGTGATGATTTTGAAAGTTTTGCGATCGCAAAATTTTGAATGTCTTACTTTCAACATAATTTTTCAGACGAACTCGCATGTTTTGAAAGAAACACTTCTTCGCACTATAATCAATCTCAACAATGAAACATGTTTATTTATTTTTTGAAGGAAATAGAAATTAAATGAACTGTACTTTGAGTAATGATAGTAAGGAAATGTAGAAGCTAATTTATTTAATATTTACTTGTGACAGACAATTTTCAATTATTCTTCGTTCCTGAAATAAAAAATGTAGTTGTTTGTATTAAAACAAAACTTTTCTAAATTGTAATCAAGTAAACGCTTTCAAAATTTAGACATTCAATACGCTTGCCTGAAATACTAATATCATTTCATTAAAATTAAATTTCAGTTTCATTATACCTGAAAACTAATTTGCAAAAATAAATAATACAAGTTCATGACAAACACCTCAGAACTATTTAATTGGAGCTTTTATGGTCATTAGAATCACAATTTTATTTCACTATTCAACAGCATTGGTTTTAAAATTTGCACTGAATTTAATTATGATACATATAAAATATATATGAGACCAACTATGTTCCAGAAAATAGTTTCATGAATTAACTTTATTAAAATGGTCTGGCATGAGTATATTTATACATCTTTATTAAATACCGTAAATTATGCATGAATTGCATTAATTTACAATCTCAAATATTATTAGAACTGCTTGAAATAAGAGTACAGAGTTTTTTAATTTGCTAAATTGTAAGAAAATTATCTTCTAAAAATACCCAGAACGGAAGGTAATTAAATTTCCCAGTATACACACACTTATTTTTATAAAAACAAAGGTATGGTAAGCATAAATTGTTCTTCATTGCAGCATCAAGTAATTTTCACGCTGCTGTTTATGTAGAATAGAAAAGGGGAATATCACAGGTGAACTATTAAAACTTACATTCAAATTTAAATTCTTGTGTATCAAGCCAACTGTTAACTTGTTTGTGCACATTAGATACGCATTAAAAGAAACATTTGCGCTCAAACTAATATAATGTTGTTTAACTGAAAAAATGTAATTATATTATATGTGGTAGCATTTTTAGAAAAAATCTAAATTTTCGTATGAGACTTCAAATTTGTCTACAGTGCAATTTAATGCCCAAATGATTCGAAAGATATTTCCTTTTACAAAGAGAATAACCTTGGTTATCCAAGGTAATGTAAACCAATGCTATGTCGGATAATCAGTAACTCCATTAATATGGCCGTAGAAACGCAAACAGCCTATACAAAATGTGGTAAACATTAACTGCACTACTTGTTGCTACAGTACAAAGTCCCAAATCCGGACGTCCGAAATCCAGAATTGTCCAACACATCCGGACGTTTAGCTAACCGGCGTTTTTATGTTTTTCTCACTTGATTTTATATTTTTCCGACACTTTTTAAAGAACAAGGAGTTAAACCTGGACCTAAATGATGAAACAACGCAAAATAACGGACATTTTCAGAGTAAATACCACAGAAAAATTAGATTTTCAAGTAAAATTTGTTGCAATTTATTAAAAAGTTTTTTCCTTTTTGAAAAGTTATTCCTGTTTATATATATATGCTATTTTACTATTGCAAATGCAAAATTCACGTGAGGGGGGGGGGGGTTAGATTAAGGTTTTATGACAAAAAATGCCAACATTCTGAAATCCAGAAAAGTCCGAAATCCGGAAAGCCGGGGCCCGGAGGTTTATCGGATTTGGAACTTTATACTGTACTACTACTGCTACCATAATAGCAATAAGCATAGATTGAGAACGACGGACGCTTGTATTTGTGTAACTGTGTGTTGTTATTGCGATAATTTTACAATAAAGCTTGACGTTTTTACGGTTTTCTGTTTCGGAGCCCTTTGAACTAATCTCTTTGATCAAAATGTACAGACTCGTTCTCGAACACTGTAAAAAATCCGTAATTAAATTAAGCTCCAATAAACACTGACACTTGGTTAATTGGAGCTGGGATAATGAAGGTTTGAATGTATATTTCTGATAACACCTCAAATGCGATTCCGTGTGACAGGTTTAGGAATACTATAATGAAAAGAAATAGAAAAAGTATTTGATTTAACTCTATCTTTCAAGTTCTGATAGTAAAAAGTCAAAAATAAATATTCAGATTGAGCCTGCGTACAGAAAACATTAGAAAGAAACTCAAATTGCTTTTATTTTATGAAATGCACTTAGAAATCCACTTTTAGAATTTCTTTACATTTTCCTTGTTTGATTTGCTATTAATTATATCTGAAAACATAACCACAGAATAGTTTGTATAGTGAAACAGTTATTTTTTAACATTGACGATCTAATTTTCTACTCCGCCAACTTGCTTTTTCACACTAATCATACGTTTGAAATACCAGTAATATGAGTTATTTTATTCCCTCAAAAATTACTTAGAAATGGATTATTTAAAATTATTTCAAATGCTATTTCATAATTGAAAGATATTGTTTTAATTATAATAGATAATCAACTCTTCTTCAGTATCAAAAATAATAATTTAAAACTGCATCAAGAATTTAATTTTTTGTTGATATTAAGTATGCATTTATATTATTTATCATTGTTAAATAGCGTTTTTAACTTACTCTAGTATAATAGTGCGAGTCATAGCAGAAATGCACAAAAGTACAACCATTTATAAAACACATTATGTTATCAGGTTTTTGAAAAAGCAATTATACATCTCCATCCCCCTCTTTACTTTTAACTATTTAGACCGAGCGTTAAAATATGATAAAACTAAAAAGTTGTGTTTCACCGTTTTCTAAAAACAGATCACAGAACAAAAAAAAAATTGTTCTCATTCTTAAAAAACCATTTACGCTTAAAACGAGCGTGCCCTAAAAATTCCATTTACTTAACCTTAAGGCCTAAGTGAAAAAAATCAAGAGAATTTTTTTCATCTAGAGCGCCCTTTTGCAATTCTTTTATTTATATTTTTATTGTGAGCTTATTCTTTTTTTCATTCTGTATCTGTCTTTTCTCTCTGCTTCTACCGAATACAATATTTTTTATTATTATTACAACATCTGACGAACATTTTTGTGACGGCATTCTGGCATTCCAATCTTTTCCGTTTAAAACGATTTTTGCCGGGTTTTTTGTTGTCTCTCTTTTTTTTAAAGGCTCTTTTTTTAGTGTTGTCGGACGGATTACGAAATGCACCATGAAAAATTAAAGCGATCCTGGTGTTATCCTATTCCTATATTTGAAAGCAACAATGAAAGAGTTTTGCTTTTAATTTGATTTGTTTCGGGTCACGTGATCCAAAATTTAGAAACATATTTTAATCTTGAATTAATAGATGCATAACTCAGAACAGAATTTATAAGTAAAAGTATGGTGAAAGTCAATTAAGAATTTTTCACACGAGCCATTTTAACAGATTTATAAAATGAAAATGCTCTAAATTCAAGAATGTATTTGTGTGATGCATTTATGCAGCACATTTCAATTTGTATTAATAAAAAAGAAACTACTGAATTATTAATAGAATAATTTTAACAACTGTTTGAGTGCAAAAAATGGAGCACCCCGAAGCCAGTGTTTGGTTGGAATGAAACTTATGCATATGTACCATTCACAAAGATTTACATGTACAAATCTGTATGCACAAAATACACTTGCATGCACACAAAGAAGTAAAAGAAGTTTTTCAATAATATAGAAGACTTTTTATTGTTACAAAATTAATCAGAATGGTCATAAATTAGTACGTCGTAAAGCTCCATCTGGTTTTCATTATAATATATTTCAATTTACTCAAATTTTAAATCAGGTTCACTGTATTTGCTAGTATTTGAGATAGTATATGAGTATATGTCAATATTTGATCAGCACTAGATAAATAATCATGTTTTAGATAAATAATTAATAAAATTGAGTTTTGTGAGAAGTAGAATTGTGTGTAAATTTTCCATGTTTCCATTTACTACTTTCATTTCCATCATGTTCCAAACTAACCAATGCAGTCTCACGAAATTCAGTCTTCTGAGTAACTTCAGCTCTTATAGTGACATTTAGAGTGTAAACTATCGTTTCCCTATAAGACGTTTCGTTATCAAAGTGGATCTTATCTCTCCTTCGAGAGATTTTATTACCGATACATTTTATTTTATATCATAAAACGGTTTAATGTTTATTGCCTGTTACTATTGGAATACAAAGAGAATCAGTCGTAGTTTGTCCCTTTTTGAAAATGATGCGGAGGAGAGATAATTGTGATATGTGTGTGTGCAGTTATGAGAAGATAATGTGGCAAACTTTGTAACAATTTATTAATTGATTGAATGCTTGTGTTGAGGGAGCAAACATTTCAAAAATAATTAAAATTAAATTTCAGTCGTGTGAATAAGCATTAATTTGTTACAAAAGTAATTAAAATCAATTTTCTATTGTAATCATTACTTCGATACAATAGCGAATATTCCTTTGAATTTCTGATTGGTTTAAAAAATAATTCAAATCGATGTTCTGTTATAAGCATTTATTTATTACAAAGGTTGTATAAAGCAATTTTTCTGATGTAATATTCTTTAAGCATCACCTTGTTGTGAAAGACAATATTATGTTGTAACAACTGATTTCTAAAAAATTATACAAATTAATATTCTGTCGTAAACATTACTTTGTTGCAGAAGTCTAAGTTCTGTTGTTTCGATTACAAAAATATTGAAAATATATATCCTGTAGTGAGCTTTACTTTATTCGAAAAGTTAAGTGAATCGATGTTCTTCTGTAAGAATTATTTCGTTGCAAGCTCATTCTATTGTAAGTACTGGTTTGTTAAAAAACAATACCTATTAATATTCTATAGTCGGCAATATTTTGTTACAAAAGTAAAACAAATAAAAAACTTGTTTTTCATCACTTTAAAAAATGTATCAATCTTCTTTTCTAAACATTGTTTTATTATAAAAATACGACTCAGATTCTGTAATAAGCATAACTTAATTGGAAAAGTAAATATTCTTCTAAAAGCAACTGTTTCGTTCCAAGAATAATACAAATCAATATTATGTTGTTGCATGCATTAATCTTAAGAAATAAAAGGTTTTAATTTTGTTCATTTTTTGGCAAGTGTGATAGTAGTATAAAAACACATCAATTTCATGAAAATGCGCTGGGAAATATGTAGAATGAGCAGTTCAGTTGCATGTAACAGTTCTTTATCAATCAATTATACAAGCATTTTATTCCAAATATATTTTTATGTCTACTATTCATTTTCCTAAATTGAAAACTGGAGAAAAAAGTGGAGTATATATTTGCAACGCGCCTTTGTCTATGATGGTAACCGCATTTGAAAAAATACAAAATCCAACAATCATATTTGCTACACTAGACTTGATAATAATTGATAATTTTTGCTTAACGTCGTAGTAGAGCAACACAACGGGCTATTGACGACGGTCCGGGATCAATCCCTTAAGGGAAAGAACCGAGGACAACACCTCGTAATTTTGAAACACGGTCAGATGACGAGGCAACACCTGAGCTGGCACCCCACTCTCCAAACTTCAACACCAACCCAACGTGAGGACTTTAGGCCACGACAGATTTAAGGTACACCAGCCGCCTCTACACCATACGCTCACAAACATCCATGCCCGGATTCGTATTTGAACCAAGAACCTACCAATCTAGACTTTGTAATAAATGAGATATGATAATATGGACGGGCACTTTATGTGATCTTAATACGCATAAGGCAAAAAATCAGACTAATTATGTGCCATAGAATAAAATTGAACAAAATTATTTTTAATTCCTAATTAATTACTAATCAGATCTTACTTTATTAAAAAAATTTAATTTACTATAATATATTTCAATAATTTTTATTATATATATATATATATATATATATATATATATATATATATATATATATATATATATATATATATATACATATATATATATATATATACATATATACATATATATATATATATATATATATATATATATATATATATATATATATATATATATATTTAAATATATATATTATTATTATTATTATTTTTTTTTTGAAAATGGTATAAGTCGATTTTTTCATGCATCGAGATATTTAAGAGTTAGCGTTTAAATTAATTTTAAAATATTGGCAAAGGTTACTCAATTCGGATGATGTTTTTAACACTATAAACCTGTTCAAATTTATTTTACAATTATAATTAGTAAAATTGTTGAAGAAAACAAACTCTTTTTTTTCCCCGTGGACTTACACAACTTTCAAAAATAACAGCGCATATTCATAATTTTAATTTTACTAATTTATGAATATATAAATTCTACAAGACAAAAATTAGTAATAAAAATATGAGATCTGAGCGCTCATCGGCTTTCGCATATTTTGAACTTCTACTTTGTACGAGGTTCTCTTCTCCATTTTCTCGGGGATTTTTTGGCCAGAATGAGTTGGCTTTTCTGCAAAGCTCCGTCGGGAATGTCTTGCGGGAAAAAGGACTTTACTCTTCCGGAAGTTTAACAAGTGTGATTCCATTTCCGAAAGAACTCCTTCCGAATCTCACGTGCGATTTCATCTCTCATTGCCCCACCTCATTGTCTCTCCCTGGCAGGATTTCTAAACAGCCCCCGTTTTTCTCTCCAAGACCCCCCCCCTCTCGCATAAAATACAGCGAGCCCTTCTGCGAGCAACCAGCTCTCTCGTGGGAGAAGAGAAGCCCAGATCGATATCACAGTAAATTGATTCGGAGACAGCGGACAAAGCTGGTTACCAAAAGCTTTTCACTGAAGCTGACAATCTGGCCACATCTGTCTTTTAAGCCAGGGAGGTGTCCCTTTTCCTTTTGTGCCACTATGGACTTCTCGGCCCCTTCCCTGAGATTTTTTTTGTTTGTTTGTCATTTATTTATATTTTTTGTGTGTCCCTTTTCTTTTACCGTTTCGAGTGGGTCTCCTATTTGTTGTTGCATGGGTTGTTATTGTTTTTTTCGTTTGGTTTGCTCTTTCACTTGTCTGTAATTTATTTTCATTTTCCTCGTTCTCTTCTCCATTCTCTGGGGTGTTTGTGTTGCCAACCGACCAAAGGTTATTTCTAGGTGTACTCGATACATCGTCTGTTGTGTGTTTCGGACGTTTGATGGCCGATTCCGGATGGCAATTACGAGAGGTGTTGTTTTTATGGCTGGAGAGTGGTTGGTTTTATTCGGTTCTTATGTTTAACATCTTACAGGTTGTAGGGTTTGATCTATGAATGAATAATTATTTGATTTAAAACATCATGTTGAAATTCTTTAAGACAGTTTTCAGTTCTATAACGTTTATCGTACTGTGAATAATCTTCATATATGGCACTCAATACGTAACAAACTATTAAACGTCTGTTATGTGTATTTCAGACGCTTAATGGTATATACTGGGTTCCAAATAGGAGGCGGGTTTGTTTTTATGGTTGATGACAGGTTAATTGTATTCAATTATTATGTTTCCGATGCTTGATGACGTATTATGGTTAGTAATTTACTAGGAATTATTGTTTTTATGGTTAAAGACGCGCGGGTTAGTATGATTTGGTTGGTATGTTAAACATATTATAGACTGAAGATTTTAATCAATAAATACATAATTACTTGGTTAACCACATTACAAATAAGAAACAAATTCATCAGAAACTATTTTTCCGAAACAAAAGTTTATCTCAAATTGTTAACTTTGTTTAGATATAATACTCAAAACAGAATCATAATGTGATTTTTAAAGTTTAGAAAATATACTATATTTAAAATATCACTTACTAATGCTATCATGTCTTATCTTTCGTTCGAAAGAGAGTACTGATATTCGCATATTATTATATATGTATGAATGTTTGCAAATCACTAAAAAAATTAACGCAACTATAGATTGTTGGTACTGATGTAATTTCATAGAAAACGTGACCATGAGTGGGACAAAGCCAGGACAGTCTTTAGACGCTTATAAAGTGAACACACATTATTTAAAATAAAGAATGGAGAGAAATTATGACAGCTACATATATATATATATATATATGTATATATATATATATATATATATATATATATATATATATATATATATATATATATATATATATATATATATATATATATATATATATATATATATATATATATATATATATATATATTTATATAATTTACACATAGCTGGAGGCATAGGTGTAACAAAATATTATTCTAAAATATTTTACGTTAATATGTTTTACAGAAAAGTTTACTTTGTTTTACTTTAACGAGCTAAAGTTCATAAAAACTAAATAGGTACTGCCAGTAAAATCTTATTTTGCAGTCTATCCTGAAATAAATTGGTCATATATTGTTGAAAGTTAACTTTTTTGAAATATATATATATATATATATATATATATATATATATATATATATATATATATATATATACGCTATCATACGATAATGCACCGGACAGCAAGATGTGGTAGTATAAAGGAAAGAATACATGCTTTACTAGGAGGATGGTCCCCAAGTGATGTAATTACACTAACAACCCTTCTGGACATACTTTCAACAAGGTTTCGATGCACAACTATGGGTATTTGCGTTCATTCCTGCTTCAAGAACGCCGCCAGATCAACTGTAGATTTCGGAAGTGGTTCCCTGGTCCGTTAGCGTCGTTATAACTCGTCCCACAAATGTTCTATGGGGTTAAAGTTGGGACTCTGGTCAGTACATGGAAGACGTTATATATCCATATCTTGATCCCACTGCTTGCCAGAGACCGCAATATGACATGGGGCTAAGTCGTCCTGGAAGTAACATTCGTCCATTCCATAAAATTGCCAGAGCGTTGGAAGAACCTGATTCTCCAAAATGTACATGTAAGCGTTTGCGTTCATTTTACCAGGAACAACATACAAAAGTCTCAGGCCATACCACGAAAAACATCCCCAAACAAGAAGTCGAATTTTTTGTTAATCCGCTGGCGTCCGGTGAATTATTATAGGATAGTGTATATATAAATATATTTAAGACCTACGAGTCCTAAGAAGCTGAATGGTTTGAGGGTGATTCTTCTTATACCGTAGACGGTGCACTAAAAAAGGGATTTTAAAAATTCGAACCCTAAGAGGCCTAAAATTGACCTAAGGCCTAAGCAAATATCATTTTGAAATCGCCGTAGAAATAACATTGAGTTTTAAGCGATTGCTGTACACATCTCAGACTGCTTTATCAATGTTGATCGAAAAACAAATTTAATTATAATGCTCAACTTTGAACTGACTGTTTACTTATTCCCATGATGATAATAATATTTATAAATATTTGATTGATGAAGAAAGAATATTTAGAACAATTGATTTTATATTTACTTAAATTTTGTTACGGAACACGAAAAGCCCAAACGATAAACTCAAACATTGAGTATAATTCGATTGCTGTTTACTGCTCAAATTACTATACCAGCGTTAAGGGGGTCCGGGACACAAAAATCGTCAAATTTTCGAGAAAATTTTTTTTTGTATAAAAAAATTCTCTGTGTCTTTCTGCTTAAAATGACGTCTGAATCATGTTTCTATCTTAATTAGAACGAGAGATAGAATTAATTTTGTGGTTCGTTCTTTTGAAAACCTAACACTCAGACAGCTGTTGTCATGGCAACAACATATGTGAAAGACGTTATTTAAGTCTACGGAGACCTTTAAACTATGAAAAAAAAAGTAGAACTTGCAAAAATCAAACTAAACCAAAGATTTAAGAGGAAAGAAGGATTTAGATACTCATCTGGGATGCTCTTAAGGGGTATTTCAACATTTTCTTAATTGTAAATCTGTCTTTAAAACTTTAAATGCGTTTTTCTCCATGATGCAATTTTTCGAGATTTCCTGTATTCAAATTCTTATAAGTCAAGAACCGATAAAGTTTAAATGTTGAAATTTGGAATACATCTTTTTCAAACATTATACTTTAATTTTGATTCAGCAAATTTGAAACAAATATTTACTTTTAAATATAAAACTTAAAACTTTAAATATAAAACTTAAAATAAAAAAAATACCTTAAAATCTTTAGTTTTCATTCAAATATTTTTTATTTTTTATTGAATTAATATTTTTAAATTTGCTAAATCAGAATTAAAGATTATAAATTTGTGAATAATTTACTGCAAGAATTTTGAAAATTGACCAACAATATTTTGAGTTTTAGCAATTTAAAATGACCACTCTTTTTTCAATTAATTTTAATTTAAAATTTTTCAAAAAATTTTGGAAAATTTTTGTGTTGTGATTTTGCTTATTAGTTAAATGGGTAATCAGCACAAAAAAATTCTAAATTAATTAATAAAAGTTTTTTTCTGATGTGTCCCGGACCCCCTTAATCGAAAAACAATTTTTTGAACAAATTATTTTTAAAATTTATGTTTGAACTGATTTTTTATTATTTCCTATGATGTGAATAATTTATAAATATTTGATTGATGAAAAAAAAGAGAGAGAGAGAAAGAGAGAATACTTAGACCATGTAATTTTATGTTTACTTAAACTATGTAATGGAGCGCGAAAAGCCTAAACGATAAACTCATCTATATAAATAAGAATGGAGTGTTTGTTTGTACATTGAATATTTTCGACCCATTTCAAGTTTTCTATCCGTTTTGGACCCTTCTGATGCCGAATCTGCCTTTTTCGCGTTCGGTGTCTGTCTGTCTGTCTGTATGTCTGTCCATCTGTCTGTCTGTCTGTCTGTATGTATGTATGTATGTGCCCTATACACGTCCACACGGTTTAATATATTTTCATGGAAATTTGCATACAGTGAGTACTTATCTTAATTTAGTGAGTGGAATTGGTTGCAAAAGTCAGTCTCTCCGTCTTTCTGTTCTATGTTCGATTTTGTGTTTGTGTGTTTGTGCAAGCATCACATGAATGTTATTCCCTATATTTAATTGCAATGAACTTTATTTCGTACATTATCAATTAATTTAATGAATGCAATATTAAACATTTCTTTATTGTTATATTTAGACGAGTTTCATGCTAAAACATCTGAGTAAGTATACTTAAATCAACCAGAATTTGGTAGTTTTGGAAAAATTGGAATGTATATTGAATATTACGATTACTTCGATTGCTTTACCAGTACTGCTAAAAAAGTAATTATTCTTCAAAAAATTATTTTTTTATGGCATTTCAACTCTGATATTTCGTTTATTTCGAATCTGATTTTTGTTCTTTGCACAATAAAAACGATTTCCGAATATTTGGGACAGACGATATTTTTCAACGAACGGGAATGAACAAGATCACGCGAGAAGTGATATTTTCCTCTTTCTATTGCTCTGAATTAATTTCACAGTTCTAAATTTTGTGCATTTTTAGTTGTAAGTTGTGGCAACTGTGCGAGATCAAGAGATAAAAATGAAACACAAATTAATATCTTTAGAACAATTTTTTCCGACATCTTTTATTTTGTTTTATTTCGCTGTTTTCTGTTTTAAATATTTGTTATTTTAAGAAATGTGTGTTCCTTCTCATCACACGCAAGACCACCGCGAAGTATTCGACATAAAAATAGCAGGTAAGTCGGAATAAATTTTCTGTAAATTTTAAGTGTATTTATGCCACTATTGAAAGAATAATGCCGTTATTGAAAGAATAATGCCGTTATTGAAAAAATAATGCCGTCATTGAAAGAATAATACCGTTTTTGAAAGAATAATTATGTTTAAAAAATCCGAACTAGAACTTTTAAAACATTAAAATATTCGTTATCGTAATGACAGGAGAAGATAGCAATATTTCACTATGTCACATACCGGACGCAAGAGTGCCACAAGTAAAAAAATATTGTTTTGTTGACTATGAGTGCGAGAGCACTCGCCGTAAATCTTCATTTTTATTAATTGAGTTGTACATGAAAAGAACTTAAGAAAGGGAATTCCAAATCTCCCTCAAAATCGTCTTTTGTAGAAGTAACCTTATTGTCACCTTTCGTCATTTTGTAGCTTTGTCAGACAGCAAGGGTGCGATGTATGTGAAATGTATTACATGAATGGATATGCATGTGTAGGATTTGTGTCCAAAGTAAGTTGTGGAAATTATAATGATGGTGAAAGGTATTCAAATAAATTTTTACTCTACAAAAAACGTAAGTTATATATTTTGATTATCCCTTCAATTTAGAGTAAACCAATTCAAACCGAGTAAGGTCGGGTATTTTGCTAGTTGATCATAAAAGCGTAATTTTGCTACTCGGTATCTGGAAACCTCAGAATTTAAGTTTCATTTTTTAATTTGATTTATAATTCTTTTTTTGGGTAGTATAAATATGTGGTCTTTTTTGCTAATAAATCATTATTGTCTTGATCGATATTGTTTTTTTTTTTTTATCAATATAAGTTTTTTGTCGAATCGTTGTACTTCGGAATACATATAGGAAATCGAAATTCAACACGCTAGAACCGATTTTTTTTTTACAGAATTCTGCCTTTTTTAAGGATCATAATTTTGTTTCTGTTTGCATTTATGTGTTCCTTCCGGTACATTGGCTGTTCCAGAAATATTATTTAGGAGTTGGATTTTATTTATTTATTTCCTGCAAAATATCACTACATTATTATTGTAGACATGGGTACTTTCGTGGTAACTTTTGTATATTTTCACCAACTTTCTTGAAATCTTTGCTTGAATACGTAATAGTGTGTACATAATAAAAATAAATAAAATTTACAAATCAAACTATTTTAAAGTGTGTAACTTGTTAAAATTAAAATGACAAGAAACATTTTAAAAATGACTTTAAAATAAGATGGGTTACGTTAAATTAAAACGGGTAGTCATATGTTGTAGATCAAATATATTTCAAAATTTTTATATAGATTTTTAGTGAAAGACGATTAAAATAAATTAAATTAAATTTTTTTTTTCTTGTTTCATGGGTGTTGTTGAAAGCTGTACTACTTAGTCAAGTAATTACATCTATCATTCTAAATAGTTACGTGCTTTCCATTTATAAACCAAATTTGTGATCTTAAAAAGTATCTTAAGGGTTTAATTTAAAACTATACGTGTGTTGAAGAAAAGGGAATTTTTAACAAGACTGTTGATCTTGGAATAATATCACACTAAGTAATTTTGAAAAATTAAATTTTATGTCGAAAGTCGCCCGAGCTTACTCTATTTATTGAAGCTGTTCTTACGCAACTTAGATACATGTGAATCGTTTGTTGAAAGCTGTGATTTTCTTTTTGTAAAAGCTCTGTAAAATCAACCTTCTGTTTATTAAAAAAATTTTATCGATTGAGTTTAATTTGTCTACTCTGATACCATGTATTTCTAACAAAAGCTATGTTATTCCATATACAACTGAATGAAATTTTCTGCGTTTGCTTCAAACTAAATCAGTCACTAATGCCGTTAATTTTTAGCACCCTTGGACTAATAGATCCTCGAGTTAATATGTAGCCTATCATATCCACAGGGTTCTAAAATATAAGTGTACCAAATGTGTGGATTAGTCAAGCTGTGTAGATTTGTATAGAGAAATGTCTATTCTGCTTTATATATCTAAAAGAAGTTCCGCTATTCCTAAAAAGTTCCCAACCGGTTATAAATTAGTTGCGAATGCTGTAACAGTTTAATTTACCATCTTCTTATATTGATGATGAAATTCGAAAGTATTGCATACTAGGTGCAAGAATGGCACAAGTAAAACATATACATAAGAAAGCTAAGTGCAAGACTAACCGCCGAAAATTCGCCATTTTTACTGAAAATGAATGCAAGGGAATATTCGTAGTCACTCGAAAACTCAAAATTAACTTCGGTAGTTGGTTACTTCAGAAAAAAAGACCTTCAGCAGAAGTGCGACGAATATGAAATGGATTATATGGTTGGATACAACATGTATGCATATTTGCGTCCGAAAGAAATTGTAAAAGCGACGGAAAAGTTAAAATTGCTATTAAAAATATTTTTCCCGCACTATGCTAACATTCTTTTATGAAAAAGAATTGATGATGATGACTTTTTAATCAACAAATTAACAAATTATAAATTCAACCCGAGCGGATATTTCTGCTATAATATATATATATATATATATATATATATATATATATATATATATATATATATATATATATATATATATATATATATTAAAGTTAGTATATCTTAGCAGTCGTCTAACGCTGTTTCTTTCTCATTCGATCGTCAGATCGCTATCGTTTTTTAACCGGTATTTGGCGGGAAATTCCGTCATTATTGGGTGAGTCATCCGCAGGTTACTCGAGCAGACAGGTGTCTTTTCATCTGTATGACATCTGCGTTCACGAGGGATTTTCGATATCCCACACTTGTACATCCTACAGGTCCTCCTGTCAGCAAAGAAACTGAAAAATAGAAGAAAAGAAACGAAGCAAAAAAATGCTCGTCGCAACAAATAAAACGAAATACTTTAGACGTCGTTTGCTGCGTGATTGTTGATTGAGCTTTTCTGTTCGTCTTCGGAGCTGTATACCATCCGTCATTCAGCTGTGGAAAAGATCGTCTCAACAGCTATGGTTGTCGTCTTTTCGTCATCTAACTGTCACCTTCTGTAAATAACTTCTCAAGAGCTGACAAAAAGTGTCATAATTTGTGAAGCGTCTTTGGGACTAAACTATAGGTCAAGCTTTCATGTTGTCTGTTCTAAACTTTTGTAATTTCATAGAGGCCATGTAATTTGGGGTGAATAAATTGGTTTATTTTGATTGCTACCTTGAATCCTACTTTGTACGTGGTTGCCTTTTTTCGATGCTTTCTTGTCTTTTAAGTATGTTGTTTTTCTCTCTCTTTGTCACCATCCACTTTTATGGCATGTTTTTATTTTGTATGAGTAAGGAGTAAAATTTTTAAATAGAATTTGTATTGGCGAGACGCATTGAAAAGTTTCTTATACACTCTTTAACTTTACCTTTTAATAATTCAGAATTATAACAATCATAAAATACTAATTTATTTGGACATGAAACACGAAGACCATTTATAAGATATGCAAATACAAATACTTCATCGATGTTTCCACTTTACTAGTAATCCTTCTTAATGTAATCAGATAATTAGTTAAATTTTCATTACTTTGTTCTAAACACCTTTGCCTTAAGAATTACGCAAATCAACAAACATGACCTTGGATTTGAATTAGAAGACTAAACGATCTTTTAAAGAATGCCATGAGAAAACACCATTTAATGATTGAACAAACTTTAATGATGAAACAACACTTTTGCATTGTTTTTTTAAGCAACGTTTCGTAAAAAAAATAAACAAACAAGGCATTCTTCAATTTCATCGCAAAAACTTTGAATTCAAATCCTATCAGTCCTTGAAAATGTCTTAACAAGAGTCCAAAACGGCTTTCAAGCAAAAAGTTAAATTAGTAACATTCGCACTGGTTTTTAGAATCGCTTTCTGAAATTCCAGCATTCTCTTTTTTTCTATGGAAGTAGAAATTTAAATCTTGAAAGGAAATTGGGAGAGTGTGATGTATTAGCGATTTTTTACACAGTTCGGAGACTGCTCGTCTTTGAAATCCAAACGGCACGACATAATGATTTCACACAAGCAAATGGACGCTTGAAAAATTAATAAAAATTTTGTCTTCGGTAAAAGGTTTTTCTTGTTCATTTTCCTCATATAAACCACTAAAACAAAATTAAATATTCTTGTAAACTCTAAAAATAGCATCACTAGTTTCCAATCGTGAATTCTGTTTTATGAAAGATTTAAAAGCTAGGTTGACCTTGAACTCGGAGAAAAAAACTGAAGTGTTTAGTATACCAAACCACCTACACATTGTTTGATACTTTCAAAAAACTAAACAACAGGAATGACGACAACAAAAAAATAAATAAGCGAAAATCATGCAATTCGATCCTATTCAAATTGTAAATAAACAACATTTTTCTCATATATGTGCCATAAAAACTTCGGCACCATTTACATTTCAATCTGAAAACTGTATACAAGCTCAAAAAAAAATTCTATTTGCTCGTCGTCCTTCAAAAGTTTGCATTCCGAAGAGGAACGCAGGAAAAAAGAAACCTTGATCCAATCCCGAATTTAATCCCAAACAAGTTATTGAGATCGAAGGCAGCGTCCCGTAAAATAAAATAAGAAATAAAAGAGAACGAAAAAATGTTCAAAGGTATATACGTTCGACTTGATTTTTACGTCAACATCGTGCAAACAATGGAGCTCCATTTTGCGTTCCATTCTGTACAGTGATGTTGCCTGTGGGCTCCCAGAGTTTGCAATACTCTCGTAGTAGCGATATTTACGAGGTTATTTCTGTCCTCAGAGCTTGAAAAGGAATTGGAATCTGCAAGTTGAGAATGCAGGAACGGCAGTGTAACGAAATCGTATACATCGGAATTTATGTGGTCAAAGAATTTGAGGATTTATTTTTCTTCAATATTCAGTTTAAAGAGGGATTTCTGGTGCTCTCTCTGTGAAACGCTGACCAATCAAGACTAAAGGAAAACAATACTGTTGACTTAGAAAAGTTAAATAGTGTAGAAGATTGCTTCAATGTTTTTCCTTTGAATGCCTTACATTTCCTACTTTCGCTGAAAACCAATTCAAAACTGAGCTACGTATATTTATTTTGTATTTTTCCAAATAAAGCACCTTTTAGTTTGTATTTAAAATAAATAAAAATTATTTAAAGATAATTGAGGATATTGTGATTTCAACTCACTGAAAATGGACGAATCCGAAAATACACCGTCACGCGAACTGTGTGTTTCCCAACCTTTTGCTTTTTGTTCCTTTGTTGACATTTAAAAAAAACTTCATAAACATCTGCTAATTGTGAAATATTCCAGTCAGCTAACATATTATTAAAATTGTTTGGACACTGCATTTCAACAGGAATCCAACAGAGATATTTGAAGAAATGTGTATCTTGATTTCAAATGGATGAAATTATTTATATTTTGTAAAGCTACTTAGATAATGCACTAAACTTCTATTCTGTTTGATTTAGATCTTATTTTAATATTAAGAGGCACAATATATTCGATTTTAAATGTTAATGAATAACACAGGTATTCGACAAAAACTACAGATAAAAATGCAGATCGGTAAGATCACAGATGCATCCATATGAGAACATATGAAAAAAGTATCGCTATTATTATGATTGTTATACAAAAGAAGAAATGTCGTAGAACTTACTCCGGAATCATGAAGTACAACTCAAAAAGATTCAAATATGAACAAAAATTATTTCAAGTAGTAAACCAACGAGAGAGATTTTCAGTTAATGAATTTAAGTAAAATGTAGAAGGCACTGGTGTTTGCAGTTGGAACGTGCTTCGGTAACTTTGTGGTACGTATTTCTTTACCAGATAATAGGAAGTAAAATCTTAGACTTCCTGTGTTTTTTCGCTTACACTGAAAATCCTTCTCATACAAAGTTTAGTCAGACTATCAAGTTTGGAGCTTGAAAATACTGTTATGAATTCCTTTAGATTTGAACTGGCTCCCACTTTTTATTTTAAAACTATATTGACCACACTCAGGTAGAAAGTCATTTTAAGTAACGTTGAACTGGATCAACACAGTGGACTATTGGCAACGGTCGGGAACAATGGCCCAAAGGAAAGGAGAACGCCACGTAATTTTGAACCTAGGTCAGATGACGAGGTCTCACCTGAGCTGGCACCCTAAACTTCAAACTTCAGTACCACGCCAAGACATTTGAAGCCACGACAGATTTAACGTGAACCAACTCCTGAGCATTTTCACTTTTTTAGCTTATTTTTGCATTTTTTAGGTCAACAAAATCCAGTACCTTGTTAAAGTTGTTTTGCATTCAATAGTTTTATTTCTTAAAAAATTATAATAATCAACCTTCAATACAAAGTCGGCCTTTGATTGGATTCGAACTTCAACCCACCGGTTACAAATACCGGTACTCTTCCAGCCGGGCTACCGTGGCCATTGACCTCACTCAGAAACAATTAGGTTAGTCATTTGCACATATTTATTTATGGGGCAGATGAAGTATGGATTGTTTAGTTTTTTACATTGGAAAAACTAAGAGACCTTTGGAACTCTTGATTGCTTCTAACTGGTGTGATTGATTCGAATTTACGAACGAGTCCAAAGATTTTTATATTGAATTAAAAGGTTCGGTAAAGCGCACAGAAATTGATTATATTTATTTTGAATTTCTTCTACATTTTATTTCATTGGCAACGAGTCTGTTTGGTAATGATCATTTGCTATTTATAGATCTAATTTCGTTCTCAAGTCTTTTTGAGTTTCAACAAAATATCGCGTATATCAAGATCCGACCAATTTTGTTAATGATAAGATATCGTGTCAACACGATATTGTTGATTTTTGTATGATGATATGATGATTTTGTATGATGATATGATCAAGATGAAGTCAGGTTTTTTCGATATATATATACGTCTTGTCTTGATGGTCGATAAGGTTCCCTAATTTTTACTTCAAATACTATTACATTTTTAAAGTCCGATATTCATTAATATATTAGGTGCATTAGTGAATTTATCTGTGGATGTAACTAATAGACTGTTATGTTGTTCTAGAGCGACGTCTATTCTACTACCAGCCTTACAGTGCTTGGTACTCTCAAACATGTATTCCGATCTATCTATTTCCTTTCGGGGATTGATCCCTGACCACGTCAATTACCCGTTGTGTTGCTCCTGAATGACGTAAATTATAAATTCTACCTACCAATCTATCGATAGATTTTATATGGAGGAATCTGAATTTATCAGAATTGCGGGTAACCTACAAGTTTGTTTGTTAACTAAGATTAACATAATTAGTGTTGTTTTAAAACTGCGTAGGGTAGTGCCAGTTTTAGATTTCCTCTTATTTAAGCGTGCCATGATAGACCGTTTGGAAGAGCAATAAATTAGCAATCAGAGCGAGTTCGAATCCAACCAAAGACCGTCGTGTGCAAAAATGGTAGGTGCACGCTAAATCTGTCATGGCCTCAAATGTCCTTACGTTTGCGTGTTTTGGAGGCATTGAGAGTGGAGTGCCAGCTCAAGTGTGACCTCGTCAACTGACCGTGATTAAAAAATAACCTGCAAAGAAAAATATTTACTAGAGCAACTTACTACATGTAACCCATGTATTTTCTACCAAAACAACAACAGAATTAGTGTTTTTTTATTTTTTTAACAGGGCGCATTATAATAAAACCAAAAAATTGAAACTCTTGTAAAACACATTAATTTGAAAATTTAATTAGTATTTCGATTAATTAATTTAAAGCAAGATTTCTCGCGTAATAAATTCAGATTTTTAAACTTTATTTTTCTCTTTTGGTGCAAAATTGTGGTTACTTATTAGAGCTTTTTATTTAAATTGAAATGAAGTGATAATTAAACTTCATTACAAGCTTCATGTCTACATATAAGTTTAAATAGTTTCAGACTTACAGTGTAAGCATATTATTTAAAATTCTTCTGCTTTTTTTTTACCAGATTCAGAACATTTTGAATCTTCCTAAATTCATCGAAATTGAAAAATTGACTTTTTCAATTCTTAAAGGTTCTATGATTCCTTAAATTAAACTAATTTAGTTCATTTACAATGATTTTGTAACTAATTTATGTATAAAATACTCTTTTCTCTGTATATAGTTATTTAAATCTGATATTTTGTGTCACTCGTTACTAATCTAAACATAACATCTCGGAGCTATCATAAAGTTCCAAGGCATGTCTCATATTCAATTTGAAAAAAATAAATATTTATTCAGGTAAAATGCCATATATCACTAGCTGATATATATTCAAAGTGTAGAATTCTAACTATCGATCCCTTTTTTTTTTTACTTCATCTCCTTTCTTATCCCGGTATGGTAGCCAAGTGTACAGAGCTCTCGTATATAGTTAAATTAACTTCCAAGGGCAACGACTAATATCTTTTAACCACCGTCAGATGACGAGGTCAACGCTTTAGTACGCACCCCACTCTCCAAACTTCTACACCAACGTGAGGGCATTTGAGATCACTTCTGATTTAACGTGTGCCAGCATCAACGAACACAACGGATTTTGGTTGGATCGGGTTGAACTATCAATCTTTTGCTCTACCAACTCGGCTACCACGACCTGTGCAGCATTCTGAATCTTGGTTGAACAGACTCTGGTTTCAAATCAAAGTCTTGGAAAAGTATATTTATTCTTCACGTGGGGGATAAAACCCTCCGGTGAGCGAGATACTAAAGAGATGTGAAATTGCATCTTAGTAATTCTTTCTGAACGTGCGTAAAATGTGGAAACCGTCGGTTATATTGCTCAGGTGCATTGCTTATTTTATAACCATTTCAGGGACTCTAAATTAGCTTCAACTTAACAAATTTACTTCACAAAACTGGTACAAATTTAATGATAAAATCACAAAAATTTGGCACTTGATTTACTTTGTTATATAGCGTTTATGTTACATAGACAGTCGTCTGTATATCATAAACGAGGCACACTACACTTAATTGCAGTTGTTGAGCAAAGCTTCTCTTGAACTGTGTACTCCTAAATTTCTATTCTCTCTATGAAGTACGATGTTATGCATATGACCAAATCCTTTTCGTAGTGATTTCCTTTTTCGATGTGACGCAACAAGCGACATCAATGTTATACATAAAAAAATATTTTATACGAGTCGACATGAAAATAAATATTGATGAATTCGATAAAGAGGGTATTTTAAAAAGATATTGGCGAATTCAAAGCGAAATTGGAAATCAACCTTAAGTTTACCACCTTATATACATTTTGCTTAACCACCATTTACCTATGCATGTTTCCCTTGCTAATGCTTAATTCTTATTCATGATGCACTTGAACACTGCGGAGACTATTTTTTACCGATTCTGAAAAGGGTGGAGCTGAAAATATCCGTGTTAAAACGTAATAGGGTAGGAATTGAAATATTATACAAAATAATGCATCAGATAAACAGCCAAATCGAATTCAGTTACTTTTCCTCTTTTTTCCTCGTACTGGGTAGAGAATTTATTTAGGAGAATATATATTTGCAATAAAAAGAAAGGAGGAAATAAAGAAACAAAAGGGGAATACTAAGTGAATAATTTTAGATACATTGCTGCAATGTATAAATATTTTGAATACCTCGGCTTCCTGAATTGTTGGTATTTAATACAAGTTATTTTTTCATTTTTTTCCAAAGTATCTATTTTAAAAGTACATAGTTATTATTTATTTATTTGGAAAATCATAACATATTTTGAATGGTTGCATTGCATTTTCTTTAATATTCACAAGTAATATACTAACCCCATTCAGATTTCTAAATTTGTATATGAATAGATTCATTACAATATATTTATCAGTCACTGTAGAAATAATAATTCTAATATGATACAGGATTTCGGTTTACATAAATTTAGAATAATTATTCGTATCCTTTTTTTCAAAATGAGTCTCCCCCTAGACTATTATAAAAAATATTTTCACTATGAGACATTTCCTACCAAGCTATATGAAGTGGTATAATTCTTACTACGGTGAACGGGTTTCTTTCACAGATTCAAAACTTGACTATGGCTTGTTTTTGAATACGATCATCACTTTGTCAATAAAATATGATAGTTATATATAATAATATGATAGTTGATAGGTGAAGCACAGGTAAATTAAACACCAAACTTCACTCAAACGATGCTAAACTAGATTTTAAAGTGACCATTGCAGTCTTATCTACGTAACGTGCAAATGGTCAAATTTTAAGGAACATTTTTTCAGAATCTTTTATGTGTAGTATTGATTTGAATTTGTTTTACATATTATTGAGATACTTTAAGTGCTTTAACACAGAAATTAAAAAATAACTTGAAACTTAAAGATTTTTTTTCTTAAATTCCTTTTTTTTTAAATTTTTTTTTAAATGGCAAATTTTTATCTTTTTTAACAATTAAAACGAACTTTTTTGGCAGATAGAAACAAATTTCTGTGTTAAAACATGTTATTGGGTATGTTACACTTGTAAACCAGTTTTTCATACTTGCTTGAATCTACTCTGAAAAAATGTTCCTTTTAGAGAAAAAATATTTTCAGGTATTGAAATTTAAAGCATATAATTGACCTTACTCACTACATTACTTTGTGCTTTCAAAAAGTTATTTAAAATACTTCTACTCAACGTATCTTCATAAATATCATTTCAAGCAGAATTATATAAACATTTATTTACATTTATAAAAAAATAATCGACATTTTGAAAGAATTTTGTACTTTGGTCCCACTAAAGGTAAGTCTTAAACGTATCATGCGAATGCAAGATACATCTCAGGGTTACCTAAATTTTTACCACATGATTTGAGGCTCATCTCGTGATTTGAATTATGGTAAAAGATGTTCACATTTCATCTGGTTTGTTTGCTTACACTGAAACTCATCTTCATACCGCTTTTAAATGCACATAGAATAAAACGATTTTGAAAACGATGAGAAAAGATATAATGTAAGCTGAAAAGCATATTGAATATTTAGGGTCGTTGAGTGCAATTTTGACACATTATTATTGATACTCGTACTTTCCTTCCATTTATCTCATCTTACTATTGGGCGTATGTCCTGGTAGTCTTGTGCTTATCGCCCTAACTCTCGGTTCAACAGGCTCAAGATTTTAATCTCTGTTCTATGCATAATAATTGCAGGGTTTTTAATCCACTTTAAGTCGTAGGTCAAGATCAAAACTACCTTTGTCTCTTTAATAATTACTGTAGGGTGATAAAATTGATTTGACTCTAAATCAAAAGATTGTTTTTTATTTGAATGTTTTAATAAATAATAAAAATATGTGAAGGTCCAAGAATATTTTTGTGTGTTTTAAAAAATAATAGAAATATGTTAAATTTCAGGAACACTTTTTGTGTGTTTTAATAAGTAATAAAAATATGTGAAGTTCCAAGAGCATTTTGTAAAGAAGCTGTTAACAAAGAAGGGTTAAGCAGTTAATTCGAACGATGTGCGAATGCAAATCAGTAGCTACATTTAAATATTTATTCTTATGCTGTAATAGTAGTTTACCAATATATAGATGTCTTATTCACATCTGTATCAACACAAATACAGTAATTCCGAGAGAAAAAAAGTAAAAATGAGGGTTCTGCTTCTTACACATTTACAAATACAAATACAAATATTGACGACCAGCTGTAGATCAAGCCCAACAAGGCTGGTCCTGTGTTTATGAATTCCCCAATTCCCACTGATTATCCAGTTGTATCTTAAATTCGTACACTCCCTTTGAATTAACTATATTTTCCGGCAAGCTGACGATCAATCAATGAAAAAACTGAAATTGAATAAAATAGATAAATTCAAACCACAATTACAAAGAAACAAAATTGAGGCAAATGTAATTTGAAAAATAACCTATCAGTGTGTGTGCTTGTGCACGCAGTCTCAGCGATACAAAATAAAATAAGAATACTTTGAACTTGAAAAAGTGTTAAGGAGACTGTGTGTTAACAAAAGTAAATTTTGGAATACGCATTGTCATATTAATGGCCGTCTTTTCAAGAGAGATGTGGGTATGCATGGGTCTTTGTATTTAATAGGTGCAATAAACTACTTATATTAGACCCATGTCTTCAAACATTCCTTGAAACAAGGTCAGGATACGCTTTTACAGAACAAATTACAGTGTACTGTATATATCAAATCAGTTAATTTGTTCATTGTTCACCCATAAATAAATTCTAAAATTTAAAAAAGTGAAATAGAAAGGGCAAAAAAGGTTTGATAGTTTGTGTGCTGGCTAAATTCTAGAATAAGACACATAAATTTTTTGCCTGAGTCTGATATCAAATAATTTTTTTACTCTAAAATTACGAAATCGATTTTTCGTGATATTGAAAGCTCACTGTCCTCTTGAGGTAGACTGAAAATTAAAAGAGAGCTTTCGGGGAAAGTGGAAATTTTTTTTCAGAGGGTGGATTGGTCGAATACCACAATCAATATTTCGAGAGCCTGAAACTTTCCGGAAGTATTCTGACACGTCAGGTCAAATAAATATTCGCTGAGCGCGCAATACTCGTTGGAAGGCGAGCGAAAATGAAATCTCCTCGCAGTGGGTGAAGCCTTCTCTGTTTGGAAGTTGGCTTTTCCTTTCTTCGATCATCATCAAGGAAGAAATGGTTGTACAGACAAGTTTCACACACCACGCGCACCCATTTATATACACTACCCTACACTAATGGACCGGATAGCAAGATGTGATGGTATAAGGGAAATAATACATGCTTTAATAAGAGGGTGGTTCCCCACATGCTACAACTGCACTATCAACCCTTCTGGGCATACTCTCAACAAGGTTTTGATACACAGCTATGGGTATTTGTGTCCCTTCTTACTACAAGAATGTCGCCAGCTCAGCTGTAGATTTTTGACGTGGTTCCCTGGTCCATAAGTGTCGCTCTAACTCGTCGCACAAATCTTCTATGTGGTTTAGTTCGGGACTATGACAAGGCCAGGTAAAGCATTTACATCCATATCTTAATATCACTATTTGACAGATGCTGCAACATGTCATGGAGAGTTGTCGTTCTGGTAGTAACAATCGTACATTCCATAAAATTGTCAGAGCGTAGGAAGAACCTGACTGTCCAAAATGTCCATGTAGGCCTCGGCGTTCAATTTACAAGGAACAACATGCAAAGGTCCCAGGCTACACCACGAAAAACACCTCGACACAAGTAGCTGTAGATTTTGTGTGATTTAGTAGTAGTAGTCTGTAGTACAAGTAGTAGAATAGTCACAAGTAGTCTGATTTTATGCAAATTCGCTGGCATCCAGTCCATTATTGTAGGGTAGTGTAGATCATATATTATCCTATATACATATCAGTCGATGTAAACTGGAAGGTAGTTAGCTGCAGGGGTGCAGAAAATGTTTCTGGACCCAATATTTCCCCAGAACACAATTTATTTTGTCCAAAATTTCCACGAAAACTTCAACGTATTTTCATTCCAGTTTAAGCGACTATTAGTGTACAATGTTGATGAATAAGGTCCGGTACACACATTCGGTTTTTTAAACGTGCGGCGCAACTATGCACGCATAACCGTGAAATGACGCAAGTACTCATTTTCAGCCATTTGCGATAAATATTCTATCGGAGAAAATTTGTTCATTTCGCTTACTTGGTGTACAAAAAAGTATATTTTGAAACAGAATAGACGTTACTGGATACAAACATTCATTAATTATTATTTACATTCCATTTATTTATGAAAACAACGTACTTCAGAACGGTGCGGCAAGCTGCGGCGCCGTAGAGAACAGCGGTACAAATTTCACGCAAGTTGGACGTGCGGCGCCGCAGGCATGTGTGCACTACTCCAAGGATCTAATGTATCTCAAACCGCACTTGCGTTTAGGCAGCGGCGCCGCACGTTGAAATACGTGATGTTTGCACCGGGCATAATAACTCTCATTTTCCACGTTCAAGCTTATTTCGCCGATTTCATTTCGCCTTCTTTCGCCGAAACCATTTGAATATTTGATTCACTACAAAGAAGAAGAAAAAATGGGGACGGGGTGGCGTAAATATAGTCGCTATTCAAAATATTTGTTCGTCACTGATGACAACTGAATTTGGAGAGTTTTTTTTCTTTCTTTTTTTTTATAAACTTGGGGAAAATTTTTCCCAAGATTGCCTGAATTTCCCCCGAACCTCATTCGCGAGTTCGGACATATTTTGCACCCCTGGTTAGCTGAAATCGCGTTGTCGCATCAAGCTATTGGCGACAGTCCGGGTTTAACGGCTGCCTCTATCTATTTGGTAAATGACTCTGTTGAAGAATGTCACTTATGTTTGTCTTGGTTATACTTTTGTATTTTTTTGTTACTGTAGTAAACATGTGGTTCTGCAAATGTGTTCTTCATTACGTTATGAGAATCCCACATGAATGAGGCAACGGAACTCGTTTGTTGTATCTCACGAACACAATCAAAGCTTAGTCCAATATCAGCTAGTTTTTTTTTGTGGATTTTGTGGATGGCCTAAGTTGGATTGTCATTGGTATCCCATATAAATGAGGCTACGGCTCTCGTATGTTGTATATCACAATCACAATCAAAGCTTAGATCAAAATTAGCCAGCTATTTAAGGTAATGCAAATTGTATATACTGAGCTTGTGACACACAAGATTTCATGGTTATGATTTTAAAGCTGATTTACATTGGATTTCTTGGAGAATGCATGAAAAGAAACGGACTCAGCAACAAAGTCATCGACGTTCTAATGAAATAGAGAATGGGGCGGCACCAGGTCTCTGTAGTAAGATTTCAGAAGAGTAAGTCCCGTGGGCTTACGAATCGACTTGGGCCGATTACCTATCGAAGCGCAGACTAATACTTATTTCCACTCTGAATAATCACACTAACCAATCAATCATTCTCTCACATTAGGATTGATGCTTTTTCTCACAATCAAGAGACAGAGAGAGCGATCTTCAAACCGACCTACTGGAATAAATAGCACGATGCTGCTCTCACATACTCCGTCTATTTCATTAGAATGTCGGTGGCCTAAGTTAGATGGTATTTCAATGGAGTGTTGTTGGCCAAATACAGTACAGGTTAGCGATAACTATTTGAGAACAATTAAACTGCGATGCAAGGTTCTGAATACCTAAGTTCTCCCCCACCGTCCTTCATTTTTAAAATTCAATATAAAACCAAAAGTGGAATTTAAACCCGCTCTTGCAGAAGTAGACAATTCCAATATAAAACGAGCAATTTCAATAGTCTGGATTTTCAGTCCAGTATTCTCCTTCCAAGTCTCAGAGCGAGCCCATAACTTCGAGAATACAACACCGATGATGGAACAGTTCACAGACGTGAAGGAAGAAGCGTTTTGAATCCGGAAATCGAATCTTACCTCCTTAAACTGTCCTGTTTGAGACTTCTTTCACAAACCAATTGCGGCACTGTGTAATGTCATTAGCGGAATGCCCGTCCAGAACCCGAATCTATTAGATATCATTACCCTTCACTATGCGTGTGTGAAAGCGAGGTTTAGGTATGTAGTTTATAAAACGAGCAATTTCAATAGTCCTGATTTTCAGATCTGTTATCTTCCAAGTCTCAGAGCGAGCCCATAATTTCGAGAATACAACACAAAACGATTTAACAGTTCGCAGACGTGAGGGAAGAAGCGTTTTGAGTCCGGAGATCGAATCCCACCTCCTCAAACAGTCCTTTTCGAGACTTCTTTCACAAACCAATTGCGGCACTGTTTAATGTCGTTAGCGGAATGCCCGTCCAGAACCCGAATCTATTAGATATCATTACCCTTCATTATGCGTGTGTGAAAGCGAGGTTTAGGTATTTTTGCCCTCCGCTCCCCCCGCCCCTGCTTATACGCTGCCAACCATTAGCTGCGAAACGGATGTTGCTCAGTAGGTGTTATAATTTAATTAACAAGTTTCCGAGGAAATGATTAATGCTAATTAAATCAATTAGCCACTCTGAGAGATAAGTTAAATAACGCCCCGTTCCTAGAGAGTCGCTCAGCTGCCAACTTTGCAGGCAAACCATCGGCTGTATTTGTATAATTGATATCATTCCCATCCGCCCCTTTCGTTAGAATGCTCGAGATTTCTCTCTCTAGAGGGTCCATAAGGAAATCTGAATTTCATCAACAGGGGAAGAAGGAGGCTGTTGTTGCTTATGGGAGTCGACTAATGCAGCCCAGGATAGTGGTGTTTGGTTTACGAATTGAGGTGGTTTTGTCGACTACTCTGTGATCCACTCTTCATGAAAGAGATAGGGATTGTTCCTGTTTGTCAACAGTTGGTGCCATTTGCGTTGGGTTTGTCCCCTACGCTTGTACGCATAAACAAAATAATGAGACCACAATTTCAATTGAAGTGTATAACGCTCATGGGCTGCAATAATAGCACAACTAAAAAATATCATTTTTGGAGTACGTTTTTAAAAGAGAAAAACTAGATTCTTTCCAGCAAAAAATTGAAAAATCTCGTACTTCAATCCTGTTTCCATAATAGATGACAACCGTGTTTTGCAGTGTGCAAGGTATTTTCATAGTATTGATAATTTTAACCCACTGATGGCAGAAGTAGAACAATAAAAAATATTTTTTGGAGTAAGTACATTTTTAAAAGGGAAAAACTAGATTATTTCCAGCAAAATATTGAAAAATCTTTTGCTTCAATACTGTCTCCATAATAAATGACAACCTTGTTTTGCAGTGAGCAAGGTATTTTCATAGTATTGAAAATTTTAACCCACTGATGGCAGAAGTAGAATAATTAAAAATTATTTTTTTGGAGTAAGTACGTTTTAAAAAGGGAAAAACTAGATTCTTTTCAGCAAAAAACTGAAAAATCTTCAACTTCAATACTGTCTCCATAACAGATGACAACAGTGTTTATCAATGTGCAATGTATTTTCATTGCACTGAAAATTTTAACCCACTAATGCAGAAGTAGAACAATTAAAAATAATTTTTTGGGAGTAAGTACATGTTTGAAAGAGAAAAACTAGATTATTTCCAGCAGAAAATTGAAAAATCTCTTACTTCGATACTGTCCCCATAATGGATGGCAACAGTGTTATGCAGTGTGCAATGTACTTTCAACCGAAAATTTTAACCCACTGATGCAGTAGTAGAACAATTTAAAATAATTTTTTTTGGAGTATGTACATGTTTAAAAGAAAAAAAAAATAGATTCTTTCCAGTAGAAAATTGATAAATCTGCTATTTCAATACTGTCTCCATACTAGATGGCAACAGTTCTTTTACAGCATGCAATGTCTTTTCATAGTATTGAAAATTTTAACCACCGGGTATTCATTCGCGTAGTATTCCACCATGCAAAACGACCCGTTGTGCTGTTCCAGTGTGATGTTAGTTAAAAATACCACATACCATCATCCACCAAGCAAACTGCGGTTTTTCTCGAGGGTGACTTATAACCAATTTTAGACTTATTGAGTTGTGTCCATGAGCACTGTACAATTCTAACAAATCTGGATTAGTGCAGTTATAACAACTAATTAACAACCATTACCAATTCATGTATTCATTACAAATTATGTTATATGAATTCATGTTTTCAGTTGCTTAGAGTTTATTATATGAAGAGACGACAATTCGGTGAATGTTGCGTATTTACTGGTGGGTATTTCAGGAGTGTGAACTTAGGAAGGGACAATGATGATATTCGTGGCTCATTACTAGGGATGCGACATCGATGTCGATGTTTTATAAAAAATTTAGTTGTTTTATAAAAACATCGATGTATTGGAGCCGATGTTTTCTTAACATCGATGTTTATACAAGTCGATGTTTTTACGTTGATGTTTTAATTTTAAATAAAAAAAAGTACCATTAAAAAAATTAAAAAAATAACCAAGTAGCATAGTTTTCATAATCAGTAAATTGAACATACTTTTAGACCCAAGTGGCCAAGCGTGAAGGATCTGAAAAGTAAGGATGCGATATCGATGTCGGTGTTCGTAAATATAAACATTGATGTATTTACCATCGATTTATATGAGCCAATGTTTGTTTGAGATCGAAACTTTTTGACTTTGTTTTGACAGTTAAAAAATGTCTTAGTTATAAATTAACAAACACGGCATGTGACAAATTAAATCCCCCCTCCCGGCGAACTTTAATGTTTGCCGTAACTTAACCAGTTTTAAGTTAGGTGGGGGAGGATGGTTAAATACACTGATCCTTAAAAACATCGATGTTTAAATACATCGATTGTTTTTGGGCGATGTATTATCAACATTGATTTTTAATTTTGAACATCGATGTTTAACTGTTGATGTCGCATTCCTACTCATTACACGAGAACCATACTTACTGCCACGGTTGGGTGGTGTCTTGAGTGTTGTATAGGTTGAACTTATATAGCCCCCCCCCCCAAGAAATAAAACGAGACATTAACTTCACGTGTTGTAACAGCTAAAATCCATCCATGTATTCAAACTATATATACACTACCCTACAATAATGGACCGGACACCAGGGGATTTGCATAAAACGACTACTTGTTTGGGGGTGTTTTTCGAGGTATCGCCTGGAAATCTATGAATTTGTGTCCTTGTAAATTGAACGCCGACACCTACATGAACATTTTGGACAATCAGGTTCTTCCTACGCTCTGGAAATTTTATGGAAAGGACGAATGTTACTTCCAGGACGACAACGTTCCATAGTCATGTTGCAGTCTCTGTAAACCAGTGGTATCAAGATATGGATGTAAATACGTCTTCCCTGGCCTGCATAGAGTCCCGACCTAAACCCCATAGAACATTTGTGGGACGAGTTAAAGTTACACTTAAGGTCCAGAAAACCACGTCCGAAATCTACAGCTCAGCTTCTGACATTCTTACAGGAGGAATGGACACAAATACCCATAGCTGTTGAAAGTATTACACTTGTTGAAAGTATACCCAGAAGGGTTGCTAGTGTAATTTTAGCACGTGGGGACCATCTCCCTATTAAAGCATGTATTATTTCCCTTACACCATCACATCTTGCCGTCCGGTCCTTTATTGTAGGGTAGTGTATATTTATAGAGAGATATCTGATAGACGGATAGATTGGGGATAGAGATATTTCATTGATATATTTCATTTATGTTTTCAAAATCCAATGTTGCATCAGGCAATAATTATTGTATTACAAATATTGTATTGTAAAGAGTTATGTTCTCTAAAAGTTATTTTGAATTTTGTAAAAGAATACTTGAAGGGAATCATTAAAAACACCACTAGTTGAAAATACGATAAGATTTTAGGGAATTTCTTACCTTGTTTTATTTTTCTATTAAATAACAAAAGTTGGATAAACGCACAGTTGTTAGCTATTTCTGACTAACAGAAGATTACCACGATTTGAATAAGTATTTTTCAAGAATTTGTTCATATGAACAAAAATATAATCTTACCGGACAAGATGTACAAAGCGTTTTACGAAATACGAAACAAGATTTCGTTATTTTACTGATCATAGTGAATTGCGCAAAAAACGTATTCGTCTAAGTGTGTACAAAAGCATAATTATACCGGGGTGCAAACAAAAAATATTTTTATTATATAAGCACCCAAAGTATCTGACCAATCCTATGCAATAATAAATTTTCCATACATAAAGGGACATATATCCAGACTTCACGACCAGCATCGACCGTTGATATTAAAATTTTTTATTCAAGAAAAGCGACTGGGAATCTTAAATCGTTCCTCCCGACCCTGACAGCAAAGAAATTACTCGGATATTTGACATCTAACCTTTCACCCTGCCCAGTGAAAGTGAAACTAAACCCCTATTGTGTAGGAAAAGACCATATTACCCAGGCCGTTCTATGCCGCCATTGATTGTCTACGAATCAATATTGACATGGTCGGGCAGCAGAAAGAATAGGGTCAACTACTGGTTCCTGATTGGACCCAGTAAAATGACGTCATGGGATTTTGGGTGCTCGTGTGTACGCACTCTTGTTTCCTTTTCCTTTCAGTTCCTCGATGGACTGTTGAGCCGAGTGGGTATCGAAGAAGTGGAAAGGAAACCTGGAACATTATAGAGTGCTCTGGAGCATATCTCTTTTATTTAAGCTCAGACGTATGCGTGACTGAAGGAGTGTTTATTCTGTAAAATTGCGTTTACACTTGACCGTTATGATTGAAGTTTGTAAATAAATCCAAGAGCAAGGAAAATTAAAATATGCTTTCAGATTGCAATCGGGAGAGGAGGGAACATAAGGCTTGTTGAAAAAATTTTGACGCGTATTAGCGAATTACGGATGAAATAAAACTGCAAGGAGCACGTATCAACTCTTTTTTTACACACACATTCTCTTCCTTAACTCCTCAAGTGGCTTCGTCGAGATGACTCGTCTGGCAAGATCTTACCAATAAACTAATGATGACATACCTTGTCATCAAGATGTAGATTTTTGTTGATGAGATCAAGTCCCACCTCCTCAAACAGTCCTTTTCGAGACTTCTTTCACAAACCAATTGCGGCGCTGTTTAATGTCGTTAGCGGAATGCCCGTCCAGAACCCGAATCTATTAGAACTATTCTAATGACACTATTCTATATGAACTTTTCTAATGACAAGATACCTCGTCCATCACGATCTGTTTGGTTTTTCTGATGGTGAGATATATCGCTGTGACAAATATCAGGAGGATTAAACAATTGCACTTTTACCATACCATGGTTGCAGTTTGCGCGGGTTAAAAATACATTCACCAATCTCATAACTTCCACCTGCATGGTAATTATTGAGATCAAGATACAACAGCGTGTCTAAGTTCTCTAGTAGCAGTTTCGCGTGCATAATAAATATTAAATCAAGAAACAATATCCTCCCACCTTCAATTTAGATAAGGGCTAAATCTGACAAATTAAGGGGCCAGCCTCATTATAGCTAACGCTCGCAAAACCTCGGAGGATTGCTTTGCAATCCTCATTGGTTCGCTGCGCGAATCTATGCTTGCATCAATGATGACGTGTCGCATCTCGGCAAGAAAAGTGACGCCTCAAAATTGCAGAATTTGAGGAAAATCAACTTAAAGGATACTGTAAAACTTATATTAAAATAGTATTAGCTTCTTTTAAATTTTATGTAAGTATTTACTGTGGTAACTTCTCTATTATATTCTATAGAATAGTAATATAACACACTGGGGAAGATCATACACATTTTTCAATGATATCAAAATTTCAAGATCAAAGTTTTTATTTCTTGAGCTGTGCCACTTTTCTTGCCGGGGTGAGATGCATCCTAGCTGAAGGGCTTGTTTACAAAATATGATATTAAAAAAAAATGTCAAACATAAATTTGTTGTATTGAAGAAACGAGTACCCAGCGTAATCGTATACCCAGCATGTTGTTTGTGTACGTGCATTTCCTCAGCACTCGAGCCACCCATTCACTTCTTTCATTGAGTTTGCTGTTGAAAGTTGTAGCGCAAGAGTCTTATTGAACTATAATTGTTGGCCAAGAAAAGGGCCGTTTTTTAAATAGTCTTGAAAAGAGCCTCAGCTATCTTTGATTTTTATTATAAGCTGCAACAGCTCAACTAATATTCATTTTTTTGCAATAAAATGTCATCTGATAACACTATAAATTAAAATGAGGAGCGAGGCTTCGTGGTAAACGAGCAATCGTACAATGTTGCCAATACGTGATTACAAATATTGTCTTTTATGTGTGCCACGTAAGATATATATATATATATATATATATATATATATATATATATATATATATATATATATATATATATATATATATATATATATATATATATATATATATATATATATATATATATATATATATATATATATATATATACTAGTTACGAATGGTTATATTTCATGACAATCATTTACATACAACAAAACTGGCATTAGATTCTACACAATATTCAGCTTCGCTCTATGCAAACAACTAATTGGAAGCTGTATTCAGGTTTAATTTCAGCTTAAGATTTGTCTATGTCAAGCGACTCTTCATGCATATTGCTGTACATACACTTTGATTAGGCTCTGACTTTGGAGTAGATGTTTTGGAATCGGGAGCCACACTATGCTTAACTCATCTCATCAAATTACAGTAAAGTAACCTGCTAATATCTAAACTTTGAAACTGACTTTAATTGCATACTCCTCAGTAAACAACAAGCTCTACCGAAATTAAATATTATCTTGAAACACAATAGCTTTTGCTATAGTGAGATAACACTATTAATTTTACGCCAACAAAGACTTTTCAAAATGTGTACAATGAAACAATTAATAGTTCGTTGAGAAAATTTATTATGTGTTTGTGAAAATCAGTAATGAATCTAAAGTTAAACTTAATTTGCAAATCGCATTGAAATTAGGACTTAATATTTTATTTCAACATTATTAAGTTTATTAACGAGCGTAAATCAATTACTTGCTAATTCTTTGTTCGTGTAATTTCTCTGAATGGTCTGATCTTATCTGAATGGTATTTTGCTATAGCATATTTAAGGTTGAACAATGAAATAAAAATACTTCTGTGTTTGTTAAAACTTAAACAAACACCAGTAGTATTTTTGTTTCACTCAATGTGTTTGTTCAAAACTGTGTTTGAAACTAGTATGAAATAAGTATTTGGGATTTCTGAAATTCCTTTTATTTTGTGTCAAAATTTAATAAATTTCATGTTCTATTTTATCATAGAAAAGCAAATTTCAACAAATAAAATATATTTAGAAGATTTAAATTAAACGGTAGACTATTTTGATCAATTCAAAGTTGCTTAATTGAATAAACTGAGAAACTAAGTTAAATTTAAAGTTAAAAGTTAGCAACTTCTTTAATATTAAGAACGAATTACTATTTTAATAACTTATATAAGAGCAAGTTACAATGATTGCTTAATGCTTGGTTTGTCAAAGCTTGATCAAGAACCTATGGCTAAAAGTCAATTACAAAACAATATGAGCATGAACGCCCAGAATGATAGTTGTACCAGTACATGTGCTGAGAGGCATTTATGTATTTGATAATCAGGTTATTAATAATACATACCCAGAAAAATCATTAAAAGTTCTGTTTTTCTTCAATTTTAACTTCATAACTGAAGAATAATTACAATATGCGTTTTGATCAGTTGTTAAAGCTCAGTAGCTTATAAGTAGCGAATTTGTTGTGCCATTTGCAATCATTTTGGATCCGAAAATTATAATCACTTTTACTCAGACTTTTCTTCTTCGACATGCACTAAGAAAAACATAGTTCATTTTATTACCAGTAAAATTTATATCAAAATTTCCATATATGGGACCCTTAAACTGACAACCATAACCAATAAGGTAATTTCCACTTCTGTCTTTCCTTTTATAAGCCGACCAACCGGTATATTGGTTAAGGTGTTAGCCTCTAGATAGGAAGGTTTCTGTTTCGAATTCGGGTCAGTGCATGAATGTTTGTAAGCATATGGTGTAGAGGCGGTTGGTTCACCTTAAATCTGTCGTGGAGGAAAGTCCTCACGTCGGGTTGGCGTGGAAGTTTGGAGAGTTTGAAGAGTGGGGTGCCAGCTCAGGGGTTTCTTCGTCATCTGACCGTGGTTCAAAGTTACGAGGTGTTGTCCTCGGATCTTTCCCCTAAGGGACTGATCCCGGACCGTCGTCAATAGCCCGTTGTGTTATTCTAGTACGACGTTAACTAAACTTACCATTACCATTTCCTTTTATAAAATGACCTACATCAGCGAAATGAAATTAGAAATATAATTTAACCTTCTGAGTGTTATGCATGCATAATTCTACTTTGATAGTCTTCCTTTCATGACTTTTAGCCAATATTGACCTTTTTACACAATAGAACCATTCTAAAGAATTATATTTCAAGGAAAAAGAGAAACAGAGTCTTTGTAAATGTTTCTGTTCTAAGGAAATGAGCAATATAATTATTTTAAATGAATCTATTCTAAGAAAAGAACTTATAGAGCTATTATAAAAAAAGGACCAATAGAATATTTCTCTCTAAAAGTTGAAAAAATTCTGATTCCTTAGAAAGATATGCTTATTAACTCATTTATTATAATTGATCGTAAAAGAGACTCTACATTGCCTTCAAATCTCGTGACACATGGAGAGATGAAAATTAATGATGAAAATCTTTAGAATTCCGCATTGAAAAGTTATAATAACTATAAGAACACAATAATCAAAAACTCACTATTACGAATCTGTGTGTTTGCTAGTGTATGTGACGTTTGATTAACCGGAAGAATACACAACCCAACAATAATGGACCGGACAGCAAGATATCATGGTATAAGGGAAATAATACATGTTTTAATAGAGAGATGATCCCCCACGTGCTGCAATTACATTAACAACCCTTCAAGGCATAATTTCAACAAGGTTTTGACACACAGCTATGGGTATTTGTGTCCATTCCTGCTGCAAGAATGTCGCCATCTCAGCTGTAGATATCGGACGTGGTTCCCTGGTCCTTAAGCGTCGCTATAACGCGTACCACAAATGTTATATGGGGTTTGGTTGGAGCACTGAAAAGGCCATGGAAAAAGTTTAACATCCAGATATTGATACCACTGCTTGACATAGGCTGCAACATCACATGGAGCGTTGTCGTCCTGGAAGTAACATTCGTCCATTCCATAAAATGGCCAGAGCGCAGAAAGAACCTGATTGACTAAAATCTTTATGTAGGCGTCGGTGTTATATTGACCAGGAACATCATCCAAAGGTCCCAGGCCATACCACGAAAAACACCCTCCAACAAGTAGTCGGATTTTATGCAAGTCCTCTGGCGTGCGGTCCATTATTGTAGGGTTGTGTAGATTGTGAGTTTGATTCTCATAAGTCGTGTCAACCCAGTTTTGGTGTTGCTGGTAACTGATCCTTTGTCGATCCATTTCACAAAAGCCCCGAATATTTTCGGTATCACGTCATGCTCGGTGCCTAAAATGAGAACATTAAACCAATTCTTTAATCTGAAAGAAGAATTTGAAATATAAGTGACACTACAGAATACTTACCTTAACATAGTAAAAAAGTCAAGCATCTTTCACATAAATTCCATTACAAGCATTCAGCTCAAATTACCCCCATTGTACCTGATTTTTTTGCCCTCAATAAAACCCACTTTTAGAAGAGCAGATAAAAAAACGCTTCAGATAACAGCAATCAGGAAGCAGAGGTAAGACAAATCAAATACTAAATGAGTGTTCGTAATCTCGTGGAAGAACAGAATTCCAGACGAATCAATCAAAGGGGGTCTAATGACTGTTATTTTCCAGATGCCCAGGTTCTCGGTCATGTGACTACTGAATGTTGAAAAGAAAAGAGCAGCAGAAATAGTTCTTTCTGTTTCACTTTCCCATTGGGTCTGTCCTTTTTGTTCTAATGCTAGCTGAGATTTACATGCACGAAAAAAATGAACTTTGAAAGCATAGAACTCTACAGAACTCTGTATATGTGAATTATTAATATGTTCCAAGGTCTTTCATACTACTTTAGAGCTAAGCAATTCCATTACTTCTTCCTGTTGTCCTTGTCCTTTTTGTTCTAATGCTAGCGAAGATTTACATGCACGAATCAAATGAACTTTAAAAGCATAGAACTCTACAGAACTCTGTTTATGTGAATTATTAATATGTTCCAAGTTCTTTCATACTACTTTAGAGCTAAGCAATAATGAACCAGTTTTGCTCTGCAGAACGATATAGTAAACTTTACTTATATTTAAAAAAACTTTGTAGCTTTATGTTTTACTAAAAGAGACAATAATCTTTTTTAAATCGGATACCGTAAGTCATAGTAATTTAAATTATGAACAATATATTTAGAATGTTTATAACTCGCTAAAACGTATTAAATGACATAACCACCTGAATTTTGTTGTATTTCGGGAATCAAAAAAGAAGAAGGGCAGATCAAATTATGACGTCATGAAATGCAAACTACTTACCATATATAAGGTTATACTCTTGTCTGTATGAAGTTAGATTATTTATGTGGATCATATTTATTTTGATTGGAATTAGCAGCTTACTAATTCACACGAAATACATATATTTTTTCTACTTTCTGTTAAAATCTCGTGACGCATTTTAAATTCGACACATCGATGTAACATTTTAAGCCTTCATACTAGATGTATTGTATTCTGTTTCAAAGTATTTATTCTTGGCTCTGCAAGTTTACACACTTTGCTACCACCTGCGATATGTGGGTGGAGCATATTTGATCCCTATCCCTTTGTTTCTCTCTTCTGTGTAAGTAAACTTTCCTTGAGAGTATATCTATTTACTTGACAATGTTTGTTATAACTTGCTTAAATATGGGCACCTTGGACTGTAATATTCAATCCGAAAAAACAAATTATTTATTATGAGTTTGTTTTAAACATTTAAGTGGTGGGAAAATATGAAATAACTGTAACCTACTTTCTCAGTTTTATCTTATTGCCTTGAACTGTAGAATAATAAAACCGTACAGTAGCGTTGTATAGGTCTTAACTTGTAGAAGACTATATTTGGTGCATAAATATTTAGCATGACAATGGGCAGTGTTCTGGCTTCTGGTTGGAAAGGTTCCTGGCTTAAATATAGGTACGGCATGGATATTTGTCGGTTTGGAATTAACTTTTGGCTTCTCTATTAACGAGTTGCGCTTTGGATATATGTGGCATATATGGTATGTGCAACTTTTACAACGAAAATGATAACTTGTTCAGACACCTGAAAAGATGTTTGGTACGAATTCTTGAAAATGAAACAAGCATTTGTGATGCTCCTGAAAACTTCAATCTGTAATTTTACAATTTCTAAGAAATTAATGGCCCTTGCACCATAAAACTCAAAACCTTTTAACCATATCCTAAAGAATTGAAAATACAATTGTTACTGCTCCGCCAAAGGTACGGATCTGCATTTTTGTCTATTTTCACCTAACTGCATTTTCAAGTCGCAATTTCATATTTGATACAATGAAAAAGCCATGAATTTCGATTATTAGTGCAGATGCCGATTTTCATGAGAAAACAATAACTTTTGAGTCGTGTGACTCGATTTTTTTTCCAAAGCATTAATACTTCGAACGTGGTTTTATAGACACGTCAATTTTGCAAATTTGTGTCCTTAGCGTGGTGGTAGTGATATGATTACATAGCCATGCAACACTTTTATGTACAACATTGTTGTGAGAGGTTGGAAGCATTTGCTCTTGAGTGCGAGTTGTTGAAGGCAACGGACGAACATTAAGTATAATAGGAACATTCTGAGATACTGTGTTAGACTCGGTGGATGTTACAGAAGTTAATGCTTTAATTCAACATGAAATGAGAGTATTAACCCGATGTGGCCTTAGATAACAAATGTAGAGGAGCTGAATTAATCGGACTTTGTCTTGTCCTACTGACTGTCAAAGCATTATGATTGGTGGTAAGCGTATTAAGAGCAGCAGAAGAGGCATTTCAACCCATTCGTCCACGAAGTGCTTGAAAGAGGGTAAGAATGAAGGAAAACAAAAATCAAAATGAATCAAGCAAAGTCAAAATAAATAAACGGATGAGAATTTATTCAGTTTTCTTGAGACGACTTCTCGCATCATTTCCTTTTTAATATTTGTTTGCTTCTTCGTCAGTTGACATGGTCGCAGAATACTAAATTTTCAATCCGGTATTGTAAGTGCACTCCTCTTCTTTTTCTACTGATGTCGAGTTGAGTTGTTCTCATCCTTCAGACAGTTTTCTCACCCATCCCCTCGCCACCCATAGCTTTCATTTTGTTCGAGACATTTTTTCGTCTCTTTTTTTTTCCTCCCGTTCATCTGCTGGATATGCTTTCTTTTTAGCTACAGTCTGTCTTTTTTTGCTTTGAGTCACAGAGCATTTTCTAAATCCACTCAGCTAAAAGTTTATTCAGAAACTTTTTTTTTCTCCACCAGAGACGGTCTCTCTTTCGGAAGATTTTTGCATTTCCAATTTTGTTTATTTGTTTTCTCCATTCAGAAGAGGTGTTTTTTTTTCCTTGCTGGGTTCCTCACTGTCTGAATTCAAGCAGTTCGTGCCTGCGCTATCTGCTTGCCTTCCATATTGATCAGAATTTGGAAACGTACGCGCTGTTCTTAAATTTAGATACGCCTATAGATATATACGAAAGGAGAAAAAACGAAAAGAGAAAACAGCAAAATGTAACATAACTAGGCTCTTCTAGGGGCGAAAGTTTCTATGATTTTTAAACTTGCTCACACACAAGAAACTTTCTGGAGTCATTCCAGTGTAGTTAATAGGATATTTTTCCTGATAGCATCTTGCTAGATAGAAACAGATGTGTGAATATTTTCCTCGATGCAGTTATTAGATTGCTTACAACAACTCTCTGAGAGATCAAAATAATATTTAAGTACTCATTGCAAAAAATAACGTTTTGTTATAAATTGCTAATTCTTCAGATTTGTGATAGTTAAAATGCATAGCTAAATACATATTCAAATACTATATGGGTAGCGATAATTTACAGCTTATATTACATAAATTGTTAATTTAAAAATACTTTACCTCCATTCTTAGTACTATTGATTATTTCTATTAACATTCTTTATCAGTTACCAACACACACTTTTACTTAGGGTTGATATTGTTGAACAGGCAACTGCGCCTTGATTGTATAAATTCATGCTTAAAATTTAACTTTAACATTTTTAATATTATTATACCCTTGAATTCTCAACTATATACACATTTAATTATTGTAAGTTATCTACATAATTAATACATTGACGAATGATAGCAAACTGATATAAACCCACACGCTAAGAAATTCATTACCAATTTTGCAGATCGTTTCAATGTGGGCTTGATTTTTGAATTATGCTATTAAATAATGTAACTCACTATACAATAGTGATTAAACAATCGGACGAGCACACTGTTTTAATGAAATTCTTCAGCATGACAGAAAGTAATGAGAAATCCAGAAGATAAGAATCAGCTTTAAATATAATGTGAAGGGACACGAAAACAAGGGATCGTGACAAAAATATCGAAGATAGACCTTTTAGAGAGCAGACTTATCATGTGTGGGCAGTTTTGTGTTATTTTTCCCGATCACTCGATTTGAAGATCTCAAGGTGAATGTCACATGATATTCGAAGAAAACACGTGGCAGGACAAATTCACAAACCTACGAGACCTACACTTCTGAGATCTTATAACAACGACTCGGTCTGTCATGATTCGCTTATTTCGTTAGAAATTCGAGTATACCGAATCGTTTTTGAACAAGTGAATGAGAGGAAATTCACGTAGACGTTTTAAAGTTAACTGTGGCACTATGAGTAAGGTAAGACTTCCGTTTTCAGCGTACATTGTTGGAAATACGAATTAACATCTTTTAAAAGTACACATATAAATGCTATTTAACATTTTGATCCATTTTCTTTTCTTTGGAGAAACATGCCGCTGATTTACCTAATTATAAATGCATTTAAATTAAGTGCGAAATGCAAAAAAAAAAAACACTGGATTAAATAATACTTGTGGCTCTATTAGTAATATTAAAACCTTATGTGGAATACATTATACCAGCAGACCGGCTTACAGCATCCGCACTAAAGTTTCTTAATTGATAACACCTATTTAAGGCATTATTGTTCCACACATTTCATACCTTATTTAAATAAATTTGTAATTAATATAAGTATAGACATGTACATTCCATGCCTTTTAATGAAATAAAATATGTCACAAATATAAATTGACATTTTCAAAGTATTTTTACTGGCGTTGATTTTTGTTTCCAATAAAATGGTTGGTAAAAAGTTTAAAATTTCAGTCACGGAGGGAGATACTACCAGTAGCTTGTAAATACCCACTTCATTTGCATCTCATTTACTTGTTCAAAGGCGATTCGATAGTTTTCCGCTTCTTTTCTGTAATAATTTCCGTCTTCCACATTTCTCATTAGCTTCTGTAATCATTTTGCTGAAAAATTTCATTAGAGGAAGGAGGCATCTGAGGTGCAGTTCTAGTAGAATTATGCAGCCCTAGTTCAAAATAAGCATATTTATACTTTGCTGCAAAATTGGCGAATTATTAACGTATCAGTTCATTTTAAATGTTTGATATCTATTTTATTCCAATCGCTAATATAAAAATAACATTTATCGCTCTGCCAAGTGCAGTGAAATATTTATATAAATTCCTGATAATAGTATACATATTTTCAAGATCAAAGCCTAAATTTTGAGGGTTAAATAATTTTTGTCTTGCTGAGAATTGAACTTTGTTCAAAAAAGCAAGAAATTCAATATCGTTGTAAATTTTCCACATTAAGTTTATCTGTATGCAAGAATATAACATATTTTGAGATGATACTTGCTCCTCTTAAGGGGACCGGGAAGGCAAAATTCGACTAAAAAATCAATTTCTATTTTATTGCTCCTTTATATAGTTCAAAATCTCCTCTTTTCAATGATGTATCACACTAGGTAATAGAATAAGAGGAAGTTTGAAAATTATGCACGTTTCCAATAAGCACTTCACATCTGACACGGCCTTTGAAATGTAAACAAACCGTTTGTGGACAATTCTAATCTTTGTTGCTCAACAATGTATATTATATTTTTTACTTTACTTTACTCAAATTATTTTCGATAATCTGGTAACAGTAGAGTTAACTGTAAACATTTAGTTTTTTTCTAACTATTTTTATTAATTTTACCATGCGATATAAGTTAGCACTTTCTGAGACATGACATTTGATCTATTATGGACTAGCAATAAGGATAAATGTTGGTTTTCTGCACAATATGCAACAATCTGTCTGGGCAGAATATTTTTATTTACTGTCAAGTAACTTAAATCCAAATCACGGTCTTTGTCCAGTTGGGAATGAAAGCTGGTGGAAATTTCAACGTGCTGTAGCTAAAAGTGATGTGTATTACCATGATAAACACACACATATTGCCTTGCCTTATACTGCCTACATTTTGAAGACAATTAAATCAAATTTAAGAGACTTGGCGAATCCAGAATTGTTGAAAAAATGTGTTCACGGAAAGACTCGAAACCCAAATGAATCGGTGAACAATGTGATTTGGACTCGCGTTCCAAAAAATGTGTTTGTAACCATCCAAACTTTAAAACTGGGAGTGTTTGATGCTATTTCCTGCTGCAACAGTGGAAATATTATAAAGTGCTATACATTATCTAGAGTTGTAATCAATCCAGGCTACCATTGTATACAAAGTTTGAGGAAACTGGACCAAGACCGTGTTATCGATGGAGAGCGAAAACTCTCCGAATACAGTAAAAAGGCCCGCCATAGAAAGAAAAACATAAAAAAAAATTAAAGCTACATGTATTAAAAATGAAAGAGATCACCCTTTATATAAATCAGGATTTCATTAAGGTTAGACGTAAAATTATTTATAAAAATTCATTTGAAATGTTTAAATCCATTTTTCTCAAAACTTAGATTTTTAAGATTCATGCCCCTTTTTCTCAGAATCTACTGAACATAATGACTTAATATTTTTATGACATATTTGTGTTATATCTCTAAAGATTTTAACACGGGCATTTTTTGATTTTTTGAAAATTGGATTTTTTAGAAATTTAAATGTGTTAAAAAATGCTATCTAAAAAGTGATATTCAGTTAAAAATTTCTATAAAATTAAAATTTTTAAATAAAAAAAAAGTGAGCTGTTAAAGTTTGTATAACATATCAGTCTAACCACCATAAAAATTTTGTGTTGATTACTATTATAGTTGTTGAGAAAAAGGGTCTTGAATTTCGTGAATTTAACATGGAGGAGATAGGGCCTTCCCGGTCCCCTTAAGTAGCCTATTTTATTTATATTCATAGTGAATTTTTAAGTAATAAATAGATATTACCTATACAATTTCATTCACTGTTCTGAGACACATGAAATAATTCTTAAGAAATTCTAAACAAATCTGTTAACTTTCTTTTTTGGAGATCTTGCTATTATATGTGCTTATGCTCATTGAATTCACTTCCAAGTTTAAAAATGTTTTCAAGCCATAAAACTTTTGTTAATGAACTGTAGAAACAAAGAATTGGCATTTCTAAAATGAGGTTTTGACGTCCTGAAAAATGTCCAAATTTTCCACATTTAGACAAATTAAGCACTAGCACATTTGTTACATTGCACGCTGTTAAAAGTGCCTGTTGAAATTAGCATTTTCACTATTATAAATCATTTAGTAGTTGCAGCGTAATATTTTCACTGCTTTCAAAGCATCCAATAATGCTGATCAGCTGAAATAAAATTTAATAGGCGTAAATTTTAACTGTATTTCCACAGTTATAAAATATTAAGGTGCTTTATTATATCGACCTGTTTACAAATTAAGTTTTTATATAGTCGATTAAAGGCAATTAAAGTTGGGTATAGATGGAGACACTTTTGTTACGATGACTCCAGAGTTTCGATTTAAGGTTTCGAGGAGCAAGCCACATTTTATTTTAAAGATAATATTTATTAAGGAATAGGTCAATGTTTTGTAGACATTTATGTACACAAAGTTTATATGAATTTGGATGAGTGGAAAGATTACTTCTGCCTATGAAGAATAGCAAAAAAATTAGAAATCGAGGGGATGAAGAACACGAGAGTTCGTTGTACACAGGGTAAACGGTCCATGTAATATTACGAGGTTTGGACAGGTCTCGCCTCCGGTGAAACACCAAATTTGTATCCTTTCATGCTACTTCGACCATTATTAAGTAACCATATTGTGTCTTTTCTGTTGAGACCGACCTCCGTCTTTTCTCCTTGCACATCCAGCTCTTCTCTCTTCAGAGATCTATACGAGTTCCTCGGCCAAAATTCCTACCCTCTTTCCTTGAAACTCCAGCTATTCCTCTCCAGTTAATGTCTGTATGAATTTCTAGTTCGAAATGCCTTCCTCCCTTCATGCAATTCCAACTCTTATTCTCTCTTCAGAGGTCTATCCTAGTCCCTCGTTCAAACTCCCTATCCTCTTTCCTTGAAATTACTGTTATTCCTATGCTTTTAAAGTCTGTGAATTTCTAGTATAAAATGCCTCTCTTCTCTTTAATTCTAGTTCTTCCTATCCCTTAAAGATCTGTTTGAATTCCTTGTTCAAAATGCCTATCCTCTCTTCTTACAATTCCAACTCTCCTTCCCTCTTCAGAAGTCTATCCTAGTCACTCGTTCAAATAACCATCCCCTCTCTTTGTAATACCTCTTCTCTGTCTTAAGGGGTCTGTCCAAGTCCCTCGTTTCATATTTCCACCTAGATGTGGTCAGTAAATCTGGCTTTAAGTTATTTTACTTCTGTGACTACTTCCACGATTCTTACATCCAAGCACGAAGGAAAATGCCCGCTACTCAAAAACACAAAACACGCTCAACAGTAAAAAAATCAACACACGAAGTTCAACAAATCTGGAGGAGACAGACATTGTAGGGGATTTGAAATGTATGTTTTCTCCCCCGCTCCAATATCTCTCCACACAAAGCCCAGATGCCTAAATTGCTGAAGAAAGGATCTCAGACCGAATCTGCATTAAGGCGAGCCGCTTTCCAATTTATGGAGAGCGAAGGCCGTAAGTCAGCGCGTTAGTCACATCAGGGGATATTAACGTCACAATACGTAAGAAATGCCTCGCATCCAGTCCACAATCGCGTCACAAGCCTCTCCCCGAGATAACCCTAATCCGCGGCCACAAAACAGCCGGACGCATAAAGGGGCAACCAGCCGCGAAACAAGCTATCACGGCCGTGACATAAGGCACCGCCAGGAAAACCCTCCTCGCCGCCATAAATCCCAGCCGCCATTGCCCGGCCGTTATTAAAATTCAAAACTTTGAATCTCTTAGCTCCTGTGATTTAGTCCATTAACCTTTTGCTCCCGAAGCCCGGCTCTCCACCCCTCCGTTATTATGGAGCCGCCTCGTCTACCTGCAGCGGAGCCATTAAGGGAGGTAATGGGCCTAACACATAATGCCGAGGAACGAGCTTCCCCAAGAAAATTCATTCGTCTGAACTGAGATTTATGTTCATTATGAACACGTGGGTAAAAAGGTTAGCTCGTTACTTTTTTTGCACTATCTGGGCCTCAATTTTCGGTACTGGCTGAGGGTACGGGGAAGAGGATGTCGTTTTTATGCAGTCTCGGTAGATAGATATTTGAAACCGGGGTATAAATAATGATTATGGTATAACGAAATATATAAAATTTCTACCATTGGTTCCTCGGGCCCATAATGGATATACATGAAAGCGATGGTCTTTGTTACATATTTCCATAAGTAAGACGGGCTGTAAAATGAGCGATGGTGTTTGTTATATATTTCCTTAAATAAAACGGTATAATGAGTGTTGGTCTTTGTTATTTTTTTTTTCCATAAATAAGAGGACTGTAAAAATTAGGATATTTTTGTGTGTAACGCGACTGTTCGAAAGATTTATATCGCACCTGAGTAACATAAAATATATAACTTGGTTTCTTAAATTTATTGTACTACTTGAATTTGGTATTCAAACTTCAAAATACCCTTAAAAACAGGCATCATTGTTAAAGTTGTAGATAATTATAAGATTAATTGAAACATAATGTGGATTAGAGTCTCTATATGGATAAATGGGGCCTCCGGTAGCATGCCATCTTGGGGGCTAGGGGCCCAGAAAATGGAATCTTAACTGTCCAAAGAGCCGAAAAGTAATGTACTTCTCACTGATCCATGCAAGACAAAAAACTTCCAGGGTCTAAGAATTTGAAGTATAAATTTGCTACTACCCAGATACTATCACATTGATTTCATGTTTGTAGTAATGTGACTCGAAAAATTCACGAATATCTAAAAATAAATCACACGTGATCGAGTAATTTAAAATTCTTTGAACTCCAGCAAGATTCGATTTATTTTCTGATGTATCAATATTTCCATAACATTAAATTTGGTCTTATTTTTCACTAATCTTATAGACAATTTTAACTCGGTTTTTTTTTTGTAAGACTAATTTTTATATTTGAATTGAGGAATGATATCCTAGTAAACTCAATGGGTAACACGTATTTTAAGCAACTTACTACAACTTTTCTTATAATTCAAAACAATTCGACCTAATCCTAGCCATGAATAAACGAAATAAAATATCGAAGTTCAAAAATAATCTTATACCTTACTCCTAAATATGTTGTATGTAATTAGAAATAGGATTTCCAGTTAGAAGATTAATTAAAAATAATATAGTTAAAATATATTTCGTACAGAAAAATTACTCCAGAAAGCTATCCTATGTTTATATACCAACATTCTATCGTCCATTCGATCGAAGTCCTCTTTTTGATTTTAAGAACTTAATAATCGTACCACCTTACAAGTAACATTGCATTTACTTATCCAAGATAAAGTACTAAAAAAGGACTTCATTTTAACGCTGTGAAGCTTCTCTAGTGAAAGTATGCAATTTTAATAAAATTTACTAACTCAGTAATTAGTTTCTTCTCCACCTAGCCTTGAAAGCTTATTGAAAATTTTTAATTTCTTACTGTAGAAGCGCACGAAAACTTTCAAATCATTCTTCCGTAATGATTTTCGAAACCGCTAACAACACGCCATTGTAGCCTGGTGGGCCTCTACAGCCCAACGTTAAGGAATTTCACGGACAGAAGACAGAGAGAAAAGTGCAGAAAGAAAAAAAAATGTCCAAACAAAAAAAATACTGTGTGTGACGCGCAACAAGACTTGTATCCGGACGAAGCGCAGTCAGGACGAAAACTCACCATTCTATTGGAGCGTTCAGTCTTTCACGGCACCGGAGCCAATAGGAGGCGAGCAGCATCTGTTGCCATTTCGCGCTTCAGTAATCTTAGCCGGACGGGGATAGGGCGATAGAAAAGATGATAGAGTGATAGAGGGAATACAAAACTGCTCGAGACGCCGGGAAGAAGAAGAATGACACCGCGATGAAAAGACAAGGGGAAAGATGAAGATGATGACACTGCAACTGCGAATAAAAGGAGAAAAAAAACGGGTGTACAACTTCCAAAAAGAATTTATATTTTGGAGGCTTCTTTGTTGAAGTTCGAGAGCTGCCGAATGAAAACTTCTACAGCTGTTCTTAGGCATGTCGAATACTCCCCTCCTTGGAAGGGAGATTGACAATGAACCATTTTCTTCCTGTCAGCTTCCCCCGTTCATGTTTATCAGAGCTCCTTGCTTTATTGCTCATCGATCGGGTGTTTAGAGCTCTGGAAAATAATATTCCCCCATTCCCAATCAAAATGAAAGAATCTCGAGGTAAAAGGGAGAGAAAGACGGGTAAGACAGCTCCAGGCACACTAAATTTTTACATTCTTTCCATCGAAATTTGTGTCAACCTCTTTACACGTAAAAAGTCGTACAATCAGGCAGATGTATAATTACAAAAAATGTGGTCCGCTTATAATAGGTCATTTTTATACAGGCATTTTTGGTTTCTTTCAAGAGTGTGCTTACATTAATATCTTATTTTACAGACTTAAGGATGAACAATAGCTATGTTACAAATGGGACAATCAAAACGACTGCTGCAAAACGTTCCTTAAAAGTTGTCTAACTTTTTGTTTAAATAATGCATTCCACGAATTAATTAAAATCTGCTTCATCTAAATTTCACCACTTGCGAAATAATCTTACTCTCTAGTTTGCTATTTTCAAAATATGTACAATGAGTATACTGAATAGGAGTATAAAAACACCGCATCACCTTCCATGTACAAATTCTTCTTTGGCTTTATGATAGCACAGGGCATTGTCATCCTCATATTTAATGTCTCCTCGAACATAGATAATCCCTTCTCGTCATGTTAAGGTCTAAAACTCTCTCCTTGAGATTTTCAAATTATGGGAAGGTATAATTATACCATAAATGTTGGATAAGACGGACAGACAGTCTTCCTCTGAGAGGGGGGTGTCATGTTTTTCAGGTCTCAGGTCCCTTTGTCACAGATTCGGACAAATCGTCTCCTGTTTTGTTCCCTGAGACCGATTTAAGAATGGATTCATTGAAAAGTAATATTGGATTCTTTTTGGAAGCTTATCAGGTGTTGGCAATTCTATGTAAGTGTGGATCATCTAAAAGTTAGACTGGATTAAAATACATCTAGCTATCAAGTTAAAGAAATTATTCAAAACTCGTTCTTGAGCGTTCATCAATTGATACTAAAGTAAGTGGCTCAAGTGTTACTTTTAATAAGTGTACATTCATCACCTTTGGTCAGTTATACTTACTTGCTCAATAGCTTCAATCTAAAAATGTGCATATACACAAAATATATTCTTGTAAAAAGTAAATTTCTTATCGAATTATTTTTTGGTTTGTATAGTGTAATCCATAATCGATGGAACAATCTAATCAATTTATTTGTACTTGATTCAAAAAAGGTATGAGTTTTGTTATCTTAATACAACCATACTTGGATCTAAAACTGTCTTAAAAACAGAATTAGCTCATGCAGTTTTCTTCAAAGCATTTATTAAAGATAGAAAACCTTTTTTTCAAAAATTTTAAGATATAGTATTAGAATTTCATGTTTATGCGTAATTTTTAAATTTTTATCGCCGCTAGGTTGTGTTAGTTTTTTTTTTCTATTTTCATTAGCTGAAGAAAATTTCAAAGTATCAGTTTACCAAAATACCATTTGCGTAGCTTTTCCTACTTTAGGGCTTGCCCTACAAATCCAAATTTCCATCCATGTAGGATATATTAAACTACTAAAAAGAATCATAGAAGATGTTATCTAACATATATGAAAGAGTAATGCACACCCATTCTCGTGTTAAATGACTAGTTTTTTTTTTACACTTTATTCCCAATTGCCCTCTTTTGACGTTCTTTGCAATGGCTGTTGTCACCATCCAATAATTACTTTTTATCTTCATCCTGTAAAATATTTACTTCATTTAAGTGATACTTAATTGTAATCTAAAATTTTTTAGCTACACAATTTACATGATTGTACTTTAGTGATAATTTTAATTGCGTATACAAGGCGATAGTTGAAGAATTTCGGGCAACATAATAGGTCACTTTCAAAATTTTCAGGAAAGTAATTTTCAGGCTTAAAAGATTGTAAAACTAAAATAGCTTGTGCGCTTATAATTTTAGAACTTGGAGCTATCTATTCACTTAACCTGTCGAATTTTGTTTTGCCTTTGGTCATGTAACCTTCAACTTTAAAGTATTAAACACTTTTTCAAGTATCCCGAATTCTTTTGATCAACCTGAGTATGTTCTTATTTTTTTTTCATAGCAGGAAAATATTTAAGTAAGTTATCGTTATTTTTCTTAGTGCATACACATATTAGAACTGTTTGTAAAATCAACAATAATGTTGATTGAATTGGGTTTAATAGTATAAAGGCCATAAAATCAAAAATAAGGTTCATTGAGTTTGGTTTTATGGCGTAAAGGCTATATTTGACCATGCTGCCCAAGACGCAGGAAACAAAATAGACATACACATAAGGAAAATTTTACTGATATAGAAAAAAGAAAAACACTAAGAGGAATCAAGTCTTAAAAGAAATTGAACCTGGTTGCCAGTGCAGTGGGTATACTCACTGAGTCACAACACTTCTTCAACAATAAGGATAAATTTCATTTCTTTTATCTATGCAAACAATTGGATGATAATAAATTAATATATTTTACGAAGCGTAAAATTTACGTCCATGTTTTATAAAAAAATTATCAATCCTACAAATCGTGTTTGGTAAAAAACATTTAGTTAATCACGATTCAGACAAAAGTCTCATTTCTGTAACGTTAAGAAATATCTCGATATTACTTGATTTTTCAGAGACTACACCGAGTTATCGGAAAAGTACTTCAGTTCATATAAATTAAGTTCATATAAGTAAGAGTAGAGCCTTATCTCTATCAGTTACACCGACTCCATATACGGCGCTCTCTTCAAGTCAAGTGTGAAGTGAAATATAAAGCTGAAGTGTTTACTGAAATGATATAAGATGTAATTTAAAACTTGATGAGACTTACTCTTTACTTTTTTCCCTCTTCGAAAAACGTTAGAACCCTGAATGGTTTCAATTCGAAAAAAGAGGGAACAACATACTTCTGTTGATTCTCGGAAACATCTTTTTTATAATAGTTTTCGCTTAATCCGAAATCGACAAATATATATCTATATATATATATATTTTAACTTATCTAGTTTCTTTTTGCTACTGGCTGAAGCACACACACAGCTCTGGCGGATTTTTTAAGTGTAATATATTTTTTGAACCATTTCCACGAAATGAAGAACCTGCAGCGGAGGACCGTGACAGAAGTTCTCTTCTTCCAATTTCAATCCCTTATATCTAATCGAAACGAAAAACTCTCCTCTATTTATTTTACTTTTCTATTTCATTTTGATCCATCTCTTCAAATTTTGCCCCGAAGCTATGAGATTTCTGGTAATGCTTTCAGCTTCTCGGCTTTTAAGAACGTCCCCCCTTTACAGCAACGTAAGGAAGCGAAGTGAAAGAATTTTTCGCGCTTTTTTCCGTGTATCAAGCGATTCAGGCAGTGGATGGTTGAAAATAACTTTGGTATGGTTACAAGTACAGATTTCTGGAACGAGGAAAAAACGTTCCGTTGGTGCCGACTCGGTGGTTAATGCCCATTTCGAGCGAAAGATATATTTATATAAAAAATGGAACAAAATACCATCTAGTGTGAGATTTTTTTGTCCTTTCTTATTTCCACTAGAGTGTGATACCATTCTTTCGAATGTTCTTTTTCTTTCCTGTATTGACTGGTTTCATGGGTACGGCATACGTATGCTAGAGCGATTAGTTAGTTTTTCCTTTCAGAAAGTAGGGTCCTTTTAGGAAACTTCTCGCCTTGAATATGTATTATAGAGGTCAGTCGTTTTTCTGTGGTTGGTAGTTAATTCCGCTTACGCTGCGCTGGAGAAACACAACGTGCTGTTGTTGGTCTGGGATCAATTCCAAAATGAAAGATCCCAGGACAACGCCTCATGTCATTTTAAACTGCGGTCAGATGATGACGTTTTTGTGTGCTGTTGGTTACTTGGAAGTATAGGTGACACAAGAAACATTAGTTTTGCTCCTTAGTTCTATTGTGATTTTAATTTATTTTTGAATGAAGGATTCAAAAATGTCAGCCATTTTTCTTCATGAAGTCAGAACGTTTTCCAATAGGGAAAGTAGTATTTTTAATTATATACTCACCATTAAAGGTGTTTTAAGTACAAATATATTTTCATACATAGATTATGAAGATAGTACTTCACTTCTCGCATAATAATAACTTATATAATTAAGAGAATGTAAACAATTTAACAGATAAGGCTATGTATGTAGTTATTAGAGGCATCAAAGTAAAACTATAAGTGAATCAAGTTTCAACCTGTCGTTCAGCAGCAACTATGCCCGACACAGTAATGTCCCCCATTCAATTTTATCCTCTGGGTAAAGCATGAATCATTTCAGTATCACCCTAGCAGTTGACGTGTGTTAGAAACATTATTTTTAGTGAGGATGACTTCGTGCTACTTATCTAAAGTAGGAACTTAAGAGCAAGTGTTATGGAATAAAACACTAATATGTCTGCTAGAGGTTGTGTAAACAGTTCAAATTTTTTTTCATTCATGTGGGAAGTTAGTGGTTATGCAAAAGCAGTGATAGACCATAGCTGAGTGTGTGAAAAATGCTTATATTACCTGTTCTAGTGTGAAACTGTGATCAAGGATAAAAGTAGACTCACCACAAAGTATGCTCAATTTCTGTTGAAGAATTCTTGCTTTTGGTATTCTACTGATTTGGAAGACAAAGAAACTAAAAGAGACTGTCACTTATGCTCAAGCAAAACACACGGTTATATGTAAAAAAGCAAGAATAACATTTCCCAACGGCAATATGCAGCTTCAAATTAGAAGTGTGCAGTCTAGACCTGATGTTTCAATCCTTACAAATCTGGGTTCCACTGTTTGTGATTTTGATGAGAATTCCTTGGTCTTCCTAAAGATATAGCTGAGCTAATGTATTTTCAATACAAAATATCCACGTTTCATTTAGCAAGCCTTGAAACCTGGTACCTAGAAAGTAATGTAGCAAAGCTTGGTTAACCCATAGAATGTGATCTTACCAGCCCTTCATATCAAATTTGAACTAATGAAACAAATTGTCGAGGCCTTACTTAAGGATAGAATATACTTTTTGTAACTAATTAATATGTTTCAAGCTTTATCCGACGTGAAATATAAGGAGATAATGTTTACTGGACCAAAAATTAGAAAGCTTAAATCTGATTCAGAGGTCAAATCGGTCATGAATGTCTGTGAGCGTGACGCTTGGATTACATTTAAGGAGGTGAGCTATGAGTATGGATCAGGGCGAAGGGTTCCACCATGATATTGAGGAGAAGGAAAGGGGGTGGTAGCAAGGACACTGGGATATTAACATGATGTCGGATTACAATTATGTAATTCATAGAGATGGGCCTGAAGTTGTATACAAACATCGTGTCCGTCAACGCTGATTTAGATATAAATAACAAAAAATGAGAACGCGTAACAAGTTTTATACAAAATATTAATCAATTTATGCTTTTTCCCTTTTAGGCATGTAGAAAACAGTAGTTATACTTGCGAAAGAATTTGAAATGATAATTTGAGTAAGATTACATTTTCCCATCAAATGCATATGTAGAATAGTGCGAAAATGAGACGGGATAGATATGTTTGAAAAGCAATTTTTTTGTGATGTTTATATGTGCAAGTAAAAATATCCAATGTTTTTCAAACAGCGTTTCTGTAGTTAAAATTTAGAAGCCTGTGTTAATGGAATTCGTAAGAAACTTATTTGATACTAATTTATTTTCAAGAAAAATCTTATAATCGATGTAATCAAATATACATGGAAAACATTAAAAAAAAGTTTAATTGCTTAACTTGCATTTTTTTGGTGCCATTTTGTCTAGAATATCGCCGAGTTCGAATTGCATCCAAACAAATGAAGCAGGATTTGTTTTTGATTTTTAACTGCTTATTCACAAAGAAATTTCAAAATCAAATTTCATGGTTTATAGTAGCAATTTTCTCTAATTTGGCACATTTAATTACGTTTAAGAATTATTTTTTCGCATTTTTCATTTATTTACAGATGCATATTGAAATTTATGACGTAAATCTCTTCAGGTAACTTTCTTGAAGGTTGTTAAATATGTAATGTGAACCGACGTCGCCTTGGATAATACGGTCATAGTAACACAAAACAACCTATTATAAATACAGAAAAAGTTAATTGTAATACATGGAAGTACCACTGCTACTGAGATTCGTAACATAGATTAAGAGTAATCCATTTAAGTCACAGTATGTATCTATTATGACAATTTTGCAATAAACCGGGACAAGAGTTCTGTACCTTTTAAATTATCTGGGGGAGAAGTTCTAAACAGTGTTCTGTTTCGCAATACTTTCACACACGCAAACACAGTCATTTTTACTTTTGTATCACTGCATTTTAAACTAACTTTCACTTTTTTGCATTGATGATGAAATATTTTAATTGACTTACTTTTTCACAATTTGTAAATATTTCTATTGTTTTTATGTTTACTGAAACGTTTTTTGATGCTTTCATTATTGGTCTGACTATTACTTTGATACTCGTGAATCTATTTCCATTGAATTTGATTTGCCTTAGGTTTTTACAATGCATCCAATTTTTAAACATATGAATAAAAATCTTCATTAACTTTAATATCTTAAGTCGATTTTAATTTATTGAATTGGAGATTGGTAAAGCAGCTTTGCAGTTAACAACAAAAAAATTAAATTTGCATTTTAATAGTTGTAAACAGATAGTTTCTGTCCATAAATCTAAAAGAGTAAAATGTTACGTTTATCTTTTGTATCACACATTTTTTATAAATTTTAATTATTTGTATGACTAAAACTAAGAAACAATATTTTTATATCTTAACGTCTAACAATAGCAATAAGACTTTAAAAATATTTTTGAGCATTGGCATGCATTAATGAAAGTGATATTCGATAACCTCTTCAACTTAAAGAACTAATCTTTCTAAATCTAAAGAAGGAGTTACGTTTTTACTCGAATAATATAAAGACACTTTATATCATTTAAACAATGCTGTGTTGATGTGTAAATTAAATTGAAGGTTCGCGACTAGAGCAAGATCACCTTGAAGCTAAACTATTTAAATCTGCAGGCAATTGTTTTTCATTCTACAACGTGGAGATCCTGGGTTCGATCGAAAGAACGCCCTAAGAAAAGAACACTGCCAGACCCCCTGATCATTTCTCGATTCCTCCCTCTCAAGCATATCAATTAAGTGATAATTAAATATCCTCACAAAATTCTGGCCTCCTCTTTAAAGAGCTCCCTCCACTAGGCGCAGCAATAAGGCCGAAGTTAATAGCTCCAAGGGGAATTGAGGACGAGGCTATTTAACCTCACACGCAGAGCGCTCCCTTCCGGCAAACGTCAGATTCCCCGTGTCAAATGAATTAATGATAAATCAATGGACTTTTGCATGGAGCTTCATTATGAAACCATGAATATAGGACACAATCAGCTCCTGATAGTTACGCTGGATACAATCTAAGCGTTTCGGGTATTAGGCGCTATTGAAACATCAGAGAGAAATCAGGGCTAGGGAAAATTGTTAAGGCTGTATTGAATGTCCGAGTTATATATTTGCACAAATTCTGCGGTTCTTTTAATCTCGATATATATTTTTTGTTTCTTTCACACCTTTGTATCCTTTATATGGTAAGCGAGATGTATACCATTAGTTATCTATACCATTAGTTATATGGACCATTAATTACGAGTAGGGCATTGCACATTTAAATCAAAAGAAATATACACAACTGAATTCATAGAAATTGTTATTTTATGTGAAAGGAAAATGGTAAAAATCCAGCAGCAGTGTATTGTGTGCATACATGTTTGGTTTAAAGCTGATTTCATTATAATCTTTATGTTATAAACTTGTATTAGAATTACAAGGTTTTGCTTGGATTGAATTAATTAAACATAGTTGAACATAATCAGAAAAGTCCCTTTTCTCTCTCCTTATCGTAAAAGAAATACAACTATCATTTTTAAGTGAGCGGAAAATAACTTGCTTGAAAATTTCACTCTGCTGATGAAATAGCAGCTTGTTTTAAAATTAAATATGTTGATTACTGACGATACAAAGTCAATCGATCGCAATTTTTTATGAAATGGAAAGTCAGTTCTACAGCGTTAAAAAAAGAAAATAATTCCATTCAACAAATGCTTCAGATAACAAAGTTACATAAGAAAAATTTGATTAGATTCTTCCAAGATGAGCAAAGTTTTATTTAAAATTCCCAGTCATACAATCTTAAATTTGTTTTGTGGCACTATGTTCGTCATTTCAGATATTTGGTTTCTAAATGAAAACCATATTCTAATTTAGAAACACATATGTTGTTTTTTGACCATTGAGCTTTCAATACAACACAATAATATAATTTGAAACCTGAAAAACAAATGTGACGTTTTTCTGGGAAAATCGTCGTGTTACGGAAGCCTACGTCAATATTTAAAAAAATCTTTGAATTACAGTTTATGGTTATTCGTCTTATATTAACATTACCTGAATTGCTTTAAAATAAAAACCTTATTTTAACCTGAACTGTATTATTTTAAAATGACTTTTGCGTTTCTGATTTTCAAAGTAAGGCGTTATCGTCTTATTTTAAAAGGTTTTGTTTTATACTCTTGGTTACATTTTATTAAACTGAATTCTATTAATCATTAATACTAAAATATAAATGCTTTTTACTACTTTGAATTTATGGTAATAAATCAAATAAAGTTGACGAATAAAGACAAAAATGTTTTATGTTCCTAAAAATCCATTTGAAAGACTACGCTTGTCAATTTTCTGATGTAAATGTAAGCAGAAAAAATTAGTTTCACATTCTCATCATAACTCTTTTAACTTGAAATTGTTATTAAAACTATACTTCTGCTATACTGACATGAATTTAAAACTCTACTTGTACTGTACTGACTGGTAATTAAAGCTATACTGGTACTATATTAGACTGACTTGTATTTAAAGCTAAACGCACTATACCGTTCTGGCTTTTAATTAAAAGTATACTTGTATTATACTATGCTCACTTTTAACTGAATATTATTCATAAGTAAAATTTTATCGACTCATGCTAGTTTTGAGAAAAGTTTTAATCTAAACATATTATTAATATATTAATAATATTCGCATAATACAATGTAATCAAAATTACATCAAATTGTTTCATACAGAGCTTCTGATATATATATATATATATATATACTATAGTGTCTCTTGTACTGTATGTCATATAAGGTTTCTTTAATGTATAAACGTCAGTAGTAAAACAAACATTTAATAGTTTCATCTTAGCATAATTGACTTGAAACGTGATTAACACTATACTACTTCCCTTAATGACAAATGATTAATTTGCTCTAAGTAAAATCGTATCCACTGGTGTAAGTTTGGTGGAAAATCATTACATAAATATATTATTAATAGATTAATTATAGTCTCACTACCAATATTTTATTTCTGTAATTTGTTACAAACAATCGAAACACAGACAAAGCGCGAAGTTCGCCATTCCGAGGTGATATTTCTCCTTTCATTTTTCTGTCAATTTTTTATAACCGTGTATGGCAATTTCTCTAAAATGCAATGCCATGTATCTAATAACTTAATTTGAATAGTGCCATCTGTTTTCGCGGTGCTTAACGTCAGAGAACCTGTACGTTTCACCTGAATGTCCCCGTTTCGATTCTTTTGTTATTCACGCCGCTTTTAGCATGAATAAAAGGGGGCGAATCGATGGATCGATTATTCGTTCTGTGAATCGCTTTTCCCTCTTCGCCCTCTGCGTAATGACAATCAATCCTTGCGTTTTTACTCCTCCAACAAGCGACTAAAGTGCTTTTTATCTGACGAGCGTGAACAAAGTGCCTCTTGCCCGAAAGAAAATGACACTAATAACACAGAATTTATTTTAGCCGGGAAATAGTTTTTTCTTTTTACTTTTTTATGTGTTGTTTGTAATGGAAAAAATATCGCGAGTCTCATTGTTTTTATTATGAAACGTGATTGTCTGACACCTGCCCCCTACCGGAAGGGAGGAGCAATGATAGCGTTTCGTGCTCAATTGTCTTTTGGGCTTCGATTTTCAGTAGTTCGTATTTAATCTGGGAGTTATTGCACGAAAGAAATTAATTAATTGTTCGCAAATTGGTTTTTTCAGAGGTTCTTGGGAAAAGTTTCGATTATTGTTTTTTCCTGATGGATTCGTAATAGAGTATGTCGTATTTAACCCAAAACTATTTGATTCGCATCACATGAAGTATATTAACTTACCGAAATAAGTGTCGTAAGTTTAACTGTCTGAGTACCCCGTGATAGATTTCAAAGTAATGCAATATTGTGTTCCCTACAACTCACACCTATTGGTTGAAAGGATCCTAGGAACGATGATATTGGTCATAAGAGCAAAACAGGTTAAGTTATGATGTAAAACTGCAGGTACCATAAGGCTTACATGCGTGTAAACTCTCCGAGTGTTAAAATCAATTCAAAATTTGACTTAGTGGCTGTGTTGGTTGGTTGGCCTTTTTATGGCACAAAGGCCAGATAGGAACGAGCTGCGCCGAGAAACGTTTTTTCCATCAAGAAAAGGACTTACACAAGGAAGGAAGGTTGATACAGGCACAGACAGAGAAATACCAATTGGTAGTTACAGGAATCCAACATGCCCTGCTTTCAGCTCGAAGATTTTAGTGACTGGGTTGTTAAAATGATCTAAGTACACGAAGCACTTAATTTAAGCTATATTAAGGGACTTCTATCAATGACCCTTTGCAGGCCCACAGTTGTGGCTTTCATAACTAATAGAATGTTTACTACTATTCTTTATACCAATAGATGTGGTTATTTAGTTATCAAATGGGATATAGGGTAAAATCAGTTCAACACTTCTAGGAAATTTCGTTACGCTCAAAGGATTAATCATCCCTTGTACTATGTATAAAATAATTCCATCCGAATACTTAATACAAAAATGCTGGCATTAAAGATCAAAAGTATTTATATGCTAGTGAATTCTACAACAGTTCGTAATTTATAATATAGTTGCTATTTTGCAATTTTAGACTGTTAATAATACTGCGTTGAATCAACAATGGCAAACTGCAATTAAATCCTAAATTTTAAGCATCTGAATTCTTAAAAATGCAAAAAGCAATTACAAAATGCAAATAAGGTAATTTATTATTCATAAAATCGTGTGTACGTTGGCTTCATGGAAAATTTATCTATATACTTTATAACAAACCAACCATTGATCATTTCTGCCTTAATAAACCGGGTTTCTGCAAGCAAAATTTTTCATCACAGTTTTCTGCAAAACAATAAATAGAATTATAATAATACAATGAATTCAGAAAGGTATACACATATTAAGAGACAAGGTACGGTACATTAAAATGTAACCAAAGTAAAGAAAAATTTTCATGGACCGCCTCCCGGATTCCAAATTTATATCATTAGATTAATTTTTTATTTACCGTAACATAAACAAACAGTAAAATAATACGCTCACTGAGATCAATTTCTGAAAGCGAAAAAAATAACATCTGCTTTCAAAGTTGAAATTATCTTTCAAAATTATTTTTTTATCTCCAAACCAGTTCTATTCAAATAATAAATAATATGTTTTACGTTTATTTTCCGAGAACAATTCGTTATTATTCATAGGAAAATTGAATTGTCCACAGTGGATTTTTCTTAATTATGTAAGGCTATCCATTTTTAATATTATTGTACCTTAACATTTTATTATAATCCCATTTCCTCCTTCATGAAATCCTTCTTATGAATCCTTAATTAGTGTAGTAAAATATCCAGGGGATTCGGAATTTCCTGGAGAAATTTGAAAATGGTATGGTGTATTAAAAGAGACACTTTTTTTGTTAAAGAAGGTTCAAGGTTTTGTAAAGCGTGTACGTGCTACGGAGCGCTGTTGCACGGAACGTTGCAAATTATTCCCTTTTTTTTTAACTTCGTCATTCGCTAAGTGGATTTCGCTCATAGTGGAGCGAATTACAAACATTCTAAGCTGGATTACATGCACGTAACGTTTGAATCTACCAACGGAGACGAAAAATCTGTCAATAGATTATACAGTAAACGCTTCCCGAAAGAGCCAAATCGTCAAGCTTTTTCAGCTTCGCACCACCAATTGTACATAAACCGGAACATTTCAAGTCAGTAAGCATAAGCCGAAATTTAAGCACTCCTAAAATGTACGATGATAGTCTCCACGAGATTGGAAGAAATCTAGGAACCAACAAGCTCTAGCATGTTGCCAAGATGATGACTATTACATCGTATGGAAGGTATGAATGGTAAAATGCCCTGGTTGCACTCAGCTGGTGGTGCAAGTGCTCAAATGTTTGAAGACGTGGCACTCACCTAATCACCAAACTGTCTCTTACGAGTGCAAACTTGGAAACACTCTTGTCTTCTTGGCGAGTTCAAACTCTATATTTCCATTGGCAATCACATCCGTTATTTGCCAGTCAATCAACTCAAACTCTGTGCAATGCCGTCATTACGAGAGAAATCAGCTTGTCAGCTATTTAGGAAAAGAACGTTTTGAAACACACCAAACAGCATCTAAGCGTAACAGTTGTGGACATGCATTGTATGACAAAATATTAGTTATTGGTGAACCTAACTATTCCCTGTAGTTTGACCAATGAGTTTCGAATCGCTGTGTAGTGTACTGAATCTCAACCAAGAAATACTTTTGATAGATTGACGGTACATTGTCTACACACCTTCTGCTGTACTATAAGAGATTACGAAGTGGTTTTGGATACTAGCGCAATAAGATTTTAAAGAAAGGGTAGAAAACAACATTACCCCATCACTTTTTTCTACAACCTCTGGGATGCATTTCAGACCTTCTACGCACGGACAGCCGAAGATATTTTTCTTTCCGAATTTGGTTTCAGCAGGCTCCATTATACAGTGTTCTCCTATAAGTTTTGAATTAGAGAGACATTTATCAAACTATCACACAAAGTGAATACAGTAATGCTCACATTGAACATTTTAAGGCTTATTGGGAATTACTTACACATTGTGTACCCTGATGACTTAAAATCACATCTAGCCCACTCACAGTACAATGTCACAGGCTCTAGGTGACAAATCAAAACAAGCTACTTGATTTAGCATACATTATTAGAGAATAGATAGAGAATTTATATCAATGTCTCATTCGTTTGTTTTCATTCTTACAGTTGAGGTTTGATATAATTTATAGTATAAGCCTGGTAACCCTTCTGAGGGGTTTTTCTTGTATATTTGTTCTGCAACCTAGTCTTCCCTACCTCACGTCCAACTCTTTTTAGCCTTCTTGACCAATAAGAACTTTACATGAGCACCCATTGCTTATACCTGACATTTATACGTAGCAATGAACAGTTAAGATCTAACAATTATTCAAATTTAAAAACACACATGTATATGTTACCGCTAAAACTCTAAAGCTGTTAATGTGCACATTATATAGCTAATCTGCAGATTAACTGATTTGCTCCGTTAACTCCGATTCCGTTGCGGAGTCAAGAGTTTTTTGCATTTAACGTAGGTAATGTGCACATTAAGTTTGTGTCTCTTATTTATTTTTCTTACACCTTCACTCTTATCATCCACTTTGAGTTTGTTTCCTTAATTGTAATAAGATTTTAACAGTTTGATTCGTTCTATTATACTTTTTTAGTTGATTGATGATTGATTCTATCAACTAATTTGTTGATTGTATTAATTTGATTCTTTAGAAATAAAAAAAATAAATAAATAACATTAAGTTAATTTCCTTAATTGTAATAACATTTTAAACCATTTGATTCTTTCTACTATAGTTTTTAATTGATTGTTGATTGATTCTATCAACTAATTTGTTGATTTTTTGATTGTATTAACTTGATTCTTTAGATATTGAAAAATAAATAAATAACATAATGTTGATTTAAGCGTACAGAAACGTTGCTGTTGTTCCAGCAAAGATATTATTTTCACTTCAACGAGTGCATAATAGATAATGTGCAGATTATCTAGGTAATTTGCAGATAACATAGGTAATTGGCAGATTAGGTAGTAGTTTAGGCAGATTAGATTAGGTAATTTGATAAAAGAAACAATTTTCTGCACTGTAACTGATCACACTAGTTAATCTGCACATTACCTCGATAAACTGTAGTATTACTGATTACTGCTTTTTAGCGGTAACATATACACCCATTAGCGACCTTTGGCTTTAGCACGCGGTAGCAATTTAGACTTTGCGACAATAGACTTTTTAATCGAGGTATTATGAAATTTCCTAGCAGTTATATGGGTCGTTTATTTTCCTGTCGTCATCACGGCATTCTTCTTTCGTTTAGATTTCGTCACTCAAACTTTTCGTTTCGTTCGCGAAAGTGCCACGTAAAGTTGCCCATTTGAAAAACATTCTCATCTCCTTACTTCACAAATCCAGTCACATTAAATGTATGTACCTATACTTGTTTTCCGTCTTGGAAGAAGTAAATACAGTGAAACTTCAATTAACCATCAGTTTCTATTGACCGCCATTCCGCCGACCAACCGGTCTGGAGATTAAGGTGTTAACCTCTAGATCGGAAGGTTCCTGGTTCGAATCCGGGTCCGGGCAGGGATGTTTGTAAGCGTATAATGTAGAGGCGGCTGGTGCATCTTAATTCAGTCGTGGCGGAAAGTCCTTGTGTTGGGTTGGAGTGTAAGTTTGGAAAGTTGGATGCCAGCTCAGGTTTTGCCTCATCATCTGACCGTGGTTCAAAATTACGTGGTGTTGTCATCGGATATTTCTCTTGGGGGATTGATCCCGGACCGTCGTCAATAGCTCGTTGTTTTACACTAGTACGATGTTAATTAAAAATTGCCACTAACCGTCAGTCCACTATTAAAAGTTAATTAATTAAATATTAAGAGATATTTGTACGTACACACAGAAAATAACAGACATTTTTCACAATTTTAATATGTATGTACATCTAAAGCGTAAGTTCATGTAATAATATGTACCTACTATACCGTACTTAATGTAAATTGTAAATTGTTTGTTTCAGTAAAATAAAAAAACAAGAATTTACAGTGCATTTCCAGTTTGTAAAAGTGTATTTTTTTTTATCATTCGTAGATATGAAATGGATAGGTATGGGTTGTTGTTTAAAGTTTATCCGATATATGTTTATTCGATTAACCGTCACGGTCTCAACCCTGGCATTTAATCGCAGTTTCACTGCACAGTATTTAAATTTTTATTTAAAAACTCCTAACAGGAAATATATTCAAGCAGTAACAGGTGAATTTACTGTTGATGAACCGTGCTTATTCTCCCACCGGAACATGCACCAAAAGCCATTGGATGAACGTTTTCAATTGACGTGCTTCATTAAAATCACTACTGCTCAGCTCAATATTGTTACAAATTAATGTTTCATACATTTTAACCTTTTTCGACGCATGTTCAACAGAATGAAAACAATCTTATTTAAATCCATCCACTGATTTTAGAGATTCTTCCGAAGAAACAATCAAGCGCATACAAGATACTGTTTCATAAAGTAGGTATTCTGAACCAAAACTACTCAGAAATCCCTCACCAATTACAGCAGCTTTCGAAAACGGACATCACAAGCATTGACGACTGAGTTCACTAATAAAACGTCTTCCAGATATATATCCCAGCAATGAAAATGCCAGGAGCCACTGAAATATTGTTGCAGATTAAAAGATATATCGAACAAATAAAGAAACCTATCCTACCCACGCTGAAGACGGGGAACTCCAAATAAATTTTTTTTCCCACGTGTCACGCTTTTAATTCCTCCCCCATCCTTTTGGGATTCGGTGAATCCCGACAGCGCTGTGGGATATTTACAACGCATGTCGAAACCGGGGATTTACCAACAATTTCCGCTGAATTGTCGGAGGAAATAAGAGAGCCGCGTTAAAGTGAATTTATCGCCAATAAAGCTATTTATCATGTTCCTAAATCAGCAGCAGTCCCACTGCCCATGGGCCCTCCTGACGCAAACAAGTTTAAAATAATTCCCTCGGAAGTGTCCGTTCGGGCGGCGGGTCTCATGGGTGATCTTTGCTCTTTTTTTTTTTAAACTGGAAGCGTACGGCCGTTTGGGGCGGCACTTTGGGGCGTCTCGGGGATTTTATTGATGGATGACGCTTACTTGAAAACCGCGCTTTCGAGAAAAATAGCGTCACATCCTGAATGCTTTGCTATTTCACGACAGTCTAAAGGACCACAATGTGTGCAGCATTCGTTTAATATGACTTTGTGTCAGAATCTATTTTCGTACAACCGGAAAAAACACGTTTTAACCCCTTAAAAAATTTTTCCTCTTGAATTCGATCTAAAAAAATGCCACATTTTTTATTGCATATTTTACATTTGTAAGTAGGAAACTATTATTAAAATTAATATTTAAAAATTTTTTAATCATTAAGAACAACTGTCTTTTACTGCAAATGGAATAAGAATGTTTTCATTGTAAGTTGTATTTTCTTCCTACATGAGCGCTTTGCAAGGGAGTTACATTTACCGTTGTATAAATAAAAAATTACTTTATTACTTTACAGTTTTTTTTAATTATTTTACAGTTAATTTTCGATTACGATTTCATTTACGTTCCCTTCTTACTAATTAAAACAAATTGCCCTGATTGATTTAATCCATTTGTACTGCTATCACAGTCACAAGTATCGAAGTTATCTAAAAAACTTTCACTACAACCAGACTCATTTACAGATATTTCAGATTCTGATTCCAAATCACAGTCCGAAGAAATTAGCTGAATACATTCTGAATCTCTTATTATATGGTAAACATTTTTGTACTACTTGTACACCAATAATGCCGTCAAATGAACAGTAAAATTAAAATACATGCAATGCACTGAATGATAAAAAATCGCCATCATTCTAAACATATGACAAAACCGCGTGCTTTTGTCACATGTTTTTATTTCACCAATCAGAATAGAACAAAATAGACTTTGCAAACTACCGTTTAGTTGAAAACTATCGCCATATATACGACTAATTTGGTATTCAGAATGGAAAAATACGGGCAAAACACCAAAAGGCGCGAAGACAGCGCCCATATTACGCTCGGGCAAAACTGGCAACGGGTTTAAATTCATTACGTTATACTTTAAATATAGTAATAATTCGAAATCGCAATAGTCGTGGTAGAGCTTTCAACGAACGTAGAATCGTAATCGAGCACAAGGATTTCGCCAAAAACGCGCCAATGCGTTTCACAGCAAGAAAAAACTGAAGATAGAGGGCGGCAGTGTTGCCATACGAAAAAAATCAAGTAATTCCGAGTCCGTGTAAGTCGAGGTATTATCTCATTTATGTATGTATCGCCAATTATACTGTATCGCTGATTATACTGCTTTATCCTATACCATTTCATCGGGAATAATCTCATTTATACTATATCACCAACACTCCACAAAACAATCTAATTAAGGAAGCTAGAGTCTGCTTAAGTAAAGTCGTGTATACGTTGTAGCAGATCCACCCATTCTTTAAAAATTGGCAAAAAGTTGCATTTTGATTAAAAGAAAAAGTTTTAAATTTTATGAACCCCAAATTGAAGAATATTCCTATTTAAATAAATACAAACAAGAACAATGTGTGTATAGAAATGTTGATTTAATTTCTAAGCAAATTTGAATGAAATATTAAACGTTACTGATCCTACCATCACTACCACCCAATTCGTTTAAGCTCGAACTATTCATGAAACATTTATGAAGTAAATTGAAGCGCCGAAGAGTTGAGCCATTATACACTGAGAAACACATTATACGGAATTCTAAATTAAACATCAAACTTTTTAATAATCTCATTTATACGAAACGCCAACGCATGCACGACTGCATCATGTCCTACCTAATAATATCAAATTGAGAAAAGCTACACATTTCAGCGAAGGAAAAGTCTTTCTCTTCCCTGGAAGCTTTTAAGAAAAACTGATAATGAATTACCTATTTAAATCCAACAATACATTTCCTATAATCCAATTTCCTCTAGATACTTCATTTGAAGGGGCAGATAATAGCGAAATTATGTAAATGGTTATTTAAAGTTACTCAGAAAGGGGATGGAAAAATTATTCTCCAGAAATTGTTTTTTTCTCTCTTCGTCTCCTTTTCTTCAGAAGGAATAAAGGAAGGGAGAGATGAAAAAAAGTAATAAGTATCATCCGAAAAAAGGAAAATGTTTAACATTCGGAATGAAAAGAAACGCGAAACACTTGAAACTGCAACTTCGAATATTTGCATATAAATTGCTGACGGTTTCAAATGGGTTTACTTTTATGTCCATTCTATATGTATTTTTTACGGTTTCGGCTTTGCGCTTTCAACAACAGGCGTTTTATCTTGCCTCGTATGCTCTTAAGACCTTGGTATAGAACCATGGAAAAAGATTTCGATGCGGGATTTGTGATCCCCGCCCCCCAACTGTTTCTTCTTGAAAGTAAAAAATAATCTCGAGAAAATAATGGTGAGAATATTTTGAATATTTTTACTTGCATTTTTATTCGGAAGTTTTATATGAAATGTATGGAAATTTACGGTTGGAAAATGTGTTAACTTAATATTGTGAAGAAATTATCTGGTTAGTAAGTAAAGAGAGAAATGCTCAGTGTCATTTAGTTTTAAAACCAAATTTATTGCATTTCGTTGAATATAAAAGTTTATTTTAGTGATTTACTAAATGCAATATATCTCTTATTTTTAAAGCAGCATAGTAAAACCTTAATGCAAATTTCTTTGATGCTAAATGTTAAGGGTGAGTACTTTGTGTTTTTCGAATTTTTAGAAACCAATTCAATCACCCAAGTTTAGCAGGAAATGTTGAAATTGGTCCAACGAACTTCAGAAACTACCTTGGCCAGCTTTAACGTTGCAATACGTACTTCATTCAAAATCGGAAAAATAGTGAAAATTCAACAATTTATCTAAACATCTGAATAAGCAAATTCAATATCTGAAAAAACTGCACCAACTGATTATTTTGACATCTATTTTGAAATTATTAAAACTTCTTCACGATCACTAAATTCTTACTTACGAAACATACAGCATCCATTCTAAGCTACAAAAAACAAAACGCCTATGCAAATAGCGAAGAACAATTAAATATAAACACTACTTAATTATTAAATAGCACGATAATTAATTACTCTACTCGAAGTGAATGCCGAATTTTCCCTTGAATGTCTTTCTCATGTAGCTAGAACTGAGAATTCTAAAAGCTACTGAAAATAAGCATCTATGGATAACGGTACGATTGTATAATTAGGAATAAAAATTCCTGAGTAGTAAATACAAATTGCAGCGTTCATCTATGGTTAGAATATGTGTGCATAAGAAACTATTGAATTACGGTTCGGCGACGAGAAGGCTAAATTTTAAGCATGCCAGATGTTTTCGTAAAGCTGAATGTAGATGGCGCAAGATTTCTTATGGTTGAACGTGTTTTTTTACTGAACAAAGTAAACTCCCCACGCACCACAGAAATACAAGAAGTTAATTAAGTAAAGAAACAGTCGAAATTTTTTTTTATTTTATGCACTTAACAAATGAGTAGAAAAGCAGATTAGATTGAACAAAAACATTGAGTTTCAATGGTCAAGTTTTACCCAATCTCAAATCATTCTGAAGGTACATTCTTGAATTTTCAAATGCAGGACAACTGAAATATAAACGCTTCTCATTTTGCTGCTGCTCTCACATATATCATTAATCCGGAGACGAAACAGGTATTTAGCAAAATTTGCATGGTCATATAACAATTGCGTAATTTTAAAGTTTGTGAATAATAATTTTGAGTTCTATTTATGCTTAATAGTAGCAACACATTTTTTTGGTGTGGTCAGCTTTCTCATACGAGACAAACTCTTCGTTCCACATAGCAACAGCTTGTCAAAACATGTGGCGTGCAAGTAACATTTAGGAATGTTAACATGTACATCGACTGCTGAATTCAAAGCATCGTTGGCTAAAAAAATCTGCTCTTTCATTCCCGAAAATCCCACGATATCAAATAAAATCATGGGCAAGAAAATGGGCAGAGAAAATCTCACTTCCTCTATTTTTAAGCGAACATATTGTTAAAAGCATTTCTACAACTAATTTTTCTGCGCTTGTATCATTTTTTAGTGAATGTAGAGATGGAAAAGAATCGCTACAAATAAGGTACTTTGAACAGATATTTTTTCATTTTCACTGTGCGATTAATACAAAGCAATTCTCCTTGAAAACTAGTGCACTTATTCCGAATACTATGTTTATAAAAGCCGCATCCGAAGCTGTCTTCAAATAAAACAAAAGCAGGGCCACCTTTGTTGTTCATCTTACTACCGCCCGTAAATCAGACTTTCTGAAAAACCTTTTCCATATTTTGCATTTAATTAGATGAATTAGTTCTACAACAGCTGGATGAGCGATGTCGCAAAGAGGCAGCATGTTATATCCACATAGTCCACGGAAAAATCATTTCAAATCGAAGCATACAATTCATTTTTGCACTCAATTTTCAACTCTAAAGATGAAACTCCAGCAACAGCAAAGGTTGCTTTTTGAATTTAAACTTCTATAACTGCTGCAGCATAAGAAATCTGACAGTACGCCGAAGAATTATCTGTTGAATCTTCCTCAACCTGCTTCGGTTGGTCTTAGTCTTTAATGTCTGTCCCCAGAGCAATGTGTTTGTCGCACACATTGTGGATGTAAAGTCCCTTGACTGCACTTTAAGGCAACTTCGTAATCTACCTAGAAGATTGGATATCCGGAAATAAAATCCTCGTCTTCCAGTGGTTTGTTTACACTGAAACTTTCTCTCTTATAGGTGCATATTTTAGTACATTAAAACTGTACAGGCCATCATTATTATATACAGGGTGCTTTAATAACCTTTTTAATGTATAGACGAATGGAAAGAAATAGAGTATAATTGATATAAAAGTCATATGTTCCCTTGCTATTTAATTCATTAGAATATTCCATATTGCAACAACTGAAATTATTTTATGGTTCAAAATTCTTTATCGCTTAGGGGAAAATTCGGGAGCTAAATTATATCATAAATTTTTTATTTGTAAAAAACGCAAATGAATAAATACTTTAAATATGCAAATTTATTCCTTCGAAACCAAAATGAAATGGGCTTCATGCACTGAGAGATGATAACAATATATTATATATTGCTAAAAAATTGAACATTCCCTCTAAATGTTTAATAATATATTTAAGGTATGGTATCATTTACCAAGAATGATGTATGAACACGTTTGGCCACAAGTCAAACTCATAACAAATAGTCGCTTAATCATTAATGTCAGCATGAAAATTGCTTACATATTCCAACGGAGGTTTATTTTATTAAATTTCAATTGAGAAAAATGACGAAAAAAATCCTACTCTATTACATGAAAAATGACTCAAACAGAACATGGTTCAGTTTCAAATTGAATACTTTTGGTTTTCATTAGGAATTTCTCTAATAAGAATTCATGAGATATCTTTTGACCTCACATATATCTCGTCTAAGAAAACTTATGCTTAAAATTTTAGATGCTTCTTTTTCATATTTCCGTCAACTCCGTCTGTAAAGTCTGGTAAATTAAAAACTGCACAAAGGTACCAAATACAATAGAAGAAAGTATGAACACGTTTAACCACAAGTCAAACTTATAACAAATAGTCGTTCAATCATTCATGTCAGCCATTTTGTATGGAAAGTACCTACATATTCCAACAGAGGTTCATTTTAGTATATTTCAAATGAGAAGAATGATGAAAGGAATCATCCTCCATTGCATGAAAAGGGATTCAAACAGAACGAAATATGACTACAAAAGACAGCGTTGGGAAATGCGTAACTGTGTCATCTATCGATTTGACACTAACCTAAAAAAAAAAGGGCTGAGAATCAATAAAAAACCAGACCTGACAGCACAGTGCAAACCAATGGTATCGCCTCATAATGTAATTGAGACACAACCTCACTCTGAATCAATTCCACATTACGAAGTAAAACAAGATTATCATCAGAGAGGGCTGGAAGCTCCTGTCTTCATCTTTTATTGGCTTTTTACAGGGTTTGTCACTATTTTTTGCGTTGTCGATTTTTCTTTTATGTATGTTTACTGGTTTTTGCTCTTTGGAGCGAGTCCAACATTCCTGCTGCACTTGCGTGTTTGAATTTTCTTTTCAAAGAAATCGAGTTGGATTTTTCATAGAGAGAAATTCCCTTTTTCGAATAAATGCTGGCCATAAAGAACTAAAACCATAGAACTCTTAAGTTTCTGTTTCTGTGACTTCTTTAATTTTTGCTATTTTTCTAGCAATTTCATTCAAGACGAATTATGTAATCAACTATTTTTGTTAAGTATTTTTTTAGCTAGTTTTTTCTTTAGTGTTACAACTTTTTCATTAGGATCACTTTGCATTCAGTTTCTTGAGGAATAATTTTTACTCAAGGAATTACTCGAGGAATAATGTTTAAACTTTTTTTCTAACACATATAGCTGCTGAGTATTTTATGTTTGAAATATTTACTTTTTGCAATACTAAATTAAACCAAGGGTACGTTTAAAAATTCCCAATTAATATATTTTTTAAGAATACTAGTTTTAAAATGTCAATTTTGCTCGAGATGGAGTATTAAGATAAATATTTATAATCAAATTCATAATTTTTTGGTTTTTAAAGTTTAGTCATTGGTTTTGTTCTCCTTAAAACTAAATACTTTAGATTTGAGGCGTCTCTTTACCATTTGTTACATGAAGTATCAAAATATGATGAAGATTACGAAAACGTTTTTCAGGTTTAATTTGTATGAGAAATATGCTATGGTATAAGTGGAAATATATTTTTTTGCAAAATTATTTATTCTCATTGTAAGTAAAGAAAGTTTCGTTAGTGCAAAATTCAAATCTGAAATTAAGAAATTAAAATGCTTACATTAATGTTTTTATGTGAACAGCGTGTGTGAAAATATTATGCAAAATTCAGCTGCTCCGAAAAGTATATCGTACGCCTGAACTATGTCATGCATATAAGAACTTGTTGTGTACAATTATAGTAGGTATTGTAAACGCATAAAACTGATTTTCAAACTTCCTTTTACTCTGTGAATTTCCAAATTCATCTTAGATTCAAATGTAATCCAAGTTTTGATGCAACATAATTTTATTTATCGGTGAATATATTACTCGTTTCTAAGTAAAACATTGAAATTTAACAATCTGATACTAAGTTGTCTATACATAATATACACAGATAAACACATATTCAAAGCATCCATGGATTGTTATCCGTTTGTAGTTATTTATACTATTACGTCTAAGGATTGTTAACTTTTGTTTATTGCAATTTCAAACAATGTTCTTCTATCTGAAGTAGATGATACTTCTCAGAAAAATTGCACAAGAGTTTAACCCTCCAAGTGGTTCGAATCCATCAAGATTTGACAAATTTTGATAATTACAAGATACCTCGTCATCAAGGTACTGCCAATGAGAATGACAGTAATGACAAGATCTGGGCAGTTTTTCTAATGACGAGATATCTCGTCCATCAAGATCTGATACGTTTTGCAATGACTAGATACCTGGACAAAACCCAAGAGGGTTAATACAGGTTACTCTCGTAAAAGGTCAAGGTATATCGTCTAAGTCCAAAAGTGATATATACTAGGCAGAACTATCAAAATTTATATCAAATGTGTTAACATTAGAAAAGGTAAGAAGGGTACATTTACTCTTTATTATCTAGAAAAGAAGGATCTCGCTCATCATGTATTCGTCTGTCGAAGCAGGTCACCAGTCACAAAATCAGAGCATCGTAGATAAATTTAGTGATTTATTTCATAAAAAAATTAAAAATCACCTTTTAATCCTTCAAGTGTTTCGACGAGGTAACTTGTCCATCAATATTTGACTAATTTTACTAATGACAAAATATTTTTTCGTTAATTTTTTCTCTGAAAAGATCTGGTGAGTTTTATTCCAATAATAATATGTCTCGTCCATCAAGATCTGGTGAGTTTTATTCCAATAATAATATGTCTCGTCCATCAAGATCTGGTCAGTTTTGTTCATGACGAGATATCTTGTTGTGATAACCTCTATAAGGGTTAAATAATGTTGATAAGATATATGGGATTAAAAAAATGTTTTATGAATTTTAACCTCTGAGCGTCACCATATTTCATAGTAGAGTAACATTGCCTTTCCCCCGATAAAAAGTAACGGCTAAATAACCTCAACAATAAGCTGAAAGAATCCTAAGAAAGATTGTATTGATGAAGAAGATCAAAGGTAGTTAGAATTCATACAGGAGACACACTGATTGTTGCAAAGTGAATATAGACAGGCAAAACCCAGACAAGACTAGAAGCAATGAAGAACAAGACTAGAAGCAATGAAGAACAAGACTAGAAGAAATAAAGCAATCACCAGAAGGGTTAAATAATGTTTATAAGATATATGAGATTCAAAAATGTTTTATGAATTTTAACCTCGGAGCGTCGCCATACTTATAGTAAAATAACATGTCCTTTACCTCGAAAAGAAGGAAAGTCTAAATAATCTCAATAATAAGTCGAAAGAATCCTAAGAAAGATTGTATTGATGAAGAAGGTCAAAGGTAGATATAATTCATACAGGAAACACTCGAAATGTTGCAGAGCGAATATAGGCAGGCAAAACCCAGACAAGAGTAGAAGCAATAAAGAACAAGACTAGAAGAAGCAACCATCAGAAGGGTTAAATAATGTTGATAAGATATATGAAATTCAAAAAATATTTCATGAATTTTAATCTCTGAGCGTCACCACATTTCATAGTAGAGTAAAATTGCCTTTACCCCAAAAAAAAAAAAAACATAAATTCTAAATAACCTCAACTATAAGCTGAAAGAATCTCAAGAAATATTGTATTGATGAAGAAGATCAAAGGTATTTTTAATTCATGCAAGAAACACTGAATATTTCAGAGCGAATATATGCAGGCGAAACCCAGACAAGACTAAGTATCAAAAACACTTCTCACGTCAAATATTTACGACTATTCACAAGTTTAAGAATGAAACTTCCTGTTCACGTTGAAGAAACCGTATTTTTAATTTTTAAAAACTCATTAGTCATCACAAATATATAGAAGGTCACGAAGTAAATACCAAAATAAATGATAAAATATAGAGATAACCTTCTGCTCCCAGATTGTGACAAAATCCTCTAACGAAAGCCATCGATATGCAGCATTCTCCTTCCTCGCAGTTGTCATCGGTGATGCATGACCTCATCCCTTCAGAGGCATACTGGAAAAAATTAAAAAATGAATCGCCATTCTGTGAGCACCATTTTTGTCCCGCGATTGATTTATCCTGTGATTTGTCGAGAGGCAATTGCTCCCCAAATACAAAATATTTTTTCGGACGGGTTAGAAGTTATTGATGATATTAGCTGCACGGAGGGATGGAGATAAATTGAGTTGATTCTTTTCCACTGATGCAACGTCTCTCAATGATAAAGATCGATATAGATATATCTTCGCTGGTAGTGTATTGTAAGTGAACTGTACAAAAATGAGATCCATCACATTTTCCGGTTTTCTGAAGGTTGTTGGCCATTTATATAAATAAGTACCATATTTTAACTATACCGTCTTTTAAAGTTTGGAGACGAGTACTATCTTTCAGTTTTATTATAAACACTCAGATATCGTTTATAAAATCAGATCAGTCAATAAAACTTTGCCATTCTACCTAGTTCTTTTTTATTTTACTGAAACAAAGCATAACTATAGATAAAAAAACATAATTTTAAACTTAGAATGAATTCATATTCGTCAGTTATGCATCTAATCAGCTAGTCATAGTTAATATGACTGAACAGAACAATCTTTAACAATGATATTAACTATTCGGATTATAAGGGAAGGTGCTTCAACACCTAATTCTTAAATTCTTATGCCCAGAAGTTTACTAGTCCATCTACAATCTGTCACTTTTGAAATTAACACTGGATAACATTGTTATTTCTATACTATTGAATTATTTTTTTCTCTCAAAAGAAAGCTTAAATATAGTTTTAACAAAGAAATAGAAAACATAAAAGAAATAAGTAATACTTACTGCATAACATACTGCTAAAAGAAGAATTATATACACTTTAAACATGGTGAATACAACTATGGTGTTCAATACTCTCCACTTTTGAAATTTTTTCGTCCGTATGATTACAAAAAAGAATCGGAACAATATTTCTGATATGTGCGCTTATCTTTTCCTCTTCACGTTCAAACACGAGATATCTCGAAAGACAAAATTCAATCCGTCGAAGCACACGTCAATTTTGTATGAAGATATGCAAACTTGTGACAAATATGACAAGACAATTTTCTTTCAATGGTGAGAGGAAGGCCAGCTGTTTAAAACGATGCACCTATTTTAGCAGCTGGTATTTCTAGCTACTTTATAACCTGTCGAACTTTCAAAAACATATGATGGAATCAGATGTTATTTTCAAAACAGTAGACTCGATATGTTTTTATTATAATGCCATTTCAAGTTATCCGCCTTTAATCGTGAAATTATAAGAAAAAAACGTTTTAGCTCAATAGGATTGTCATAAGAACTCCGTATGAAAGTCCTAGATCCATCCATTAGTTGTTATAAAGACAAAAATAGTTTTACATAAATGGCGGATATTCTGTAATGAATCCGACTGTTCTGAGGATGTTCTGAAGAAATAATAAGCAGCTTATTTTCATTTAGTCGAATGCTTTCCTCAAAATCTTTTTTGCTCTATAAATTTTTGTGTGTACCACATGATAATGAAGCACTCAAATCGTACTGAAATATAAAATAAATGTTTTCAATGTTTATACATATATGATTATAAATATAATCATCAAAATGATTTAACAAGAAACTATCATTCTGACGTCAGATAACTGATAAATATCATTACATGAAGCTGGAATTATGGCACAAGGAAACTTATGCAACAACATTTCTACATAATTCCTGGTTACCTGCATATTAAAATAAAGTTATATAAAGCATAGCTATTCATTATCTAAAATCTATGCATGATTACAAATATAATAGTATTCATTAATATGTATTCCTGTTCCAATTTAAAAAAATATTAAATTCTATAGTTCTAAAACACATTCAGTGGGATGTAAAACTTCTCAGCTCCTTGTATTTGTGAAGGCTATGTATAATAATCAAGATTTATTAAACTGCTTAAAGCGTATAAATATTATCTCAATAAATGTTCTGATTTCTAGGTGGTCGATATTACGTAGGAAATCCAACTCTTAAAGTTTAAATTTTTCTTGCATTTAAAATAAATTCAAATGGCGATAGACTGTTCAAAAACTTTTTCAGCGCAGTGCCTTTCAAAGGTTTAATATACACTACCCTACAAAATGGACGGGACAGCAAGATGTAATGATACAAGGGGAAAATACATGTTTTAATAGGGAGGTGGTCCCCCACGTGCTACAATTACACTAGCAACTCTTTTGGGCATACTTTCAACAAGGGTTTGATACACAGCTATGGGTATTTGTGTCCATTCCTGCTGCAAGAATGTCGCCAGCTAAGCTTTAGGTTTCGGACGTGGTTCCCTGGTCCGTAAGCGTCGCTCTAACTCGTCCCACAAATATTCTATGGAGTTTAGGTCGGGACTCTGAGCAGGCCAGGTAAGACGTTTTACATCCATATCTTGATACCACTGCTTGACAGAGGCTGAAACATGACATGGAGTGTTGTCGTCTATTAAGTAACATTCGTCCATCCCATAAACTTGACAGAGTGTAGGAAGAACCTGATTGTCCAAAACTCCACCTCACTCAATTTACCAGGAACAACATGCAAAGATCCCAGGCCATACCACGAAAGACAACCCTAAACAAGTTGTCGGATTTTATGCAAATCCGCTGGCGTCCGGTCCCTATTTGTAGGTCTGTCAAGTGTATATACCAGACATTTAATTTTTTTTGTATACATTTGTGAAGTTTTGAGGTCATCTTGTCAACAATGGGTGGAATGGTTGGCGGAGGTACCGATGGATTAAGAAGACTGGTAAATGTGGGATCATCACGAGGTGATTCTTTATGAAGACTGGTGTAAAAAATAAAATCAAATTCAAGAAGCATCAATTGCTAGAAAGTCTACCTGCTCGTGTCCTCAAATAATGGTCACAAAATAAATTAGACGATTGTAGATTTTTCAAGTTTTGGAGGATCTTTAGAACAGAGATTGGGAGAGGACGGTGATATGACCTCAGTCTATAAATAATGTAGATATTTAAATTTAATTTATTCCTGTAACCAAGAACTTTACAAGAACCTATGAAGCGTGGCCTTCTCTTGTAGATGATACAAACCACGCACACGCAACATGCAAACAGAGGTGGTGTGACAACATTATTACAACTGAAATTACTAATTATGAAAAGTATAATATATGCATGCAAATAATATTAAAACCAGCCCCTAACTGAGTGCTCACAGAGCTTAAGTAAGTCACCACCACCAAGTAGGTCAATGGTCGGAATAAGAGTTTGACAGCGCATGGATGTTGATGATTATCCCAGTTAGAAGTAGCGTTGATTCGCCTACCATTGGATGTTCTTTCACTCGAAAATGAACCGTCAACTCGACCAATGAAAAGATCAGTAGTTGGTATTAAAAAATAATAATAATGTCATAAATAGTTAATAATAAAATGTACAAAATCAAATTAATGAATTTAAACATTTTGTTTGTATGCAATAACATTTCCGTTGTCCCGGACTATCCTTAATTGGAAGGGAGTTGTCAAATTCCGACTGTTTACTGGTTCCGACTGTCTTTAGTCTCAACTCCGCCGAATAGGACTTGCTGATTGATTCTTCAGACTCATATTTGTACAACATAATACAGCCTATATTTGGTGAACATTTGTACCAGTGTCCTTGTACAAATATTTATAACTAGGGCAACATTTTTGTTGTAGTAAAAATGGGAAAAGTTGCATTTATCATTCCCTAAAGTTGCATTTATGGAAATAAAGTTGAATTTATTTTTGTTACACTAAATTCTAAAATAAATTATTCGTAAAAAGTGAAAAAAATTCAAAATATATTGACAATTTTAGTCGTGTACAGTAGTATAATACATACTGAAATACAGAAGAACGTTGAATGGCCGATTCTTGGCTAGCAATTTCTTTAACATTGAAAACCTGCTCCAGCCGCTGTCATATAATATACTGTATATAATCAGCCGCTGTCATATAATATAATGTATATATAAACTCTGTCATAGAATATACTGTATAGTAGAAGTGCAAAATCCTTTCGTTCAACATTCAGAGATTTTAAAACGTCATCTACAAGGCGAACAATATATTGATGATCGTCACTCACCTCGCAAACTCTGCAGTCGATTACGCAAGTTTCCTCTGGATTATCAAGAATGCCAACCAATGTGTCAAAAGTTTTTCTTGCCATTTATTTCACTTTCGTCTTAGGACAAACACCTTCTTACCATGAAGTTGTTTGATCCGCAATACTTCAGCGTTCGCAAGATCAAACACAGGTGATCAAAGGGTTGATTCAGAGAGCAGCAAAAAATGAAATAGTAATTTGATATTAATTTTAAGCTACATTTTAAAAAGTTGCAGGTGGTTGCATTTATGTTGCGGTTATAACACACTTACTGTACACCCCATGTGAAAGGAATTTCGGTTTCAGTGCTTTACATACGTGAAAAAAAGTTGCATTTGTTGCAAAAAGTTGCCCTAGTTATAGCTGTACTGTGTAAACACATTGGAAACCTCGTCGTCCAATGGCCTTGTGTCTAAGCGACTGGCATTTTAATTCTATGATCAAAACAACGTTTGCTTAACAAAACAGAAAACAATAGTATTTTATTTATAAGTTGGAAACATTCATTATCAGATCCTCGAGCTTAGTTCATAAATCTAAAGAGGAGTTCAGGGCAGTCCCTCTTCTCTGCTCTCCCACATACCACCTGTCTGATCGCCGTGGACATTCGAAGACGGACTCCTCCTTTTCTTCACAGAAAGCCCCGTTACGGTACCCGATCAACCGATTAGAATCGATATTCATAAATCGATCAAACCTCTCCCTCTTCCCTGCGGAGGAGGAATTTTCCCCTGGCAAAAATTCCCTAATCTCACAGACTAGGGAAAACGACTCGCTGCGACTCTTCCCACAGAAAACAGCACATGCGATCCTTATCATCCAGCCAGTTGCTCATCTATCACTGGAAGTGGGAACGGGGGGCGTTCACAGCCCCCGCCCCACTATGTGAAGTACCCTGTGCTCTTCACCGTTATCTCCTGGAGCAGGGCTATTAAGGAAATTAGGGTAATCGAAGCAAAAGGTTATGTGTGGCTGCGACGCCGCTGATGATGACTGTGGACGCACTTGGAAATGTATGAGTTTTGATTTATTTGTATGAGCTTTTTAGGAGGGGACCATGTTTGGTGAGTGGATGTGATGTCCGTAGCCTCAGATGGAGATTTATCGGGGTGTTACTGTTGTTTACGGCCCCGATTATATTATCTAGCCTCGAGAATGGGTGCTTCCAGCATTGAGCTAGGAGTGTCTGGATCTAGGAATACGCTTTTGTGCGACCACCAATGATGTTGAATCATTTTCCTAATCCCTTTATGTATTGTCGTCTTCTTTACTTTAGAACATTGAGAAAGATTCAACATCAAAATAGATCTTGCGGGGTATTCTCGAAGACTCAATGTATTCGCGATAAGCAATGATGTATATTATTTGTTACTTATAAATAAATATATATTTAGAAGGATCAGTTTGGAAAACTGTCTAAAGAGTTGTTTGCTCATTATTCAGATAATTCCGGAAATGCAGAAATGTTCTTTTTTGCGTAGTATTTTATTCATATAAGTGCACTGCATTGATGGAATTTTCTCGCAAGTTAACACTGGTCTAACATAGCCATCTCGATTCTTATAGTCGTTTTGTATTTTTCTTGAAGCGGTGTTTGCGTTGTAAGGAAGTTTATCTGCAAGAAACGAAATTTTCAGAAGGGATTAATGGGGAATTTTTTTGGACTTTAAGCAAGAATAAAAGCTGTTGTGAGTTCCTTAGCTCGTTAAAAAATGCTTTAATGTTATTTTGAAATTGCAATCTTTCCTTATATGTCATTAAAAAAATTAATATTAAAAAAAAAATTCAAAATGAATATAAATGTCAGGTTATTAAGAAAATCATGTTAACAACGAGAATCTAATGGTTTTACAATTTAGAACAAACCCTCAGTTTACCCACACTTTTTCGTGGAAAATTATACGAAATATGAATTGAAAGTTCCCAATCACAGACATTTAGTGAATTGTTTGATACCAAAAAAATTTTTAATGGATGTAAGGTAAAAATGCAGTATAGTTGCAACAATAGTTGTACCACTAGGCTTTCTTCCTGGAAAACATAAATACCCAATAAGCCTTACTTTATAGGGCTATTTTGTAATTTAAAATTATTACTTTCTTGAATCTATATACATAATTCTCTTACGTGGCAAAAAAAAAACGTTATTTGCTATCGCGTTTTGGCAACACTGTACGATTGTTTGTTTATCACGAAGCCTCGGGACTCAATTGAATTTATAGCGTTATCGGATAAAATTCTATTGAAAAAAATTCTATTGAAACAAACGACATGCTGAGTATTCGATTTCCAAAGCAGCGCTCACATTTGATGTCAAAATTTGCTCAAAGTTTTAATTTGAATTCCAAATTGTTCGAGTGCTGATTCCAGAGGTGCTGTATAATTTTTCTATCGAACAACAAATTTATATTTGAAAAGTATTTTTTGGTATATTAAATTTTGTAAACAAAGTCTTCATTGATGCGAGCGAAGCGAGCAAGGTTCGCGCAACGAATCAGTTAGGAATGCAAAGCAATCCTCCGGGGGTTGGCGAGCGTTAGCGAACAGGGGGCGGGCCGCCTAGTTAAGCTTATAGTATAACATCAGTTTTATTCGTGATAAATATTTTCAACAGCTATTTATCTTGTTGTTGCTCATTACAGTACATTTGATTAGTTGAAACAAATATATATAGTTCATAGCGAAACGGATCTATGAGTAATAACCCAAAAGCAACAAGTATTTAAAACTATTACTTTATTAAGTCATAACATAAGGAAATATAATTTGATTGTTTCTATCTTACTACTTCTCATTCGCCCCCTCTTTAATCCGATTGTTATGGTACGTTATTATGTGTCTAGATTAATAACTTTGCTTAGTTCGTATACAGGGTGGTCCCGAATTCATGGTACAAACTTTAATGGTAGGTACAGGACATTGTAACAATGATTTATTGTATAGGAATGTATAGTCGCAAGTGACGCGGTGAGGCGAAAACAGGGGAAATAACGGCCGAAAGGAAAAACAAAGATTTTATTGAAAGAGTTGTTGACAAGTGTCATGTTTACAGTAATTGTTCAAAATTGCGTCCACCAGTATCGATACATGCTTGACAGCGTCGGTGGAGCGATTGGCGTACACGTTCAAAGATGCCTGGTATTTCACGCACACCTGCAGCAGCTACAGATAAGCGAGCGACGAGATCCTCATCTGAGTCAACTGGAGTCTCATAAACAAGATGCTTTAGATGTCCCCATAAAAAGTAATCGAGGCTCGATAAATCGGGAGATCGGGGTGGCCAAGGGACTGGTCCACCACGCCCAATCCATCGAGTACCAAACGTGGCATTCAGGTAATTCCGTACATCAATGCTGAAGTGTGCTGGCGCCCCATCGTGCTGAAACCACATGCGGTTACGAATGGCGATCGGAACATCATGCAGCAGTTGTGGTAACACTTCTTTCAGAAAAATAAGATAGCTTCCGCCAGTGAGCCGCGTGGGTAGTAAGTATGGGCCAATCAAAAAGTCGTTCACAATACCAGCCCACACATTAATACTGAAACGTTGTTGAAACGCATGTCGACGCGTTGCATGTGGATTATCGGTTGCCCACACATGGGAATTGTGCGCATTAAAGACACCCTCGCGTGAAAATGTCGCTTCATCTGTAAATAGCACATAATCTACGAAATCCGGCTGCAACGCACATTGCTGCATCACCCACAGGCAGAAGTTCACGCGGCGAGGATAATCTGCCGGATTCAATGCTTGTACTTTCTGAAAATGGAAGGGGTGTAAGCGATTTTCGTTTAACACTCTGCATACAGTCTGATGACTCACACCTACGTCACGCGCAACAGTTCTTGTGCTTGACTCGGGTCTATCAGCCACAATGTTCAAGATGCTTTCTTCCAGCCTTGGAGTGCGTACAGCTCTTACTCGACCAGCGCCATGTCTGTTGACGTCGAACGCACCTGTTTCACAAAGTTGACGATGTAACCGTTGAAAAATTCTATGATCCGGCATTCGTCGATCAGGATACTCCGCGCGATACATTCGTAACGCAGCTCTGCCGTTACCATTTGCACGGCCGTACATGTAATGCATGTCTGCTTTTTCTGCATACGTAAAGTCACCCATCGTCTACGGCAGCACAATTGTGAATGGCGCTTTTCCCTACTGCGATGCATCATGTTCAACAGCGGCTAGACATCTACTGCCCTCTACCGGCAATGATACCAACCGATCACTCCATTTCTCTTTCCTTTTATTTCCCCTGTTTACGCCTCACCGCGTCACTTGCGACTATACATTCCTATACAATAAATCATTGTTACAATGTCCTGTACCTACCATTAAAGTTTGTACCATGAATTCGGGACCACCCTGTATAGTGCTGTTTTTGTTCTCGATTTGCCGAAAGGATGCTGCTGATAAATATTTCAGTTCATTACTTCCTCGTATTATCTCATGTGACAGATCTGTAAATGTTATTTACAATGTGTTGGCTAAAGAACTGGGCGTGCTTCGGGAACATACTACGTTGGGAGCGCATTATTTTGTACTTCTTACCAGTAACAACCTAAGGTAGGGAATTTCACTGTCGTATATTGTTCAATCAGATTTTAGTCATGAATATGATTGTATTTTTTTATTCTTCGCTCAGCAAAATCATTTTTTAACTCAAACCCTTCAAGTAAGCTTATCCCAAATGTTTGCATATATCTGTATTTCTTTCTATAAAAAAAAAGAACCAAAATCCAAGTCTACGTATAGAACATCTCAATGTAACTTGAAATCGTTTTCACTGAAAAGAACTAAGTAATAGTTTCAAACTGCAACATACAATTTTGAAACGTGAATTTAGAATTTTTAGCAAATTTTAATCTTGGATATCTAATTTCAAGTCATTTGTTGGTCGAATCGTTTTTGGATTATGAGTATGCAGAATTTTGAGTTAATGTTGGCAAATTCGTTTTTCGGATTTAATTCATGTTTTTCAAAAACATACCTGAACCGTTTAATTTTTTACTATTCAACTCCTAAACGAACAAACAAAAGTTACTTTATGTTTCTTTCTTGAAAAATGTTTGTATGCAGTATGAAAGTATAGAGCCATTAGAAAATTATATTAATTGCAACTTTATATACGTTGATGTAAACCGAAGCTGATCTTTCTAATACGAGTACATATCTAACTATGTGTGTGACTTATTACACCCTGTTTAGCCGGCGGCTAGACCAGGTCCAAGAGACCAAAAAGCAAAATGAAGTCAAGAACAAGCAAAGGGTTTCTATAGATATCTTCCTTGGCAAGCCCTAAGCAATTTAAGAGATGGTTAGGAGAGGCTTCCGCAGAATTTCATTTGGAGCAGATAGGATATGATTTTTACCCCGGGATAAAAGTAAGACACTTTAAGTGTCCAATAGCAAATCTGCAAATGGTGGTCTGCATTCCTCTGAATTCCTTTGAATGTAAGGTCACCACCAGGAGATTTTCTGTCATACCAGGAGTGTGACGAAGGGGGTCTTCCATAAATGCTGTTTTAAGATTTTTCTTCTTAAGTAGTTTTCAAAGTAGTTCAAAGTATCTCGTGAAGTAAGAGAAAGAGAGGGTCCTTCCTTGGCCAGAACATCAGTGGTCTCATTTCCACAAGGTCCTATATGAGATGGCATCAATTGTAAATAGACCTCATGTTTTGGAGAAAGAGCCTTGAGGATCTCTAGTATCGAAAGTGAAGCACTATAACCAATTCTTGTCCAGGTGCTGGATAGCACTGCGTATGTCTGTCAATATCCAAACATCATTGTACGAGGTTTCAGTTCTAATAATTTTTAATCCCTCTTCGATAGCAATAAGTTCATATCTGAAAACTGAGCAGGTCTGGATTCCTAATCTTGAATTGATTTGAAAAAGTAAGGGCTTTGATAAAGACACCACTACCGCAGGCGTTACGTTCATATTTGCTGCCATCGGTATAAATCTAAATAGCAGTATGATAGACTTTATTAATAGTTTCAAGAGCTAGATGATTCATGTATTTTGGTAAATCAAATTTCTTGTATGTGTAAGACGTGATTTCGGTTTGAAAGTGAACTCTAGACAAACCTTCCAGAGGGTTTACAATTGGCTTCAAGGAGTGCCTGTCAAAATTTTGGTCCCAAAAGTCCATCAAGCCCATCTGAGAAAAAGGGCTATTTCTCTTTAATCTTTGATTGTTTGACCAACCTCTAAGGAATTCAGATGTTCGGTTATAATCATCATAACTGTAAAGTTTGTTGAAGTATTTGACAAGTCCTGTGCATCTTCTTAAACTCAAAGGGTACAGATCACTCTCATAAAGAACCAATTTAGCAGGACAACTATTACGCATGCCAATGATAATGCGATCAGCACTCAATTGAACTCCCTCTAATTTTCAAAGACTGGAGTACGACGCACAATAGTATATTTGAGATCCATATTCTAGTACAGGTCTAATTAGATATACATAGGTTGTCTTCGGAGTATTGGAATCAGCGCCCCAATTTTTTACAGAGATGTATTTCAGGATGTTGAGTCTCCTGCTCTTTTCCACCAGGGGCTCAATATGTTTATTGCTCAAGATCTCAGTATCTAGTCTGTATCCCAAATATGTGGGGTGTTTTTCGCAGAGTAGAAAGCCGCTGTCCATTGTGATCCTAGTTTGGTAGTTCTACAAATGCCGGTTTGTTGTGAAGAAGTTAACAGTAGACTTTAAAGTGATAAAGTTCAATTTATGAGTATTAGCAAACTTCAACACGTCAGTGAGTGTAAGGTCAATTCATCATAGTTTCAATTTGACAAATATCAAAGTTGGAGTTCCAAAAGATAATGTCGTCCTCAAAGAGGCCGACCTCGCACCTCTTGACTATTATTTTTTCAATGCCAGCCTTAAACAATGTGAAAAAGATAGAACTCAAAACTGATCCCTGCGGTAGTCCCTGACTGAGTTTAAAAGTCTTGGATAAATAGTTATTTAATTTCACTCTATAATCAATCTATCTTTTATAAAGTCATAGATCCAAGAGAGGACCAAACAGCAAATGTGTCAAAGAGATTTATAATTTATTTATTTCTCCATACTCTGTCGAAGGTCCTTGTCAAGTCTAAGAATACTGAACTGCATAGTTTGTTAGTTTTAGATTCTGAGAATCCCGTACCTTTTGTCCGAAGTATAAAATCAGATCCGCATTGGAATGTCTTTTTCTAAAACCGTATTTCTCTATTGGGAACAGGTCTTTAGATTCAAGGTGAAAATTTAACCTTTCCAAAATCAATTTTTCCATAAGTTTACATAAGAAGTTTGTGGAGCAATGGGTTGATAACTCTCAGGAGAGCTGGCCTTCTTGTTTGGTTTCCTAATGGGAATGGCCAAGGCTCTTTTCCAGTCTCAAGGAAGTCTACCGAGTCTCCAAGACAAATTAAACATTTCCAACAGTCTCATCTGTCCTTAATTCTAAGTCTTGAAATCATTTGGCCATGAATATTATCAGGCCCAGGAGACTTATGTAGATCAAAAGCACTCAAAGCACACACACACAAGTTTCATCTCATGTAGCGTAAAGTCCTCCCAATATAAACTCCGGTGCCTGAATTTCATAATTTTTATTTTTATCTATTAGTTTCAATTAGAAATGGTGAATTATTCTTCATTATGTGGCTTATACACACTCCAGGGACGGAGTGTAATAAATGTTCTTGATTATGTAAAATGAATGGATAATTTTTCTCACCCTTTAACATCCTTGCACAAAATGTAATGTTGAGTTAATATTTTAAAAGTAGAATAACAATCAACTAATAATCTGCGTCTGAGGAAAATGCACTAGAGATGTTGAAGTATTAACACCTCAGGTTTAAATTATCAGTTCCAAGATCAATTGAAACTAGATTAATTTGTATTATTAGTATTATTATATGAGCTATTTACTATATTTAAAAAAGACTTTAGAAGGCTTACAAGAATTAAGATCAGAACTTATAACAGTGCATAATGAAAAATTCTACTATAGCCGTAAAATTAAGAGACATTCTTCTGGTTATCACATTCCGGAAGCATCTAAACATGAATATTTATTAACATACAACTAATTATTTTCTCAAAGCATCAATTTAGATTATGCAACCACTTGTGAACAAGTTTTATTCTTGAACGCACACTCTGCTTCCAATGACCTAAGGAGAGAAAACGAATTCATAATTTTTAAAAGAATATTTCAAACATAATTATAATCTGGCATATAGATAGACTATTATGTTTAATTGCCAAAGGTATTATTTAACCTTAAAGGTTTTTCAAATTATATTTTGGATTGAAAATTTGAATAACGTTCCGATATGAAACGGTTTATGAAACAAGAATTTATGTTCATTATTAAATTCAGAAGATTATTCACATATATCCGAGTTGTAATTAATCTGCTATCACTTAAGACACGTTTAAAATCATCCGTTATAAATTCAAATTAACATCAAGCACCAACGGATTATTCGTGTCAAATGGTATTCCGATTTAAATTTATTCTACTCTAGAGCATAAGTTGTCATTGAATGCTAATAAGAATAGTAACCATTAAATTTGAATTCCACAATGCCAATAAATATCTACTTGTGGTGTAGATTCAGTAAAATAATTGTACATTGTTCTTAGCTCAATTAAAAAATCATATAACAATTAATTTAAAGTGCTAGCAAGGAATTTCCTCGTTTTAATTTTAAATTAATTGCTTCATAATAGTTGAATAATTTTTCTTGATAAAAGTATGGTGTATTTAACTAAGATTTTGAGAGTAATTAGACAGTATAATTAGGAGATAGAAAAGCGTATAAATATGTTTTCAGAGTTTAAAATATTTCCAATAGTTTAATTAGTAGATCTTAATTAAAAAATATCACTTAAAATAGTTTTGTATTTGCTGGAAATAAAGGCTTATTTTTGGCAAAACAGTTTAATGGAAATTGTGGAATTAGTGTGCCTTTATTTTATTTATATTACTAAAAAGCGGTTCCTATATTTAATTTTCATCTGTTAATGTGTCGAATCTTAATTTTTTATCATTTAAGCTAGAAGTAATGTGTGGTAATCACGACTAACATTAGAATCCTTCAATTGAGTGTGTTTTATATCTTTTGGGAAAAATGGAATAAAAGCTGAATAAATCAATTTACTTTTCCACTGTTGAAACATTTCAATCCCTCAGCGCATGGACAAGTAAGGAAATGTTTTCCGTCTACAACAGGATCAGGATCACAACGTTCACCTGTAAAATGAATATTTATAACATCAACGCCTAAACTGTGAAAACCTATGAAGGGGAATTTTAGTTCCAATATTGAAACCGAGAAGACGAAGACTTTTCTTCCGGTTGACCAATTCACAGTACGTCCAGAAAGCACGTACTGCTACAAATACACTAGTGCCATCTACATTTCATTTTATAGAAAAAGCTTATCACACAGAATAAAAAAAATTGTTGTTTTTACTGTAAATTATTTAAGTGTTCTGATTGTTGTAGATAATAGTGCTCTCTCTCTCTCTCTCTCTCTCTCTCTCTCTTTCTCTGTTAACCAGTAATATATAGGTTTTGTTACTAGATGAATCGCTTACGCACGAGGTATGGAATACATCATTATTTGCATATATATGACTGGTAACAAAGATAATGTTCCAAACAAATACTGTGGGACAAAGATATTTATAATAATAACTGCTACATATACTGAATAATAATATTAAAAAACCTATTAAATGTATTCAAATATTACATTATCTGTAAATATAAAATTTAGATTGATTAACAAATGTTAATTTCACTATAATTTTCATGTCTAAAATTATAAATAGTGTAAGTTCTGCAAAATTTCAATTTAACTTGAAAGAAATGAATTTATTTTCAATGAATGATGTTTTATAAATTTGGGAACAAAGACAATACATCTTAAAATTTTAATCTTTTATTTAATAAAATAGGGTAACTGTATTAAATTTAACTGTATAAAATACATTGATCCCACAACATGTTTGCATGTTTAGACATGAAATTCATAAGTTTAAGATCCTTAATGACTATTAATACGCAAAACTAGATGCAATACAACACAATTGTGTAATCGAAATAAAAAAAGCATTTTAGCTATAAATTAATTTTTTACTGTCGAAAATTATAATTGTTCTTGAATTCTTACCTTCCAATCCTAGTTTTCGGCAAGTTCCTTTCAGCCATGGTGTAATGCCCCCAGTGCAGCAATAGCCATCTTTACAATCTTCTTGATTGTAGCAACGGTCTTCTGCCACTGCTACTGATATCTGTAATATAACATTTTTCACAGTCCTATTTCGCAACGAAATTACTTGAGTTTACATAATTTGGCATGCTACTAAACCTTTAGAGCTAACTCTCACAAATGATAACACTCTTAATTGCCAGATACTTTTAAATTATTTATGAACAATATAAAGAAATCAGTTAAGGAAGTTCGTATTTTAGTTCTGATTGTAATAATAGTAATATCGATAGTAAATTCCAATAATCCCGAAAAGTTTGAAATAAGAACATTTGTTAATTTATGTGTATTTTGTAATATTCATGATACGCTAATAGTAATATAATTTTAATTTTCTAATCCCTTTTCCCTATTGTTTTTTAACTCTCAACAAACGTTTTACTTGGTGCAACAATTGCAGTTTTTAAAACAACATTATTTTATCTCATTTCTACCAGCACCGTTGGTGTCAGTTCAACACCGGAGCGTGTTTATCTCTTTCTCTACTTCGCATTTTAAACTGGACATAGACAACTTCTTTTGACCTCAAACAACTTTATTTGACAAACACATTTGATCAACTAAAATATTTACTGAAATGTTTTGTTTATCAATTTACAGAAAATCCATATCTAAACTTATTTAGAACATCCGCTGGTGTCGTTTGGGCATCAAACAAATTTCTCTGTCTGAATAGTTTTCGTTCAGAAAACGTGATCATAACGCTGCGAAAAAACTGATTCCTGACCTCAATTCATTTTGCATTTGTTTATTTCCCCTTGAATGTCACAATCACTTCCTTTCAAAGGCGGAAATGGCTCTGTTTCACTCTCATGTTCGAGTCTACGTTTGTGCATCGTTTACAGTTATTTACTACTCACAAAGTTATTCTCATACAATTTCCCTACACTAAAGCGATATCTCGAAATTCAAATTTCTGTAGAAATTGCTCGTCTGTTGCATGAGCTGTCTGAAAATGAATCTTATGTGGGGCAATACCCTGTTTCTATATACATTGGTAAAAAGAAATCGAATTACTTGAAATCAACCCGATAAATTTACAGAAACTGACTCGTAGGATACGGATTACATTTAGAATAATTTTGAAACAGAATGGTGTAGAATACAAAACATTTTATGTGTAGCATGCAATTTTCCAACACTAAAGCAATATCTCTAAATACAAATTCCTGTAGAAATTGCGTGTTTGTTGCATGAGCTGTCCAAAAATGAATCTTATGGTGAGGCGATATCCTGTTTCCATACACATTCATATAAAGAAATCAAATTACTTGAAATCGACTCGATAATTTTATAGAAACTGACACATGTGATACGGATTACATTTAAAATAATTTTGAAACATAATGGTATATAATATAAATTATTTTATGCGTAACTTGTTGGACTTGCTGTAAATGTTGTGTTGGCATGTTTCATGGAAGTTATGGTTTTAGTAAATTTGCCTAGCAACACGAATCATACTTGTGAATTCGAGTCAATGTGTAATGTGCAATAAATTTATGTGTAAGAGTCACTTTGAAGAATGTGTTTTAAATGCAGGAAATGTGGAAGTAAAAAGTATATTTAGTTTATATGAAACTACAAAAATGCTTTCCCTTGCTACAGAAAAACGGGTTCATTACTGTATCAGTAATAAATAAGGTATGTTTATAATGTAAATAATACGAATTAATGTTAACGTCTGTATAAATATTACATTGTCTAAAAAATAACACGTTTTATTTCGCTTCTTAAATTTCAATGCTTTATTTCTATTCTACGAGTTTGACAGTCTATTTATTGTATTTTTTCAGTGACATAAATACTTATGTTTTGAAAAGTTTGTAAAAAAAGTTTAAAGTTTGATTCAAAAGAAAAATAGCAACGATACCATTTAGATATTATAACCATTTTGCGCAATTTATTTACTTGTTTTGAAATTACACTGGCCTTTTGAAAGGCTTTGAACAAAAAGCATTTAAGATTACTTAATATTGTAAAGCTATCATAAAACAAACAATATCTTTTACTTACTACAAAAAATGCTCCCAAGGCAAAAAGTAGAACCTTCATTTTATGCCAAAGATTTACTTCCGAATAGAACGTGGAGTCCTGTCTGTCGTTATTTCCTCTGTAAAGTAAAGGATGATGGGAAAATAAGGGTTCTTCGTGGATGGCCAACCCTAAAGATTTCGAAAATGTTGCGAAAACAATTACTAAGCCTATCGCTTTATTAAGTTACGTGTGAGTCAAACCAGATGTGTAGTTTATCTTACTACTTGAATTTTTCTCGTACCAGCGCTATGTTACGTCGTTATATATTCTGTTGGTAACATATTGCCGAGCCTTTGATGCTGTTTTTGTGCTTTAGTTGAAGCAAGTTGGAATTAAATGTATCTGAATATGCTTCACGCATTACGAGGGATAATTTGTTTTTAGTGTTTTGGCATGAAGCGCAGTTTTTCCCGTTGTTTTGTTCCTCTACCACATTTTATAAATTAATGTTTACATAGAATATTTTATAGCGTAGTGCGTAGTAAAAACATATGTTTCAATTTTGGTAAGAGATTAGAGGAATAGTTAACGCTCGAATACATGTGTATTCATAAAATAAATATTATAACACGAAGTATAGCTGAAATTTTAAATGACTTAAAATTTATTTACTTATTTTTTTCATTAAAAATTTCGAAATAGTAATTAGCAGTAAAAATATAGTTCTCCATTTTCGTTACACTACTCTCATCTATAGGTTTTCAGTGCATACAAAATCTATGGAGGTTTTTCGTACTAATTTTTTATTGTTATTAAAAAATCCAAGTTCAATTTTTGTGTGAAGATTAAACCATTTTTACATCTACTAACAGCCATTTTTTGCATTACATTTTGATTCGTTGCAAAATGTAGAAAAGTCAATAACAAGCAGTACTGAAAGGCAGGACTAAGATTTCCTCTTCTTTTATATCCTGAAGATTAATAGATCCTAATGAACCACTGTTCGAAATTTTAAATATATTCTATAAAAATAACGGGTTCTTTTGAATTTGCAGTAGTAAAACTTTGTGTCGAGGTATAATTTATATAATATCTCTTTATCTATCTAATTAGATAATTACTCGGAATATTCAATTTGAAAATGCACAATGCAGGTTTTGTGTATGGAACATTGAATAAGAACATTAGAACAAATAATAAATATGATATTACATACCATGAATATAAACGCTAATATTCAAATGCATTTCGTATTTTATTAGATTACATTAAATCTTGGGTTTCAATAACACAATGAAAATAAAATAAGGCGCACACTTTTTTATACCAATGTTTATTTTTGATGCACTGTTCTTTACGATTCTAAAGGAGTAAAATGTATGAAACACTCTGTTAAACACAAAAGAATAAAATAAACATATTTTATATCTCAAAAGAAATAAAGTATGACATCAATCGAAGTAAATACCAACAGAAAATTGTAATGGAATCCGGTTTCGTAATATGAAAAAACTCAAAATATCCACGCGATTTTAAAATCAAAATTAATTTTGTTCTTGAACTTCACTGTTGGTGCGGTTCACAGGAAATAATGTTTCATGCTCTCTCATTTACTATTTTAAACTAAATAGTTAAGATTCTAGACTAAACTACTTTCGTTGACTGACGGCTAATTATGATTAGAATTTGTGATATTGTATATGATTCTAAGTGGTTTAACTATAATTTTTTTAACTATGATGTTGTTTGTAGGGATTGCAATCAGGCACGATTTTCAATCCGGCCGGATTGACACTAATCCGGCTGGATTGGTACTTTGTTAATAAGTCTATCTCACCAGTGTTTATTTTTCCAAAATCGGCTGAGTGAAAGTAGGTAAAAGGATATTATTTCAAATTGACGAACAAAACGTTTATTTTAGCATTAGAAAATCAAGTTTATTAATAATTACCCATAGGTAGGAAATCATTCACCAACAATTAAATATAGTAACTACTATTACTATTAGTAGTATGTATTAAACGATTGATGAGGATCAGTCTTACTAGTTTCCACACCAATAAACATCAGTTCGTTTTATAAGTAGTGCTTTTCTATTTGTCTAAAATTAAGTCGTCTCTCTCTAACGTCGTTGAGCAAATGACATATAAATAGCACCTAACGTTGTCTCATACTAACATAAAAATATAATATTTGGCAGTTTTTGGTCAACATAACAAACAAGGGAACTATTATTTTTTCTTAATTGCTTAAATCGAAGCTATATAGTAATAAAAATCACTTTTGCTTTTGAAAGAACGATCTAAGAAAACAAATCGTATTAATTGTGTCGTCCCCCAACCTACTTCGCAATGAATTGCAAATGTAACCAGGGACCGAGAAGGCCCTCTCAGCTTCGACACTAGTTGGTTTAACCGTCATTAAGTAGTCGTACATAAGGAACAAATATTTTCTTTTGACTCCATTTCATATGAAGTCATTTCTTTCTTCAGTATTTTCTCAAAATCTGTTTCTTTTCTAAAGTTTTTACACTAGTCTTCATTTTCTTGCAGAATTTGCTTTTCCTCTTGATCAAAAAAATACCTTTAATTCATTATTTTTGCAAGAATTCTCTAAACTGATGATTGAAAAATATAAAATCGATTAATTCACAATCGACTGCTTAATAAATGAGTTTGCGAGTTAAAAGTTGGATTTAAATAATCGATTATTTATTTATTTTTAATTCGGTTTTATCGAATCAGGATCGAATCCGATAGTTGTTGCTGGATCCGGTAGGTAGCCAAATGATGCCGGATCCGCCGGATTGGATTGCAATCCCTAGTTCTAATTCCCCTCTAAATGTTCTGTCTTGAGTTACTAAACTTTCCTTTTTTTCTTCACAAAGCGCAGTTTTTAACGAAATTAAAAATTGATACACTTTTAGTATTGCTTCAGCCGTTGAATAAATTAAATTTCGAATATACAAAATCGAATGAAATAAAATTTGAACAAAAGGAAGTAAGAAATTCACTTTTTTCAACCGGAAAAATAAAGTTATTTGTTTGATTTAAAAAACTGGTTATTACTTTGTAAAGAAAATAACTAAAAGAAACCATTCCATTTTAGTTCACGTTAATAAACTTTAAATATGTTAGTTTATCCATGTTAGAATTCATTTTTATGTTCAGTAATATATTCCAGTTGAATATATATACATCACTTTTATTCCATATCTGTTTTTTAATAACTTTTATTTTTTTTAGGTAAGTTTTTGAAATGGTTTATCTTTCATTTTTTGTGAGAATAACTTGCCACAAACCTCAACTTGATTTTGTACATTATGAAGTTCAGAATATCAAACTTCTATATCTTTAAACAGGTTAGTTTTTTTATTGAATGTTTATCATTTATGTTATTGAATGATTATCACTTATCTTATTGAATGATTATCATTTATCTTATAAAATGATTATCATTTATATTGTTCAATGCTCAATACAGGGAAATGATAAATCTAGAATCTAACTATTTTCAACCATGCAGACGCATTTGGTTTCCTAGGAGGTTGTTTTCAGACGATGGATTGTAGTTGTACTGTATTAAAATAAGTGATAAATTTAAAATACATTTTTTAATTGTTTAACTACATTCTGAAATAAAGTGATGCAAACAATCCGTCTATAAAATGCATAAATATCTTTAAAACCTGCATTACTGTCATTGACGTTCATGTGGAAATATATATATATATATATATATATATATATATATATATATATATATATATATATATATGTGTGTGTGTGTGTGTGTGTGTGCGCGTGTGTGTGTGTGTGTGTGTTTTATGTGTGTACCATGTGTTTTATGAAATTTAACAAAATACTTTTAAAAAAAATTTTTTAACTGTTTTATCCAAAAATCACGAAGACAATTTATAGTATGAACTCTTTGAAGTGAATTAATGCAAAAATTAAGTGATTTGTTATAAAATATTTTGCGATATATCACTTTTGCCCAATGTCAAAATTTTGACAGTTTTTAATTTTAATAAATAAAATTTTACAGTTTTGAAAATATAAAAGAGTTATTATACAATGTATACCTACAGAAAAAAATTTTAGAACAAATATTTCAAAATTGAAGATTTTAGAATTTTGAGTCCCTAATATTATTCTTCATGTATGTTTTGTGCCTCTATCAAGTTGTTACAAGAAGTGAATTAATTTTTACAATTTTTTAATCAAGAAAACGTAAAAAATCAACATTTTTCAGGAATTTGAACACTTAAAAATCAATTTCTTAACTAACTACTCTGATTGAGATTCAAAATAGTCAATTTATTATGTAGATCATAATGATGCAAAAATAACTACAATAGGTGAATTCATTGTGGATCAATCACGTTTAGAACAAAGCAGTCTTTTCCAAAAACGCATTTCTTAAAAAATCGAGTTTAAAGTTTGGGATACATCGCTTTTCATGATGTCAGTCCCTAACGAAAACCGTTGAAATTAAAAAGCTATCTCGAATATTTGCAAGATATTAACATCGTTTAGAAGCTAAAAAATTGGTCAATACTCATATTTTGAATTAATAAATAAATATTGATATTCTAGTCGATGTTCATGATTTTTCTATTGTACACATACACCTTAATGTGTTTCAATGTCTATTCATTCTGCCATAAGAGTAGAAGATATCGTCTTGATCTGTTGTATGTCATACAAACACATGTTTTTATCATGTATGATGCACAAAACTGTTGCAAAATGTTTTCAGTTACAGTATTCAGATATTAAAAAAAAACAATCGCTTGAATTTTCGCAAAAAAATAATGCGCCTGTAAAATCAGGTCCTACCATTATAAGTAATACGAAAGATAAAAGTGATAAATTGCTCAGTTTTTATGCGTACTTACAGTGCTTTTGTAGATACCATTCCGCGTGTTTCTTTCATTGATTCTAAAATTAACTCAATTTGATACTATGTACGGCTTAACACTAAACTTATCTATTTAGTGCTGCGTAACTGAAGCGCGAATACGTCCTTTAAATACTGACACTTATAAATAGCGTACAACACACATAGCATCAAAAAGGACTCTTCTAATATGAGCTTTAATAATATTTATTTCATGCATACACTCTGATTGTAGTTGGCAAAGAAAGATAACAGAGCATTTTTAAATATATAATGAAAATAAACAGAATTATATTTTACTTTATACCTTATTATCACCAAGTCTGACAAAATAAAAAGTATATAATACTGTTGAAAAACAATACATTTTCCATAATGGTCTTCTGAGAAGATTGAAATCCTAGTGCTGTTAATCTCTGGTAAAAGAAAGTAGGTCGATCTTTGAGTGATGAATACTTGTTGCAACCCGCAGTGATTACTCTGGATCTGGCTGAGGCAAGATAGTGGTAACCTCATCTTCTTTGCCTGGAACAACGCATTCTGGTCGGTGCTTCACGATTACCTGTAAAAATATTAAGGCAACTCAGAAAATAAAAGAGTTTTGCTGTGCACAAGCGTTTTTGTACAGTTTTCAAAAAACGTTCAGACATAGGGGTCCTCGCATACATATATCTGAGAAATCGGAATTTGAAATATGTGTTTGCAAATCAAGACAAGAAAATCATTTTATATACGTAAAGAAACCTACTTTAACCCTCAGAGGAGAGTTCAAGCGTATATACGTATAAGCGTCGTTCAACGAATTTGCGAAAAGTAACACACTCATTTTTAATAGTATAAAAGTTATCTTAGTGACTATAAGCGTCTTTTAATCTGTCAATATAAAACCGTGATAGCTGTGACAGTTTAATCATTATCATTTCTATAAATGCTTATTACTTTTGCAAGTACTTCTTGATTTAAGAAATTCACTACCTCAGACGTTGAATAATCCATCACAATTATGTAACTCAGTGGGTTTTCCCGTGCATTAGCAGACTGCCAAGCTATACATAACGCATATTTGATTCTTCTAACTATCCTAATGTGTTTCTCTATTCTGTGCCAGTAAAAATTATCCTACGGACATATCTCTCTTCGGCGTCAGTAAAAATCCTTTCTTGCGTATAAGTCTATTTCTTTGACGATAAAAATCAATTGGTGCAGCTTGGCCAGATGTAGCTCATTTTCAATAAAATCTAACCATCCACCTAAGTCTTGGCAAAAAATAAGGACGCTGAGAACACGAAAAACTATGTACAGTCTCGGGAAAAAAGAACCGAACACTACCTCCTTTATTTCGAGCACTATTCATACTGGAGCAAATTCAAAGGTATCATTCAAAAGGAAATAACGTCTTCATATCAAATTTTGCACGTACAACAAAATTTTTAATGTAAACACCATGTTTTGATGCCGTTATCAGCATAAAATTTTGCATAGTTAACTTAGTCTAAATATAAAATATCATGACTTTACTATCAATATATCCCAAGATAGTTTCATTTTCAGGTATCATCTCCACATAAAGACTCTATTCGTAGACCGATATTAATTATAGTTATCGCTAGCCGCATTTTTAATTTGAACGTTATTTCAAACGTATTTTCAGCAATCCATGAATTATATTTACTATGCAAGCTCAAGCGATTTGAGAATTCCATTATAATATTTACAATGAAAGTGCAAACGATTTGAGAACTATTATCCGAAGTATGTCAAACGTTTTATAAACTTCTGGTTTCTCTCTAAAATCTGCATAATTGGGAGTATGTAATGTAGCTAAAAGATGTATCTATGTATCGGAAAGATGCTCTAATGTATCGGAAAGAGCTGAAAATTTACATGGCCAAACTAGAAGTTCTTCTAAATTGATTCACATAAAAATATAGTGAAGTTCCAATTCATAATTTATTCAAGCATTAATTTAATAATTATTATTGCGTACTAAAAACTATTTTTTAAATTAAATACTAGGTAGATTGTGTTTGGGTTGTTTTCAACATTAACGTGGTTCAAAATCTCAGCGCGATAGAAATAAGCTTTATTTCGGACGATATCCACAAAAGTATAAGAACCTTATTTAGTATAGAACTTTATTTAACATTAGTAGCTCAAATATTTCTGGACTTATAACTTCGAAATGGCAAGACCAAATGACATTAAATATGGTATCTAAATATAAATTTTGATATAGATTTGTAATTATGTATTGAAATAGGAAGTTTTTATTGGAAAATTTGAAGTTAGTGCTCAATTTGATATCAAGGCGGCTCTTTACAAATTTTATGAATTTGAATTTATCGAACACGTTAGATCCTGTCAAATGCCATCTGTGAATTTTCTCTACTGTTAAAATGGATCGATTGAATAGGGTGGATCGGTTTCTTTTTCCACGACTGTACATAATTTCTCCATAGTGCTGTATGCGTATTTTTAAGTAATCTTAAAAGACCGGGTTTCAATTCGTAGGAATTCTTACCTCTCCTATTTTAATTTCGTGCTGGGCAACACATTTCAACCCATCGGTGCATGGACACTGGAAGTGGTACATTTTCGGTGGCTCATCTGTATCCTTTTCCCTGATGAGGGGGGTACATGACTCACCTGAAACATATAATTTAATTTTTAAATAAAATTACCTCCTCACCTCAAAGAAATATGAACTTTATAAAGCTACAGTTGAATAATAAGTAACACTAAAAGAGTAAAAAATAAAAAGTAAATGAAATAATAAATTCCAGATTGGAAACCTTTCCTTAATAATGTATTTAATTTATATTTTAAGACCGTTGCAGAATCTGCAATTATTTGTAAACACACGTAAATTCGAAAAATACTAGTGCTTGATTTGAGCACTCAATAAATGAATTGCATATATGCGCATTCACTAGTTAAATGTGCTTCTCTTTAGCATATACCTTTGGAACCAAATACCTATTTTGGTTGGATTTCGTCATTGAATATTACGGCTTAAGATAGCCTGATATGTAATATCCAAAACTGTTTAAATGTTTAATTTTGGAAAATCAGTTTGAGAATAACACGAGGACAATTAACAGTGTTATGCAGGAGTAACTTTTATTTGGAAGTTATTTACATCATTACATACACAAACTTCCTAATTTTGCAAATTCTTCAATTACCATTGAGAAATTTTAGATGCCTTTCAAAATCCAATATATCTAGGATTCCTAGTCCACAATTTCAGAACTTACTCGAGAACTGTATTCCATTCTCCATTTTTAAACGTTTCCTATTCATTCTAATAATTAAACTTTGAGTACCAACATTGTGTAAATAGAGCTCCCTTAAGAAAATAGCTCAGTGCTTATAATATTGTGATTAATTTAACAGAGCATATTACCATCAATTGTATTATTTGCTACCATCGACTAATTATTAAACGAAACTTGTATATTGGTCTCGTGGCATTTTCTCGTATCGATCATAAATGCATATGAAATAAAACACTCGATGTTGATCTTTATCTTTAAAGAATGTTTAGAATCAAAGAATGAATCTATCAAGAATGGAATAAATGAATTGATCAAGGAATTAATCGATCAAGTTATGAGTATTCACAAAACTAAATCATAACATACTTTGTTGGCGATAGCATCACTTATGGGAGTGTATTACTACTTAGGCTACCTAAGCAGGACAATTACTTAGGGTATAGTAAAAAAATTTATTTTGAAAACAATAATGCTAATAACACCATCTTCGGGTACGTGCGAAATTCTTCCGATTAGCTAAATGCTGCATCAATGTCACTTAGCGAAAACTGAACAATTTGTAAAATCAACAATTTATGTTGGAACTGTACGAAATCCAGTAGCATTTATGTATCTATATCTAAGCATAAATCAGTTGATGTTCTTCTCTCAAAGACGATGCACAACAATATACAGTACATAAATTTAAATGCTTGAGTCAAATCTTCCAGTATAGCAAAGTGTCATAAAAAAATCAAATCTTTCAATCATTGTTAAAAAGTTAAAAGTCCAAGAATGCACGAAATACTGCTTTATGTTTTTTTATTAATTTATTTCATTTGGATGTTTGAGATGTAACATGGGTAACGAGATTGACATCAATAAGTATAATCAGTTAAGATACTGGCTCACATACCATGCGCAGATCTGCTTGTGTATATAGTTCTCATTGTTTTTAATGTTTTGCAATATCTGTACTTGTACAGTAAAATAGTTCTATGTTTTTACATGAGCTAAGTCACTTTGTAAGTTAGTTAACATTTACTCTGGGCGCTTAAATGTTTTCAATCGTCTCCAGGAATGGCTTTTCTCCTGATTATCCGATACCCCATACCTAATTATCTAACTTGAGCAATAGGGCCGTGAGAGGCATTTACGACTGACGCTTTCCTTTCATAGTATCGTTTGGTGTGGGAAGAGATATCACCTAACAAATTTCTGCAACCCCCAAAGCGTTCATATCTCACGGTAGGCAGGATATGGTGCCAACAAAAAAAAAGGAATTCCTCTAGAAGGTCAGTTGCTGACAGCTCGTAAATGGTGATCGATGCAGCGGTCACTTGAAAGGGGGATAACATTCACCGCTACCATGCCACTGGCGTAAGCGATATTTTAGTGGTAACAAAAGTCAATCTGCAGCATCGTAAAGGTTAAACAAAATAATACTCTATCACTTGCCTTCTTGTCTCATCTTTCGGCAATGGCCCCCGAAGAGACTCACAATAGCGTAATTGACGCAACATTCTCCTTCTTCACAGTCTTCGGCTGATTGACATCGTTCTCCAAGGACTTGCTAGTTGAAAGAAAGATATAAATGAAATCAGAGAAGAACCACTGATATTATATTGGGGAGGAATTAAAAACTATCTTAAGTTTCGTAAACGTAGCTTGTCTTGTCAAGATGGAAATTAACCTTCCCAAGCAATTTAACACACATATTAGTTAGGTGCTCAATCAAATTGAAACAGATTAACTGCCCTTCGTTCTTTACAACTTGAAAATAGTATACTTTGATATCAAACCAGAATATTTTGAAAGACCTTAACAAGTGTGTCAGATAATTGAGTCTTGTGTTATTCCCTTAAAACTTAAAAAGATAATCACTTTGGTGTCTAAGATATTCCGTATCGATATCCATATAAATAAAAATGGAGTGTTTGTTTGTACATAGAATATTAACGACCCATTTCAATTTTTTTATCCGTTTTGGGCTCTTCTAATGCAAAATCGGTCTCTGATGTCTGTCTGTCCATCTGTCTGTTTCTATGGCTACGGTCTTACGTCCCTTACAAACGTCTGAATATATTTTCATGAAACTTTGCAGATTGTGAGTACTTACATTCATTTAGTGACTGAACTTGGATTGTTTCCGTCTTTCCGTTATGTCTGCTTTGTATCTGCGTACACGTTTACATAAAATTTATTCAGCATATTTTAATACAGGGTTCTATATTTGATAAGCCGTATTTTAGTTTAGTGAATACGCACCCGTTTTTTGAAATTCCTTTGCTTACATATTTAAGCAAGTTTCCTGCTAAAACATCTAAAGAACTATACTTAAATCAACTATGATTTGGAAGTTTTGGAGTAGTTGGAAAGGGTATATTGAGCATTGCTATTGTGTGGATTTTTTTACTAGTACAACGGAAACATCAATTTTTTTTCAAAAATTATATTTACTGAATTTAAATTCTAATTCTTTTTATTTTTTGCTTTCTTTGCGATAGATAAGCTATTTCCGAAGATATGAGATAGACGATATTTCTTAACGAAACGTAAACTTGTTAGTTTGCCACGGGCAGTGATATTTTCTGGAGTTTTTCGCTTGAAAGTAGTTTTGTATTTTTAAAGTTTGTCTAAATTTTAGTTGTAGTTTGTGGCAACTGTATAAAATCAAGAAATGAAAGATAATAACGAATTAATATCTTTAGTACTTCAAATTTGCATACGAAATAAATATCTTTAGAACAACTTTTTACCCGTCAACTTTTAGTTTGTTTTAGTTCACTGTTTTAAGTTTTAAATATTTATTATTTCAATAAAAATTCCGTTTCTTTTCATTACTCGCAACACCACCACAAAGTGGCATGTAAGTTATTATTAACAAATTTAAAGTTCAATTTTGGCATTTTTGAAAAAGCGTTAATGTTATAAAATTCCAAACTAAGACTTGAAATGCTACAAATTCTTTGAATTAGTGACGGAAGGTCAAGATGGCTTATTTTACAAATTGAAGCTATGTAAGGAAAGTTTGTTTAAAATAATCATTTTTTTTTAGAAGAAACGCTGTTAAATCGAGTTACCATTCTTTTAAAGTGTAATAGGTTACCTTTGCTTTGTCTGTATTGAGGACTCTAATTTTAAAAAAAAGGTTATATTTTATTAGTTCAAAACGGAATCTTTCTCTTAATGATGGAAATATTTGAAAATGTCAAAAACCTAGTGCAGGGTTGACACAAGAAAAAAAATATTGGTAGATAAACTATGAGTGCGGAAGAATTCGTTATACTCTAGGTATGAAATTAAAATTAGAAACCATCCAACTAACATCGATTTAAAAGCTTATTTTTATATAACGCGTCTTGAAAATAAAAAGATTCACAAGTCTATAGTAGAAAAGCGCTTTTTTTCTCCGATTGAGACTTTTTAACAGTCTTCGAATTTCAAAATGCACCTGGTTTCAATTGATTTACTATACGTTTTTTGAATAATCCTTGAAACTTACTGTACACATATAAGTGCAAATAAGAATTCCCCATGGTACAAATTTTGTACTTTTGAATTGAACTGTTGCTTAACCTATGCTTTTATGCAAACCTTTAGACGTTGTTGTACGAAAACAAATCGTTTTACGATTGAATAATATACATACTATGTGGGCTTAACACTATTTGTATATATATATATATACGAACTATTAATTGAGTTAACATATTGATAATAGATGGAAAATTAATACTCGTAGTGCTTGTCAATTTTTCTAATTTATCAAAATTTTTGACCACTTCTGAATGCCTGATATATTTGAACGAAACTTAGATAAGGGCTTTTTAATTGCACACAGTCTGTGCAATTTTAATTAAAGAACAATAACTATGAAGGTTTGTTTTGAAAGTTCACTCTTCCCTGAAATTCCAAACGAATTGCAAAGCAATATAAAAAACACAAAAATGCAAAGCGTAAAAACGACAGACACAAGTGTACAAAATAAAAAATAATACATGCTTTCTTTCCTATTCCATTTCTTTCTCTGAGCCATTCTTGCTGAGTAGCAAAACAATATTTACAGTTTCGCCTGAAATACTGCCCTTTTCTTTGTTATCTTAAGAAGGAAAGGGGTGTTTTTTCACACAGAAAACGCATTTCGAGAACCCTCTCACAGAAACAGCGAAATTGTGGAGGAATGTTAGAAGAATGCATTTTTCGTCTGTGGGTCTGAGTGAATGTAAACATGAGTAAAGCAACGATAGTTGTATTTCTAGTATGCCAGAAATATATGAATATCAAAAGCCAGTCCAGAAGATAGTTTTCATTTGATGTTAGCGATAAAATATCAAATGAGAAAAAATATTTAAAACAGTAACTATGAAATTGCATTCCTACAGAATACTGGAATGCCTAAATAACATAAATCTTTTTCGAACAGTAAGGTGTAGTTATCAAAGTAGTGTTTTTAATTTAATGTCTTAAAATTTCACAATTATAATTACAATTTGATGTTATCAAATTAATTTTTTTATTTTATAATTGCGGTTGTTGAGTTGGATAAATAATCTTAATCCAATAATGAAACGTTTTTATACGAAAAGTTGTGCATTTCTTAATCTTACTCCCTTAAAGCAATATGACTATAGTTTATTGTTATACATGTGTTTATCTTTCATGCATAAACTAAACTTATTAATCTAATATGAAAACGAAATTTCGATGCTTGAAACTTCCTTCCTTTTGAGCTGTTCCTTCGATGTTAGGGATTTAGAATCTCAAATATATATGAATACGGGAGAAAAATTGAACTACACTCTTTTATTTATGCATCGTTCATGGTACAGTAAATTCAAAGAAACCATTTAAATATAAAAAAATCTTCTTATATAAATTTGCTTAAAGTGTGGTCTTCACACGTAATTGCGTGCAAACTTTAAAACTTAAAGCAACAAAATATTCAATTTTGTGTCAAGTTTCGAATCTATACACACATTTAACATTCAAAACCAGGTTTCAAGTCATTAGTCCAACCGTTTAGGATTAAGAATACAAAAAAAATAGAAGCACTTAATGTTATAGTGCATTCTCTGAGGTATTCATATCTTTCAAAAAATTCTGACTAAAACGCTGAAATAAAAGTTTTGTTATTTTAATATTGATAAACGCAACCAAATTTATGTAATTGTTCTATTAAAGTTGATTTTTAGTTTGCTATATTAATTATGAAATCAAAATAATTATGAATAACTTTCATACATTTTTTTGGAAATCGATTCAAGAATATTTGTATGAGTGTGTATGACAATTTCAGCTTCTTAGTTACAATAGGTTTTTTTTTATCTCACATAAATTTAATATCCCCTGTTTGACCATTTCTTTGCAGAAATATTTACTAAACTTCTACTGGAATTAAAAAAAGATGAAATTTTACATCGCGCAAGTATAGAACGTTTTAATTCAATTTCTATCAAAACATATAGAAGATAATATTCATATTTATTACGAATATTAATTTTGAAATTAATGTTACGTAGTAAAAATTATCAGGAGTTTTCTATTTTCTCCTATAGCTGATACTACATTGTAGCTTTCCCGCTGTTTGGAAATTCATGAAATAAAAATTTGTGAATCCCGAAAAATTATATTCAATTTTCCTCTTAATTTCTTAAAATTTGTATTTTCTCGTTGAAACTATCACTAGAAATACTTAAATAGGGCAATAATTAAATCCCCTAATCATACATGTCGAAACACGTACTCAGTAACAGTTGGCACAAAGTGAAATAAAACAGTAAATTAAAAAAATATGAGTAATAGTTTTCGAATTATTTGTATTAAATCATAAAAAAAATCATTTCAATTCGATACGAACCACCTGTGCGTATTTTAGTATTACATAAAATTTGAATTTAACTTCATAAAAACTAACAAAAGCTATTTTGCTCAGTTGAGCAGCATTCCTAAATTTTAAACACAATTAGATGATCAAATTGTTTATGCTAGCCAAAAATTAAATGTACCATTAAATTAAAAAAACATAACCTTTGAATTAAATTAACAAAGTTAGAGTTATTTATATCTCAGAAAATGATACATTTTTTCGGTTTACTTAATATTACATTTTAATTGATGCATGATTCCTCTAATTTTAAGAATATTTTAGCGGTATCAAGTTTGTAACAAATTTATAATTAAAGTTTCTAAAAATTTCTCACCGTAGCAGAGACCACTATGAAAGCAACCACCAACCACTTCATATTCAATCAGTAGGCTTTTTATCGGGTGTGAAAAAACACGGATACCGAACACTGTTCTCATTCGGGTTTTATACCCTAATTTTTATTTGTTTTAGTTTCTTTGCATGTGCTGTATCCTGGAGAACTTCCCAAACAATAACCACTATCAGTTCCAGATAGAGAGAGATTGAGTTTGCCTTTTGGAGTCATACTACAGTTAAGATAACACATTGTCAAAGTTAGTTTTCTATCCACACCTTTCTCTTTCCTTCAATTTTTTGAAAAAACAGCTATTTTCTAGAAAAACCAACAATTTTTGTATGATAAGATTAAGGACAAGAAATTTGAGCACTTTGTACTGTTTTTTATAGCATTTTAAGCAGTACGTATAAGATTAAGCATTAATTTTGAGATTCGTTTCCGCATATTTTTTTTCTCGGAATCATATTTTTGTTTTGTAGCCTGTCCATTATAAATACGTTTAACGTCAAATAGAATTTTTTTTTATCCTCTCGGAAGATTTGTTTTTAGTTCTTTCATTAATTTTTTGTAATATTGTTGCAATGGATTATCAATACGTTGCCAGAAGAGCCTCTTACTTCAAATTCTATTTAGGTTCCATAGTACTGTAACTAGAATATGGCAATAATCAAGACAATCCCTTCATCTTAAAACTACAGATTTATTTCATGTTTGTATAAAACGTCTGTTTATTACTCTGAGTGTTGCTACTTTGCATTTATACTTTCGGAGTCTGCGGTAGCGCAGTTGGCAGAGCAACAGATTAGCGACCGGAGAGTTGAGTTTGAAACTGCTTGATTGTCGTGTACCAGAGGCTGGTTCATATTCAATCTATCGTGACCTCAAACATTCTCACGTTGGCGTGGTATGGAAGTTTGGGGAGGTGGGGTACCAGATCAGGTGTATCCTCTTCATCTGACCGTGGTTCTAAAATACGAGGTGTTGTACTTGGCTCTTTTGGGATGGGATTAATCTTGGACCGTCACTAAAAGCCCATTGGGTTGCTCCAGTGGGACTAATTAACAGCCTAAGTACCAACTTTTTTTTTACTACATCACAAAAAAAATTAAATGCAGGATATATTCCAATTGTCAATATATTATAATATTCCCCTTTCATATTAATTTACCAACAAAAAATATTAAATAAATAAAAAATAATAATAATTACAGACAAGCAGTCGAATGTTTAGGATTTCAGTCAACTCTGGAATTCGTACTTATATGTCTAGCTCTTTTCTCTACTATGAATGAAAGGGTTCGAACCTTGAATTCTATATTAGGTTGATTAGGCCGACCAACCGGTCTAGTGGTTAAGGTGTTGGCCTCTGGATCGGAAGGTTCCTGGTTCGAATCCGGGGTCAGGGCATGGATGTAAATTGTGTTGTCCTTTGTTAGGAAGCGATGATGGTCCTCCCACTGGGTGCTCCTTCACAAGAGACCATCACTTCCGGCCTTGTAGTGGCCAATGACTATGTGCATTTGTGCCCGCCATTAGAAAAAAAAATATTAGGTTGATCTGGCCTTGGTAACTGGCTGTGATCCACAGTATTACCCGAAGTTGTAGAATCATTGTACAATGGAATATCCTGATTCGGATCATGTAAACTCACATCAGGTAAAATCGTTTGAGCTTACTTCTTCCTGTTGTTTAAAAAAATGTATCTCATCAAGATGCACAGTATTCAGATATGATACTCTTTCATGTATGAATATATTATACAAATGTATATCACTAACGTAAGTGTCACAGAAATCGATATTTTTGTTTACTATAGAATGCAGCAACGAATATAAAAATGTAAAATCTACTGTTACGGGATTCATTCGCCAATATTTTTTTATCTTAGTTTAAATACGTTTCATCTGAGTTATGGATCTCCATAGTATTAATCTAGAAGTGTTCACTACTCTACTGAAATTCTTCAGCAGCCTGATTACAGAAGACAATGGTGAATGAGGAAGATAGCGATACGAGGCAAAAAAGGAACTTTGTAAGTGCTTAACGCTTAAATATGCTTAAACGTCCAAAACACTCCGAATTGCTTCTGAACGAGTGAATGGGATTCAATTAAAGCGGACTCTCAGTAGCTAATTGTGGGAACACAACTGACGTTCACTTCTCCCCTTGGACTTAGTTGGAAATAAGACAACAACATATGAAGTTTACAGAATGCTGCTTTTTGAAATTTTTAGGCAATTTTATTTCACTTATATGAATGAACATATGGAGACCTGGATTCAAAATGTATTTAAATGAAGTTAACAAATGTGAGTCACAGCGCTTTGCTATCAATAGATGTAAGCAATTAAGAAGGTTCAACACTGATCTGTAAATTAAACTTTCTACCTAGTTTTTAATGTGTCATTACACCAACCGGTATTTCGATGGTTCGTTAATTCTGGACACACAGGCATTCACCCGTTAATGTGTAAGTACACATTCGAAGTTTATTTTTTTAATTTTAACTTTAAAAATCCAGTTTTTTTACAGATCATTGGTTTATGCTTAAAACTTTTTCAGTGAGAAAAAATCAAATTAAAAAAAATTATTAATTAGCTATTTAAGATATAATGAGCTAATTAGCATGGTTTTTGAACAGTGATATCTCAAATTCTAATTTGTCTAGAAAGACAATTCTAGTTGAAAATCATTTCCAATATTATTCTTCATGTTTTGACCCTCCATCAAGTTTTTTGAGAGTAAAGGTTATGTGTTACAACTTTTTTCGCCAAGAATGCATAAAAAATAACGATTTTTTCTGGAAATTAAGGATTTAAAAATCCATTAAAAAATTATTTATTAACTAAGACTCTGATTGAGTGTCAAAACATCCGCTGTATTATGTAGATTATAATGCTACAAAAGTAATTATAATAGAATAATTTATTGTTGAGTTATCAGTGTTTGAACAAAGCATCCTATTGCAAAAACTAGTTTCTTCAGAAATTGAGTTTAAAGTTTTGGAAACACGTCTGTTCATGGTGACAGTACCTAACATAAACCCTTGTAACTAGAAAACTATTTCGAATATTTTCAAGATCTTGGCATCGTTTGAAAGCAGCTAAGAAATTGAAGAATATTTTGAGGCAGTAAAAAAAATTAGACTCTGAGTTGGATTTTCATGATTTCTAGTGTGTACATACACCTTAAATGGTTGTGGCAAGATATGGTGTCCTTCAAGATCGGACCATTTTTACTAAGGACAACTCGTCATCAAGTCATTTCCAATTTTTTGATGATGACAAGGTCAAGATCTGGTCAGGTTTTTTTTAATGACTATACACACTCTAAGACAAAAAAAAACAGTTACAACTGAAAGGAGTAAACACTTATAAATGATATTTGGAGGAATGGTACATCTACGTTGGAGAAGCAACTGATCAGATTTTCAGAATAGTTTGAACATGCGCCCGCACAGGTCAGTTATCAAACACGTTGCATACTGAGGCATAAAAGGATATCCAGTAAAGCAGTAAATTCATTTAAACTCATGCTGTTGTAATGTTACATCGTTTCTCATTGAGTTATGCCTCGGAAAAAAGTTCGCAAGCAAGTTCAGCAACTGGAAGAGTTTGACATCCGAGAAGGTGTATGATCTAATCGACGAATTGCGCAACATATTGGTTGCAGTTATGTTATTGTTGCACGATGTTGGCTGCGGAGGAAGTAATAAGGCACATGCCAGCGTCAACCAGGCTCAGAAAGGCTTAGATAAACCGGACCGAAAGAGGATCGACGTGTTGTAAGACATGCCCCACTGATCCAACATCCACTGTTGCAGACATCCAACGGGCAGTGGGAACCTCTTTCGATGATCCAATAAGTGATCGCACTATTTGTCAACGGCTTCACGACGTGGGACTAAACTCACACGGACCGTTACGACGACTGCCTTTAACAGCATTGCATCGCCGTCAAAGACTGGAATGGTGTCGTGCCAGACGGACATGGGGCGTCCAATGGCATCGAGTGGTCTTCACTGAAGAATCCTGCTTATGTATGGGTGGAGACGACAATCTAATCAGTGTGTGGAGGCTACGTGGTCAGCGCCAAGATTTACGGTTTGTTGTACAGGGTCACAAGACCAGAATACCTGGTGTCATGGAGTGGGGTGCAATTGCAAATGATGCCAAATCACCTTTGGTATTCGTTACGGGCTTTTTGACAGGCCAGCGTTACTTACAAGACATTTTACAACCAGTTACGCTCCCTTTTCTGAACCTCCAGGTTCACCCGCTTTTTCAACAAGACATTGCTCGATCCCATTTTGCTGCCATCTCTAGAGCTTGTCTACGACACAACGATATCTTACCATGGCCGCCATTTTCTCCGGACCTGTCTCCGATCGAGAATGTATGGGACTAGATGTCACCACTCCATCCGTACCGCGTAATCTACTATAACTACTTGACAGGGTTCAAGCAGCATGGGATGGTCAGTCGCACTTCATAAAGAGCCTGTATGACTCATTACCAAGGCGCTTGGCATGCTGGATTAGGAATAATGACTAGCATACAACATACTGAATGGTACCAATTTTTTAAATTTTTCTCAATAACGTTTATATAGTTCAGTCTCAAATTTTAACCATTTGCTCATTCATAAGCACTTTACCAACCTTATAAATTTGATTGCATTCTGATAATTCCTCCTAGGTGCAACTTTTTTTTATCTTAGAGTGTATCTCGGCCTTTTTCTTATTAAATATCTCCTAATGAAATTAATAATGATCGTCAAAACCAGGAGGGTTAAAAATATCAAATAACCACCAAGTTAGTGGCCCTTCAAGTTAAATCCGAGTTCGAGAATACAGGGACCATACATCCCCTTTCCACTTGTGTAAGTCCCCGCAGGGGGAAGCGAGCTATGAAATAAAGCGGCCGCAATGACATAGACCCCCGCAGACCAGCTCCAGATGTGTCAGTGGGTGACTCGAAGAAAAACATGACTTTAATAACGTTAGTGACCGACGACATTAATCAGGCGGTTAAGCCGAGAGCGGACAAAAATTGTTTCCGAGTACAGAAGTCCAGCATAACTGTGTTTAAAACTTATTTGTCACTGTCATCCGGATATAAATTTGTCTTTAGTAGAGAGACAGCGGTCTATGCTATCTGTTGAACGTGCCGTTACAAATGGGCCGAACGTTCGCTTTCGGAGGTACTTTATCCTCCGAATAAACTCTGTTTGCCATGGGATTGGAAATATTTATTTATAGAGGATCGCTGTTTATCGTTATTAAGCTATTGCTCTTCTACGATTTCGAGTTCATTCGTATGATAGGGGAAATGTGTGAACGTTACTTGTACGTTTTGCCTATATGAATGTGTTTAATCTTGCAGTATTATTACCACCATCTCTTATATCTTCGGCTTATAAGAAAAATACATTATGTCAACATTTTCAATTAATTTTTCTTTCCTGAAACAGAATGGGGTCATCTTTATACTAGTGAAGGGTTCATTAAGTTATTTATTTCTTGATAGGAACGTTAAATGTCTTCTTGAGAAACACATTTAGAGAATAGAAATTTCCTCCTCGTTTTTTAAACACTATTTGTTTTGTTTACTTAATGTGTTTTACTTGTAGGCCGACGATACAACGGACAGGTTTTTTTTTTATATTTGAAATCAATTAACATTTTTAGTTTAAAAAAGGACAAACTCTGATTTAGAAAAAAAACTATTTTTCGTCGGGTTTACGTTTTTTTAGCCAAGATTCACAATTTTTGAATGAAAAGGAATCATATCAAGTTCTGTTGTCAGAGAAATGAGTACAGTCATTTAAGAATTAAGTCTTGCTTGTAGTACCACAACCACCCCAAAACGAGGTACCGAACATGTCATATCCTTTTTAGACAGGAGAATTATATGGGATTAAATTTAATGATAAATATGCTTTTAAAGTATCTTACGAGTCAAAAATTAATGATGCAATAAGATAGTAAGAGTTGGTCCACATAATATGGCAGACCATTTCAATTTATAAGTATTTGATTATGTCTGACCCAAAATAATAATTACACATCTGTATTATCATTTTGTTTCGCGTTGTAAAATGCGATTGATGTCTTGCACTATGATAATTAATGGTTTTATTTGTCGATTTACGTTCTTTTGTTTTGTTACACAAAGCAAATTATACCGAGGCCTATGTGTATAAATAATGTAGTGAAAGCTGTTTTGAAAATTGAAATCAGATGAAATATTTAGACAGTTATTTAATGAGATGAAACTACGAATTCTTTTGAAATCTCGTGTAAAGTTAGGTCAGCCCATGTTAGTATAATTTCCAAAACTTTCCCTACCTGTATATGTTAATTTACTTGTCGGAAAAAAGATTGTTTGGTACATCTTCGCCAGATCTGGCCCTTGCGTTAGACAAGAAATCCACCAGGTGCCCATCCTAAAATTTTCCAGTTCCTTTCCCGCAAAATCATATTCTATAATAGTGAATTAATTTTAGAATGCATCTAAGCAGAACCATCATCTTGAGTGATAGCTTCCTTCCATGGGTTAACTGCCTTTTTCTGTTGTCTATCACCATTTTCTCAATGGTCTTGGATCACAAAAGTATATATTCCATTTCTGCTAACATTATAGTATTTACTAGCTCTTTAGTATTATTGACACTACCATTGTCTTTGAGGGCACTATAAACGCATGGGAGCCAATGAGAAAAGCATGTTTTTTAGCGGAACATACTGTTTATAGAAATGTCACTTGAAAAATGACTTGAAGCAGTTAAAGATAAATTATTGCAGTAATAAGACTCGTTTGAGCTGTTTTGAGTCTTGCACAGCATGGATATTGAAGACAAAAAAAAATTTTATACCATCCCGCTATTAAAAACATGAACGAAACTGTTTGGCGTCATTTTATTAGGTATATATTTTTCAAAATTCATTGTATTATGAGATATAAATATTAATTTTTAGGTAAACTTAAGGACCTTAACAGAAATATTTATAGTTATGCAAGGCTTCACTGAAGTTATTCAAATTAGAGAGATTTTCAGTGAAACAAACACACCAGACGAAAGGGAATATTTTACTTCTGCAACTCGATTTCTATCCCTTGATACACATCGGGGCTATCTTAAAATGTAGTTTATCTCCGTTTCAGCAACGAGTTTGAAGTTTGATTTAATTGATGATAACCAGCTAACTATCATCTATCAATTCAGTATTCATTCTTTCCAATTTTTATAGGCGATTTGCTAAAATCGTATTAGAAAATCGAGCCGAATTAAGCGAAAAGCGAAAATTAAGTGTTGTAAAGGAAACAAGTTCCATTCACCAACATTTAACTTGACAGCAAATGCCTCTCTTGAAAAAAATCTTAAAATGTATTTCGACGAAACATTAATGGAATATTAGATTATTTAAAATAAAACATAGAAATGGCTTACCTAATCTAATTTCCCTAAATTTAGGCGGCTGCTGTATCCCAATTGGAAGAGCAAAGGATAAGCTGCTGGAAGGTTTCGAGTTCAAATCCTATCAACGAACGTCGCGAACAAAGGGTATCTGTCGTGGCCTCAAATGTCCTCACGTTGGAGTAGGGTGGAAGTTTGGAGAGTGGGGTGGCACACACGTTTTCTTATCGTCAGCGTTCAAAATTACGTGGTGTTGTCCTCACTTGGGGATTAATCTAAGACCGTCACCAATAGCCCGTTGTGTTGCACCAGTGCTACGTTAATTAACAACCTAACCCTAGATTTTGCATGCAATATATTTCAGGGCACTGAGCACTGAATTTATATTATAAGAGGAAGAACATTATTAATAACAAAATTAAAGTGTGTATTTTTTGTTCTTTGTTTTAAAAAAAGTACGTAATAAAAATAATAACAATTTTTTTTAATAAAGTTCTTTCTTGTACAAAATAAATTCAGTGTCACACAAGGGTCAGTGACAGTCCGGGTTCAATCCCCTAAGTGAAAGATTCGAGGACAACGTCACGTAATTTGAACCACGGTCAGATGACGAGGTAACACCTGAGTTGGCACCCCACTCTCCAAACTTCCACACCAACCCAACAAGAGGACTTTCGGCCGCGATATATTTAAGGTGCACCAGCCATACTCTGACAAACAGCCATGCACTAACACGGATTCGAACCAGGAATCTTCTAGAGGCTAACAATCATAACCACCAAACCGTTTGGTCGGCGTCACACAAGGAACACTAAAGTGTTGGAAGTAGTTGATTATCTAAAAATGCATATTAAGGAATCATGTTCGGGAAGCAAGAAAGCTATAATTATTTATTCATCAGATAAAGCATATTAGTGTTTTATTATTCCTAACTAAGTATAATTTTGAAAGATAAATTCGACAATGTTTTATTAAAGTTTGTCGAGATATGTCTGATGATAAACACTGATGAAATATCCAATTACTCATATCAAACACAGAAAACTGACTTTCGTATCTTTCATTTTCTTCAAATTACTGCGCCTTAACATTTCAGCATCGTATTTACAGTTGCTTTATGGAAAGGACTAAGTGTGTTTTTAGCACTTCCTGAACTTGAAAAGGCACCTGATATTGAGTGATGATAGAGAAACCTTCACAGTTACTCGGGCAAACACTGCTTTACTCATCGAGCGGATGTACGTAATTTCGTTTCACTCAGCGTTCTCGTTTCACAGTAATGTGCAACTCTCCTAAGCATTTGGCGGCCGGAACCACACACACATTCCGTAACTAGCGTCACCAGTTTCAGGAAACTGAAAACACCGTTTCGTCCTGTCTGTTTGCATACATTACTGGCGTCTCGCTTAGAAAAGCACCAGTAAGATTCGCGAATTTCTTATTGAATGGAACCAAATTATATTTCCTTTTTGATCTCTCGCGGATACTCTCTAACACATAATTTTGGCTTATTTATCAATTAGATAATTACAGTAGAATGTTAAATGTGTAGCATTCAAAACTAGTTTTTTATGTAAACACAATTTATGCGCCTCTGGAGGTTCAAAGCCTTATATCAGTTTAATATACAGTTTTGTCAGTAAAATCTTCACTTCAAAATCAAATTTAGCAACATTGGTTTACAGTACATTTAAATTTGTGGACTTCCTCAACAATAGAATCTTAACCACTCCAAACAGTTAATAGTTATAGCCAGCCTTGGATCTGAGTGGTCTGATGTCTAGCATTCTATTCAACAGACTTAGGATTTGAATCCTTAGCATGGATGTTCAAAGTGGTTGGAAATACACTTTCACTTTACTCAGAATTTTTACGAAATCTCCTTTATTACTCTTTAAATATACTAGTTTTATCAATACTTTAATGCTTTTTAAATTGCACATAATTTTTTTTAATTGGGCATCCCCCGATTAGGAACAAATAGAAAAGTCTCAACTCTTGTGAAAGTCAGTCATTTGCTTTAGTTTGAATTAAAAAATTTATTTCAAGTAGCAATCATAATGTACCGATTTCGATAAGTCTGATGTACATTTGGTGATAGTGTGTTGATTCTTATATCTTTATGGTTAAAATTGTGTGAAATTCGTATCCTCCGCTAATTCGTTAATTAAAAACAAAATCTTATTTTACAAGATCGGAGATTTGGATTGTGTTAGAATTAAATTTTGCAGTTAAAATATTTCTACAGAATTTTAGGAACAAACCAACATAATTTATCCTAGTGCTAAGACTATATTTTGAAGAAACAAGGTTTTATAAAAGCCATTTCACGTTCGGTCCAAGTTAAAGTTAGGTAATTTTTTAAAAGACAACTTCGAAGTAGAATTTACATAGATTAAAAGGAAAGAACCACTCATACATTTTCAGAATATATTTAAAACTTTATTACTATTAATAATTATTTGTAAACAGACATGACAAATCGCTGCTATTAATTAGAATGCACTTCATTCAGCTCTTTATTTCTACATCTAGACAACAGTTTCACTATCCGGAGATCCTGTTTCCGATTCAGGGGCTTCTGTGTCTGGTTACGTTCCAGGTGCAACAGTGCTGCTTGGAGGAATCCTAATCTTCACTTCTCCTATCTGTGGGAAATAAAATGAATTTAATTAGTTTTCTGGGTAACGTTTTCATCAATATGACAACTACGATTTGAGCATGAGCTTATGGGGGTCGACGTATATAAGTTGTGTCAAAAATAAGGAAATAAAATCTACAGTTACTTTTTGGAATTTTTCCCCCAATTGGATTTTAAAAAAGCAAAAGTGGTCCAACCTCGAAGATATATTCTCGAGATAAAGATCAAAGAAGCTATATCTATTTTTACATTTCCAAACACACTAGTGAATAATGTTATTGCCTCACATCTTTTCCATCTGGCCTGGAAAGGCTTAGTTGAAAAGGGAGTGTTGCTAACACTATTTTTAACATTATTCTAAAGTAATGCGTTTAAATTGACGTTCCTTGCTATAACTTAGTCCTGTCCTGATGATGATGGATCCCTTGCTCCAACGAAATGGCTATTAATGACACGTTTTTAATCCTTAAACTTTATTAGTCATTGTTTTCAAGGTTTTTCATTCTTAACTGCATAGGTGATGTAATACCTCTCCCATATTTAGTATACCAAAAGAGTTTTCTATGATCTTGGTGTGTTTGTTGGAGCTGCTTTTTTAAAAAAAGATGGTAAGGTCAGCTTCACACAACAACAAAATCCGAATCCATCTGAATCATAAACTGACAAAGTAACACCTAGTAAGTAGATTCTGGTGCATTGAATCGGAACGCTCTGTATTCAGGCAGAGTGAAAGATATTAAGACAAACACACTATTTCTTATGGAAGTGGTTGTTCCGAATCTTTATTAGTCTGTTTCTATTGAATTCAGATTGATTAAGATTCACCCGGATTGTTTTCTGAAGAGGTTCTAAAGGTTAGCTAAATTTACTACAAGCAACATAAAATGTTACATTACACGGACTGCAAGTATTATACACGTCCAAAAATTAAAGATAATTCTGAATTTGCAACAGCTATGGTCACCTGGTCTCAATACAATTGAGCATGCTGAGATGTTGTTGGACGTCTCATTGAAGTGTACACACAACATCAAGGACCTGATAAGAACAAAGACGTGCTCTAGTGATTTGATGGGATATCATGCCACAGCAGCTCTTGCACAAACTTGGTGGTATAAAGCACGTCCTAGTTGTGAGGCATGCATTTGGGTCAGAGGCAAGAGTTTTCCCTATTAGGTTGATTTTAACAGAGAAAAAATAATTTAAGCAATAACCAAAATTTACAGTCTGTTCACCTAAGCATTTGTTTTTTCATTTCTTTAGTTCACAGCAGTACCAAGTCGCTAGTAGAATACTCATCTGATCCCCCCCCCCATTTGATGCACTTAGGTTCAGATACTTGGCACGGAGTTTATATCGTTATCGTTGATTTTAGTAATTTTGTATGTAAAATACAGCTAGTGAAATGTTTACCTCTCGTGTACACACAAGAGTGTGTCGATCGGCACTTCACCACAAACTTAATAAAGAAAATTCAAAGTTGATTAAAAGTACGCAATGCTCATGTACGTTTATAATTTAAATTTAAAGGTTATTTCTAAAATAAATTATTACAAACCAAGATTTAAAATTTCCCCTTTTGTATGCCTCCGCGCGATGACGATGTCCCTCATTCATTAGTTACTTTTGCTACTGTTCAACGAAATTTTAATATTCATTTAGCCCTCTGAAAAGTTCACACGCATGTGGCCATTCCGAAATCTGAAATCTTCCCTCCGTGACTTATAACTATTTTTGATCTGCACCCTTAGAATATCTCTTACATTCTTTAAATCATTAGATGTGGTTATTTAGTCATTTCGCGGGTTGTGGGGAATAACGCAATAATTGCCTAACGGGAAATGTCTTTATGCTCTGAGGGTTGAAATTGATATTTTCATTTCATGACAGCTTAGTTTTAACGTGAAATTGTTTCTACTGCAATATTTTTTCTAAAGAACGTTTCTTTATTTTAGATACGTGAAAACGCGTGTCTAAGAACTACTTTTTTTCTCAAGTTAAATCATGTTAATGCTGTGATGAAAATAATGAGTAGGATACAGAAAAATCTTTTTTTTCATTTCTAATTAAAGTTCGAAAATTTATGATTGTTAACACCTCCTACAGAATCAGTATCTATTTCGTTAATAAAAATGATTTTAGACGTTTTATATTACTTGAGTGACGTTTTCAAATATCGTAGTTTATAGCCTATGGTATTTAATTTTCTTTTGAAGTACATACCATTTTACAAAATGTTTCGTACTTTAGTACACAAAAAAATGTGTTCCATTAAAATTGAGCAATGCACTTACCATATGGAATTAGTTTGATTGATTTGTGTACAAACTATCATGTGAATAAAATTTTGCAAAACTTATGCGCATGGGACCTAACAATTTCTTTTTAATTTCTAAAACTTTTTATCACGTTTTGTGTAACGACTACCGAATGACTTTCTATTTTATTTTTAAACCAAACCAGGGCATTTTAACAGAAAATAAACAGCGTGAATTCATAACAAATGGATAATAGCTGAAAAAGTTAGTTTCTAAAGTTCATTGTTCCCTTACGTTTCGTGGCGAAAAATTAATATAAAAATTTTAGAATTCTAACTTTATGCTTCCTATTTCTTATCTTGTTTTGAGTAAAAGAAAATGATGTTACTTACGTGTGGAATTGTCTTTATTTCATCAGGAATGCATTCGAATCCCTCTTGGCATGGGCAGTATAGGATAAATTGACCCTTTAAGATGTAATCACGATGACTGCAACGTTTTCCTTTTTAAATAAAGACACTTTAAAAATTCTAGACAGCACAAACAAAAGATAAAGACAAGTGAAAGGGTTTCCTAACAAAAAAAAGTCATAAATGTTTTCAATTCCAAATTTACAACACATTAATAATTACGCATCATTTAAGATTAATAATAGAGTAAAATATTCATGGAGAGTTTTAAAAATGTTGCAACACACATTTCCACAGTATAGAATAGATTTCTTTTCGAAAGTATTATCCTTTGATGCAGAAAATCTCTTCAAGGTTTGTCTGTATACTTAGGTAAATCGCACCTAGAAAACTGGCCCAACTCAAATGAAAGGTTGTATTTTTGAATCAATGTATTTCGATCAAACGACCCTATTGATACCTTAGAAATCATTGAAATCAAATCAGGAAATAAGCTACGAACTTTAAATGAACATATAACGTAAATTCGAGTCACTTCCTCTTTTGCTTCTTACATGATCCTTATGAACTCATTGACTATTTAATAAAATTTCTTCACCTTTAAGCCATATTTGTAGCCAAAGCCATGATTGTGTTACATAGTCACCTAAGGATATTTCCATATATCTTATACACTTGGACATATGCCTTGTTTCCTCAATAGAAGACGATATATAGGAGCTTTTTTTTTTTAATTTTCATGCACCGGAGAGAACTTTGGCAGAGGACATTTGACAATATTGTACAATTTATAGTCCATTGTTTCTATTTTATACAATTCTTATTCAATGACCATAGCATTCAATGAATATATCACATCCGTGAAATTGGACCTAGCAGCTCCGGAATCTCGAAATATTGTTGTATTGTATTGTATAGCGGAAATTGAACGAATTCCACTTTGAGCATTGAGATAATGCTTTAAGATATTTTTCAATATTTTGGACTTCATAGAGAAGAATCTCTGGAAGCGATACTAGGATGTCATATCATTTTATGGAACATAAGCACAAAATTCCTCTATCCAATTTTAACTCTGGGTTTAAGGTATGAACTGAAGAACGCGGTACCTCAACTTAAACGAATGAAAAGTGCCTTGGCAATTATTTTACCTTCAGCAGTTAGTTTTCTGCATTCGCCTTTTCTGAAGAATATCCAATCGTTGGAGATGCAGCACTCGTCTGATTCACAATCTCCCGCATCAACACATTTCCTTGGCTTCGGTGGTGGTGGTGGCTTGGCCGTAATCTCCAGGACCTGAAACACAAAAGAAATAATTCTCTGACAAAGAATTCAAGATAAATGCTTGCGATCCCACCACTATATGTTGTTGCGCCCATTTATATTAATGGTAAAGACAAGCTATTAATTACATCAAAACTTTTAGATAAGCCGTAGAACTTTTTAAGTTCTGAAATATTGTGGATTTTTTTATTCAAATGCAACCTAACTACTTGCCAAACTTTACAACCATACGGACTCATGCAACTACTAATTCTCCTCAAACCCAAGTATAAAATCTCTTGGTAAAAATTGCACGCATTGGTTAAAATAAGCATAAATCCCTTCGCATAAATGCTCTATCTTTATGATAGCATTAAATCTTTCTAAAAAAATTGGTATTTAACTTAGAACAATTAGCTATTTCATGGAGAACATTTTAAATTAAGTAGACACTTAACATTTGTGATTAAGAACCTTTTTTTAAACGCTGTTCATAATGTTAGTACAAAAATAGTATTGCAATGATATCGAAACTAGTATTTAAAATTTGAACTTTTAAGTCATTCTTTGGAGTTTTAGAAAATTAGAATGAACAATAAAACAGTACAACCCAACCGAAATCCTAAACTCATGTTGTTATACTGATATAAATTATTATGACTTCATGTTCCAACCCATTAACGCCGGCTGGTAAGAAAATTTTCGAGTCGACATTTTAATTTTTTTCTTTGCCAATAAATGGCGGGTATTGTTCCATTCTGTGTTTTTTTTTCTTTCAAGGAATCAACCAATTAAAATGCTGCTCAGGTTGTGTATTTCCCAGATAGTTTAGTCGGTGAATATGTGATTCAAAGTTAGAATTTCTTTCGAGCGAGAATGATGTCTCGTCCATCATCGCAAAAGAGGCAAAAACATTATTTTTATTACTATTTTTTATCCATTTTTTGTGCTTTATCAAAAAGTAATGACACGAATCCATTGTTTATATTAATACACTAAAAGAATACAAAGAAATTTAGTTTATAGACGTTAGATAGAATTAGTTTTTATTGTCAAGTAATGTTGCCAATTGTCAGATGTGTGAAGTTCGGTACTATAGGTAGTTACTTATTGCTTTAAAGGTTCCAATGACAATATGATAATTTATTTTAATTTGAAAACTTAACCCTTTGTATAATTTTTTCTTTATTGGTGAAATAATTCAAGGTGATATAATTCATGTTCAAAGTTAAAGGGAAAATGGTTAAAAAAATCTTAGTATATATTTATAGTATAAATTTAGCAAAAAACAATATGATGGTATCATGTGGTATTTTTTAAATTAAACGCAAACTTTTTCAGAAATTGCTCTAAAAATAACAGAAACACATGTTACAAACCTTTCTTCCACTCATTTTCAATTTTTTAGCAATAGAAACTCAAATGTAATAAAACAAAATTAAAAACGAAATCATACGTTTATTGCAACTACAACAAACAGCGGAATGACAACTTCAAGCTCGTTTTACTGATAGTGACACTTGCTTATTTTTGACAGCTATGTTTTTTTTATGCAATGGACATTAAAAAGGTATCCAGACACGATCAACTTAAAGTGAACTTGTTCTTTTATATAATTTTTGGGCATTCAATGTTATGATGTAAATTTCCACCATTATGCAAAGAAGGGTTAAACAGGGTAAAAATTTAATTACGATCTAAAATTAAAATATTTTGGGCGAATATTTAATTTTTTAAAACAAAAATATTTCGTTCCACCCTTTATTTCAGTCTTACGCTAAATGAAGCTTTCGATGTGTTCTTTGCTCTCGACAGTGATTATTAGTGAGACAATGGCCATAAAACTGTCAAATATACGAATGTGGTTATCCAGCCTCCTATTGAGAGAGAGAGAAATAAAAAGAGAGAAAATGGTGAAGCAGAGTCTGACAAAAATTACGACAGAAGTTATGAAGAGGTGCAAAGAGATCTCGATCACTTGCCGCGGAGAATACTCTCCTCCGCATGTGAAATAAGTCGTCAATTAGACCATGAAGAGAGCGATGCAGATGATCCATCATTACCAATCACTTCTGTTACCCGAAAACAGCCAAAGCCAATAAAATCTGAAAGAAAAAGACCTAAAAAACCGAAGAAAAAAGAACGAAGGAACAAAAATCTTGAATTTTACTCCCATGCTACAAACTAACTGCCATGGATTTGTGTCACGAAAGTGTAAAATTCCCATTACAGAATCTGCAGCGTTTCCTTACCAATTAACTGATAGGCCACATTTTGACACAGTCACTACTTTACCAATCTCAAATAAATCTATTGTAAGAAGTATAGTGAAGATTTAGAACACCTCCCATCGGTCCAGGAATATCTTTAATGCTGCAGAAGACTGCATCCTACCAACAAACATATGATAGTCGGGATCATTTGCTTTACAAGTCAGATCAGCAGTTTGGGCGATGCAAAAATTGTGGTGGAAGGTCAGTCTATTAATGCCAGGAAGGACAGGTTCCTCTTCATCCTGACTGTCACAAGACTTATCTCGCAGCATAGTCTACACCAAGAGGGCAGTAAATGTTTGAACTTTAGGGGTGATGCGCGTTCTCAGAAAAATGGGATTGCTTTATAGTATAATAGTTATTAAATATGAATATTGAATTGCTTTTTAGATTACATACTTGGATAAACTCTGTTCACTTGAATTTCTTCCTTAAATACTAAAAGTAATAATATGGGGGAAAAAATACAAAGGCGCTGAAATTGGTGTCCAAAGAAAGTGGCTCCACCTATGTGTATATGTACCTATCCACAACTGGTCGATATTCCTTCATATTGTTTGTTGTAATGTGTTATATAAAGTTTTCATTGTTCTTTTATAGAGTTATTTGTGTCTTTCTATATATATGTAGAATGTATAAAAATTTTATATTTATGTGCCCACTGCCGTCGATTGGTCAGAAATATTGCCAGTTAAAAAATCATAAAAATAATTTTTGAAAAAAATCTGAAAAATTCAATGTATACTTTAATTGATCTAAATAAACGTGTTATAAGATAATAAGTTTTTAACAGTTTAAAAAACGCCTTTAATGGGATGAAATTCAAAACAAAATAATTTTAACAGAAGCTTATTTTTATGATTTACACGTACTTGAGTTTCTTTAATTTTAGCGAAAATCGCCCATAATTGTAATGATTATTAATTTTAACAATAATCCATTTGTAGCATTTTAGTTAGTATGATTTTGAATATCCTTATGGTAATAACAAAGGTTTTAATTTGATCATATCCTGATTGGACCATCAGCAATAAGAAGTTAAAATAATCTATTACAAAAATGTATAAAATTTGAGTAAATCAAAAGGTTTTTTTCTCAAAACCCTATTGAACACAATATTTAGGGTAATTCTTAAAAGATGGGCAAAATTTTAAGAGGTGATAGTACACATCCAAACAAACAACTTTCATCAAAAATGCATGGTCGGAATTAAAACGCAAAGGTGCTAGAGGGTGCCGAAGGTGTTGTTATAAAAGATATAAACACACAAAGAGAGAATATGTGACAAAAGCAAGTTTAATGACATGTGATTATAATTAGTGTTCAAAGCAGTGACCGGCAGTGGCTATGCATGCGGTACAACGGCGAAGAAAGAATTGGCGAATTTCTGAAAAACGCCAGGATATCGCTTACTTCCCCTGCAGCGGCCGAAAGTCTGGCGACAAGATCTTCTGCATATTCATCGTGGGTCTCATACACAAGAGCCTTCAGCTGTCCCCACAAAGAGAAATCGTTACATGAAATATCTGGCGAGCGTGGTGGCCAAACTACAGGACCACCTCGCCAGATCCATCGGTTCGGAAAAGTTAAATCCAGATAGTTTCGCTCCTCTTGTGCATAATGGGCTGGTGCTCCATCTTGCTGGAAACACATTACATCCTGGATGTGTGTGGGAAAGTCTTGCAACTTGTCTGGCTGCACCTGTTGCAGAAACGTGAGGTATTTTTGTCCCGCCAAGGCGTTCTGGCAGAAGATAAGGTTCGATTAGGTGGTCTCCGATTATACCTGCTCAAACATTGATAGAAAAGCGCCGCTGATGAGCGTGTGAATAAGTTACATGCGGATTTACATCCGCCCAAACATGTTGAATGTGAATGTTAAATGCACCTTCAAGTGTATATGTTACATATGCACTTCCTTGAATTTTTTTTATGCTAACTAGGGGCCCTTGAAAGTCCTTGAAAATTACAGAACTTGGTGAAAATTCCTTGAAAGTACTTGATTATTTTAGCTAGTAGGTACATAATTGTTTAATTTTGTCTTGTATTGGAATTTGTCCAGACTAGTTTCCTCCACAGCAGGTGCGTCTATCTGAATGAAACCGGTGTTTTGCGCTTTGACACTACGTGTTATACTAATAATGCTACGTCAAGATCGTCCATTTTCCACAGTAATTTGTCCGTCTAAGTTGACTTCTCTGGTCTCCATTAAGACGGCCGCCTTGTTATGTTCGCCACATCATGACTTATATAAGGACGCAAGATAACAGCACCGCTTTCTTAGGAAACTAGCATTAGCAGTCAGGACGTTACTGGAAACCTGACATGCATCCAAAGAAATGATTCCAAATTCTTATTGCAAAAATATAAAAATTACAATAAAAAACAATTTTATTTTTGAAAATCACATGTAAGGTACCCTTTTGTTGGAAAATTTTCAGCAGATTTGAAATTCGTTGAAATTCAACGATCGGCAAGATTTAGACTAGGGAATAAAAAAGCTCCAACACCAGTCGAAACTTTTGCTTTGATTTGTTTCTCAAACAAAGTAAACCATGACAGCCATCTGTTGTAGACAGTGTACGACAGCAAAATGGAGATTGTGTCGTGTAGATCGAACCGTGTGCAAGCTGCCATACTCTTCTTCGTGTCACCAAAAGAATTTATCGTACAATATTTTATTGCAGACCGAAATCGATATGTGTGAAAGTAGCCTGATAGTTAGCATTGAGACAAGAAGCCCACTTTGCAAGAAAAAATCACAGGTTCTTTGAGAAAAGAAAATTAAAATTATTACCAAAATTGATGATAACCTTTCTTTTTTTGACTATTTGTAAAAGAAAAAATTATGTATTTTTTTAAAATATTTTTCGCATTTTTCTTTTTAATTGACAATTTTTGTGTGTACCTTGTTTTAGGTCGTTATAAAAAATTGTAGGTCCTTGAAAAATATTTTTTTTGGTCTTGAAAAGTCCTTAAAGGTCCTTGAAATTTTTTTGGATAAAGGTGTGGGAACCATGATGTACATTCATTCGTGAAAAGCACAGTTGTCACAAAATCTGGATTTACTGCGCTCTTCTGCAGAAACCAACGAGCGAATTCCACACGACTAGGTTAATCGTTTTGAGTCAGTTCCTGAACTAGATGCACATGGAAAGGATGCAAACATTCAGCCTTCAGTACTTGCCTAGCCACTGCTCGGGTACTTGTACTTGGCTGATCAGCCATCATATCCAGAATAGCTTCTTCCACGACTGACGATCTGTCCGTCTTTGCACGACATGCATCCGACCGGGAGGCGAGAAAGGATCCCGTCTTGCACAACTGTTGGTGCAAGCGCTCAAATGTCTTACAGTCGGTCAACCGCCTGTTGGGAAACCTCTCTCCCTATAATCCTTGAGCCTCTGAGCCATTTCCATTTGCAAGTCCGTAGATAAAATGCATGTCAGCTTTTTCCTTATAGCAAAGTGCAACATCTTCCTTTATTGTTCCTACCGCGATTGACAGTTGCACTTTCGGATCAGCGGCTTTTATGTATTAATCGAGGAGAAAATTTGCATACGAATTCTCCTTTTTCCCCATATTACATTTGCATGCTGTTACTGTCGTTCTTCTACCAATAACTCGCAACAAGAATGGAGCTTTAACGTTTGCAAGAATCAAGTTTTCATATGCACCAGCACATTTTCGTTTTGTTTCCGACCATGCATTCTTTGATGAAAGTTGTTTGTTTGGATGAGTACTATCATCTCTTAAAGTTTTACCGATCTTTTATGAATCACCCTGCTGTTCGGTAGAATAAAACATACTTTAGAAAACTGCAAAACATGGATACATGTAATACTACGAACAAGAAAATGTATGCTGTTTGGTAATACGTATAACAAAATCAGCTTTCAAGAGAAGAACGGATATCAGTATATATAAAAAAATTAGTATTGAAGAAAGAATCGGATTATGCAGCATAACAGCGTTTTTTTTAATTCGTCTTACAAACCAGGATCTTAAATTCTTTTTTCTGAATTCAAAATAAAAGAATTATTGTATTCAGAAGTTGTGCGCTGTATTACAGATTCAGTTTCAGCTTCAAAATGTATAAGAAAAATGTGTAAGAAATCAAATTTATTTAAAATTGTTTAAAGCACGCTCTTTCCATTATTATGAAAGTTGTATATATACCTTTCGTATTGTGAACCAATATAGGGTATATAGAGAAACGTATTTAAAAAATAACTCTTCATTTGTTAAGTATTAATCTCTGAAATGGATTATCGTTATTGTTAAGATATTTCAAACACAAATATTTATAAAAGTAACATGGGTAATATCATTACAATTTAATAGAAAATATACACATCTCTAAATAGAAAACCAAAAGGGAAATTAATAAACAATATGCTTTTCGTTTGCTGTTCAAACAACATAACGTGAGATTGCATGCAAGAAAATACAGGCTTAATATTATCAAGTTATTTATTTGCAATAACCAAACTGTATCGGATTCAGTACACCAAATTTTAAAGGGCAAACATAACATTTAGAAATTAAATCACCAGGTATATGCTTTATAGATTTAAAAAATACAATTATATACTTACGACCACTAAACATATAGCAAAGAAGAGAAGACACTTCATTTTGATAGATATGACAGAGGGCTGTTTCAAATCAATAACTAATGAAAACATTTATTCAGTGGGGTATATAAAGAGAAAATATATTCATATTTTAATTGCACATTGCTTAAACAATCACACTCAAAAACCAGAGATAAGATAAGCAGATTTGTAGACTTTCCCCTATTCTTAGAATTGAATAAAATCTATATATATAATTCTCTTACGTGGCACGCAAAAAAGACGTTATTAGTTATCGCGTTTTGGCAACATTGTACGATTGTTTGCTTATCACGAAGCCTCGCGCGCTTCAATTGAATTTATGGCGTATCGGATGAAATTTTATTGAAAAAAAAAATGAATTTTAGTCGAGCTGTGCAGTTAATAATAGAAATCAAATAAAGCGGAGGATCTTTTCAGAGACATTTAAAAAAAGGTCCTTTTCAGGGTCAACAATTATAGTTCAACAAGACGCTTGCACTACAACTTTCGACTACAAACTCAATGAAAAAGCGTGGGTGGCTCAAGTGCTGGGGTAAATGTACATACAAACAACATGCTGGGTATTCAATTTCCAAATCAGCGCTCACATTTCGAGTCAAAATTTGCTCAAAGTTTTCATTTGAATTCTGATTTCAGAGGTACTGTATATATCTTTTCTGGGTGGAGTGGTAGCAAACGGGACAGTCTTTTTTCTCGCCAAAGTGGTAACCTTTCCTTTGGCTGTTTTTATGGCAACCCTATTAAGAATATTAGGATTAAAGACGTTATCTGATTGGAATTAAACAGTGTTTTGAAGTGAAATTAAACGTGCTCTGATTGGTTTAGATTTTTTTTTCTCGCCCTCCACCCTTTTTTGAAAAACAGCAAAAAATTTACATTTGAAAAATAATTTTTTGGAATATCAAATTTTGTAAACAATTCCTTCTGCTAGGACACATGTCTTCATTGATGCGAGCAAAGCGAGCTTAGGTTCACCCAGCGATCCAATGCGGATTGGGAAGCAATCCTCCGGGGGTTGGCGAGCGTTAGCGAGCAGGGAGCGGGCCCCCTAGTATAGACGAAATTTGCTTACTTTATGCAATATTCGAGGACATAAGATATCAAAATACACCTGGAATTCCCTATCTTGCGATAGCAAAACTGCTTACAAATGTTTGGGAAAGAGATAGCATGTGCTTTAGTTTACAAGGAATAAGGTGTCCAAAAATATTGCATAATGTCATTTCATTGAAAAATATTAGCATTCTTCATATAGTCTATTAATCCATTTCATCTGCATGAAAGTTAACTTAGTTTCAATGATTCGTCAAATAAAAATTTACATTTTGTTTGTTTAATTTTGTGATTAAATCATAGCTGTCAGGCCGATAACAAAAAAAATCGACGCACCAATAAGGTGAACAATTACAGTTGTATCGGGTTCCATCAACTTTTATTGACGCTGACCTGGGAAGTAGAGTCTTTAGTGACAAGTCCCGTTTCCAACTGTGTCTAGACGACAACCACAGACGTATCAGGAGACGTCTAGACAATGGGATACTACACTTCCTATCGTACGCCACACATGACCATAACACGGCGTTATGATCTGAGATGCCATCTCTTTTGATAGCACTTTGGTAGTCATTTCTGTCACACTTAAAGCATAGCAGTACGTAGAATACATTCTACAACCGGTTGTGTTACCATTCCTATTCGACACCCCGGACATACTTTTCAACAAGATAATGCCCGGCCGCACACGGTACGTGTTGCTATGAAATGTCTTCAAGCTTTCCCAACACTTCCTTGACCAGCTAGGTCTGATCTCTCTCCCATAGCGCACATTCGGGACGTTATGGGAAGACGATTGAAATCAGCCTGGAATATTGACCATTTAGCCCGACAGTTGGAGACAATTTGGCAAGAAATTCCGCAGGACACCATCCGGGAACTTTTTCAGTCTATGCCACGCCGGGTGACAGCTTGCATCAGGCCAGGTGGACCAACGCCTTATTGACTTCCTTCCGTTGTAACGGTCAAACTCTGAAATTTCAGAACAATTGAATGATTTATTTCAGTCGTTTGTTTTTCTAAGTATGTTCTTCATATCCACCAATTTTATCGCAATCGAACAACTCCTTGCTTCGTCGATTTTTTTTTTTGTTATAGAGCGTATTTGAAGCTAATTATAGCTAGGATTGCTTCTCATGTTTTATGTGTGTCTAGCATAAACTAATACATTTCTTTATCTTCACTATAAAACTGGATACGACTGTCTTAATGTTGCAATACGTTCAACGAAGAATTTTATTTCTATTTCTTTCGTTCCCAGTAGCACCACGGTTCATGTGGGGTTCGTATTTTGTTCTGTATAAATTGTGAAAAATGCATTTGTCGTTTGGGGTTCGTCAGTACAGGTTCTTGGCACGGATTTCACCTCGGATTTCTATATCTATAACGTCTGGCATTTTCGTTGATCTTGATCGGTGATCTTGATTTGAAGTAAAATCTAAGATGGTCATTAAGCTTAGATATCCACCTAATGTTTCTGCAACTTCCCACTCGAAAACATTTTCGAATATAGCAGTAAATCGTCTTGCACTTTGATTTAAGCTAAATCCATCATTGGCTGTTGTAGCAGTTGTAATTTGTGGTAAAAGCTGGAATGAATGTTTGGGATAGAATACCCAATGTATTCGTGAGTGCCAATTTTAAAAATACATTCATAATTTGGTCCCACCTACTGGGATTGTATGATATAATTTTCTGACGCCATTTGATTGGATTTAAATGCTTCATAAGCGCATGTAAATATAATTGTCGCATTGAATTTTAAATCCTCAAAATTGTTTTTTCTTAGTAAAATACCTGACCTTACTCGGTTTTAATTGGTTTTGTTAACTATTGATCGAAGACGTGATCAAAATAAAAACCACTTGTGTCTTTCGTTGAATAAAATTAAATTTCAACACCTTTCGCCGTATTTATTATTTCTACAACTTTACTTTGGACATAAGTCCTACACATGCATATCCATTCATGTAATGCATTTCACATACATCTCACCCTCGCTGTATGACAAAGCTACAAAATGAGGAAAGATAACACTAGGTTACTACAACAAAAGACGATTTTCTGGAGGATTTGGAATTCCCTTTCTTAAGTTTTTTTTATATTCATATCAAGTAGTAAAAATGTCGAATTTATGGCGAGTGCTCTCGCACTCATAGTCTACAAAACAATATTTTTTTACCTGTGGCACTCTTGCATCAGACATGCGACATTGTCGAATTTCGCTCATTATTCCTTCAATAACGGCAATATTCTTTCAATAATGGCATTCTTACACTTAAAATTTGCTTTATTCTGACTGACACCTGCAACTTAAAAAGTCGAATACTTTGTGGTGGTGTTGCGTGAGATGAGAAGGAAATAGATTTATTATAATGATAAACATTTAAAACAGAAAGCAGCGAAATAAAACAAAATAAAAGATGTTCTAAAGGTATTAATTTGTGATTCGCTTTTATCTCTTGATTTCGCAGTTGCCACAAGTTACAACTAAAAAGTGTACAAAATCTAGAATTGCAAAATTAATTCAGAGCGAAAAAAACTAAAAATATCACTGCACGCGAACGTGCGCAAGTGATCAACCAACACGAGTTTTTGTTTCATTCCCGTTCGTTGAAAATATCGTCTTTCCAAAATATTCGGAAATCGTTTACGTTGCGCAAAGAACAAAAATAAGACTCGAAATAAAGGAAATATCAGAGCTGAAATTCTATAAAAAAATAATTGGAAAAAAATAAATGTTTTTTCAGCAGTACCTATAAGGCAATCTAAGTAATCGTAATACTCAATTTACATTCCAGTTTTCCAAAATTACCAAATTATGGTTGACTTAAGTATACTTACTCAGGTGTTTTAGCATGAAACTTATCTGAATATTTAAAACAAAGAAAAGTTTAATAGTGCATTCACTAAACTAATATATGATGTATGAAATAAAGCACATTGTAATCAAATAATCTGAACTAAACTTCATGTTTTGCGTGTACAAACACACAATCACAAAATCGAACATAGAACAAAAAGACGGACAGACAGACTTACGCAACCAAGTTCAGTCACTAAAGAAGATAAGTACTCACAGTATGCTGAGTTACGTGAAAATATATTGAACCGTGTGGACGTGCATAGTGGACACACATACAACAAACGCACAAGAGACATATTTGCTATCAGAAGGGTCCGAATCGGATAGAAAACTTGAAATGGGACGAAAATGTACAATGTACAAACAAACATTCCAGTCTTATTTATATAGATTTATGAATATTCCTTTCTGGTTAGAGATTCGAAGCTACCATAAAAACAACCTGAGTTCTTGGGTTCCAGGATTCGAAGACAGGAATCCCTAGAAGCAAATTATCAGAGAACATTCCATATCAGCTTAAAAGCAGTAATTATTTAAATCGGAAAAAATTCTTAATACCACAAGCTAACAATGTGTAAAAACCTCTAACATTAAAACTTTTCCTAGCTTAGTTGGTTTCAAAACGATAAACACCACTATAACGCCGTTCGTATAATTGCATTTTTGATTACTACCCTCCTTACCATTTTAGTCTCATTTCCCTCAATGGGATCAAAATCTTAAGTCTTTCTTCATCTTCTAGCTTTGAAATTTCGATCCAGTTCAATATTTGTTTAAATCTTTTAACTGATAATCATTAGGAACATCAGGTTTGAACATTCGTGTTTTCTTTACTTACTCAAAGTTAGTTACTACAGAGTACCTAAGGGAAATCAGAGTTATTTAGGAATTGTGTTATTTGAAAATATATTTGTGTGTGCGTCGGAATTCTAACAAACTACGAATCTGAGAACTCACTATGTCGAGAAGAACGATTAGATGCGTGCATCATCAGGCAGGCTTTCAAAGAAATTAGATATTTTTTGAAGCATTAGATTCCATACGACTCTAATAATAAGATCACGGGAAACAGTTTTTATCTTTTATCTCCGAGTGAATACAATATAGGACGCCTACGAATGGAGAAAAGAATTCAAGAACTTTAGACTTAAGCTAATGTTTCTATCGCAGCCTGTGGTTTGATATATTTTACTCACCATTCATGTCTTGTAACAATTTTCATATTTACGTCAAGAAAGTTTATTTCAACTTTTTAACGTTTTTCTATTTTGTATTCTGAAACTCTTTCCGATTCTGAAACTCTTTCTTATTCTGAAGTTCTTTCTTAATCTGAAACTCTTTCTTATCTATGACACTGAAATAAAAATTGGAGAAATATAATGTTGTTATTCGACCCCTACCGGCATAGAACCCACTCACAAATTCGAGACTTTCCACTACATTTCCAAAATAACGTGGTTTTTCTAGAACGAGATAAAGTTACTCTGTGTAGTTTACTAGTTTTCAGTCTAGTGTCGACATTTAAACATTTGATACAGCGAATTTTGACTCAGAAGGCATATGTTGTTAAAGACTTAAAAGCAATATTAAATGAGTATCGACGATTATTTCCTTAATTTTCAGATTTTCAAAATTATACAAATCGTATGCTGATGTTGCATTTTCGTTTAAGCTTTCATATTTAAATTTTGCTGTAACCAGTTGTAATTTATCTGAAACTGTAATTACAATGGTTCGAATAAAATATTTTACTGCGTCTACAGAGAGTTGGTATTGCATATGTAAACTGAAATATTTTCCGCAACTAATTCAATTAAAATTTGACTGAAGATTTATTTTTACTTTTTTCCTAGTTTTCAACTATTCTTTTAAAAAATTTACTGTTATTGCATTTCCTTCTAAACTATCAGAATTTAAATTAACGCATGCATAAAAGCAGCATTTGCTTAATTTTTTTAACATTTTAATTACGTTGACTATATTCTTAATTAATAGAACCCAGGGATGTATGATTCTTTATGTAGTTTATGCCTATTATCATGTACAAAATTCGTTTTCGTAGAATGAATAATCTGTAAAATGCTAATGAATAATTTTTGTACATAATTTTACATCATAAATTAATTAAATTTAGGTCAGTGAAATTAGATCTTTTAACGTGTTTAACGTCTTTGTTCGTTCATAAGAGTATAAAATTATCATCTTTCGAAACCCTAAATATTTTGCAATTAGTATAATATTACTGAATAGTTAATTTAGCTATTTAATAAAAAAATGTATTATATTTGTTAGGAAAATCTATACTGTATTCGAAATTGTATTTATATGTTGGCGAAGACATGTATACTAAAGCAATATAATCAGTCTAACAGACATTGGGTTACCAAAGTATTCGTCCAGTTTACTTTTCTTTACGTACTTATTACGTCTCAGCTATTGTAAAAATCAGTCATTTACTGTAGTCTGAATAAAACATTTATTTCAAGTAGTTTAAAATGTACTAACGTTGTCAAAATGTTCTAATGTAATTTGTAAGGTGTTACTGATCTTAACGAACCAATTTCGATAAGTACATTTGTTGATAATTTGTGGATTCTCCAAACTTTGAGATAAGAATTATCTGCGAAATTCATAAGTTCCGCTAATTCGTAAATCAAAAAACAAAATTTTATTTAATAAGATCGAGGATTTGGATTGCGTTAAGAATTTCACTTTACAGTTGACATATTTCAACAGTATTTTAGCAACACCATCAACGTGATTTATCATAATACTATAAACTCTTTTAAAAACCAACTTCGAAGTATATTTTACATAAATTGAAAGGAAAGAACCACTCATACATTTTCAGAATATATTTAAAACTTTATTACTCTTAATCATTACTTGTAAACAGACATGACAAATCACTGCTATTATTTTGAAAGCACTTCATTCAGCTCTTTATTCCTACATCTAGATCTCAGTTTCCGTATCCGGAGGTGCTGTTTCCGGTTCTGGGGCTTCTGTGTCTGGCTCCGTTTCAGGTGCAACAGTGCTGCTTGTAGGAACCCTACATAACTCATTAATCCTCACTTCCCCTATCTGTGGGAAATAAAATGAATGCAATTAGTTTTCTGAATACCATTTTCCTCAATATGACAACTACGAGTTGAGCATGAGCTTATGGTGTCGACATATATAGGTTGTGTCAAACATAAGGAAATATAATTTGCCATGCTGTTTGGAATTTTGCCCTCAATTGTATTTAAACAAGCAAAAGTGGTCCAATCTCCAAGATATATTCTCGAGTTAAAGGTCAAAGAAGCCATATATATTCTTACATTCCCGAACACACAAGTGAATAATGTTATTGCTTCCCCTTTTTTGCACGTGGCCTGGAAGCTTATAACCAATCTTTACTCGAGTAGAAGACATGTAAAATTTTTATTATCGCTGATTCGTTGGTTTCTTATCGCCATCGTGGTGCTCCATCTCTCAGTAAAACTTCTTTCTTTTAGTTTTTTCACGTTTTGAACCTAGGTGATTCAGTGCAAATAAAAAACATGGATGAGCTAAGTAGTTTTGGTTCTGTGTTGATGGATTGCGCAAAATTCTGGCAACAGTTGCAACTACTACCGAAAATATAATACTTATAACAAAGAAAGCGATAGCTTTGAGATGTGAAGCGTCAGCAACGGTTGGCGCCATGTAATTGTGATCGTAATAAATGTATTGTGTTTAAATGCAGTATTAATTCTATTGTAGCTTCTACATTTAAAATACTGTCCAATTTCGAACTATAAAGGACATTTGAGTCCTTGAAAGAAATGGAAGGCAGAACCAGGTCATAGATCGATCACGGGGTGAGAAACCAACGAATCAGCGGGCTTAAAATTTTCCCATGTCTTCTACTCGAGTAAAGGTTGGTTATATGCGACCTGGAAAGGCTTAGTTTAAAAGTGAGTGTTGGTAACACTATTATTATCCAATGTGTTTAAACTGACATTCCTTCTCCGAGTCTATCCGAATCCATCTGAATCATAAACTTACAAATTACAAAGTAAAACCTGGAAAGTAGATTCTGGTACATTCTCTGTATTCAGGTAGAGCGAAAGTTCTTAACTTCCTCAATTCAGAAGTATCACATGTGATACTCTTGTTTCTGAATTTTTTCTCATTTATGTATATAGATTTGTGTAACCTGTAAAAATTAAATTTTATTTGAATATAATCCTTAAATTCAGAATTTCTGATTTTGAAGTAGATTAGCCCTGAAGTAACATTTGTGATACTTGCCCCACCCCAACCCACCCAGCCTTAATCAAAAAAATATATAACTGATTTTTTTTTAAACTTACAATGATGGGAATAGTAACTTATAAACATTTCTGAGGAAAATCAGTTGTTATTTTTCTGTCGGGTCCTGACGAGGTTAAGACAACCAAGCTATTTCTTATGGAAGTGGATGTCCATTATTCATTAGTCTGTCTCTATTGCATTCAGATTGATTAAGATTCACCCGGATTGTTTTCTGAAGAGGTTCTAAAGGTTAGCTAAATTTACTACAAGCAACATAAAATATTACATTACACGGACTGCGAGTATTATACACGTCCAAAAATTAAAGATAATTCTGAATTTGCAACAGCTATGGTCACCTGGTCTCAATACAATTGAGCATGCTGAGATGTTGTTGGACGTCTCATTGAAGTGTACACACAACATCAAGGACCTGACAAGAACAAAGACGTGATCTAGTGATTTGATGGGATATCATGCCACAGCAGCTCTTGCACAACTTGGGGTTAGAAAGCACGTCCGAGTTGTGACGCATGCATTAGGGTCAGAGGCAAGTGCTTTCCTTGTTAGGTTGATTTTAACAGAGCAGTATAAATAATTTTAACAATAACCAAAATTTACAGTCTGTTCACCAAATCATTTGTTTTGTCATTTCTTTAGTTCCCAGTAGTACCAAATAGCTAGTATAATACTCATATGATCCCCCATTTGATGTACTTCGGTTCAGATACGAGGGACGGAGTTTATATGGTTATCGTTGATTTTAGTAACTGTGCATATAAAATACAGCTATGTGAAATGTGCACATCTCGTTGTTTACACGAAATTTACACTCTTCGTGCGTACAAATATTTGTGCATTAAAAAATGCGTACACGCAAGAGTGTGTTTATCGGCACTTCACCACAAACTTAATTAATAAAATTGAAAGTTTATTACAAGTAGGCAATGCTCGTGTACATTTAGAATTTAAATTTAAAGGTTATTTCTAAAATAAATTACTACAAACTAAGATTTAAAATTTCTTCTTTGGTAAGCCTCCGCGCGATGACGATGACATCCATTCATTAGTTACTTTTGCTATTGTTCAACGAAAATGGTGGCTAAATAAAAATTTTAATATGAATTTAGCCCTCTAAAAATTTCCACATGATGTAGTCACTCCGCAATCTGGTCTTCCGTACATGATAACAAACTCTTTTTGATCTCCACCATTAGAATCTTTCTAACATTCTTTAAACCATTAAATGTGGTTAAAGCATGTTTAAAAAACTACTTTTTTCTTAAATTGAATCGTGTTAATGCTGAGATGAAAATATGTGTTGGATACTAAAAAAAGCTTTTTTCCTTTGTAATTAAAGTTCCAAAATTTATGATTGTTAACATGTGCTACAGATTTAAAATCCCTATTTGATTAATAAAAATGATTTGGTGCTTTTATATTTCTTGATTGACCTATCGATATATCGTCGTTTATAGTCTATGATATTTAATTAGTACATACTAATTTGTAAAATATTTGGTGCTTTAGTATTAAAAAAGTTTCTTGCGTTACAATTGAGCAATTCACTTACCATATAGAGTTAATTTGATTTATAAGTATAAACTGTTATATAAATAAAAAATTTTAGTAATTTTTCAAATTTTTTATCACGTTTTATGTAACGACTTCCGAAGGACTTACTATTTTTAAAGCAAACCTCAGATGAAGGCATTTTAGTAGGAAAATTACAATGTGAATTCATACCAAACAGATAATATCTGCATAAGTTAGTTTTTAAAGTTCACCGGTCTCTTAAGTTTCCGGAGTTAGAATTCTAATATTGTTTTATCAATATTAACTTTATACTTCCTATTTCTTATGCTACTTTGAGTGTAAGAAAATTATGTAACTTACGTGTGGCAATGTCTTTATTTCATCAGGAATGCATTCAAATCCCTCTCGGCATGGGCAGTGTAGTAAAAATTTATCATGTATTATGTATTCACGATGATTGCAACGTTTCCCTATTTAAATAAAGAGACTAAGATTTCTAGACAATTCAAACAAAGTAAAAATACAAGTGCGAGATTTCCTAACAAACAAACAGTCATAAATGTTTTCAATTCTGAATTTACAACACATTAACAACTACGCATCATTAAGATGAATAATAGAGTCTGATATATATGGAGAGATAATAAATATTTAAATATATTCAAACACACATTTCCACAATGTAGAATGGATTTATTTTCGAAAGTATTACCCTCTTGACGCAGCGAACTTTATCTGCAAGGTTTGTCTGTAAACATAGGTAAATCACACCAAGAAAACAGGCTCAACTCAACTGAAAGGTTGTGTTTTAAATTAACAAACAGACTCTATTGATACCTTACAAATCATTGAAATCAAATCAGGGAATAAGCTACGAACTTTTAATGAACATATAACGTAAATTCGAGTCACTTCCTCTTTTGCTACCTACATGATCCTAATGATCACTTTGAAAATTTAATGAAATTCTTTCACCTTGAAGCCATATTTGTAGTCAAGGCCATAATTGGGTCCTATAGTCACCAAAGCGTATTTGCATATATATTGTAGACTTGGACAAATGCCTTGTTTCCTCAATAGGAGACGAGATATAATAGCGTATTTTACTTTCTTGCACCGGAGAGAACTTTGGCAGAGAACATTTGACAATATTGTACAATTTACAGTCTATTGTTTCTATTTTATGCAATTCTTATTCAATGAACATAGCATTCAATGAATATATCAGACTCCGTGAAATCAGACCTAGCAGCTCCGGAATCCCGAAATAAAGTTTTATTGTATTGTAAATCTGAAATTGAACGAATCTCAATTTGAGCATTGAGATAATGCTTCAAGACCTTTTCCAATCTTTTGTACATCCAGGAAAATAATCTCAACTCTCTGGAAGCGATGCAGGGATATCCCATCATTTTATGGAATATAAGCACCAAATTCCCCTATCCAAATTTAACCTTGGGTTTAAAGTATTACTGAAGAACGCGATACCTCCACTTAAACGAACGAAAAGTACTTTGGCAATTATTTTACCTTCAGCAGCTAGTTTTCTGCATTCGCCTTTTCTGAAGAATATCCAATCGTGGGCGATGCAGCATTCGTCTGATTCACAATCTCCCGCATCATCACATTTCCTTTTCTTTGGTGGTGGTGGTGGCTTGGCCGTAATCTCCAGGACCTGAAACATAAAAGAAATAATTTTCTGACAAATAATTCATGCTTGCGTTCCCACCCCTATGTGTTGTTGCGCCGATTTATATTAATGGTGAAGACAAGCTATTAATTACGTCAAAACTTCTAGATTAGCCATAGAACTTTTTAAGTTCTGAAATATTGTGGATTTTTTTTTATTCGAATGAAACCTAACTACTTGCCAAATCTTGCAACCATACGGACTCATGAAACTACTAATTCTCCTCAAACCCATGTATAAAATCTCTTGGTAAAAATTGCACGCATTGGTTAAAATAAGCATAAATCCCTCACATAAACGCTCTACCTTTATGATATCATTAATTCGTTCTAACAAAATAGGCATTTAACTAAGAACAATTAGCTGTTTCATGGAAAACATTTAAAAATTATTAGATACTTAACATTTGTGGTTTGGCGCCTTTTATAGTGACCAGTTGTTTAGAGAAAATCACAAATAGTTGTAACTATTATTAATTTCGATAATAATCTATTTGTAGCATTTTACTTAGTATGATTTAGGATATACTCATGGTAATAACAAATGATTTAATTTATCATATCCTGATTGGACCATCAGCAATGAAGATTTAAAATAATCTATTAGAAAAGTGCGTAAAACTTGAGAAAATTAAAAGGTATTTTACTCAAAAACTTGTTTGAACACAATATAGTTCGGTTTAATAAAACATACTTTAGAAAACTGCAAAACATGGATACATGTAACTCTAATTTATTTTTGAAGATTCGATTAATAACTAGAAAATGTATACAGCTTGATAATACGTATCGCCAAATCAGCTTTTCAAGAGGAGAGCGGGTTTCAGCATTAAAAAAATTAGTTTAGAAGAAAGAATCGGATTATGAAGCATGACAGCAGATTTTTTTAATTCGTCTCGCATAGCAAGATCTGGAATTATTTTTTTCTGAATTCAAAATAAACGAATTGCATTGAGAAGTGGTTCGTTATATTACAACTTCAGTTTCAACTTCAAAATATAAAAGAAAAATGTGTTAGAAATAAAATGTGTAAGAAATAATGTTTAAAGCACGCTCTTTCCATGAATATGAAAGTTATATTTTTAACTTTCGTACTATGAACCAATATCGGCTATATATAGTAACTCATTTATAAAATAGCTCTTCATTTTCGAGTATTGATCTCTAAATTGGATCATCGTTATAAATGAGATATTTCAAACACAAATCTTTATAAAAGTAACATGGATAATATCAGTAACATTTTATAGAAAAATACACGCATCTAAATATAAAGCCAAATTGGAAATTAATAAACAATGTGCTTTTTGTTTGCTATTCAAACAAAAAAAACACGAGAACGCACGAAAGGATATATAGATTAAATATGATAAAATATTTATATTATTTATTTGCCAATAATCAAACTATATCGGATTCATTGCACCTAGTTTTGAAGGGTATTCGCAACATTTAATAATTTAAATCATCAGGTATGCTTTATATATTTAAAAAGTATAATTATACACTTACGACCACTAAACATATAGCAACGAAGAGAAGACACTTCATTTTGATAGATATGACAGAGGGCTTGCTTCTAATCAATCGTGAATAAAAACATTTGCTTCAATGGGGTATATAAAGGAAAAATATATCCGTATTTTGAGTGTAGATTGCTTAAACAATGACACTACAACCAGCGATAAGATAAGCAGATTTGTAGACTTTCCCCTATTCTTAGAATTGAATAAAATACAGATGAAATTGCTTGTTTTATGCAATATTTGGGGTCATAAGATATCAAAATACACCTGGTATTCCCTATTTTGAGATTGCAAAACTGATTACAGATGTTTGGGGTAGAGATAGCATGTGCTTCAGTTTACAAGGAATAAGGTGTCCAAAAATCTTGCATAATGGCATTTCATTGACAAATAGTAGGATTACTCATAGAGACTATTGATCCATTTCAACTGCATGAAAGTTAACTTTGTTGAAATGATTCGTCAAATAAAAATGTACATTTTATTTGATTAATTTTGTGATTAAATTATAGCTGTCAGGAATAACATTCGATACCGGTTTTATAAATTAAAATCTAATTATAGATATGAAAGCTTCTCATATTTTATGGGAGTCTAGTTTAAATATTCATATGAAACTGGGTACGATTGTCTTCATTTTGCAATGCGTTCACTGAAAATTTTTAGTTCCATTTCTTTCGTTCCCAGTAGCACCACGGGCATGTAGGGTTCGTATTTTGTTTCATATAAAATGTAAAAAATTGTTTTGTTGTTTGAGGTACCTCAGTACAGGTTCTAGGCACGGATTTTATATCGGATTTCAAGATCCATAACGTTTTGATATTCTTGTATATCCCAAGCGTTTGATCTTGATTTGGAGGAAAAGCTAAGATGGTCATTAAGCTTAGATATCCAGCTAATGTTTCTGCAACTTTCCACTCGAAAAAATTATCGAATATAGCAGTAAATCGTCTTTCACTTTCAATTTAAGCTATATTCATCATTTGCTGTTGTGGCAGTCGTAATATTTGGTCAACGCTGGTATGAAAGTTTAGGATATATATCCAATGTATTCGTTAGGACCGATTTTAAAAATACAATCCGAATTTGTTTACCCCCCCCCCCCCAACTGGCATTGTATGACATAATTTTCTGACACTATTTGATTGGATTTAAATGCTTCATAAGCATTTTTAAAAATAATCTTAATATTGAAGATTAAATTCCCAAAATTGTTTTTTTATTTATGAATATTTCTTTCCTGATTAGAGATTTGTGAAGCTGCCATAAAATCAACCTGAGTTCTTAGGTTCCAGGATTCGAAGGCTGGAATCACCAGAAACAAATTCTCACAGAACATTTCATATCAGCTTAGAAGCAGTAATTCTTTATATCGGTAAAAATTCTTAATACTACAAGCTTACAATGTGTAGAAACCTCTAAAAACATATAGATATACGTACAGAAGATCCGGTGCAAAGAATATGTGCAATATTTAACGATTAAAAATTAAATTGACTTTCTCTTCCAATTATACAAAAAACTTCTTTCATTTGCAGCTAGAACAAAAGAATAAAAAAAAATTACATAGGTCTGAAAATTTTATCTTACCAAGAGATTACTTTTCCTTTTACTTACACATATTAAACATAAATGTTTTTTCCAGTATTTCTATTGTTTCAAATTTTGTACAAAATCAGTTTAAAATTTTATAATCTGTGGGAAAGTTTAATATCATTCAACATATCTTTCCTATATTCTTTTTATCAATATTATTGTTACTTCTTTTGTCCAAAAGGAAACGATTTCATTGGTTAATATATTGCAAACAAAGATGTTTTCTTTTCTGACTTCTTGGATTTTTAATCTTCATAACATCGTTAGAATCAAAACTTTTGTTCACTGCTTCAGCTACGTCACTGTGAATCACCCAACGGTTTTCCGTCATCATGCAAACATCCTAGTCTCCATGATACATTCTTCCTATGTCCTTAATACCTTGGTGTAATCTTTAGCTCCAATCCTCACTCATAGCTAACGTCCTTGAATGAAATCATAGCGTCAACGCTCTCGGACGATTATGACAGCTTCGTACTCAGAATACGTTTTTTAATATTTGGTCCAATAAATGTTCCCTTCTTACATTTCACGTCAGAGAAGGCTGGAAGCCTACTAATTAAGTACAAAAAGCAGTTTCCATGCTTAGACCAGGCCTTCATAAACTGTTTCATCAGTCCAAGCTTCATATAAAGAGGTAGTAATAGCACTTTCTTTTGGTTAACCAAGTTCTGTTGTATTATTTCATTCTTGATATCAGGGTGTAAAGTTTCTCTGATTAGCCATTTCTTTTAAACTCAATTTATATTTGCTAGGTTGTCCCACTCACGGTGAAATCAAGGATAGTTTAGATTGAGAACCCATAAACTCTGATACTTATAGAGAAGGCCTAAGATCTTTTAAACGGTAAATTAATGTCTTTTGAATTAAGGGTTGTATCTTATTACTGAATGCTCAGGAAATAATTCTTCAACATGACTTTTCAAAATATCATCTGTCCCAAATAGTGGGATCCAGATTTATAGTGATTTGAACATCAGACGCATGCGGCACAATCTAATACCAAACTGAAGAATGCGTGTAAAATGTTATTCTTTCTCTTTTAGTAAAATTTGTGTATTTTCCATGAGCAAAAGTAACAGTCACTTTTGTGTTTGTTTAGTATTCTCCAAATCATTAAAATAACCATAACATTTTTTTAAACACAAACAGCAAAAACTTTATATGGATCCACTGTTTTACTTCATCATCGAGTTTCACACAAAAACAAATGTAGTAAGCCTTTTTCATGAACTCAGTTACGTTCTGATTGGGCTAATGGATAATGAACTTCTTACATTTGTAACAAAAAGAATTTCGACTCTTTAATACAACCTCTAGAAGCCATTTTTACCTTTCAACCTCATATAACGCTACACAAGACTCGATATTAAGTTCAGGATTTTTAAACAACTAACAAAAAATCTTCACTGAAAGGAAAGTTGCTCAGTCGAGTCAATTGATAGGGTGATATTAAAAATATTTCTTTTCTTATCCAGGGAATAAAATTGATTAGGAAACACTCTTGTACGGATTATGCTTGCTGCTAAGCGATAGGTTGGCTCTTGCAACACTATGATTCATTGTTGCACTCTTTGATCTCAATAATAACTACATACACAGGATTATCTATTACATTGTTTACATTCAGTAAATTGTATTATTTTATATGATGCAACCAATCGAATAGTATCATCATAATCTATGCATAAAAATATATTTCTAAATCAAAAACCATAAATATAGAGAGCATAATTTCAAATAGTATTTTCCTTATTATAAAAACTACTTACTTGATGGTAAAATTGGTTTACATTTTCCAATTTTACATTAAAAATTACAATAAAACCACATAAACAACTTTTTCATTATGGACTAGTGTCTTTAAAAAATATATTTTTCGCCATTACTAATCCTTGTAAGTTTAATGCCATAAATAAAGCACTTGTGTATCATAAGTCTTTCATAAGTACTTTCGATATACACTACACATGTAAGAAATATTTTTTTTTATATTGACTACAATTCACTTATCTGAGGATCATATTTCCTAATATGAGAGATTATAAATATTTTTGTAGGGTTAGAAATTAGGAAACTGCTTTGGGATCAGTAATTTAAAAAAGATACGTGGTAGGCTTACGAGAGTATTTTCTTACGAAACATTGCCTGTTGTTATTCAAACTATTGGATAGTTAACTGGACTGGGATTGGATAAAAATATTGGACAATCTTTTGAATTAACGCGACGTCATGGGAAGATTAAATTTACTAGTCTTAAAAACATCGCGATTTACATTCTCGCATATATTTCCTCACTGTCTATGTTGTCAAAGCAATAAGTCTTGAGTATAATGAGTGATTTCCAAATGCGTTTAGCCCGGATTAAAAAGCGATATCACAAAGCCTGTGAAGTCTCAATTCGTTTTCTGACTTTTGCGGGATCCTTACGAGAAATATTACTCAGCAAAATTCAGCATAAACCAATTTACACCCCCTTATAAGTTATTTTCTTCCTTAATACAATTGTACATTTACGCCCTTAAAGATTTTGTAAATATTCAACCCATGTAGATTTTAAGCATGCATCACAAAACTTCCTTCGTTATAGGAGAATATGTATTATATATTAGAGTTATCGAGGTCAAACAGAAAGTAAATATTTGCAATCCATTCTTGTTTTAAACGTTCGGTTAAGCAACATGATTTCTTAGCTTTCATATAATGTAGTGAAGTTCAAATAACCTATACCACTTTTCTGTATAGATTGAAAATTTGGTTGCCCACCTCAGCTGTAGCTCATACCGCTATAAGAACAATTCAATACTAATATATAAACGCAAATAACTGTTTCTTACTCAATTATGTAAACATCATTCTGTGGGTGAACAGGAAATTTTTCAAGAATCGTTAGACAAAGGGTCAGATTGAAGTATATGGTCTATAGAAAAGTAAGAGATTCTAATTTTGCTGCACAAATTTGCATGGGTAGTAGTTCTCTATTTTCTACATACATTTACAGACACTCATAAATAAACGAACTAGTTTCGTTCGTACGATAATGCCGTTAAACGCGGATCTTATTCGTTTTTATTTATTCGGAATAAATAAAAGGTTTCTGGGACTTCGGCACTGCTGAGTAATCCTTACAAGAAATGACAAGTGCAGGTTAAGCAAGGATCACCATTAGAACATGTAATGAGAACATTCATGCTTCCGATCCATGGAGTTAAAGCCTAGCTGCATTTGCCGGTGTCGTCCAAACCGGACGAGAAAGGAGAGTCCCTTCGCTGGAGAGCTGGTAGTTAGTTCGAACGCGGTTGTTATGAGAGGAGTAGCTGTAATCTATATATATAATTCTCTTACGTGGCACGCTAAAAAGACGTTATTTGTAATCGGGTTTTGGCAACACTGTACGATTGTTTGTTTATCGCGAAGTCTCGCGCATCGATTGAATTTATAGCGTTATCGGATGAAATTTTATTGAAAAAAAAAAGAAGGAAATTTTAATGAGCTGATGCAGTTAGTTTATAATAGAAATCAAAGAAAGCGGAGGATCTTTTCAGGGCCAACAATTATAGTTCAACAAGACGCTTGCACTACAACTTTCGGCAACAAACTCAATGAAAAAGTGTGGGTCGTATGAGTGCTGGGAAAATGTACACACAAACAACATGCTGGGTATTCAATTTCCAAAGCAACGTTCACATTTCGAGTCAAAATTTGCACAAAGTTTTCATTTGAATTCTGATTTTAGAGATACTGTATATATTTTTTCTGTAATACAGCAAATTTAGATTTGAAAAACAGTTTTTGGTAACATTTTTTGTAAACAATCCCTTCTGCTAGGACACATGTCTTCATTGAGGCGAGCGAAGCGAGCATAGGTTCGCGCAGCGAACCAATGAGGATTGCGAAGCAATCCTCCGGGGGTTGGCGAGCGTTAGCGAGCAGGGGGCAAGCCCCCTAGTTATATTTATTTCGTAATCTCGCATAAGCAGTGTGAGTTACATTTAGCCATATACATTGTTAATTAATTGTTCACATGAACTTTTCAATTTGGGCAATGTTGTCACTATGTCTCCATTTTACCATAAATGAATGAAATTTAGGCAATTAATCATCTCATTTAATTTTATCATATCCAGTATAGAATGTTAGAATATATCAGTCTGTATGTTCTAAAAGGATAAAAAGTACAGTAGTGCAGGGTGTCTCATAAATTTGCATACTTCTCATAAATTCTGCAGTTTGGAATATTATTGTGAGGTTTGCACCGATTTTTTTGGTATAAAAATATAGTTTAAATTTCGTCGACGTTAATGCCATCATCTAACCTGAATAACGTGGAAAAGCAGTTAAGAGGATGTTTTTTAATTTGCATTGGTGAATATTTTACCATATCCCAGTTGCTCAGTATTTACTCCATAAACGAGTACATTGAGAAAATGTATCAGAGCGCAATTCACAGATGTGTGAAGCATATCAGGGTCTATGGCAGTGACCTCACAATGGAAGGCATCTTTCAAATGAGCTAAGAAAGACTAGTTTATAGTGTACACTAGAATTTAGATATTCCTATAATCGAAAATCTGCAAGTATCAAGACTGAGGACCATGGAGCTATGCATTTTTCCAAAAGAAAAGGCTAATTAGTCGCTCTTGACCAAACGTATTGATGAAAAGCTGCTTAACAGTTTATGTTATATGTGAGGGAGTCCTATCTTGCATGGAAATGCACAAAGCAATATAAGCATTTTGAGACAATAATGCCCGTTGACTGTATACAGGTCCTCCATTCTCATGTTTTACGGGGCTCTTCTACAAGAAAATGGTCAAATAATGAAGTGTGTAAATCTTCTTTCACTCAATTTCTACATGGATCTTCCTCGATCTTCTTTTCGAGAGCCCACTGGGCGAATTTTCCAAACATCATCGCAAAATCATACAGTTTCAGCTGGAGATTGCAGTTTGTGTGGTACAAATTAAAATTGCTATGGCACGAAGCGAAACGCACTTGTTTTGGGTTTACACGTGTTTCTGTCAACTTCCCGTTCACGGCATACAGCGCTCGTTGTTTCTGTTGTGAGAGCCTACACTTCAGATGTTATACTATTAGCACAATACTCTGATAACTTCTGCCTCTGCTAGGACGATCTGCCTCGCTACTAGATTCCTCGAAACGCTCTATTATGTTTTAAGTCCGGTCACAGTCATTGGAACTTTATATTCCTTCGTATTTTTAGTTAAAAAATCTCGTAACGCTACTGTAGCCGATTCGCTGCTCAGAAGCAACCATTTCATCAGAAGGGCCTGATTCATCACCGACAACATTTAATTCAACAAAGGTAGTAACTTGATTCGCTTGAACTATTGACAGTGAAAAGTATCGATAGTGAGCTGCCAGATTTACAATTTCTTTTTTAAAGGAATTAAACTTGCATATTTTAATTATATAAACGGTACAGAGCCATCCATCAGTGAAAATCTGAAGTACAATTTTTTTTCTTGTGCAAAACAAAACAAAACAACTCTGACATCTTGACAAGCTTTTTCGTTCAAACCGCACTCTATATAATACGTTAGTTTGGGGATTTTATACGATTCTTTAAAAAGCCTACCAATTTATGAGACTTTTGTTACGTAACTATACTTATAATGTTTAGTAAAAAACATCCGCTTTGTTTCCTGAAAGTTCTAGAAATACGGAAATAAACTTTAACTACATCATACCATGTCTTATCTGATAACACTTGGAAATTAATGTTATCTTGTTGTACGCATAATGGTTTTATATAGAAATAAAATGTTGTGGATTAGAAAGCCTGCCGTCTCTTATCATGTTAAAAATAATTCATTAAAACGCCACTTTTTATGAAGTATACAGATTAACTAGATTGTAAACGACTCTACCATCAAGACTATACTTTAAACATTATTTTGAATCTTTAAAAATTGATACAAAAATATCATATTCTGTACACTATTTCTTATTCCCTTCATAGCCGGTTCCTGGTTCGAATCCGGGTCAATGTATGGGTGTTTGTAAATGCACGGTATAGAGGTGACTGGTGTACTTTAAAATTTGTAATGGCCGAAAGGTCCTCCCGTTGGGTTGAAGTGGAAATTTGGAGAGTGGGTGCCAGCTCAGGTGTTGAATGGTCATCTGATCGTGGTTCAAAATTACGTGGTGTTGTTCTCTTATATTTCCCTTAGGGGAGAGTGATTCCGGACCGTCGTCAATAGTCCGTTGTGTTGCTCTAGTATGACGTTAATTAAAATTAACTTACCTGAATGAAGCATCAAAACTTTGAAAGCGTTTTTGTAGAAACGTCAATTTTGTAGATTCGTGCCTATTGCGTGGTGGTAAAGATATGATAAAGGGGATAAAAATAAGTGTAAAATCTAAACTTCAAGTCATTTACAGTGAGTTTTGTAGAGAAAATTCAAAGATAACATCGGTTGACATGAGGCCGACCAACCGGTATAGTAGTTAAGGTGTTAGCCTCTAGATCGGAAGGTTCCTGGTTCGAATCCGGGTCCGGGCATGGATGTTTGTAAATGTATGGCGTAGAGGCGGCTGGTGCACCTTAAATCTGTCGTGGCCGAAAGTCCTCACGTTGGGTTGGTGTGGAAGTTTGGAGAGTGGGGTGCCAGCTCAGGTGTTACTTCGTCATCTGACAGTGGTTCAAAATTACGAGGTGTTGTCCTCGAATCTTTCCCTTAAGGGACTGATTCCGGACCGCCGTCAATAGCCCGTTGTGTTGCTCTAGTACGACGTTAACTAAAAATTACCAATTACCATGAACTAAATCACTCCTTGAAATTCAAATAATCTCAAGTACTTCGTACTACTGAGATTGAACAAAGATTGTGAAGAAAGTGAAAGATTTAATGCGCGTTCTCACGAATCAAGAAGTTTAATTGACCGATTATATTTGTTCAACAAAAGTTGAATGAAAACTATAGTGATAACCTTTGTTTCATTAGAGTTGATCCACTTTTTAGTGGATCAAGAAAAGTTTGACCCACTCAAATTTTATCGTTCAAATGATGAGTCATCCGCCATCTGCTTTCGAGTTATTTCCACGCAAACGATCTGTCGTGGTTTATTTTACTCGAGAAACAAATCAAAAGTACTCTTTTATTCTCTATGCCGTTTGTATCTTCGCGATGGTTACAGATAGAGTAAAAATTTCAACGGATATCAAATCTGCGGAAAATTTTACACCAGTTCGATACCTTAAATGTGATTTTCTGAAAATAAATAAGTTTTCAATTGTAGCTTTTATTTTTTCGCTTATTAAACTGTTGATCACTTTCTATTGAAATGTAAGAACAAAAAATGATTCAAGTCATACTCAATTTTTATCGATCCACTATAATCAGTCCATTAAACTTGATTCGTGAGAAGGATCCTTTAAGGATTCTTTCAACAAATAACTTAGTTTATAACAGGCTATATAGGTTGGTATTTTAATTAACGGTAGTACTGGAGCAACACAACTGGCTATTTACGACGGTCCGGGATTAATACCAACGGGAAAAATTCGATGACAACACAACGGAATTTTGAACCATGGTCAGATGACGAAGTACCTGAATTGACACCCCACTCTCAAACTTCCACACCACGCCAAAATAAGGACATTTGAATCCACGAACACTACGTTCACCAGCACCCTTTGTACACGACGGTCTTTGGCTGGATTCGAACTCGCAACTCTCCGGTTACTAATCCGAAGCTCTTCCAAACTGGGCTACCGCGACCTAACAAGTTATACTTTAGGAACACAATAAACCATTCTAAGATATTTTTTAGTTTCGTTTAATTCTATTCGAAAATCCGGCAATCTCCCTCGAAGATTAATAATTAACACCCAAATCTTCAGCGTGAACACCTATCTAAATCTCTACTCAAATCCCTCCTGAGTGATAATCAAAAAGCTTGCATAGCTCTAATTCACGTGATTAGTCAGTTCCTATTATGTTTACTTTCAGTCTCTAAAAGAAGACGCCGTATTCACTAATTAACGACCATAAATTAAGAAGAACTAATGAAATTCACAGCTCTCTCACCCACTTATCTTTTGGGATATTAGTTTAAACCATAATTGGGCGAAAGGTTATTATTGTGTTTTCTTTGGAGAAATTGAATTTGCCCCGAGCACCGTAGCGTGATTATGCGTGTAATTACACGCACTTTCAAAAATTACTCCAACACTTTAATTATTGCTAGCTCTGTTGTTTTTGGAGTGATCAGAAATTACTCCCTATTAAAAGCACCCGAAAGGTTTGGAATGAGTTCCTTCATCAACTTTTCGGGAAAGTAATGATGGCTGTTTTGTTCCACCGAAAGGATCTCGAGGCAGGCTCCCAAAGAATATGCTTCGTGTGATGGTGAGCAATGCTCGGTAGAACCTGTGAGCGAAGTTTTAATTTCTGGAAGAGCTCTCTAATTTACTATTCTGAATGTTGGTTCAATATATTGATATTAGATAAGAACAATTTTGGATATTTTAACAGATGATCTTGTAGCAGGCTAATTTCATTATTTGCATTCCAAAAGATGCCTCTATTGATTAGTGGGTTTGCCTACATTTTGCTCTCTGTATGTGGTACGGGTTTGAATCCTGTAAAGTTCATCCTGATATATTTATTCTTTCTGTTTTAATAAAACTTTCTTTGTGTATGCCCCTTACTCTGGTGACACTTTATAAGTGAGTTTTGTGTTCAAACACGTTAGTCTGAATACATAATTTTTTACAAACTAAACCTTCCTTTTCTTTCTTTTTTTATAAAACTAGGGGGCTCCGCCCCCTGCTCGCTTACGCTCGCCAACCCCCGGGGATTGCTACGCAATCCCATTTGGTTTGCTTCGCAAAACAACACTCCTTTTACATATGGCATTTGGTTTGCTTCGCAAACCAACATTCCTTTCGCAGAGTGAAACTATCTGAATAATTTGTATTATCCTGATTTCCCTTTACGGTCCATCACGTCACAGCGAGGGATTCTCCCCCTGCTCGCTTACGCTCGCCGACCCCCGTGGGTTGCTACGCAATCCCGTTTGGTTTGCTTCGCAAACCAATACCTCTTACGCAAGTGATTTCACTCTTTTTTGCTTTAACACTTAATGCACCCTAAACTAATAACCGCATCAGTAAAAAATCTTCTGCATCTTGTTCCCTGTACAATTTTAAGTAAACCCTGTTAATCTCCAAACTTTACGATGTGTACTTTGTACTTTCTCGGTAAAACGTCTGAGAACAGAGGGAAAAAAGCGAGCCTTTTCCCTCGCCAAATAAAAAGAAATCGTTTTTATGGCAATTGTTGCTACGATAAATTTGATATCTGGCAAACCCGATAGTCAAAAATACAACCCTCCGCGAATACAATGCTCCGCGAATTTGCTAAGCGAAATAAAAAATACGAAATTTGTGTCACCAACTTTTGATTGCATCGAATTTATTTATGAACCAATTTTAAAAATAATGGTACCGCAAGAAAGAGTACAGTCTGAGGTATACTGCGCTATTTTCAAAATAAAAAACTAATAGTAATACGATATAGATATAACAGTTTTAGTTAACGGTAGTAACAAAAAGTAGCGAAAATATCCAAAGATTCCGAATTTTGTATGACCAACTTTTGATCGCATCCAATTTAATTATTAACCGATATCAAAAAAAATAGTACCGTAAGAAAGAGTACATTCTGAGGTATACTGCTATATTTTAAAAATTAAAAAATAATAGTAATAAAATATAGATACGGCAGTTTTAAAAAAAAGTAACAAAAATGTCCTGATTTTTCCCGAATTTGAAAAAAATATTATCAAGAACCAAATTGAAATTTAAAAAAAAACTCGACGAGCTGCAAAAATTTACGTTGAGAGGTACTCTTAAAAAAAAACTCACGGCTGAAGACTGAAAATTTGTATGTGTTTTGCTCACTCGCGGAAGAAATTTCGCTTCTTCAATTTTAACACTTAATAAACCCTAAACTAATAGCCGCATCGGAAAAAAATCTTAATAATTGTCCAGGGAATACGATGAAGAACAAACCATGTTAATTTTGTTTTTTTCCGATCAGTACTTTCTCGGGAAACCGTCTAAGAATCGAGCTAAATAGCACAGTTTTCAATTCTGCGGCGGCGGCGTCGGCGGCGGCGGTAACATTTTTTTAATATAGAGAGAAAATTTTTTGGTGTTTTTCAGGTTTATTCGCTTTGTGATTGGTAGATAGTGAGTCACGTGATATAGAGTCTTGTGGTTCAATGGGATAATGACTTTGGAGCACGCGCAGATGATAAGCACAGTTGTATTTTATTAATTCATTCACATAAAATCAGAGCACGCGCTAAAAAGTTTGCAATGCTTTCAGATGAACCGGCAAATTCGTCGCCCTTTCGGTAGCAACAATCTCTCGAATATGAAAATCTTAAAAAAATCTTACAATAAAGCCGACCAACCGGTCTAGTGGTCAAGGTGTTGTCCTCTGGATCGAAAGGTTCTTGGTTCGGGTCAGGGCATGGATGTAAATTGCGCTGTCCTTTGTTAGGGACAATGATGGTCCACTCACTGGGTGCCCCTTCACAAGTGACCATCACTTCTGACCTTGTATAAGGCTACAATGACTTCGGTCAACTCTGTACTGTATTGTATTTCTGTATTGTATTATTTATTGTATTTGTCTTTGCAATCTGTACCCAGCCTTGCCATTGGAAATTTAAAAAAAACTATTACAATAAACAACACGGATCACCTAAAACATATCTATGATTTGGTATTTCTATGCGGTAGGCGGAGAAAACGGTTTCTTTTTTTTCTCCTTAGGAAAGATTTTAGTGTTCTTTTTATGTCCTTAATGTTGTATATTTGAAATTTAATCCTTAGATTTTAGTGTCCTTTTTTTTGGCTTAGATACGGATCCGCTAATCTAGCTAAACAAGTAGGCAATTTTCCGTTACTGGGGAGCATGCGATAAATATCGCAATGGGAAGCGAACCTTTAATTAACGTCGTACTAGAGGTCCAAGCTCAATCCAGCAGTGATCCAAGTGGGGATGGATTGTGAAGCAATCCCCTCCCCCCTCATTGTTGAAAGGTATAGTTCGCGAAAAGAACTAAATATAATTGCGTAACAATCATCGGGGATTGACGAGCGATAGCGAGTGTTTTGAATACCCTAGTGGCTGAAATAACAAAATTATGACATCCGAGATTTAAATATTTGCCGATTGACGAGGGCTTTAAAAAAGATGTAGGTTTAAGGTAATGGTAATTTTAGTTAACGACGTACTAGAGCAACACAACGGGCTATTGACGACGGTCCGGAATCAGTCCCTTAAGGGAAAGATTCGAGGACAACACCTCGTAATTTTGAACCACGGTCAGATGACGAAGCAACACCTGAACTGGCACCCCACTTTCCAAACTTCCACGCCAACACAACGTGAGGACTTTCGGCCACGACAGATTTAAGGTGCACCAGCCGCCTCTACACCATACGTTTACAAACATCCATGCCCGGACCCGGATTCGAACCAGGAACCTTCCGATCTAGAGGCATAATAGAGAGCGATCTAGAGGCATTCCGATCTAAGTCAAAGCATATTTTTACCAAGTTTTGTTAAAACCTCATACACCAAAACAAATTGGATTTTTAAGATTTTGATAGTAACACGACATTATATGTAATCAGGGCAAATATTTTACTATCGGAAATGTTAAGTTGATTATTATTTCTAGAAAGATTGTGGTCCAAGCACACACACACACAAACTCGCTCTACAATCTTCATAGCAAAATCGTCTATTTTTTTTGTATTTTTAGGACAACGGGTATAGCAGTCGTGTGGGTTCACGTTTGACAGGATTGGCGGAATCGGTATGTTTTAATTAACGTCGCACTGGAGGAACACACCGGCTATTGGCGAAGTTCCGGGATCAAACCCGAAGGGAAAAAGGACAACACGGTGTAGATTTCACTCACAGTCAGATACCGAGGCAACACCTGAACTGGCAACCCACTCTCGAAACTTAAACATCATCCCCACGACGAATGTAACGTGCATCAGCTCTTTTTGTACAAGACGGTCTTTGGTTGGATTTGAACTCGCAACCCTCCTGTTGCTAATTCTATGATCTTGCAACCGTGGTCTCAACAGGATTGCCGGAATATGTCTGTGAAATAACATTTTTTTTTTACATTTAGTATTGCGCCAATTTTAACGAGTTTTATGTCGTTCATTCATCTTGCAATTCTCATGATACCGGTGATGAAAGCAGGACCTTCTCGTGACAAATTGATAGCGAAACACCTGGCTCATCTTTATCATAAGTGATTAGTTTTTACTGATTTTATTGATATTCATTACCAATAATATATTGTGTGTTCATGCGTAATTTCTTTTTGTTACTTTATTTTAATAAATAGCTTTATGTTTACAAAAAACACGAACGAGATAAACAAAAAATGGTGCTGCCATCAGTACAACGCCAAATGTTAACAGAAAGATATCCAGCAATTACGAATTTGAGGGGTAATCAGTAAGGTGGACAAGGTTGCCTTCATTAGTTAAACATTCGTTAATTTTTGTCTGGAATCTCTAATCATATTTAAGCCGACCAATCGGTATAGTGGTTAAGATGTTAGCCTCTAGATCGGAAGGTTCCTGGTTCAGATCCGGGCATGGATGTTTGTAAGCGTATGGTGTAGAAACGGCTGGTGCACATAAATCTGTCGTGGCCGAAAGTCCTCACGTTGTATTGATGTGGAAGTTTGGAGAGTGGGGTGCCAGCTCAGGTGTTGCTTCGTCGACCTGTTCAAAATTACGAGGTGTTGTCCTCGGATCTTAAGGGACTGATCCCGTTGTGTTGCTCTAGTACGACGTTAACTAAAAATTACCATTACCTAATCAAATTTAAAAACAATTTGAAAGGTCACATTTAAATTTTTAAAGATATGACACATGGTGCAAACTTTCTACAATATTTTTAGCGAGGCATTTACAAATGTATGAAGTCTTGCCCACGTACGTTTTAGAAAAATCTCTTTCTTGTCTCTAGAATTTCGTTCGTTATTTTATACGTATAAGTACACTATACGAACGAACACTATATATAAACTAAACGAATAAAGTGCTCTGGTAAAAATCTCTACAAATGAGAAATTTCTTTTTCTTTTGTTTTTACTTACCCGAAAGTGTACTTTTAAAAATAATTTAAGCTTATGATGACAGAGAGTTTTACAGTGTAAGCATAAGGACAAATTAGCAGACGAAAAATACCTATGGTTTGGAACTTCGCCGTTTTGAAGATGTTTGGCGCTCATTTTTATAATTCATTTCATGAGCGACTGAACAAAACTGTACTCAAGTTACGAAACAAGAACTACATAGTCCCTTTACCATATGCATTTAGATTTACAAAAAACCCTCTCATAAGACTCGTAATAAACAAATATGGAGCTTTTTATGTAATAAAACAACACACTGACAGTTTCAAATAGTATTTTATTTCTTAAATCTTTAATACTTTTATAATTTAAAGAAATGTTTTTATATTTACATGAAAACAAGTCTATTATTAAAAGTTAAACTAAAATTCATAAAATACAAACTTGAATAAAAACACCAATATTATCCTAGCATGGTGCAATACATATTTTTGTAGTAAAATACAGGGATTATATTCACATCGTAAACACTATTCAACTCATTCAAAAATTGAATTTTATATTTTGATGCTTGTTTCTTAATATGTATATCTTTTGTTTTCCTTAATTTATTGATTGTGTTCTTTTAATTTTTTTACTGCGTTTTCAAGTCAGTTGTAATAAGTTATTTGACTCTTTAACTTTCACATTTTTTACATGTATGTTTCATTTTACCGATATAAATATTCTTTCAAACTTGGTGAACTACTGAAACTCATCTTTTTTATTTTCTTATAGGTAAGTAAAAAACCCTTTGGATTCATTTTAATGGAAGCATGCAGAAAACTTGATCTAGTGCTACAGAATGAAGAATAAACAAGTATTATAGGTATATTTAAGTATTATACAAATAGGTTTTACATGTTATAGGTATACTTGCTTTATTTGTGTGAATGAATAATAAGGTAGTTTATATTTCACTATCGCTTTCTGAAGTGTTCCGGTAATAATTTTTTATTTACATGGACAAATATTTCATGCGCTAAAATGATTTATATAAATTCCTGCTTGTACTCAATATTCCTTAGATTCGTACATTGATTTATAAATTACAATTTGTTCATTTATCATCGATTTTAGTGAAGTTAAACTTCCTTCTAAAATAGTTGTACATTTAAGTAACGAATGAAAACCAAATATAAAAATGTCATATTGAGATTAAATATTACATTCGATGTAAATACATGTCTCAGATATTTTTGAAGTCGCACTTGAATTAAATCAAGGTTCAAATTAGAAAATTTCTTATTTTAATATAAAAATAAATTTTTAAATTATGTATAATTTTATGGAAAATATTTAAAACCTATGTAGCCTTGACCAGGATCAATTTCATATATGGGATTCGTAAAGCTATACTCGAATCTTTTTCATTCCCCTGAAATATTATTTTCTGAGTCTTTTCTTCCGAATATTCCTCTCTTTTCCTCATAAGAATTTCCTGTAAAGTTATCACTTCGCTTTACTTCTTTAAAAACCATCCACCGTTGGATCCACCATGTCGACATTAATTCTCTACTGAAGGATATGTTGCTGAATGTATTAAAGCAGATCTAGTAGGAATATTCCTATTTACAAACGTTTCCTTTTCTTCACTCAACCCTTGCAATCCTGTATCAATTTTCTTATGTAACAAGACCTCCGTTGGCAGTACAGTCTTTGTAGGATACCTTTCAAATGCAGTTTCCTCGGTAATGAATTCATCCTCGCTTTCTAATCTTGATTCACTATCGTAGCTTACAAAAGTTTCTTCCGTATTCACGTTTATAGGATTCTTAATTGTATTCAATTGTCTCTGTCCAATTTCAAAAGGACTGCAATCTTCTAAGATTGCCGATTTACCAACATCCAGACTTCCGTTGAATAGAGTGTGGCAATCAGGTTTTGTGGTCTCTTCTACGATAACTTTCTTTTGGTAAATGTAACGCTCGATAATATTTGTTCCTGTAGCTTTCTGACATCTCAAGCTGGATAAAATTATGGAAGGCTGAGAAAAATATTCAATCAATTAATTAATCATCCAATAAAATAAATTATTACTAAAAACTACAATTTTTTTAATTATCTTACACAAAATTCGTTCTTTAAAATAAAAATAAATCATTGTGATTATTCCCATCGTTGAATCTATCGCAACTCTTTTTGTTTCGCAAGTTCTTTGTTAGTCATTGCCTCGTTGTTGTCTAATGGCGTGAGCAAATCTTCCGAAAAAGTTAATGAAACAACAGACACTAAGCAATGATTTAAGAAAGACCGTTCGCAAAAGCTTGTAAATATTTTAAATGTAGGATAAATATATCATGTACTTGCAAGTGAAATACACTACGTTCAGAAACAGCTCTGAGAAAACGAAGGAGGAAACATTCAACTTGCTAATTGTGCTTATGAAGAATAAATCAAATCAATCAAGACAATGTAACTTAGTGAAATTCCCCACTCTAAAAGTCCCCAAAATGCCAAAAAAAAAATCATATCTTGAAAATGTTTACTAGGTGTAATCCACTAAAAGCCTATATATAAGAGGCATAACGATAGTCCTAGAAAATGTAGTACTTCTAGCATTAGCAGTTTCAACCTTTTGTGTGGATTTTATGCCATCCAATTATGTGATTAGAATCGCACTATTGTACCATCATATAATCAGCAGCGAGCATAAAGGACTCATTCTTTTTATAAGTATATCTTGCGTTATTTAGTTCTAGGGTGGGAGGTTAAGTTGGGGGCTTTATGGCGCAGGCCCATATTTGGTCCAAATTGATTCAAATATATTCGATAACAAAAAATTCGACTCACCAAGAAGGAGTTGTTCAGAAGTTGTGACTGGTTCGATCAACTTGTTACGGCTCTGACTGGGGACGTATAGTCTTTAGTGACGATCCCCGTTTCCAACTGTGTCCTGATGACACCTGGAGACATCCAGGACAGCGTGGGGATCCTGCCCTTACTATAGCACGTCACACATGCGCACAACAGTGCGTTATTAGCTGGAGTGCCATCACTTTTGATAGCCGGACCCCTTTGGTAGTCATTTCTGGCACACTTACAGCACAGCAGTACGTAGAAGACATTCGACCGGTAGTACGTAGACAACCGGTATTGTTACCATTTCTATTGCGACACCCCGGACTTACTTTTCAACAAGACACACGGCACGTGTTGCTATGAGTTGTCTCCAAACTTTCCCAACACTTCCTTGACCAGCTAGGTCTCCTGATCTCTCTCTCATAAAGCAAATTTGGGACGTTATGGGAAAGCGATTACACCTATCCCGGAGTGTTGACCATTTAGAACGACAGTTTCAGACAATTTGGCAAAAAAATTCCGCAGGGTACCATCCGGGAACTTTTTTAGTCTATGCCACGCCGGGTGACAGCTTGCATACAGGCCAGAGGTGGACTCACGTCTTATTTACTTCCTCCCTTTGTAACTGTCAAATTCTGAAATAAATCATTCAATTGTTCTGAAATTTTAAGCGTTTTTCTATGTATGTTCTTCACATCTGCCAATTTTTATCGCAATCGGACAGCTCCTTCTTGGTGCGTCCGTTTTTGTTTTTTTTTTTGTTATAGAGCGTACTATACACAAACACAGAGTCAAGTAAACAACATATACACAAATGAAGTTTTACTAACGCAAAAGAGAGAAACGCACTCTGGGTAAGTTATAGTAATCGGTACAACTCACAGGTATATTAGTTCTAGAAAAATATTCTATGCTTTTATCAAATATTTCTTTTAAGCATTTTCTAGGCCAAACTTCATGCCTAAATTTCTTTACCTACATAATACACAAATAATAAAACTATTGTAAACTATATAATTGAAACATTCAACAATATTAGTTTCTCTGACGATTCCAGCAATTGCTTTGACTGAAAGTTTAATATTTCTGGGTGTATCAGAAATTTGATCATAAGATCGACATTTTGATTCCATCATGTTAAACATTATGTTTGAGAATTCAATCTGAAACACACATGATTCAAGATATATAATTAGATAATAGTTTATATTTCACACTTACATCATTTATTGGTCCAATCAATCCTCTTGGTCGACATATCAAACCTTTTTGACACGGGCAACTCAATACATACTTGTGTCCGAAATAGCTTTGTTTGGCGTTTGGCATATTACATCTGTAACCTAATAAATGAATCAGTTAATAATTATATGTACTGAAACAAATTTAAGACAGAAATCTGTTTTCATAAATGTAACAATTTATTGCTACTAATTCTCTCTCCTCTCTCTCTCTCTCTCTTTCTCTCTTTCTTTAGTTAGTTGTACGGCTATATATATATATATATATATATATATATATATATATATATATATATATATATATATATATATATATATATATATATATATATATATATATATATATATATATATATATATATATATATATATATATATAACGAAAAAATCGACGCACCAAGAAGGAATCATCCGATTGCTTTGAAATTTCGTATGCAAAAATATTTTGACCAATTATGCAACTGATTAAAATTTGGTGTCCAATGAATGAATAGTGCGATATCCACCGCATCGGAACTGCGCATCCAGCAGATGTATATAAGGAGTTGTTCTTGAGCTGTTGTTAAACATTTCTGCTGCATTGCGATTTAGGATACCTTTCAACGACTGAAAAAATGCCTCGCCGCAGGATTCGAGTTCATTACGAGCAACTTTCAGAGTTTGAAAGAGGTCGTATCATTGGCTTGAAAGAGGCAGGTTGGGCAAATCGGAGAGTCTCTCGTCATGTGAGTCGAAGCGATGCGGCGATTAGAAGATGCTGGCAAGAGTGGATGGACAGTGGCAGATTTCAGCGTCATGATGGTAGCGGTCGACGTAGGGCCACAACAAGTCACGAGGACAGAGTGATTGTCAGATCAGCTGTCACAGCGCCTGATTCATCGCTATCAACCATCAGTCGTGCGACCCACACACGAGTGTCCACCATGACCATTCACAGACGGCTGAGTGAACGAAATCTACGCTCGTACCGACCGTTACGCCACCTGCCACTTACGCCTGTACGCTGTCGAGCCATATTACAGTGGTGCTTGGCTCGATCGGGCTGAAATGATGCTGACTGGGGACGTATAGTCTTTAGCGACGAATCCCGCTTCCAACTGTGTCCTGACGATCATCGAAGACGTGTCTGGAGACGCCCAGGGCAGCTTGCCGATCCTGCTTTCACTATTGCACGCCACGCGGGCCCTCAACAAGGAGTTATGGTCTGGGGTGCCATTTCCCTTGATAGCCGTACCCCTTTCGTCGTCATTAGAGGTACACTTACTAAACAGCAGTACGTTGACCACGTTCTGAGACATGTTTTGCTACCATTCCTTTCGCAGTACCCTGGGCTTATTTTTCAGAAAGACAATACCATACCACATACGGCACGTGTTGCTATGAACTGTCTTCAAGCTTGTCAAACACTTCCTTGGCCAGCCAGATCACCAGATCTCTCTCCCATCGAGCATGTCTGGGATATGATGGGAAGGCGACTGCATCCGGTAGGGAATGTTGATGACATAGTCCGACAATTGGAGCAAATTTGGTAAGAAATACCGCAGGAGACCATCCGGGAGCTTTATCGATCCATGCCACGCCGTGTGGCAGCTTGCATCCAGGCTAGAGGCGGGTCAACACCTTATTGAGATCGTAACTCTAACTCTGAAATAAATCATTGAATTTTTCTGAAATTTTAACCATTTCTATGCTGTACATAATTTTCTTATCCACCAATTTTTGTCTCTATCGGACAACTCCTTCTTGTTGCGTCGATTTTTTTTGTTATAGAGTGTATATATATATACATCATTCAAATGTGCAAATTAACGAAAGAACAAAATGGAAAGCAAGGGTATTCAACCAGAAAACGAAAGTTAAAACTAACCATGCAAGCGCGCTGAAAGCTGCAGACATAGCATGGAAAGCAATATAATTACTAAAACAAGAGGAAATTCAAACAAAAAAAATTCTAAAGTAATTTATTGAAATTGAAGTGTTGGTGGATCATTACGTCATCAAGGAGGAGCCGGACCCATACAACACAATATGGTATTTTCTACATATATATAATCCACAAAACGCTAAGAAATTGCTCATATACTCCCCCTGCTAATTTCTTTTAGATTTTATTTTTTGAATTTGCTCTTGTTTTAGTAATTATATATATATATATATATATATATATATATATATATATATATATATATATATATATATATGAGTGTGTGTGTGTGTGTGTTTGCATGGGAAAGCACTACATTTTAGTCTAATGCCTTTCTTAAAACTTACTGTATTCAAAATTATTTTACATGAAAAAACTATTTATACCATAAATTATTAGTTATAGTATGAATTGTTTTGGTAATTTTATAGTATACTTTATGGAATTCATATCATAAATTTCAGAATGCTGTTATTCTTTCCATATAACCTGTGTTTAAGTAAGTCGATCATTATGAAGATTTTTAGAGAAAAATCTAACATACGATAGAAAACCGATTTGAACGCATAATAGTTCATTAGATGGTTAATTTTGTTTTGTGGCGCTATATGAGTTGTATTTTGCTAAACACAAGGTACTATATTCAACGTTTCAAGAAAGCTACCATAAAGGTAGAAGGACAGACGGGGAAAAGGGGAAAGGAGGAAAAGATCATTGGGGGGGGGGTGATAGGCCTCGGGTTTATGATGTTAAAAAGTAAACCCAATGAACGTAAACCCATTAGAAGTGAATGAAAATAAATTTTTCGGCTGACGTTTTACACAATAGTGCATATATTTCATGGTTTTACACATACAAAGCATTGTACAAAATTTCAAACAAAACAGTCCCTTATGACTGAGCATTTTAAGACATTCTTCGGGGGTTTTATTGCCGAATTGTTACCTGCTTCAGTGAGCTTGAGACATTGTCCCCTTCCAGGTATGTGGTAAATATGCAGAGCAGCGCAGCATTCATCCTTTCCGCAGTCTTCCTGCGTGAGGCACTCTTTGCTGTAAGCGGAGACCTTTGAAATTTCAATAAAGTGTTAATGCCCTCATATGCCCTGAAGATTTAAGTTGTTTCAATACATTTAATTTTGAAGTTAAATTTTTGCAAGGTTGTAAGTACCAACAGCAATTTCTATTATCTCGTTTTGTCGTCTAACTGGTGTACATTGCCATGGGGTAGTCCTTAACAAAAAGCTTTTGGTCCACACCTTGAAGTGTAAAAAAAAATTATCCGGATTATTATTATTATCTCATTTCTATTACCATGGGCATCTATTATTCAGACAAATCAAACATATCGCACCCCGGCAAGAAAAGCGACACAACTCAAAATTGCAGAATTTGAGAATTATCAACTTAAGGAATACTATAAAACTTTTATTGAAAGAGTAAAAGTTTCTTTTAAATTTTAGGTAAGTATTTATGGTGGTAACATCTATTACATTCTATAGAATAACAATGTTACACACTAGGGCACCTCATACATATTTTTCAATGACATAACAAAAAAAAATTTATTTTTTGACTTGTGTCACTTTTCTTGCCGTGGTGCGCTATGGAGTCTTACTTTCCCTAAAAATTAACTATGTTAATAAATGTTTAATAAATCCATGGAGCCTGTTTATAATGCATAAAATGTAATTACAACTACTGTCAAGTATTACACTTCTATGCTCAGATGGCACAATGCTATAAGTTACTTTTTTTAATATGTCGTGACAGCAATTTTAAGATTCAAGATTCAACATGTGGTTCTGTGGTTTTTGATTTATTACAATTTTCCCATTTTTGTTTTCTTATAAACTGAAAGAAATAGACTCACGGTATTGTTCCACCTTCTAAACGTTAACAAACCAGACTCCAGGATGGGACATACTCAATTTTTTGGGAAAAGTGACCTATAACATTTTGCCATCTGAGCACAAACTTATTACTAACGTATTCTAGAAACAGCCCAATTCAATACGTAATGTATATGTAAGGGGGTCCGGAACATAAAAATCGTCAAATTTTCAGTTATTTTTTTGTTTTATTTTAAGAAATTATCTGTGTTTTTCTGCTTAAAATGACGTCTAAATCATGTTTCTATCTTAATTAGAACTAGAGATATAATAATTTTTGTGGTGCGTTGTTTTGAAAATCTAACACTCTTGAAAGTTGTTGTCATGGCAACAACATCTGTCTTTAAAACTTTAAATGCGTTTTTCTCCATGATACTTTTTTTTTTCAAGATTTCCTGCATTCAAATTGCTATAAGTCGAAAACCAATAAAGTTTAAGGGTTAAAATTTGAAATATATCTTTTTCAAACATTATACTTTAATTTTGATTCAGCAAATTTGAAACAAATATTTACTTTTAAAAATATGACTTTTTTTAAAAAAAGTACCTTAAATTTTTCAAAAAGTTTCAATTAAATATTTTTTATTTTTTATTGTATTAATATTTTTTTAAATTGTTGAATCAAAATTAAAGTTCATAAATTTGTGAATAATTTACTGCAAGAATTTTGAAAATTGATCAAGAATATTTTGAGTTTTAGCTATTTAAAATAATCCCTTTTTTTCCAAAAAATTTAATTTAAAATTTTTAAAAACTTTTGGAAAAAATTTTTGTTGTGATTTTGCTTATTAGTTAGATGGGTAATCAGTACAAAAAAATTCTAAATTCTAAATTAATTAATAAAAGAAAATTTTCAATGTATCCCGGAACCCTTAAAGTGAAATTAATTTCCCAAAGTCTGTCCATTAATTTCTGTATCGTATCGGCAAATCAAAGCCATCCATTGTGAACTACTTACGAAAGGTTACTAATATTATTCATGGGTGTTAATACAAAAATTTTCATTAAAACCATTGAACTCATAGTTTTTGTTGAAGGCATCTTTGAGACTTGCCGTCCCTACATGAAGTACTATTTCGATAATAAACAAGTTTCATCGGTGAATGATCTCGTGGGATTTCACACACGCGGGCTAATTGCTTGCAGTTACTTCTTCTGAACAACTTGCTGATAACACTAAAACGTGCAATGTTTCGCTCGAAACTCGGGCTTCCTATTTCAGGTGTTTCGTAACTGAAATTCAGGGAACATTTGTCCTCGTCTCCATTGACTAAAACTGGGTTTTACTGAAATGAGGGGAAATGGTTTGGGGAAACTCGGCCTTATTTCATTTAATGGAATTTCCTCGTCCATTGCAAGTCAAATTATTTCAACCTTTCGCGAGTGCTTTTAAAATACTTAACACCTATCAACAGTTAAGGCCTCGTTTGCTTTGCAGCATAATGGAATACTTAAATCCTGAAATATTGTATTGATTATTTATTCCAAATTACTAAGAAAAAGAGGTACATTGTTTCTAGTAAATTAATGTGTGGAGAAATCAAACACAAATTTAGTTTTAATCTTTGTACCTTAGTTTTATAGCACCAGTATTTGCTCGAATTATTGTACTGTCAAAGAAATGTTCAGAAATTTTAATATTAATGTAAATTAAATTATCTTTAGACTTTTAGATAAAATATTTTGTACCTTTCTTGTACTTAAGGAATAATTGATGATTAGCATAGCCTTTGCAACTATATTAAAATTGTTGTAGGTGAATCTTTAAAAATAATTTATTTATTTAGTTTCGTGGAGAAAATCCCGCTATCACATGCTATTATTCATACATTCATTACTCTTTTTGTTATTTGCATTAATTATGAATTATATTTAATCATTAATTTTTTTATTTCAGTACTTTTTTGTGACGTTGTTTATTTTATTAAAAGTCATAGCTATTCTGATAAGTTAATTCACATTCATATATCTCAAGGAGAAATCCAAGGGAATCCGGATTGTACTTGCATTCGGTGAACTAAAAGCTTTCCAATCCATATGCTAAAAATATTCACATATATATGGATTACGTCATATTAATTTTAACATTATATGGATGACATTACTTGTGCCCATTACATTATTTGTGATTTTTGTAAAAATCTCTAGAAACCATGTTACTGACTCACTGGCATGTCATCATCTAACCCTGGTTCAAAATTACATGGTGTTGTCCTCTTATCTTTATCGTTGGGATTGATCCCGGACCGTCATCAATAGCCCATTGTGTTGCTCCATTACGACGTTGATTAAAATACCTACCTACCTACGACTGACGTGTAAAACTGTTAAAAAGTCACTTTAGAATGTAAAATTAGCAATTAACTTCAAAAAGTAACTTTTTGGCAAAAAAAAATTTTACGTATTAAAAGTTCTCATGCTATTAAAGTGTCGATCCTTTCTTGATGTCCCCAAAGAGAGTTTTTTTTTCCACACCCCCAAACTGCCCTCAATTCAACTTTACCTTCACCGTCCCACACTTTTATCTTCTTTTCATCCCCTTGTTATTTCTTGCACTTCATCTGTTATCCACTTTTCTTTTTGTGTTTGCATTTGTTTCATTGCTTATATGGAGTTTGTCTTTTTTTTGGATCTTGCGGCATTTAACCCAATCACAAATCAATCAATAATTTCTGATTTAGCATACCAAAGAGATAAAATATAACTATACTTTAATATATTTTCGATTATATGCACTTCATACGTATATACGCGTTCCCTAACTTTTTTTAAAATGCTTTAGTGTTAAATTGTTACTACATTTACTATACAGCGTAAATGTTTTTAGCTCTTATATACTGTTATTCATCAAAAGTGGAACACCATCAAAGAGCTGTTGGATTGACCAGAAATTTGGCAGTTCGTATATTTATCATAACAAACAATTAAAATCTCTACTGAGTATGTAATTAAAAAGATCTCCAAAGCAGGCTGAAATGTGACACGGAAGAAATAAAAGTCCTCAAATAGCAAATCTCATACCTTGTATAAGCAGATTCGATTACTATGGTTTTGCTAGGAACTGAAACATGACTTGTCGTATTACGATACATTATGTACAGTTGCAGGAGTTAGTGAGAGGAATAATTATTACATATCGAAAAAAGGCGGTTTTCATGTTGTAATATTGCTTCACACTTTGAGCGAAATGCTAGTACAATTTTGCATAGTTAGATACAATGGACAGTAGAAGGTTCCATGTACTGTCGTGAAGGATCTGTATCTCGAAATGCTATGTCAGAAAGGGAAGATAGGCTCCTACTACGCCTGACTGTGACGAATCATTCAGTGATATCGTTACAACGTTAGCACAATAGATGATAGCGACACATCAGATTATGTCTACCAGCACTGTTTGCCGACGATTGCTCCACTGAGGGCTCTTAGCTCCATATACCGTTACTGCAAAGTCATTTAACCTTACATAATAGCCGTTAAGGTATTCAATGGGACCAAGATCGAAAACACCGAACTTTAAATGGGAGCGAATGTTTATCTGGGGGAACAAAAACAATCTCGTGACTCATGATAGTATGATCCATGTTTTTCAAGTACAGCGAGGTACAACATACGGAAGGGTGCATTGAAGAACGTCTTATTGGTCCTGCTCCAGGCGTAATAGTTTGGGTTTTGAATTTCATTTTATTCACGCTACCGCTTTATATGGGCAGAAGGCAATATGAATAGTCAGTGGGTATAACGTAGCGCTCTTGGAACCAGTAGTCCTACCCCTCATTCAGACCCTCTTTGGAGCTATCTTTTAACCGGGCAGTTCTATCTTCAAGACGTTCGAATGTTCAGCATTTCTTCTGTGATTGACAAATGCCGCTACTTTGACCTGCTTGGTCCCCTGATTTGTTTTCCTTTAAAAACGTGTGGGACATCATTGCAATAAAATTTATCCATATGTCATCACCCGCTTTGTGGAATATGTGTGATGGCATATCGATGTGGACGAATTGTGGATGTATGTTTAATCTGCGTATAACGATATTTCACATCACGCTATCCTGAACTTTTTAGGTCAATGTCTTTATCGTGAACAAGCTGAATGTTGGAACACTCATTAGTGATCACAGCAACTTACTTTTGGATTTTACAATTCTCTAATTCTACTCATTTATTCATTGGACCCGCATTTAATTTCTGCGACCCAAGTCTTTTTTGGTGTTGCACTTTCAATATTAGTGTATACAGTGAATGTAGGTTTATGTTCTTAGATATTAAATTTTTTATTGTTTATGTAATTTTTCAACTATTTAATATGCATTTAAACAAAATCGATAGTTTTCGTATATTATTACCAAGTCTAGGATTTTATGTACAAAATTTGTTTTACGAATGCTTTATAAAAATAAACTTACAATTCCCCAAGCTGTAAAAAATGTCCTGAAAAGAAATTACATCAAATTAACACTTTTGGTAACCTTTCTTTTATAAAAAGAAATATAAGGCTTACGTTATTTAAAAATAAGTCCTATAAAGAAAAATACCAATGTAATTTATAGTTATTACGTCAAATTTAAAGTGAGAATCTTAATAACAAAATCATTAAATTTAATATTTTTTATTATGCCGAAAGGCATTTGTTTTAGTTTAAAGTTTAATGTTTTTTTTAATCTCTCCAGAATTCCAAAGAACAAAAAATGCAAGATTTTCAAGCAGAATAATTTTCTCTAGTCTATCCATGCATGTCAAAAACATTGGAAATAGAAAGATAAAATTGAATGGTGAATATTGACCTTGAATGTAGGGTTATGAGAATATGTAGAATGTACTATGTCCGTGTACAGTTTCCTAAAATTTCACTAAAAAAATGTCTTCCCTCAAAGGAATGAATAGCTTCAAAATGCCTTATAATTACTAAAAAACATCTCAAAATGTACCACTTTATGTCAAAATCACGAAAAAACATAAAAATATCTTTAAATCAGCTTAGTTTTATGAATTATATTTCTATTCACGAAACATGTCGGCCTTTCCAATAAAGATGAAGAAACATCGCAAGTCCTTATTATTATACTCTTGTTAACTAAGAACTGTAAAACTCTAAAACCAAAAAATTGTATTTCATTCATGATTTTAAAATATTCAAACGTGACAAGCAACCTTACCCTTAGAGTCATAAGGAGAGCAAACGTCAAAATCAATTTCATGTTGAAGTTAGTACAAGGCGTGAGAAGAAAAGTTTCTTTAACTCAAGTTGCAAGCATTCCGTTTTATACCTGAACTGTAAATTCATCTTTTGTCATATTTCCTTATTCATTTAACCGGAATGTATTTTGTGTTGAAATGCAATAATTACATATTCAGTGCATTCTTTTCACCAGGAACTGCTAGTTTTTTCTTTTGGTATTGTTCAAATTCAATGGATTTCACGTATTGAAAAGGAATTCGATTGTTGATTTCCGTACTGTTACGATTCTCAACATATGAGTTGCTTTCTTAAGGACAACTGCGAGAAAGAATAATAAGTTAAAGTAAATGGAATGCGCACAGCTATTGTTCTATTTTCCGGATATTTCTCAAGTGACATCTTACTTGAGAATCGCAAATGTTAGGCTGGTAAGATTTTTGTACCAATAATAATTGAAGTAGCTTGTTTCTGACAAAGCTTATGTATGAGGGGTTTGTTTATTTGCATTTTACTGAAATATAGTTTCGTTCAAGAATTTAATCTGACTGCTTGAATATATTTTTCAAAATATTTATTCTTACGACTGTCAATTTTTAGTTTTATAGTGTTCCATCGACCAGTCTTGGTGGTCTCTTTAATTCCCATCGAGTAGGAAAGAAAAGGACCGTATTTCGACAAAGCAAACCAAATCGATCGGCTTTACTTCAATTTCGATTGCCCTGAATTGTATCAAAAATTGCTTTACTCACTACCAAAGCACACATTTTCTGCTCCGACAGTAAAAATTGACATTCTTGAACTATTGATATTATAATGGTTTCAGTGCGTACTTTTTAACATTTTGATTGGTACTTCGCATGTGCTGTATGTCAATGTTCTTGCAACACCAATGAAATACGTTTTTTGAAAAACTATCCATTCTCTACAACTGAAGAGCGAATACGTCTAAGTGTATGGGGCAAGACAATGTTTTGTTTTACTCGAAGGTTGAACGAAACTAGATCCTATTGCTGGTTTTAAACATTTTCTAAAGGATTTAGCCAACATATTGACAATTAATTTAAAGAAACAGTTGAATCAAAATTTTGTTCAACAGCGTAAATGAAAAAACGAATGTTGTATTACTGAATGCTCAAAGGGAGAAAGCAAACACTTTTATAACACACAATGTTAAAAATTTTAATCTTGTCTATATACAGCAAACTACTTTAAGGTAACAGTAATACTGAGAAAATTTAAGTTAGAAACACGTGTATCTTTAAACTATCAAAACCAGTCAATTCGATTCATCAATGCAATTTAAATTTGTAATTACTGTTCATACTAGTAAACATTTTCTTGTTTCCCGTGATTAAATAGCAAGTGCCTGACCAGTTTTATTTCTTTGAAGTTGTAATGATATATTGTTTTATAGCCAAAGCATATATCAGATTGCTCTATTTTTTGTTACAGAACAAATACTTGTTCAGGAGTGTGAGCAAAGTTAAAAATACAAGTGTTTCTATTTGTACCAGAGCTTTCATTTTCTATCCATCAAACATGAAGTTATACCATATCTAGTTATTTGAAGTACAATAAGTTTCGCTGTTGTTAATGGCTTGACTCTTATTTAGTCTTTTTGCTGTCCTTGATCGCTTTGCTGATCACTTCTTCTTCAATAACTTTACCCCCGTCCATTTCTTCGTAGATGATTTCGACGCCATCGTCCCCTGGGACAGGCTTTTCGACAGGCTTTCCATCGGTTTTAGACTGTTTACGACACTTTAATGTCAACACTGCCATAGGCTGTAAGAGTATAAATTTGTTAAATTCTTTATACATCTCTGTAAAGATAAATGTAACTTTTACGAAAGTATTAAAGTTTTTTGCGGTAGAGAGAGAGGGTAATTTTAAAAGTGACCGTGATTTAAATTGTGGACGCATTGGACATCGTTTCTTCAATTACATCATTACGTGCAACTATGCCATGTGTGTCTTTGCATGTTAAAATATTTTAAGAAACGTTATCGTAAAGGTATTGTAGTCTCAAAGTTCTCTTGGTACAATCTTCTATACAGCTTTTCCGTAAGGACCATTACTTTAAAGCCAATACTTCCCACAGGCTGTAAGATTATGTCAACCATTAATTGACTTGCGCGTGTATATATGTGACGGAGTTCAGTTTAACTATTACAACAGTTACGGCCGTTTTCATGAAATTATTTTGATAGAAACTAGTTTATTGAAGTTTAACCATTTGCCGCGGAAGGCGAATGCAAAATGGAAGGAAGGACATATCGCTAGGGTTCCTTGGGGTTTTGGAGGTCCGTTTTTATTATAGTGAAGTCAGATACTCCATCTGTGAAGTATAACTAGTATTTTAAGAGTTTAAAACAAAATTGTTTATCTCTAGCCACAAAGTTTAATCTTCATTTTGGTAGTAAGGTTCCTAAAACCTCACAAAAGAAGAAGACCTGCTCCCGCTGGTGATGACTACTGATCTGAGTTATCGAATGCCCTTGATTTTGTCACGACACTATGGAAAATTATTTGTTTATTATGAAAAATACTTATTTTCCGCTTCGTGTACCTGCCCCAACAGTAGTAGAAAACAGAGTGCGCTGGCAATGTTTACAAGCAATGCTTTTTTTTTTTAATCAAGGAAAAACTTACTCCAAGTTTTTCTAGTAGTGGTAATGTATTTGATTTGACGACCCTGTAAATAATCTTGAGCCAATTTTGAGACTAATATTTTTCGAAAAAAAAAAGAAAAAGATTCAACAAAAAGCATGTTTTATCAGTGGCGTTTTTAAAATTTATTGAAAAAGTCACTATTGTTACAAATCCCGTTGGTGAACGTGAACTTCTAACGTATCATATCCAAAGACCGGAGTAAAAAGGGAACTAAAATCACTGTACCATGTTTACTCATAGTTTCCTATATCACGGCCAATTTAGGTTTACATATTTCCGCATTTGCTATATCTTCATTAAGGCCAGCTTGTCTTATATTCTTTTGTTGGAATTGGAAAAAGAGTTTATACTTACACCATATACTAATTCTCTAGTTGCCATTCTTGAAGTACAAATTAAACCTTCTCGACAAGGGCAGGCAATAACATATTTTTCTCCATACTTTTTAATACTGTCGCCTGGCATACTGCAGCTTTCGCCTAAAAATGCATGATTGAAAATAATTTTTAAGCAAGATATATAAATTGATTAGAATCTAAAATTAGGTTTGGGAAAAATTCGTTTCCTAATAATACTGGCAAAGCAATCTATGTTTGACTGATATCTCAAGACACCGCTCTGCTCAGCTAACATACACAAAAAAGCACACAACTTTCATTTTTTCTACTCATTTTCATATCTAAAATACACAGATTTCGTCCTTAAACCTCACCAAGTGTTGCGATGCACATAAAAACGTGCTCCTACTTACTCACAATTTTATATCATTTCATAACTAAGCATGTGTACTGAAGTAATAAAAACACGTGTTCTGTTCTGAAAATTTCGAATTATATACTCGCTATACAGAGTTATTCGAAATGAATCATCCGATTTCAGAATTCCATATTTTTAAAAATAAACGACACAGAATCTTAAGAAATACATGAATACAATGAAAAAATATGAAAGTTTTATACTGTGAAGAATAGATGGTACTCGTGTGTTCTTCCTGGAAACTATTTCACGAAAGCTCTTTTAGAAGCTTTTCAGTGGCAGAAGTGATAATGTCGTATGTGGCTTGGATCTGTTGCAAATCTGGCTTTTCTGCCAGATAAAGGAAGATGTCTCCAACTTCGTTTACCAACACGATGGGACACCACCCCACTGGGCTACATAGGTCGTCGTTTCCTTAACACGGAGCTACCTCGCAGTTGTATTGGTCGCAGTGGACCAGATGACTTGAAGTTACACAGCTGGCCACCTGATATGACCCCATGCGATTTTTTTTCTTTGGGGGTTTGTAAAAGATAAAGTGTATACGCCGCCATTACCCACAAATTTATGTGAACTTAAACAACGGATTTCTGCTGCTCTACAATCAATTACCAATGACACTGTACAACGTGTTTGGCAAGAATTTACAAACCCTCCTGACATTATACGTGTAACTAAAGGAAGTTATATCGAACACATGTAAAACAATTTCCATATTTTCCCTTGGTATTTATGTATTACTTATCATTCCGTGTCGTTTATTTATAAAAATATAGCCTTTTGAATTCAGATGATTCATTTTGAATAAACCTGTATAAATATTACAGAATTCTCATATTTAAAACTTTTGAGGTTCGTAATTTTTATAGCGATGCACTGTTACTATAGGTTTAAAATATTCTGCATTTCACACTTACAAAACCTCAACACAATGGAGGGCAGGTTAAATTTCAATCTCTTCAAACTTGAAAAATAATTTAAAGATTTATTTATGTATATACATGAAATTTTGCGTCTAGATACTTACTTTCTCTTGATAGTTTGCGACATGTACCTCGCCTACTAGCTTTCATTGACATGGTCACACAACATTCTTCTTTTCCACACTGGTCGGCATTCGAACAGACCTTGCTGCATCCTAAGGCCTGAAGTTCAAGAAATTAAATGTTACAATTATGTTCTCGATGACATTGAAATCCATTATCCGCACACTAAACTAAAAACTAAGAGTAATGAATTAGATTTTTTTGTCTGATAAGGATATAATTCACTGGTTCTACAGTGATGTCTACTAATATATGTCTTGTCTTGTTGTAAACCTCGACCAGCAAACATGGACTTCAGAGACGAACCAAACCAACCAAATAAAGTTACCCATTGTAAAAGGTAATTTTTAGTTAACGTCGTACTAGAGCAACACAACGGGCTATTGACGACGGTACGGGATCAGTCCCTTAAGGGAAAGATCCGAGGACGACACCTCGTAATTTTGAACCTCGGTCAGATGACGAAGCAACACCTGAGCTGGCCCATTGTAAAAGGATTAATCTCGTAAGCCCTAATCGCAAAATATAGACTATTTTTAGTTTTTACGGAATTTTAAAGCACTGCACGTATTTAAAAAGACTAGGGAAATTTTTTAATTTGTAAGTTTTAAACATGCAATTTCGTACTACATATCTACCATCGCAACAAAAAATATCCAATGGAATAACTTATATCTAAAACATAGCTTAAATAAAAAAAGGCAATAGAAAAAATATTTATGCCTTTTCTTCAAGTTTCAGTGTTTCTGCCTTTCCAGACATAATATTTGTGGCGCCAGCTTTACAGATTTTTTTTGAAGAAGTATTCCCCAAACAGACTTCGGAATTCAAGAGGGATTAACAAAATAAAATTGTTAACGTATCTTTAAAAGGTCCCTGCTTTTGGATTCTGAAGAGTAAGTATTCTTTTTGACGAAAGAACAAAAGGTATATTGGGCCATTACAAATAAAAAAAGGAATGTGACGATGACGAAATCTAAACTGAGGCAATAAATATAGTTTACAAAGATAATCAGAAGTATTGCACTACACTCATTAATTACAACATTCTGAAACAAATCCCATTGAGTCGTATCATTTCATCAGTTCGGTTCTATATAATTCTGTTCCGCAGCTTTAGTAAATGCTTGATAGTCTCAAGAAGTGGACTATCATCAAGGTTGCAAGAGTCTTCTGATTAGGACAAAGCACGAACTATGAAGAGGATGAGTTCGAGATTACACAAGGTATTGTTATTTGAAGACAGGTACCACTACATCTACTCAGTAATTTAGCTGTGCTATGAAGACGTAAGAGGACATGAGTATTTCACTGTAGAATCATAACCTGAATACACTGTATATAATCCTATCGTCCATGATCCCCCTAAATCCACTTGCAATGCAAATAATGATGTTTATTAACAGTATAAAAAGGCGGAATGGAAACGCACCTTTCAATTTGTGTTTCCAGATTTCAATGATCCGTCATACGAAATGTTCGTGAAATTGAGATGTATAATTAAACTATTAAAATGTGTATATGTTTGTAGTGTTATCGTGTGATATACTTTACTAAATTGTTTTTCCTATTTATAATTATTTAATTTTTAAACCGCAATGTACTGTTTCCAAATAGAAAGAAATTGAACTGATTGCGAAATTACATTGGCTCTTTTAAAGTATTTTTAGTTTCGAGAGAATGCGAAGGATCGTCCTGCCTAACGTTGGACTACTCACACCTGAAGGATTTCAACAAACCCATACATTTTTAAGAGACCCATTCAGATACACATACATTTATATAACCAAAAATATTCGTCCGTTAATTATACTGACACCGTAATTCAAGTATTCAAAGCTATTTTGGAATATATCATGTTATTAAGCATACCTCTTAGAGTTAGCTGATAAAAGATTCCATTGCTAGTAATAATTCCATTAAATTTTGATGCATGTGCTGCAATCTTTTGAGCTGACTTTCATGAGTTTAATATCTCTATGCATACCTATCTTGCATTAGATTTGTTATACTCACGTGCATTATATTTCATTGCAAAAATGGAATCATGAATCTTAGAATACGAGATGGAAAGAAAGAAATTTTCCCCAGTGTAATATTTTTTCATTTACTGTGTTTATGTTACCCATGATAGTAAACATCGTAAACTGGAAAACTACCGGGTAAAACTGACGCGTAACTAAATTCCATGTACTCATTTCTATTACCATGCAGAACAAGCAGTTCAAATACCTAACAAGAATGCAGTAAAGTTTTGTTATTCCAAGCACTACTCCCTCAAGAGCTATTAATGTCATACATTTTAGATGGTAAATAGATTACATTTTTCATATATTTTTCTCCCGGAAAGAAATAATTCATCTTTTTCCTTGAATTTTTTTTCTAGGTGGGAGAATTCTTTATTTATTTAGAACCTCGAGAATTAGTTAAATATTAACACTTCGGTGCTCGTTCTGAAAACACTTGTTCTTAAAATATTAAAGTTTGCTTAACATAACCGTAACTTTTCTTTCCGTTTATAGTCTACGTTATGCGTAAAAATCTTTTGCTATTGTATTTTACGTGGCTGTGTCTTTAAATGGATGCTTTTAAGTCAGTGTGTAAAGTGAAAGAAGTTGCTGAAGATTTCTGTCACACCCAATATTTAAATACTACCTCATGAAAAGTAATGCAGTTAATGAGGCATGTGTTGAATGGTTGGGTTGGGAGTTTATGGTGCAAGAGCCGTAAATGACCTAGCTGTAAGACAGCCAGATAATGTCATGTAATGGACATAGGCAAAGGATGTTTTACTAACAAAGAATAGAGAAATACACCCAAGATAAATTACAGGAATTGAGCCTACACCACCTAAAAATCCCAGGTTACTAGCGTAGTGGTCTAACCCATTGAGTTACTGTAGCCCCAAATTAGATTTGGAAAATTTAGAACACAATTAGAGAATTGAATGAAACATCACAGTACACTGAATAAAAAAAAATCACTCGTATGTGTGCATTATTCAATTACTGAATAGTATGTCTATTGTTTGTAAAACAGATTTATCAATAGATTTACTCTAGTATCAAATTTTTAAGTCTACATTCACTTTGTCTACACAATTTTATGATTTGCAAAGCATTATATAATATGATACACTGAAGTATACGAAATATTTTAGAGCGTTGATTGAGATTTGTTGATTCCTTAAACAATGAGATTAGTGTAAATATAAAAACAAAGTGGGGTATGAGTTCTTCACAAATGCATTTAAATTAATTAAAATTTCACACTGCTATTTGTACTAATCTTTTTATTTTTAATCATGGATGGATGTACGAGTGTTTTATGGCAAAAGAGGCTAGTTTGGCCAAACTGCGTCACCAAACACTAAGTAAATTCTAGATTAATTACATGGCATTAAAATCACTGCGTAACATAAATCTATAAAATGTAAAACCCAAAAAATTGCAATTTACACAGTTTGGGGAATTAAGTTCCACTTCTCCAGCAATACGGTCTTCAGGGCATTTATATCTCTAGAAGGAGGATGTTTCCGTGCAACTGCTTTGCCAAGATAGTCGCATACGTTCTCTATCGGGTTTAGGTAAGGAGATTTTGCTGGCCACGGTATTAGTTCAATGGCTTCATTTTCAAGGAATTCGTCAACGAGGTTTGCTGGATGTGGACGAGCATTATCGTCCAGAAATAAAATATCTTACCCATTTGCACCTCTGAAAATCTTACATAACGTTCTAAGACCTCATCCCGATATATTTGGCCGGTCACAGATCTTCTGTTGAACACATGTAGAGGAGAGAGTACGTCCATCGATCATTATTCCACATCACACCTGCACAACCAAAACGGTCACATTCCATAATGTTCGAAGCAGATTTCGCTTTCGTGACTCCCTCCAGATGTAAAAACGCCTAGAATCAGATGGTAAACTAAACCTCGACTCATCAGTAAATAGAACATGGGTTCATTGGTCTTGACTCCAGTTCTGAAGTACTTTGCACCAATTAAATCGAGCCCTCTTGTATTGTGAAGACAGTGAAACAGATACTCTTGGCTTTCTGGCATTAGGGTCTTTTTCATTAAGCCTTTTGTATACTATTTGCCGTGATACAACAGTTTCCGTAGTGGCTGCAAGCTCTGAACTTAACTACCGAACAGTAGACTTCCTGTTACGACAGGCAGTTATTGTCATATATCGATCTTGAGAAGCTGTTGTTATACGTTTACGGAACTTGTCCAGGCCTCTTTACGAGAGTTACCAGGTTCCAGAGTTCTGAAACGTTTCCATAGCGCAGAGACTGTTTGACTTTTAAGACTGAATGAATTTGTTTTGCAGAAATTCACTCAGATATTCACTTTGCGCAAAGGGCTTGATTCACCGTCAGATGACGTAACGCCTTGATTTGCATATCATAAACCGTTTGAACACTTTTGATGGAATAATTCTAATTGGGATTGTCTTTCACACATTCCCTGCAAAAATGGATTGCATCGATTGGGTATTTCATGGAATATAGTTATTTTTGGGCATGTAAAGATAATTTTGGACATGAGTGTAGATCAATTTACAATGGATGTTCCGTAGCACATTGTGTGCGCTGGTGTACCGAACAAATACAGAAACGATTTTAATTGTATCTTTTTTTACTACCTTTTGCTTGTCCCAGCATAACCGGGTACTCTGCCATAAGCCTATACCACCCAAAGCACCATGATCCCAATTAGGAACTACCCAATTGGCACACTTAAAGTTCTCAAAGCTGAAAATGTTCTTTATATTCTTTCCTAACAAGTATATTACGGCACTGAAATAATTTTTAGTCTTCACCAGAAATGCAATATTAATCACCAGAAAAATAACGGATCTAAACTGAGTTCTGTAGTATTTTAGCAATATAAATTAAACAATGTAATTTGAATCATAAATGTTAAAGTTATTTATGGAATAACACGATTAAAAACGTTTCTTTTTTAATTTAAATACGATCGGAATCTCTTACCGCGCAGGCCAGAAAGAAAGTAGGTAATAGAATCCACTTGATGTCCATGGTCGACAAACTCAGGAAAGAAAATAAGCAAAATCCTCTGAGTACTTTTTATTAGGAACGAATTCCTCGCGAAAGCTATACTATCAACCTGTCATACTTTCACCTTTCGCTAAGCACGATCTCGATATTTAAGACCGGTACTCCACGCTAAACCTGTCAACATGCTGTAAATTTACATCGGTTGAGTATACTTACAATGACGTTTTACGATTCTTTTTGCACGTCCAAGTGAATAAAATAGACCCGGATGACTCGATGTATAGTCTTTCTTACAGATATGGAAAGTGGATCACGCTTTCTGTTTTTCTTTCGAGCTCCCAAGTTCCTTACATCTATTTTTTATTCTCTCATTTCTTTGTCAATATGTATAGGTTTCCTCATCTTAAAAGAAGTTTTACAATAGATTACGTTCGCGAAAAGGAGTTGCTTTTTATTAAGTTCATAAAAAATACGCTCATTTTTACTTGTTATGTTTGAATAATTTTTCTCTGTGACTTTTTTTTCTTATGAAACTCCTAGTCTTGTTTTACACTTAATTCTTCGTATCTGTGTGGTTGTACAATGTATCTCCGAGGAAAACTTCAAGAATCTTCTTTTAACTTTAAGAACAACCCATTATGTCTATGAGATTTATTGTTACTACATTATATGAAGACCATCCAAAGACAAAAGACAGTACTTGTGACAACGTGGATCACTTTTTGTCCTCTATCATAGCTCAAGTTAAATATTTAAATACTTTCCCCTAAAATTGCTCGCTCGTAATAAATAAATATTCCAATCTGACATACACCTGAGTAAACGAGTAAAGCAAGCGATAGTATTTATACAAATACAAATACAAATATTGACGACCAGCTACAGGCTCAAGCCCTACAAGACTGGTCCTTTGTTTATGAATTCCCCAATTCCCACTGACTATTCAATTGTATCTTAAATTCGGACACTCTCTTTGAATTAACTATATTTTCTGGCAACGCGTTTCATTTGTCTATTATCCTTTTAAAGTAGTAGTTTTACCTTAAATCCCGATTAAAATGTGTCTTATTCAATTTATACCCATGGCCCCTTGTTCTGTTATCCCTATAGAAATTTAAGCCCTCTGTGCCTATTGTTTTACCAACTTGAAAAGCTGAATCAAATCCCCTCTCCTTCTTCTTCTTTCCAATGTATACATGTTTAGCTCACTTAAATGTTCATTATTGTCGAGATTTGCTATCCCCCTTATTATTTTTGTAGCTCTGGGCTGAACCCTTTCAATTAATTCTATATCCTTTCACATATATGGAGCCCAGAATTGTACAGCATATTCTAGATGTGGTCTTACTAAGCCCTTATATAACGGCAAGATTATATTCTTATTCCGCCGACCAACCGGTCTAGTGGTCAAGGTATTGGCCTCTGGATCGGAAGGTTCCTGGTTCGAATCCGGGTCAGGGCATGGATGTAAATTGTGCTGTTCTTTGTTAGGGACAATGATGGTCCACTCACTGAGTGCCTCTTCACAAGTGACCATCACTCCTGGCCTTGTATAAGGCTACAATGACTTCGGTCAATTCTGTACTGTATTGTATTATGTATTGCATTTGTCTTTGCAATCAGTACCCAGCCTTGCCATTGGAAATAAAATAAAAATATATTCTTATCCCTTGAAGTTACAGTCTTTTTAATATAACCTATTAGCCTTTTTACCCGCAGCTGAACATTGGTGACCCATTTTAAAATCCCTGTGAATTATCACCCCAAAATCAGTGACTGTTTCTCCCTCCTTTACCTTTACTCCCTGCATACAGTACTCGTTTCCATTGTTCCTGTAACCCATATGTAACAATATAAAAAACGCAAGCGATATTGATATAGAAACTTATTGAAAACTTTGGTGAGGGATATAAGAATTAAATCTGTATAAATAAAAATTCGCTTTGAAGATTTTTGCCCGATTTTGAGTTATTTATCTTTTTTGAGTCATTATAATGCAGAATCAGTTAATTACGTGCTGGCGTCTGTGTGTTTCTGTTGGTGTGCCTATGTGTTTCGTGGGGCTTTTTCTCACGAAAGTGAAAAAGGGTTACTCTGTTAATTTTTTTCAATCTATAGTTATACAATTTACTAGTTCAACGCGAGGAAAGTCAGGTAATTGTGCTAGTTATAAATAAGTATGCAATTTTCTGTATGTATGACCCACAAGAAATAAGTTTATTTTTTATTTTTTTTTGTAGAATTATTAATTCAGATGTAATTTTGAGCTGTGAGTTTGAGCTATTACGTTCTTAATAATTGGGGTTTTCTAAGAATGTTTTACTGAACCAACTGCATTTTTGAGTTGTTCTATTTTAAATTAGATTATTATCGAGCTATTTAGTCATGAATAATGCAGCATATCAAGGGTATGTTTCAATGCGCACCCATTGTGTGTGATTACTCAGCAAAACATAATTCTAAGCACTTTATCGCAATACGTTATTTCTAGTGCCCATTATATCCTTATTTCAGATAGCTTTACAGCTAGATTTAAATGATGGTACAGCTCCGCGTTTTGGGAAACTGATGGTAGACACATTTTCGAGATCACGCTCAATTTCCATCAACCTATATAATAGACAAAAAAATATTCTGTTGCAACTTGGTAGTAACGTTAAGTATTTCAAGTCCTGAATATTTTCTTTTTAGTGTAACTTTAAAACCCATTATCTAGAAATGCAATAGTAATATTATAGAAAGTAACGCCTTCGTATCAGACACATCTTATTCCTCTGTTGTTTTGTTCGATAAAATATCAACTTCTTCAATTCATCGTATGCAAGAAAATTACCAGAAAATATACATGAAATGCAATTACGTTTATTGTTAATAGAAAAATACTCAAGTGTGTATGTGTATTTTATCTGCATGTGCTTTATCCATTCATACATTTCAAATTATTTCAGTTTCTTGGTGACCTTTCGTTTGATCTGCTCTATGACACATTGGTTGTACTCTCAGTAGTTGTACTTGAAGTACTTATAGTAGCTGTACTTGAAGTACTTTCAGAAGAAGTACTTGGAGTGCTTTCAGGTGACGTACTTGGAGTTGAAATACGTGTAGTTGATGAAGTACTGGTTGATGGAACTGCTGTTGTTGAAGAAGGCCTTTGACAACGCTGGCGCATTGTTCGTGCTAAACGCTAAAAATAGTTCCAAAAATTAGATTTGAGAAACTGATATTTTCCACACAGAAATTTTGATTGAATTCACAGAGTATTCCTTTATAATTACGGGATCTCCTTCCCAAAAATAAATTTATTGGACCATTCAAAAAGTGGTCAGTTCTCGAATCCAAAGAAAAATTGTTTTTTATACACCAATATCAATATTTACTTCGTCCTTGGATTAGTAATTAAATATACTTTGTAGTTTTTATTTTTAAACTTATTGTTTCGAAATTTAACGTTGCAGATTTCCTATTATGTTTCTTACGTTGCTGCTACAGATTTCTGAAACCTGGTAAAATTTTGTAATTATTATTTACAAGCATTTCAAAAATGTATTCATTTTTGTGAAACTTTTTGTTTAATTAAAAAAACCCAAATGGACATCTGAATGCGCATCTGGAATGAGTAGCTCAAAACATGACTAATTACAAAGATTTTGAACCATTTAAGGTGTAAACGAGAAAAGGTAATCTAATCAGATACGAAATTTCCTCTCCGTTGATGCATTTATATATCAAATGACGTGTACTAACTGTCGTTTAGTTATAGGTAATTTTTAATTATTCAAAATGCATATGAGAGGATTTTCAAGGTAAAGAAACAAACCAAATGGTAAGCAAAGATTCCACTTCCTGTACCCAAATGCTCTGGTATGATACCGAATTGGAGACCTTAAAATGGTTCATCGCCATTTTGGCAGCGCTCAACGTTTCACCTTCTTGGCGCTGACCTATCAACTATCTTATATATCAATTCAAAATTCAAATCTTTCGAATTTTTATTTGCAAAGTGCTGAAATCTTATTCGAAAAGCCAGCAACTAAACGTCATGTTCGGAATAAGTACAGGAAACACGTTCCACCGCAGAAACACTACCACCTGCATTTAAAGTTTGACAGAATATCTCTCATAAAAGAAATACAAGTATTTATTTTGCCTGTTGGATGTACTTACATTCGTGGAACCATTTCTAAACCCTCTGCTTTCGCAAGTTAAACCCTCTTGACAAGGACAACTTGCAAGGAACTTTCCTCCATAATACTCCAGAACAGCCTCTGGTTCGTTGCACCGGCGTCCTATGAAATAAAATAAATAAAACACTTCGATCACTACGTAGGAAGCCATTGTTCGACAGCTCTATGCAAAGTGAGAGAAATACATTTCTGTGAGAACAGACAAATGACAAATATTTGAAAATTGGCAGTAAAAACATTTTATTCGTTAGAGAGAACAAAACATCTTCTTTAAGATACCACTATATTCAAAAAATTAACAGAAATAATTTGAAATTATGGTGAATGTTTAAGAACGAATGAACCTCTCTTGACATAAATTAATGAAAATTAATTTATTTAATGGGTACAATACTATATACTAACCACCCTGTAAAGGAGTTTATAACTATCAAATCCACATGCGCGCTATTTAATGCATGCGTGTTTGCATGAAAATTCGATGAACATGACTGCATCACACAAAGAGTTTAAGAACATAAATTGTCCAAATGTTCTTAAATAAATTCAATATAATCATTTAAATTAAAATGAAAATGAATTTATTTAAAAGATGTATATTTATTTTAAACTACCATGAACTACACTACATAAAAGGTTGCTTGTTGTGTCAACGAATTTGCAATAAATTAGCCAAAATACTTAATTGAGTAATGTTAACAAAACTCATGAAAGAGCATCATTAAAACATTTCGAAATATCGAATATTTTTCACATATATTATTTGACAATCATATACAGTGTAACTGGGTGCGACTATAATAAAAGGGTGAAATTACTGTATTAATTTAATATAACTATACCCCATACAAATATAAAAGCACATAATAACATTAAAAGTCAATAATTAATAGACGGATTAAAAATATGTTTAAAAATTATTTTAAACATTTCAGCAATAAAATACTTTTTTCAACTTTACTAAAATAAAAGTGTTCAAAATATTAATATTTAAAAAACAAGGCTGAAATGTCGCATTGTAAAATACTGTTTACTGAAATGCCATTGCGATTTATTACTTTTCGACTCTACCTCAAACTTATATGCATGTATAACAGTACAAAACATTTGCAGCTTACACAAATGTTTTTACATCTTACCTTGTCGGCCGAGTTTCACGCATCGTCCCCTTCCAAACAAGTGTAATTGCGTTGGAGCAACACAACATTCGTCGGGACTGCATTCATCGGCATTGTCACAGCGCATACAATACGCCACTGTCTAACAAACAAAACAGAATGTTACTAATAAAAACACACCTAAAAGAAGCAACGTACGGTCAATCATTAATCTTTTCCCATAGTTTAATTCTATTCTATTTTATATTTGAATTCTAAAATTTTATAGTGCAGTTTGTTTATAGGTAAGTAGATAACGTCGCCCCGCGGCAACACAGCGGGCTATAGATTATGGTCTGGGATCAACTCCAAAAGGATTGGTCCGAATACAACACCTCGTAATTTCGAACAACCTGATAACAAAACCTGAGCTGGAACCCCACTATCCAAACTTCCACACCACGCCGACGGAAGGGCATTAGAGGTGACGACAGATTTAACGTGCGCCAACCAATCTCCCACCCGCACATGACAGTCTTTGATAGTACACGTGGGACAGCTTTTTCAAACATACAATCATCCGGTTGCTAATCTGCTTCTCCACCAACTGAGCTACCTTGTATGTGTATAGAGTTACCGCTGCCCAAATTTGTGTACAGAGTATATGTTATGATCAAGATGTGTTTTTAACCCTCTGTTACCCGTGGGTCGTTTAACAAATTCCCTGTGTATCTGTGTGACTAACGGATTAATAAGCGGCATGTAAAAGTGTAACAGTTAAGATTTATATGCCAGCATTGATTAGATTTTAGCTTGTTGGTTATTCGTTTAAGAAAACGTTACCCTTGTAATAGTTAATAGAAATTAAAGATGAAATTCAAATTCAATCCATAAAAACGAATAAAAAACTGCTTAGGTACAAACCAACTTTCATAATATGAATGTGCACTACCCTACAATAATGGACCGGACGCCAGCGGATTTGCATAAAATCCAACTACTTGTTGAGTATGTTTTCGGTGGTATGGCCTGGGACCTTTGCATGTTGTTCCTGATCAATTGAACGCCGACACTTACATGAAGATTTTGGATAATCAGGTTCTTCTTACGCTCTGGCAATTTCATGGAATGGACGAATATTACTTCCAGGACGACAACGCACCCTGTCATGTTGCAGCCTCTGTCAAGTAGTGGTATCAAGATATGAATGTAAAAACGTCTTCCCTGGCCTGCTCAGAGTCCCGACCTAAACCCCATAGAACATTTGTGGGACGAGTTAGAGCGACGCTTACGGACCAGGGAACCACGTTCTAAATCTACAGCTGAGCTGACGACATTCTTGCAGCAGGAATGGACGTAGATATCCATAGCTGCGCATCAAAACCTTGTTGAAAGTATGCCCAGAAGGGTTGCTAGTGTAATTGCGCACGTGCGGGACCATACCCCTATTAAAGCATGTATTATTTCCCTTATACCATAATATCTTGCGGTCCGGTCCATTATTGTAGGGTAGTGTATGTTTCCTGAAATTTGTCGCACAAATTAATTCAAGTGATATTTGTAAAACTCGTAAATATACATTAACCCTCGGAGCTGCACGAGATTTCAGACTGTTGTAGTATTGCATTTTCTCCCCAACAAGCACGCTAACTAACAAACCACATTGATTGATTGAAAGAGTCATGGGAAAGATTACATTAGTCTCGAAGGAAGATTTGGAAGAAATCATCCATGGAAGACCTCAGGAAATCCTTTGAGTGGTGCCAAATGATGAATGGAATGAATCTTCAATAAAGTCATTTCTTGAAATTACATACACGAAATACCATTAACAAACAATAAATTAGAATACTGTTTGATTACGAATTAATCTGTTTCAATACATTTTCAAAACATCCTACTAACAAACATGTAGAAAGCAAACTGGACAACTATTGAAAAATGAGGCAAAAATTTAAAATTGCTAAAGTTTACTACTGCTCGAATCATTAACAAGTGAAAATTATAGATTTAAAAATCCAACACCTTTGTTCACAAAATATATTTTTAAAGTAAAGTATTACCACCAAAAACAATTTTTTAAGTATCTAAAAAATAACCTACAAACTAAGTTAGAAGCATGTTGAATTACTAGTCAAGTAAAAAAGTTATTTTAGAAAATGAGATTTTACCATGCAGACCACGAAAATAGCAATCGTTGCTCCAAGCTTCATATTGCTAATTTGTTTTCGTTACAGGATCCAATTCACTCACACCAAAATTCTACTGAATTGTGAACATCAAAACAATAGGAGTGAAAGAGAACGCTGGGCTTATATACCTTCTCAAATGAACGATTTTGCACAGTCATCACTCAAAGTATTAATTATTGGTATTGCTTTATTCAATAACATACCTGACACAGTAAACATGCAGAAAGTTTTCACGATTCGTGTAACTGAATAAATCAGATCATGAGCTCTCTATAAGTACTTTCAGCGACATGATCTTGGTAAAGACCTTAACCTTCATTTCTGTTCTTGCAACGTGGTTGTTTTTTTTTCTATCCAGGATGGAAAAGTCACCCACGCTATAGTTGGAATTATATGTTGCATAAATATTAATCACAGTTTTGTATGTGGAAATTGTAAGAAATTTCTATCATCTGTGGAAACATCTTCGTGAATTTACAATTTCGAGTGAAGCAATCGGTACACAATGGCTTTAAAATTGAAAAATTGTTTTGTTATCCTGAAATGTGAATTTTATGGTGGTTGCAACTGTATCCGGCAATTGTTAAATTATTGCTCCAATAGAATTCTTTCGTATTTCGATGTAGTGAAATTAGGTGGAAAATACGGGCTCTTTCGTTATTTTGATCACACATTTGATGAAATACACAAAACCATAGTACTGTCTAATAAAAAACATTTTCTAAAAAAAAACAGATCGTTTTAAACCAGTGTAGGCTCTTTGAATGCTTTGATTTTTTTCACAGATGAACCTTAACATTGCATACAATACTTGCATTCAAGGGCCCATCAGGAGGGTGGAAGTGTCGTCGATAAACTGAAAATATCAACTATCAAAGGTTAAAAAAGTTTCCTTTATTTATAACTAACAGATCCCCGTATATCATCTATGTTAAAGTTTCTTAATTGTTCTTGATGAAAGTTTTAATTGTTCTTGATGACGTTTCATACCTTATTTTAATCCATTAGCGATGAACCGACATGAGCATTTCAACAGTTAAATAAAATAAAACTTAGTCAGAAATATTAAGCAGCGTGTCTTGTACTTTTTATTGTTCTTAGTGCTGTGTACTTCCAATTAAGTCATGTTACTATGGTTCTTAACATTCACTTCAACTGCATCCCACTCACTAAGGCTATTAGGAATTTTTTCAACACCTAAGCCTATGTTTATGTTCGCTCTTACATTTTCTATTCTACGCTGTTTTTTATCTTTCTGACTTCTCATTGCCTGTATTCAGACTTCGTGTTAATTTCCTTATACATGCGAGTTTTTCCGTAGATTTAGATAATTTGGATAGATTTTGCAGCTCTGCCGCTCAAATCAAACATATTTCAACCTAGCGGCAAAATCCCATAGTGGTAGAGTTTACACAGTTTATATCCGTTTGTTGCCGTTCGTCAATATAAAATGCTGTCGATTTCTGTACCAAAGCCGAACAAGAAGAAAAGTATACTTTTACGGCTAGTTAAACAACGAGCATATGAAACACAAATTAGTATTTATGGAGATGTCCACCATCTCAATCTTGGGCGGTGGCTATTCATCTAACATGCTACTGAGCACAAGAGTGCAGATGCGTAGGGAGTGCCTAATTTTAATTTCTTAAAGTTAGGATGGAATACCGTATGTTCCCACCAAGGATCACTCCTTGAAATCAAAAGTCGACTTCGCAGCCAACTTTTTCGTGCTTTGTTTTGAAGGGTCATATTTCAAATCTGATCGTCATTTTAAAGTGGCTAGAAATACATATTAAGTTCTAGATCCCATTTCAATCAGCCCTCGTGCTTCAAAAATTGAACATAGAGCAATAAACTCAATCTTGGTATGGGAATATAAAGTGAAAGAATGGTTATTTATCGAAAATATTTCTTTCCACTAGACTCAACCCTTTGCCTTAAAAATGGTAAATACGCATCATATTCAAAGTTAATTAGCTTTATGAAGGGAAGTATGTTACAATATTACATTTGCCTAAAAAAAGGTAAATAAGCATCATAATCAGTTAATAAGCTTTTCGAAGGGCAGTCTGTTAAAAAATATAAGTTGAATTTTTGTATGAATACCTCCTATGAATGTAACTTTGAATATAAGGTACATTGGAAGGGTGATAGTCCTTCTAATCTCTCATTCAGACTATCAGTATATCAAATGAAACAATATTTATATACTTTAGCCACCATCATCAGTATAATATTTATACATCTAGCCTAAGTCATTTCATGGTGAGCGTTCAGACATCTCACAGAAAGGATTGAATGAGAAAAAAAAACTGACAACTTGTGAAGCCCAATTTATTGAAAATTCAACTTGAATTCAAATTCAATGCTTGTTCAGTCAAAGAAAATCGGGATGGTGCAGCTGATAATTTTAAACTCTTAACATGGCAATTCCCAATCAGCACAGTCATCGTCTCTAGGACGTTCTCCTCCAGGTCCGGCTTGACCTTCATCGCTTGAATCAGGATTATCTCCTTCTGGAGCATCAGTATCCTCTATCACATCTGGTGCGTCTGTATCCTCTGTTACATCTGGTGCGTCTGTTTCCACTGTTACATCTGGAGCAGAACTACTCGTATCTGGCTCTTCTGAGGTACCTGTTCCTTTGCACCTTCCTATGCCGTTTCTTCGTACCTACAAATACAACAATTTATTCAGTTTCGTAATCCATTTGTTAGGTAATCGCAGTAAATCTGAAATATTTCAACCTGAGAATGTTTCATGGGTATTTCCATTGATGCCATAATAAATAATAGACTTGTTAAACTAAATACCAAGTGAAAGGTCTTGTTTATAGTTGACGGATATGATTCTCCCATGATCCTTTGCACCCTTAGATCAAGAACTAACACAGAATGGGGTGGGTGGTGAGAGGGAACAGGAAGAACGCTTACATGTCTAATTCGTTGTACTTTATTTTTTGCTACTGTTGGATTATTATTTTTGTAACTGTATAGTTCGGTTCCATGAAGTTAGCTATCTAGTCACGTAGTTTTGAACGAGTCTTTTAGTTAAAGTAAGGGACTGATGGTAACATAAATATATCACTTCCACTGCTGCCTTCTCCAGCGTCGAATCTGGCTTTAATTTATCATTCGACGACCACAATATCAAATAAACCAGACATAGTGATTCATTCATTAACTAATTAGTTCATATCTACCATTATTTCTTTCACTAATTTATCATACAAGAACTTTTAGATGGTTAGCTGATTTTTGTTCCTAGCTTATAACTGACGTTCGACTACATTTGAAAAAGAAAATGGTACAGCTACAGTCTATGTTTATAGCGGTGGCAACGACATTGGCGGGGTTTTTTTTGGCACACTTCTAGTAGTGAGTTATGGCAAGTTATCACAACCCATCTGTATAACGGTTATTGTAGTTTTTATGGCAACCTCGGCAAGCGGAAAGTTTAAATTTTCATACTGAATATTCTAGAAAGTTTTTTCAAAATCCGTAAAATTGTCGTTTGATTTCATTGGTTCATCTGAAATACTTCTTTCCTTGGCGACTTAAGAATAACGCCCAAAAAAAGCGCCAAAGACGTTGCTACCGCTATAAACGTAGACTGAAGCTGTACCAAGAATATTATTTTTAATCAAGTGTTTTTGCAAGTTTATTTATTTTGATTTTTGCATTTAATACTGAAGCTATTTTATCCAGTTCAGTGCAACTAAAGTAACTGTGTGAATAGCATTTAAAAAATATTAAAAAATAGAAAATGCTGACCATTTACGGACGAATGTGTTGTTTTAAAATAATAAATTTCAAGCAAACAGAATAAAATATTTATATAATGTAGAGACAGGATTCAATGTTGAGCCTTCATGGATAATGGTGGAAATTGGGTTTAAATGGAGTAAAGCAGTTGAATTTTTTTGGAAGAATAAAATTTTTAGTTTTTATATGTGGTAGTGAGTTTAATAGAATTGAATATAAATTGAACACTAAAGTATAACTTTTTTTAATAACAGTAATACATTTTCTGAATTCATTTTGTTTAATTGCAAATAATATTCATGCAAAATGTGTATTTCAACTAAAAAGAAAAAAAAATAAGCTTTTTCAAAGAAAATAAAAAGTTTAAATTCATAATAAGGAAAGTTTTCGCGAGAAAATAAATTAAGATATGAAAATATTACATCACATTCCAATCCATCTTGACATGGGCAGTAGGATATAAACTTTCCCCCATAATAATCCAGCTTTGCTTCAGGAGGGTTGCACTTGGCTCCTAAAAATATTTACACAAAGGTAAAAAAATGTCTTGATCACATAAATCTGTATCAACCTTATTTAATCTTTCTTCTTAACCAATTTATAATTCAATGTAACTAAACATATTTTATTTGTTTCTTCTGTTAACTTGCTCAGTGTGCTTTGTTTCTTGTTTCTCTAAAATTGTGGTGTTATCTTTCCCCAGATATTTATGTTAAATTGCAAGCAAATAATCTGCAGTATCCTCTGGTATACATAACTTACTCAAAATGCTATAAAAATCGTATATACTTGAAACAGTGGGAACATTTGTATTTATTACCTTATGTTCTTAAACGTTATACAATTTGAAATTGTTCAGATGTTTGTAACAAACAAGACATACAATAATTAATAAATGCATTCATATTTGTTCAAAGTAGTTCGAATAATCGTTTGCACATTAGTTATTGTTATATTTACGTATTATCGTTTGTACACTAATTACTGTTATATTTTCGAATTATCGTTTGCACATTAGTTGTTATTATTATATTTCGTGTTATTTCGTTTGATAAGGAGGGCAACATTATGAGAGAGATCTCATAGATTCTGATCTCCGCGTTCATTCCAAAAAAGAATGTCTTATCAGGCAGCCGTATAAATATTTCTACGTATGGAGGAAGATAATATAAAGTGTATTTTTGGAAAGAACGATTGAATAATTTGATTCAAGAAGAGTGTCGTAACTCGTATGAATAATGTTCAACAAACTTCAAAAGGATGGATTATAACACTGTTATAATAAGATCTGCTGGTAAAACATATGTGGTAAACTTAGTCAACACAAAAAATAAACTTACAATACAGTATTACATATAGTAAATAATGTAACCCAACTCCACCGAGGAGTACTTTGAGATAGATAAAGTTGCACTATATTTCATGTGTATGTATTAACCATCCAACACAATGGACACTCTTCATTCATAAAATAATTTTTTCTATAAAGTAGTTGAGAAAGTAAAACACTAAATTACGACTGTCAAATGATGTAAGATTCCAAGAAAGGATATCCAAAAAGCTTAGCACTACATGTGTGCCAACGTTCAAAACTACATGACCATGACCGGAGAACTCAGGCTGAAATGTACCCGTTATCTCTCTTACGGCCATATTCACAAGTCTCGAGTTAACTCGAGGATCAGTTGATCCGCGAGTACGAGTTAACTCGAGGATTAGCAAGAACGGTATTCTCAAACAGCGTGTTAAGTGATCCGGGGATTAAAATGAGACGCTCGCTGTGATTGGCTATCTCACGATCACGTGGTATTGTTTACATTGGTCACGACGCCCGAATCTGCATTCATACTGATAAAGCACGTACTTCGCCGTAGAATTGATTCCAAATTATGAATAAATAGGACTCATACAGCATTTTAATATGGGTTTGGGAAAAGAAATTCAAAGGTATTTAATTTCAAATTGGATTTTTATGGAAACCTAAATTTTGCAAGAAAGAACAAGAAGAAAAAGAGAAGAACAAACAATGTCTTGACAGATGTGTGTAATCCGATTATCTTTGTACTTGTCAGTATGGGTGTGTGTTAGTGGTGTGAAAAGTGACTTGCACTGTCAATTTTCTTTCATTCGTAATAAATCAACAGAATAATTTTTATTCTACGACGAATTTGTATCTGTAATGGTCGTTTCATACCGTTTGATCTCTCCGGCATAGAGGACAGAGGTGGCGCCATCTATCTTTTCGCTTAGCTGCTTGTTAAAGATTACGCAGCTACCTTTATTTTCATTTTTCTTTTGAATTTAAAAAAAATTATGTTTTAAATTTTCTATTTAAGCAATATTATGATGAGGACATGAGCTGCTGTGGAGAAGGTTCTCCGTAATGATACGTCCAATCCAGTGACCAGTAGTCGCAAGAATACTATACTTTAGCATAGAATGAAATGTGTCATTCATTTTGTTTTTGCAGAATATCCTTCGCAAAAAGGTAGTACTGCGCATGCGTAACTCTTACTCGCGAGTTAACTCGCCGATTTCGGAGGATCAAAATGTAACACCGAACCGGCAGTTTAAACCACGGATCAGGACTTGTGAATACGGTTTTTTCGATAACTCGCGGATTATCGTTGATTCTCGAGTTAACTCAGACTTGTGAATACGGCCGTTAACTTGTTAACGCATGCATTTCAAAATAAGATGTTCCAGGCAACGTTTTAAGATGGAAAAGTACTTGCATAGTTTACCAATGTGTCAGGTAAGCTAAAATATTTTATGTTTTCCTAATAGCTAAAGTCTATTCAGAAAAGAAGGTTGGGCATAAACATAGTGACGGTGGCTCGTTTATAGTTGCGTTTTCCGCTCTTTTTTGGTCTTGAACTATATTGAGCATGTAGTCCTAAGCCCTTCTGATCCTTCCCTTTAAACTTTGCCATGAATTTACCTTTGACGCCCTCTCCTTAGAACAATTTAACGATCTAAGACACAAAAAATTCACTCTCACGAAATCTGTTACCCTGCAATGTAAATGTGCAAATTTTTAATAATATATATGTACAACTATACTGGTGTAAGAAATTAAGAGAATTTCCAGACTTGGTCGATTATCTCTAGAACTACTGTACCGATTTTAATGAAATTTGATATGTACATACATTGATACAATACAAAACAAATAACCATTCAATAATTGTAATACACACGCATGATCGTGCGTAACACTCGTTGGAGTCGGAAGGTATGAAACAGCGGTTGCAGAATAAACACAAAAACGGGTTAATAGGGGGTATGGTCCCCTCTTACAGATATACAGGTCTCGCAGCGTGATTTCATACTTGAAATAAGGCAGTTTATCATTTCCTGTGGCAATTGGTCCCATGCGTTCAGAACCGCTGTTTTCATTCCCTGGATGGTTCTCGGAGGGGGGTTGCGAGTTGCAATTGCCCTCTCCAGAGCGTCCCAGACATGCTCTATAGGGTTAAGGTCTGGACATCTGGCTGGCCAATACATCCGGCGAATATCCTCACTCTCTAGAAATTCGTCGACCAGAAGAGCTCTATGTGACTTCGCGTTATCGTCCATTAAAATGAACTCTGGGCCAACTGCACCCCTGAAAAGTCGAACATAGGGCTGCAAGACCTCATCCCTATACCTCACACCAGTCACACTGCCTCTTTCAAAGACATGGAGAGGTGTGCCGCCATCCAACATGATGCCTACCCAGACCATTAAACCTCCTTCGCCATAATGGTCGATTTCGCGGACATTGGAGGGTAGGTAGCGGGTCCCTGGTTCTCTCCATATGAACGTACGGCGAGAATCGGTGTTTAGGCTGAACCGGGACTCATCAGTGAAGAGAATGGTCGCCCATTGATCCATACTCCAATCTCTATGCTCTCTGCACCATGATAAACGGATTCTCCTGTTCGTAGAAGTGAGCGGGAAGCAAACAGCAGATCTTCTTGCGAACAACCCTCTCTCATGAAGTCTTTTGGAAACCGCCACCCTTGATACACGGGTTCCTGTGGCTGCATACAAGTCACGAGAGAGCTGAGAAGCTGTAGCACTCCTGTTACGCCTCGCTATAATCGACAAATGGCGATCTTCTCTGGCCGTCCTGGCTCTTGGACGACCTTGCCCAGGCTTTCTCTCGATGTATCCGGTATCCTGGAACTATTTCCATAAGTTAAACACGACGCTGGGCCTTAAATTGAACTCTCTACAAATTTGGACTTGAGATTGGCCTGCTACTAGCCTCCCCACAACTCGCCACCTCATTCCATCATCTAAACGTTGGTGGTTACTCATTTTTACTGTTACAATTTGAAATTAACCGATTGCTGCAAAATAACTCCAAGAAATTCGCCGAGGTTCGAAGAAATTCGCTAGCGAACGAAATGCGTCTTAACTTACGCGCGCTTATAAAGCCTGTTGCTCTACTGGCTCCGTCTACACACACACACGTGTATGCTGACGTATTTGACGTACAAGATTTGCATTTTTGTCTATAAGCAGTGGTTTTACATTCAGTTCAGTTCTTTTCATGAAATTCGATAAAATATGCAAATTCTCTTAATTTATTTCACCAGTGTATATATATGCATCAAAATTTATATTATATTGTTTTAAATCTGAATTAAAAGGTTAAATTTTTAAGTTGGTAAAGTTCTTACCAGAATACATTACACAAAGAGTTTATAGCATGTGGGTTAGTACTGTATAGAATTGCTCAAACATTTTTTAGCAAAAATGTAAAAATTTGACTTTTGAATGAATATGTCTACTTACTGCTTCTACCAAATTTCAGACAACGTCCTCTTTTCGACATGTTCCTTGATGACGAAACACAGCATTCATCATCCCGACAGTCATCTTCGGAATTGCAAAATTTGCTGGAAGCCACGACCTAAAATAATGAAGTTAAGAATTATGTAAATTGGATAAAGCATAACTAATATCCGTATAGTGAAATACATCATCCAAATTTTAATAAATTAAACTTCCATTACTGTTGAAAAAATTTTTCAAACACAATTTAACTTTCTTATCAACTGATTAAATGTTTGTTTATTTATTTTTAAATACTGTCAAACAGATTACTCCAGTCTTATGACAGCTAAATATGATCAAAAGTACTGAACATGCACCATACAAATAATGAAACAGAACAATTATGCAACATAAAATACATCATATAAACACAGAAAAAACTGCATAGAACAATACTGACGTACAAATGAATGGGCTCTATATACTGATCAAAAATTAAGTTAATTTATTTACATTTTTTAGATTGTATTTAAAAATTTTAATCAAAAATTGTATTACCAGGCAAACCGCTAGGCATATAAAGCTGAGAACCAACTTCATTGTTGCATTAAATTCTTACTTTCTGAATGATGTTTACTACAGTTGTTAAAAACTGTTTTATACTTCCTGATATCCACAGTTGTGCCTTACGACAGCTGCAGACATAAAAACTTTCCCATTCATCCCTTTTTTTCATCGTATCCTTTATCTGGAAATATAAACAGGGAAATGATATCACTTAAACCTGCGTCACGTTAAACATCATTCGATTCACGTTTTATATTAATATTAGCCTCGATAGCCTCAGTATGCATCTAATGCATGTAATTATTCTTCTATATATATAATTATCTTCAAAACATACAAATTTTGAATTTTGCATATTCTAAAGTATACAAACTTAAAATTTAAAGAGGGACATTTAGTGCCATTAAAGATATTTTTATAAGCTGTAAAAAACCGTTTTAGGTACATTTTAATACAGTACACGAAAAGAAATAGTTCCTTTTCATGATTCCTCCTTATATACACAGTCCAGACACATTAACACCGTTTTGATATACACATTAACACCGTTAACAGACACACCGTTTTGGGTACATTTTAATACAGTACACGAAAAGAAATAGTTCCTTTTCATGATTCCTCCTTATATACACAGTCCAGACACATTAATTTGACCACAACCTACTTTCGACGAAAACGTGAAATAATCAATCACAAAAGGCAGGTGACAGCACATTGCAGTGGAGAGTATATAAAGGATGTTCCAGGATATCGTAAAGCATTTCAATCGTTGGCGTAATGCAGAAACGTAGCGATTTATCCGACGTCCAAAAGGGCATGATTATTGGCTTTCGGGCCAAGGGTGGTAGCATCTCGGAAACGGCTAGTTTTGTGAACTGTTGGCGTGCCGCCGTGGCAAAAGTATACCGTGCATGGCAAAATGGCACTATCCAAAATCAGCGGCGTGGCACATGTGGTGCACCACGGGTTATACATGACAGAGGCGAACGAAGGCTACGGAGATACGTTCGGGCGAATAGACGTGCAACTGTTGAGCAACTGGCCGCCCAGATGAACCAAGGGGCTACTAAGAGTGTATCCTCAGCAACGGTTCAGCGAACGTTGCTGCGCATGGGCCTCCGCAGCAGACGCCTGGTTAATGCACTTATGCTGACTGCTGTTCATCGGCGACGAAGGCTGGAATTTGCACGCCAGTACCACAACTGGACGTCCACAGAGTGGCGACAGGTGGCTTTTTCCGATGAATCACGTTTTATGATCCATCGGGCAGATGGACGTTGGCCTATACGGTGTGAAACGTCTGAAAGCAAACACCCTGCAACAATTGCCGGAATGATCCAGGCTATAGGAGGGAGCATTATGGTTTGGGGAATGTTTTCCTGGCATTCACTGGGTGCACTCATCATTGTGGAAGGCACGATGGATCAGCACAAGTACGCATCTGTCCTTGCGGACCATGTCCACCCCTGCAAATTATTTTTCCTCATAGTGATGGCATCTACCAGCAGGACAATGCGAGGTGTCATACAGCTCGCAGCGTATGTGCGTGGTTCGAAGTGCACCAGGATGAGTTTACCGTACTCCCCTGGCCAGCAAACTCACCGGATTTAAACCCAATCTAGAATCTGTGGGACCACCTCGATCGGGCTGTTCGCGCCATGGATCCTCAACCGCGTAATCTAGCGCAGCTGGCCACGGCACTGGATTCGGCTTGGTTCAACATCCCAGTGAACACCTTCAGAAACCTAATTGACTCTCTTTCTGCACGTCTCGCAGCGGTTCGCTCTGCCAATGGTGATTATTCTGGCTTTTGATTGAACTTATATAAATAGATAAAGATTTTAACTTATTCAAATCTTTATTTAGATGGTTGATTGCAAATTAATACATTCAATCATCAATCCTCAAACTGATTCCATTAAAAACATTCACATTGAAAAATTAAATTTTATGTAAATAACTTAGTAGTTGAATCTACATCGCACTGAAGCAACACAATGGGTGATTTTCTATAGGGTGATATTGATCAATTTAGAATTGATCCGATATTTATGAACCGAGGACCAAACCATACAATTTTAAACTACAGTCAGGTGACAAGGTCAACATCTGAGCCGTCACCCCATTCTCCAAACTTCCACATCACTCCAATGTGAGAACATTTGAGGCCATGACAGATTTTCTGTGCAGCAGCCTATACATACACGACTGTCTTTGTCGATCTAGTTTCGAACTAGCAACCATCAGGTTACAAATCCTCGACTGTACCAACTAGGCTAACGTGGTCCCTATTTATGTTGACAGGAACAAAGCAAAACTAGTTGGTTTATTTGAAAGTGGAAGAAAACTTGAGCTAACACGTGTGTGACAAAAACTAGTTTAAATTTAATAAAGGTTTTAGTATTTCGATATTTAATGTGTGTTAATGAATATTTTCCTCAAATACCTATACATGTTTAATTTTCAGAGTTTTTTTTTTTTTTTTTTAAATTTAAAAGTCACTTTTGAAGTTTATACAGGTCTATCAAGCATTTAGGTAGAAATCTAGTCTTGAAATTAGTGAGATGATTTAATCAGATAAGAAGTTTATAATGGCTTTACACACTGTTTCGTTTGTGAAGCTAATTTCTAGGATAATTTTGTATTTACCTAGAAAAGATTTAAGCTGTCGAACTGAAAAGTATATGAAAAACTTGGATATATGTATATCCATATAAACGTCCTTTGTTTTTAAGGTGCGGAAATTTAAAAAGAATTTTTTTGTTCTTTTATTCTTCCAAGAACTAACAGGTTATATTTATTTGTTAAATGTAATGTAAGAATGAATTAATAGTTTCTATAATATTTAAATTGTAAATTTGCTTTTGAGTAAAGATTCCTACGTTATCTTTGAAGTTACTGACTGGAATCCATATGTGTGTGCTATGTGTTAGTAAAGAATTGTTTTAATTAACTTTAACCACGCACCACTTGATAAAAATATTTAATATGCTCTATATAAGCTATATATATACACTTAATAATATTTCTTTAATTTACTTACATTTTTTTTATTTCCTCCTATTATCATCATACCAAGATTTGACAAAAAAATTTTGAAAATAGGCATTAATTGTAGAAGTTGGAAATTATTTGTATAGTAGTAGTTGAAAAATATTTGCATAATAGTAGTAGTAAAGTATTTGGTATTGTAGAGTAGTCGGAAAAGTAGTAGTAATGAAGGCAAATGCGCGACTTATGTTTCAATCATATTATTTATTAATTTTTCAGATAGATCAGTTTAAGAATTATCAATCATCAAATAGTTATAATAAATTTAACTCACTGATCTCTAATTTAATGAGATCTAATTTGCTTCTGTAATCTTTAATCAACATGTTCTAAGATTGATGTATACAATATATCACTAATGTCCGTACTTCATCGATTGATGAAAGTCCTTGCAATGTTAAAGGCTATTTTATAATAATATTATGTGTTGTTTTATTTCTATAGCAATTATTTTATTTATATATTGTAGATTTTAAAAAAATGTTTAGAAGCCAAATCTACTATCTCTTAACCCTAATCGGAGCATTCGTGGCTTAGTCGGTATGTCCACTGGACTAGAAACCTTCCAGTTGTAGGAGGCGAGAGTTCGAGTTCTGCCATGTGTATTCCTCTCTGGGTGTATTTCTCTCTTCAGTGTCAGTAAAACTTTCATTCATCATTGGATATTGTATGACGTGCCCAAAATAAGGCCTTGGGTCTCAAGACCCTCAAAACCAACCAACCTAATCATAAGCGAACATGTTATGTTTATTTCGCTAAATATCAAAAACATTCTTAATGCATGAAATTTTTTGAATATGTATCAAAATATGCGCGGTATATTCAGTATGTATGTCGAGTGAAGTGTAGTGTACGAAATGGCAATTTTAAAGAATGCTATGAGGGGGAATTTCAGTGAAAACAAACCAGACGGTCTTAGAAGATTTAACTTGTGTGGAACAAATGTTCTCGTATGATACATATTGGGGTTACCTTAGAATATAGCTTATCGCCGTTTAAGCAACAATCGAATTTTATTCTAATTGGATTGATCAATAAACCATCACATCTGAATTCGTCATTTATTCCTTGGAAATTTTATTGCCGAGGTACTGAAATTGTATTCTAAAAACAAGCTGGCTGTTGTCAAGTTCAGAATTCGTTCAAAAAACAAGGATCGTCGTAAAAGCATTGCCGTCACATGTATTTAGATTGAGAGCAAATGCCTTTTATAAAGAAATTAACAAATACTTCAAGCGACTGGTTCTATTTATCAAATTTTTATTTTATTAACCCATTGGCTGATTATCCCGCGATTTCCACGGGCAACTCAAATGTAGCAAAATTTGCTCATCCCGCGATTTTCGCGGGCAGGTGTTTTTCTATCTTTATTGAAGAGCGCATCCCGCTTTTTTATCGTTTAACCAATGAAATAAATTACATACAGTGTTCGACGCTAAATTTAGATTTTGATCAACAGTTGTCGCTAGTCGTCCACTAAATTGCGGCATTTGAAGGCACTTTGTATTTACCGCTCTAACTTCGCGCCTTTGTTTGGCGCCTTTTTCTAATCAGAAATGGCTGCTAGAAAACGTTCAGCGATTGACAGAGTATATATTCCTGATGATTTATCAGATTCTGAAAGTGATTTTAGTTTTGATAGTGATAGTGATATAGATTTTTCGGACTGCTCCTCAGATAGCGATTAATCTGATCATGATTCAATAAACTTGCAAAGCTTTAGGCAGTGGTGCAAGTTTGATATGAAGAATATTCCTCCTCCAGTTCCTTTTCGTGGAAATCCGGGAATTACTGTGCATATAGCTAACAATAACTTCTGACAGTTTAGTTTCTTATGATAAAAATCTATATAAAAAGTCTTTTCTAGAAAGAAAAAAATGCATATTTCAATTCTCCAATATATATAGATTTTTAATATGCAAAAAAAAAAATACACGATTTTTGTAGCGATTTCGGCCCACAAATTGAGCAGTCAGAGGGTTAACATGGCAGTTCCCAATCAGCACAGTCGTCATCCCTTGGAGTTCCTCCTCCAGGCCCTTGTTCAATTTCGTCTGGTTCTTCGACATCTCCCTCTGTTTCTAGTTCAGGTGGTTCTGTTTCTTCGCTATCAGTGTCATCTATTATTTCGTCTGTGACTTCATCCACCACTTCTGGCTCCGTCACCTCTTCTGGTGGCGATGTTTCCTCCTCTGTGACTTCATCCACTACTTCTGGCTCCGTCACCTCTTCTGGTGGCGATGTTTCCTCCTCTGTGACTTCATCCACCACTTCTGGCTCCGTCACCTCTTCTGGTGGCAATGTGTCCTCCTCTGTTACATCCGGAAATGTTTCCTCATCTGTGACCACATCTGAAGTTGTGGTAGATTCGGAAGTCTTGCATCTTCCAAATCCCTTTGCTCCTCCAGTCTAAAAGTATTTAAATTGAATTATTTTAGTAGTCAAAAGAAGTAGTACGTTAAAACGGTATGTTAAAGTATGCAAATTTTAGTCCAATATAATCACGTTTAACCGACTGCAAATATATTTTTTAAATTTCTTTAGTTTCCAGTTCATGGGTATTTCCTACTTGCTTATTTTAAATACACTAAGAAGAAACAGTCACTAATGCAATGCCAGTGGTTCAACCTTAGAAGCTAGAAAATATGTTTACAAGAAAAACACATACTTTTACATAGTAAAGAACTATTTTTTATGCAATAAATTATTTTGAAACGACTAAAATTATTGATTTTCTAACAAGTTAAATTATTTAAACTTCCGGAAATATACTTTCAAATGAAGCGTATGAGATATTAATTAAAATATGCGATCCACATGCATAATTAAACGAAAAATAATTAACAATCCAATATAATGTATGTGGACTTGTATTTCATATAACTGAAGTATGCACAACAAGAGAGAAAAATATTGCACACACTTATGTAATAATAACTGGATCTCTTTGTCGAAATACATTGACACCCTATGATCGTTCATCCAAAGTACTCGATTTTCGATTGACGTAAAGATTAGTCAAGGAATCATTTATGAGTTTCCCGTATCACATTTCTTTCATTTATCTATGTTTACGAAATTGCAAGGCGATTGAGACTCACATACGCTCTTGTATAATAATAATTGAGTTCCAAAAACCACATGTATTCCTATCTTCTAGGGTCTGCTTTGTAAACCAGACCCTTATCTTATCAACAAGATAGTACTAAATACACATCGCCTAGTAAATTTGCTTTTGTCATAATACGAATTTTTTTTTTTGCTCATAACTAGTTTTTATTCTATTTAGATTTGATCTATTTAAATGCGATTTCTATAACAATTTGGATTGTATGGAAGGGACTTTTAATGCGAACCAACAGACCAGACAATCTGAAGATTCCACCTATGTTGCCCAAATTCTCCTCATGGTATATATTCGGGGCTACTTCAAAATGTAGATTAATTTACAATCTTTGATATTTATTTAAACATGGGTTGACCAATCAACTATCAGCAATCAATACGTCATTTACTTGAAATTATTTTTGGCGCAGAGCCGAAATCATATTCGAAAAGCAAACCAGCGAAATTCACGTTCAGAATACGAATAGAAAAATTATTTCCCATCAGAAACGAACACAACCGCCACCTATATTTAACTTGTCATAAAATGCCTCTCCTTTCACTTAACTTCAAGAATAACTGCGATTGTTTGGCATCTAAGTTCTAAGCATTCATAAGTTCCAGCAAAATAGTAGAGAGCCACTCTCATATATGCAATATACTAACAGTCAGATTAATCGATTTTAATGTCTTTAGTCGTGTTTGCACCCATTAATGTTTTCTAAAGCGGGACTTCCAAAACTGTTCTATTAAGTATTTACCCAGTTATACAGGCACTGAGGTGAAAGTCGATTATTGGATTTAGTTTTTTGAAACAGTATTGAAATTAAAGTTTTTGAGGTTTCCGTAAAGTGTTAAAATTTGCAGGAAGACAATTTGATTTGAAAGTCTTTTTGTTGCATCATGATGTAAGTGTGGAACTTTATTCTCAACATCAGAGGGCAGTTTCGGAACAATTTCAGATTAGGAAGCAGTTACCAAAACAGGAAGTAGTCTTAGAGGATCAGTTTATAGACAGAGAACGGGTGAATACATCAAGAACAGGAAACAGAATTAGTCGAGATATGTAGGATGAACAGCTATTTTGAAACGTCACGCGCGAATGGCTCAAATTATAACAAAGGAAAATAAGCGAAAAAAAAATAATTTCCTTGAAAAATTCCTCTTTTGCCTCTGTAATATTGAAACCGAAGTTGAAATATATGTAATATTTATTTTTACAAAAAAAGTTATGAACATGCTGTTGTGGAAAAGTTGGCAAACTCTGTTCCCGTTCTTTTTGAAGAACAGTTGAAAAAGAGCTGGTTGTTCTTTTTTTCCACCATCCCTAATCAAATTTTTCGATCTTTCGCGTGCTATGAATGGCTATTGAGAACATTTTTATGACAAACAATATGTAAGTAATAGTTTGTTCTTTTAATGGAGACTTTTAATGCATAATGTTAAAAGACAAGAGATACATTACATCACATTCTAGTCCTTCTTCACATGGGCAATAAATCAGGTACTTTCCACCATAATAATCCACTTTGGCCTCTGGAGCATTGCACCTAGCCTCTGAAAACACCAAAAATTCCATCCTATTATTATCATAATACTAGTTTATTTTTAGTATGATCATTCTACCGAAGAGGAGCTTCGAAGTAAAGTAAAGTAAAATAAAAAAATAGATTTCAGATACTTTTCTGAACTGAAATTCGACGCTTTCCATTTCTGTACATAACTACAGGTGCATTGCTTAGTTTTTAAAAGCCACCTGAAGATGAATCTTATTACTGTGCTGTGTATAACGGTTTTAAAACCAATTTTTTAAGAAAATCACAGTTTTTTAATAAATGTTATGCAAAAACTAGCATAACAAAATATTCTACATTTAGGTGATCTAAACAATTCAGAGAAATAGATGTGTATAAATGAAGAGAAAAATTAACCTAAAATAATGTATTCGAAATTTAGATGTTGAGATATAAACTGAACCCATAATGCACTATGCTTTGTAACTTAGCTATACGCAAGATCAACACACTTCGAAAATTTCAAACTTATAGGAAATAAGTTCGTTCTGTCCATCTGATAGCTATGGGAAATGCCAGAAATGGTAGTGTGTAAATGGTTCAATACAAGTAGACAATTTTGAAGGGTAAAGAGCTGTTGATTTATATTAAAACTTCAAAAAGTATGACAGAATATGTAAAAGTTCAATTGAAATAAACATGGAGTTCTATGTTATATAGAGATCGTGACAGATAATTTTAGTCAATATTTTTAAGTTTTAGCGAGTCGAAAATTTGGTTGCTACTAAGAAAATACTCTGTGTCAAAATACTTAGTAGAGGCAAAGAAATTTATTGAAAAAGAGAATTTCCTAGATCGCGACTAGAACTCGTTACCATTGGAAACAGAGTCACAAATCTCCAAACTCACTATCGAGAAAAATTCTTGAAATTACAAATAATTCTTTTAAGATAATTAAAATATTTTCTTAGCAAACTTAATAAAAATTCTCAAAATCCCTGGTAAGTAAAAAGGAAGTTAATTTAACTAGTATCAACTGTTATTCGAAAGTAAGGCATAAATACTTAGAATTTTCTTCGATTTTTTACGAAACTTTAGATGATTTTATGCCTTTAATAATTCTAAGCTTTCAAAGATAATGTTTACTGCGTTTTATCATTGTTACAACTTAGAGATCCGATTGTTCTTACTTTTTCTATTATATTTGATACAAAGGCCTTTTCCCGCCATCTGAAGAGCGGATAAGGCGACGCAACATTTCCCTTCCTTGCAGTCGTCTTCGGACTTACAAAATGTAGAAACCGACACAGCCTAAAATTAAAAATAATAAATATAATGTAGCATCACTATACGACAGATCTTAAGGGGGTCCGGGACACAAAAATCGTCAAATTTTCTAATTTTTTTTTTATTATTTTAAGAAATTATCTGTGTTTTTCTGCATAAAATGACGTCTAAATCATGTTTCTATCTCAATTAGAACTAGAGATACAATAATTTTTGTGGTGCGTTGTTTTGAAAATCTAACACTCTTGACAGTTGTTGTCATGGCAACAACATTTGTCTTTAAAACTTTAAATGCGTTTTTCTCCATGACACATTTTTTCAAGATTTCCTGTATTGAAATTGCTATAAGTCAAAAACCGATAAAGTTTAAGGGTTGAAATTTGGAATATATATTTTTCAAACATTATACTTTAATTTTGATTCAGCAAATTTGAAACAAATATTTACTTTTTAAAATATGACTTTTTTTTTTTAAAGTACCTAAAAATTTTCAAAGATTTTCATTCAAATATTTTTTATTTTTTATTAAAGTAATATTTTTTAAATTGCTGAATCAAAATTAAAGTTTATAAATTTGTGAATAATTTACTGCAAGAATTTTGAAAATTGATCAAGAATATTTTAAGTTTTAGCAATTTAAAAGGACCCGTCTTTTTTGCAAAAATTTTTAATTAAAATTTTTTTTTTAAGTTTTGGAAAAATTTTGTGTTGTGATTTTGCTCATTAGTTAGATGGGTAATCAGTAAAAAAAATTCGAAATTCTAAATTAATTAATAAAAAAAAAAATTCTATGTGTCCCGGACCCCCTTAAGCGCGTGAAGTATTATTTTGTTTGTCATTAATTTAGCAGAGAATGTGGCTACACTAGTCATATTCAATTAAAATAATGCAGTTCTTATGAAGTAAAGCATTTATCTAGACCAAGAACTAGCGCGTGTTCAACAGTCTTGACGCAATAATGAATCTAAGATGGCGAAATCAGATATTTGACACACACCAAATGGAGGAAAAATTTACCGACATAAAACTTCTTGTTTTAACAATGCAGTAAAATCTGATTATAACAGGCTAATAGGGGCTGAATTTTGTCCGTATTAATGAAAGTCCGGTTTATAACAAATAAGTCTTAAATTCACACATTATGAATGAACATCAATGAATTACAGTAATTAGCTATAAAAGTGTTTATTATGTATCAAATCAAAAACAGCCTTCAACATAGGTTGAAATTAAAAATATGTGTACGTATATACTGCATTAATCTTTGAATCAAGAAGGTTGTTGATTATTGATTTACGTTGTTCGTTTTCAATTGCTGATCTTGACTGCTTTCATTCATTGGTTTGAAAGAATAATTTATTTTCTGCCGGGTTTGTTTGCTGCTTGTTTCTTCGGTTAATAACTGATGGAGGTGCCGTAAATGTTCATAATAACCATACTAGTTTTCATTTGCTGATTGTTCAGGATATTGAATAGCAAAATTTAAATGGTCTTTCACTTCACCCACTATTTGTTATAATAGGGTCCGTTATAATGAGGTTCTACCGTAGCAACAAATCAATAGCAGAATTCTGTTTCAATCCTGTAACAATGAGATTCTATTTTATAAATTATATTATTGATAAGAGAGCTTCAAAGTGCACAGTACTTTTAAATCCACTGCTTAAAGAAACACGTGGGGGTGAAACATGTTTCAAGCACCCATTAACTAAAATTACCCAGATCCGGTCTGACCATTTATAAGAGATCTGAAGAGAATAATTCATTTTTCTATTTCCCAGCTAATTGAGCATTAGTCATCCTGGCTACAATACAATATTCATGGCCACCCATGTTGTAGCATGATGACCAGTGGTGCAACATGGAACTCTTTAGCATCCCAGGGAGTGAGTTCATATTACAACTTGCATTCGTATCACCCATCCTATGTACAACCTATTTATAGAGACCACACATTCAGGATGGGTATATATTCATGCCCTATCCCGGATTCCAACCAAGAACCCTTCAATCTAATAATGAATAGTAGCTAACACGCTAACTAATGTAAAATTGGTGTACAAAGTGAACAATGTAATAGCTTATATCTTATTAGTAACGCTCTGACTATTAGTATTAGTTGACTAACAAAGTGCAATCCTATCTAGCGATCGCAGTTTGTCAGTCTCGAAATATTTTCGGTAAATTCTATTTTGGAGAGCCCAAAGTATATCATGTTTAATGTACTCAAACACGAAGAAAATATTAACGAAATATTTTGTTAATAATAATGATAATAATAATTAATTAAGATATGTTGTTAACATATCTGATATGTGAACACACAAATGCACCAGTAAAAACGCCAATACATACCACACAAGCTGTGAGGAAAACGACGCTTATAATCAATTTCATCTTGTCAACAATCCTTTGTAAAGTTGAACAAGCAGAATATTAAGTATGGTTTTATAATCTCAGTTCGATAACTTATTGTTTTCTTAGACAGCTGTAATGTCTTGAAGGAGTTCTCATTTCTTATCGCTTGAGTTTTGCACAATCGTTACAGTTCCTTGGAATTTTCTAGGTTTTTAAAAAGCTGAAAAGGCACTGATTGAGGACGTAATGGGCTCTATTTCTTTTTGTGCGTGTGAAGGAAAAGGTTAAGTTACTATATTATTATAAATTATAAACCTTCATATAAATGTTAAGCTACATCGTTGTCTTAGAGAAAAAACTTATGAAAAAATGTTTTTTTCCTGAACCGATGCTTGAAGACTGTTACTTTGATAGTGTCATAAATCTTTTAAACACATTGCAATATGACAATGTATTTTTCATCCCCACATGAAAATGAGCATGTTATATCTGTAAAAAATTAGAGTTAATGATTTTCCATTGTGAGCCCGACAATATATCCACCCACATATTGCCTACTAAGAGTAAAAACTCATCAATAGACAGTTTTCGGAAATGTGTTTTTGAAACTACGTGCTTGTTTTCTTTGTTATAAGACATACACTGTCAAATTGAATCTATTTGAACTAAAATAAACACTATCAAAATGCTAATAGTTCTAATTTTTACCTCGACACACAAATGTTTTAAACATTGCATTTAAAAAAACGTTTTTCTCAATTTTTGAGTTTCATGACATAATATGATAATTTATGACAACTATAAGCTGCGAAAAAACACATAACATACCTACATATTCATATATGAAGATATTGTATAACTGGATATGTAAAGGGATATAACCACATATGTAGAATATTATATAACTACATATATAATGGTATACATCCATATTTATAGCTACCAACATTTTGTATTTACTTTAAGGTTTCCCTTTGTACTGTCACAAATCTTGCTAAACTTTTTCGTTTCACAAAACTCATATGATGAATGCTAAAAGGAATTAATTTTAGAAAGAGGTAAAAACCAAATGTCTCTAGACCCACCTTAATACGTGCGAGCACCGATTTTATCACAAGAGACCTTTCTTTACAGGAAAGAATTCGATCCAGCGAAGCGTCTTAAAGAAAACGACACGTCAAAACGCTTTTGTCAAAGCACTCAACACGAGATGATGGGACTTTGTTTTTAATTAAGATTATAAAGTTTCATTACTGCAGGTCTAGCATCGAAAGCAGAAGCAGCAGCGCTAGCCTTTAAGGATGCGAACTATTAGATTACTCTGAAACAATGAGCGGGAGAGTTTTTCTTCTTGACAAAAGGACTTCAAACCCGGCCCTCCGTCAACAAATACGAAGTAATTAATTCATAACCACTGTGCAAGGACGCGGGGCAAGAAAAGGACTTAATTATAATGCGAAGAAGTGAAATGCGATAAATGAATAATTAGAAAAGCCCAGGAATGAAAGTTTGAGAACAAAATTAGTACCCCCGTGTTCGCCCGACCAAAAAATAGAACTGTTGTCTTTAATTAATAATAACGAAGTCCCCCTCTATTCTGACGCTGGCCTTTTTAAAGCTCGTGTTCCGGCTTGTTTTGGTTAAATTGCAGTTGTAATGCGTGTTATTTTGTTTCGACAGCGTCAGTTCTGACTAATGACTTATTTAGCGGTTCCCTGAGAAAAAGCCCTGCACCAACAGCTTGAGGGCTGGGGTACTTTGGTTTGTATCCGTGCAAATAAGGCAGTTTAATGAAAAGACAAGCTTGATTAGTCAGTGCAATTGTTTCTTAGATAGTTCAATGCAATCAGTTCATCCGATTGAAATTTGCATGTCTTCGTGATCACGCTTTTCCAACTCACCATGTGGTTGAAGACCTGTTGGGGGAAAGTATGGTAGTTTATATTCATGCAAAATTTACATATGTGTCCGTGTTACGTTCAAATGCGATCCATAGATTCAAATTCCTTATAAAAATCCATGAACTCACTTGAATTTAAATTCAAATTGCACTAATCTATGTCGAAATGTACATGCACGAGTCATGTGCTTAAGGAAGTGAGCATCTTATTTTTAATAATACTAGGGGGCCCACCCCCTGCTCGCTATCGCTCGCCAACCCCGGAGGATTGCTTTGCAATCCTCATTGGTTCGCTGTGCGAACCTATACTTGCTTCGCTCGCATCAATGAAGACGTGTGTCGTAGCAGAAGGAATTGCTTACAAAATATGATATTCCAAAAAAATATTTTTATAATCTAAATTTGCTGTATAACAGAAAATATATATACAGTACCTCTAGAATCAGAATTCAAACAAAAACTTTGAGCAAATTTTGACTCGAAATATGAGCGCTGCTTTGGAAATTGAATACCCAGCATGTAGTTTGTGTGTACGTTTCTCTGGCATTCGAGCCACTCACACTTTTTCATTGAGCTTGTTGTCGAAAGTTGTAGTGCAAGCGTTTTGTTGAACTATAATTGTTGACCCTGAAAAGGACCGTTTTTCAAATGGTCCAGAAAATATCCTCCGCCTTCTTTGATTTCTAAATTATCAACTGCAACAGCTCGACTAAAATTAATTTTTTTCTATAACATTTCATCCGATAACGCTATAAATTCAATTGAAGTTGAACAATTGAAACAATGTTGCCAAAATGGCTATAACAAATAACGTCTTTTTTGCGTGCCCCGTAAGATAATTATATATATACTAGGGGGCCTGCCCCCTGCTCGCTAACGCTCGCCAACCCCCGGAAGATTGCTTCGCAATCCTCATTGGTTCGCTGCGCGAACCTATGCTCGCTTCGCTCGCCTCAATGAAGACATGTGTCCTAGCAGAAGGGATTGTTTACAAAATATGTTACCAAAAAAATATTTTTCAAATCTAAATTTGCTGTATTACAGAAAAAATATATACAGTATCTCTAAAATCAGAATTCAAATGTAAACTTTGTGCAAATTTTGACTCGAAATGTGAGCGTTGCTTTGGAAATTGAATACCCAGCATGTTGTTTGTGTGTACATTTTCCCAGCACTCAAACGACCCACACTTTTTCATTGAGTTTGTTGCCGAAAGTTTTAGTGCAAACGTCTTGTTGAACTATAATTGTTGGCCCTGAAAAGGACCGTTTTTTAAATGGACTGAAAAGATCCTGCGCTTTCTTTGATTTCTATTATAAACTAACTGCAACAGCTCATTAAAATTTCCTTTTTTTTTTCCAATAAAATTTCATCCGATAACGCTATAAATTCAATCAATGCGCGAGACTTCGCAATAAACAAAGAATCGTACAGTGTTGCCAAAACGCGATTACAAATAACGTCTTTTTTGCGTGCCACGTAAGAGAATTATATATATAGATAGATTATCAAGCAATGTAGGTGAAATTTGTTGGCATAGTAATGTGTGTGTGTGTTTTTTTTTTTTTTTTTGGGGGGGGGAGGGGGGGGGGACACAGTTTAAGACACAGTGGTCTCTTTCGCGTGTCTTACAACAAGCAATCGAGCCTTTTCTTTTGTACTAAATCTGCTCAAATAATGAACACATTATAACACGCTTATGATAAATTATGACCCGTTATAAACCATACTGTGTATGTAGGGAGGCGATAATTGTCCATCAAGAAGATACGTTTTTCTTATACGTTTGCTTCTAGGTATCTGGCATAATAACCTTGAAACTTCTGCATTAAGTCCAGTTTTAACAGTCTTAACAGATATAAATAAAATGCAGGAATCTCGTACCCCTCTCCGCAAACCGAACCAAGTTTCCCAAAAAAGTATGAGCAACCTCGTTCCTTTGAAGGTCAGCACGCGCCTTCATAATGTCAATATCAATTATCTTTTATCTTTATTTCAATGCCTGTTTTAATTTAAGTTCCAGCATATAGTTAGATACGAGGGTGGGTGAATACTTATCTGCTACGTGTGGCTGTAAACTATTTAAACTAAAAGCAGGTAGCTTATACATTATCTACCAATAAGTATTTGGACACCCATGCAAATGACGATATCTGCGGTCCTGATATACGTCACGCCCTCCGCCGTTAAATATCGTGTAGGAAACAACATTGGCATGAGTCGCGTGCAAGATGCCACGAAGTGTAGAGTTATCTGATATCGAGAAAGTTGTAATCGTCGGGTATCACAGAAATGGCCGATCCTTAAGGGACTTATCTAGCGAGCTGAATTACGCAAATTCGGCAATGGCCTATGTGATTCAGAAGTGGAAGGTGAGCGGTGACTGTCGGAATGTGCTCGAGTCGGCAGACCCACGGAACTTGGAGATAGAGACCGACGGGTGCTGTCTAGAGAAATTCGAAAGAACCGCACCCAACCGATGGCCCATATACTCCAATAGTTTCAACAAGCATCCGGGAGTGTTGTTTCAATTAATACCATCCGTAAGGAAGCACGTCTGCTTGGTTTTCATGGTCGTGCTGCCGCGCATAAGCCATTGATCACAAAGTCCAACCGCGATCCTCTGTTAATGTGGTGCAAAACGCGTCGAAAGTGGACCATAGATCAGTGTAAACGGGTTCTCTGGAGCGACGTATCAAGGTTCACCCTGTACAGTTCGGATGACAGGATCTGGGTCTGACGTCTGCCAGAAGAACGCCTCTTGTCTGAATGCATTGTGCCCACAGTAAACTTCGGCGGAGGTGGAATTATGGTTGGGGTGTTTTTCCTGGTATGGACTGGGGCCTTTGGTCCAAATTCATGGTAACTGCCTACTGCACTATTTTAGACGACAGTGTGTTTCCTACGTTGTGACAGTTTTACGGACTGGACCCATATTACTTCCAAGGCGACAACGCCAGATGTCATGTTGCGAGGTCCACCATGGATTGGTATGATGATAATGGAGTAACCGAATGGACTTGCCTGGCCAGTACCCAGACCTGAACCCTATCGAGAACCTCTGGACGAGTTTGATCGCCGAATTCAGTTGTGCAACAACCGTCCAAAATCGGTGAAGGAACTTACATGTCTTCTCCAAGCCGAGTGAAGAAAATACCACTAGCCGTCATGCAAGGACTTGTGGAAAGCATGCCCCGGAGGGTTGAGGCTGTAATTGCCTCTCGTGGCGGATCTACCAACTATTGAATATGAAAAAAAAAATTCTATAACAGGTGTCCAAATACTTATTGGTAGATAGTGTAACAGTGTTTTTCTACATAGTCCCCCCCCCTTGATTTTTAATGCTCTTGATCAATAGATTTTTAAGATCATTATGCCCTCGAAAAGGTTTTTTGACTTATTAGAATCAAGAATGCTCCACTTCTTTATATTCTTAGTTTGTGGTGAAAGACTGTTTCACCACTTCATCAACAATAGTCAATTTTCTATTTAACAAGACCATGTATACTGTAAATTCGCGTAAACGTAATTATAAAACACAACTTCAGAATATTTGAAAGAACAACATCTACATTTATTTTCTAACGAACGACTACTACACAAGAGTGTTGCCATGCAGAGACAACTAAGTAATTTTATTTAATCTCGTACCGGCGTGCAACATCCTCCCCGCCCTGGTCGACCTCCAGGGGAATGACCAGCTGCACGGGCCGGGAAATTGTCCGTCCATTTACTCGCAGTATGCATGTACGGGCTTTGTTGTCACGGCCTAAGATCACTGACTCGACGCGTGCTTTCCTCCAGGTGTGCCGAGGTCTGACGTCCTCCTGCAACAAGACCACATCTCCGACCCGGATTTCAGTTCTTTTAGGTGGGTTCTTCACATGGTGAAATGTTCTCAAGTCCATCAAATACTCCCTCTGCCATCTTTTCCAAAAGGAGTCCATTAAATATTGACGACTTCTCCATATACGTGTTAAATCAGAGCCTAAACTCGATGGGCCAGAAGGGATAGTTGTGAGTCGTTTTCCTATTAGAAAGTGAGAGGGTGTCAGTGCTTCGTCCGGATCGTCTGCAATACCATATTCATGGACAATTGGTCTGCTGTTCACGGCGGCTTCGATATCGCATAGAACCGTGACCAGACCGGTAGTGTCTAAGCAAGCTTTACCTAGCGTCTTCCGCAGACACTGTTTGATAGTACCAATCATTCTCTCCCAGAACCCTCCCCACCAAGCCGCTCGTGAGGCAATGAATTTCCATTTCATGTTGCGATGAGCATAAAACTTGTGTACTTTGGAAGAGGATATGATGTCCCACAAGGACCTCAACTCGTTGTCTGCAGCGCAGAATGTAGTGGCGTTATCTGTGTACACAGTATGAGGAAGGGAGCGTCGAGATACGAACCTTTGTAGTGCAAGTAAGAAAACATCAGTGCTTAAATTAGACACTACTTCCAAGTGGATGGCTCGAGTTACAGCACACGTAAATATGACTATGTAGGCCTTTGTAACCAATTTTGCGTTTTTGACATAGAGGGGCCCGGCAAAGTCAATTCCAGTTGTTTCAAATGGGGTCGACTTTTGAATTCTTTCAGCAGGTAATGGAGCTTCTATCTGCTCACCACACTTGTGCTTCAGTATCTTGCATGGAAGACAAGTGTATATGACCTTTTTAATGGCTTGTCTTGCTCTTAATATCCACCATTCAGAACGAAGCTGAGAAAGCACAATCCTAACACCTAGATGGTGCATTTTTAAGTGTGTGTGGCGTATGAGCAGGCTTGTAAAAGGGTGAGAACCTTCCAAAGAGATGGGGTGTTTTTCCGATTCTGATAAGTCTGAAAATTGCAGTCGGCCTCCAAGACGTATTAAGTTGTTGTCAAAAAGTGGGTTGAATTTTTCTATCTTTGAGTTCTTGGGAAGTGACTTTGATTTCGACAAGGCTTCATATTCTAAAGGAAATGATTCTTTCTGAACGGTTTGTATCCAATAGTTGCGAGCTTGATTCAGTTCCCTGGCATTCAATTCACCAGCCATTTTTTCTTGTGTTTTGCAGTTGTGAATAAAGCGAAAAATCCAAGATGTCACGAGTAACAATTTAAAGTAAGAGCTGTAGTTTCCAGCATTGATAATTGGCAGAGTAGAGACAGTGTGAAAAGTCTGCACTTTCTTCTTCTTTAATTCTAAGTTGTGAGTTTAATCTTCATAAGTGTTGTTTGAATCAGGCCATTCTCCAGGTTTGATTAACCACTTAGGACCATGCCACCATATTTCTAGATGTCTCAGTGTTGATGGTGAAGTACCGCTTGATAATATATCAGCAAGATTGTCCTTTCCAGGACAATGTCTTCATTGGGAAGGATTAGTATGAGAAACAATTTCTGTTACTCGATTGCAAACAAATGTCTTCCATTTATTTGGGTCACTTCGAATCCAACCCAAAACAACTTGGGAATCACTCCACAATGTTGCATTGCACATAGGAATATTAGTCTCAGCACAGAAGTATCGCAACAATCGAGCTCCCATCAGAGACGTTAGCAGTTCCAAACGGGGCAAGGTGACTTTCTTGATAGGTGCAAGTCTGTTGCGACTGCACACTAACTGCACGTTTGTTTGTTCACCCTGAGAACTAACTATGTATAGAACTGCTCCATAGACTCGTTCAGATGCGTCGCAAAATACTTGAATAGTAAAGGGAACGTGTGATGAAACGCCTATAAATCGCGGAATTTGAAAAGAGCAAACGTCGTCAAGTTCTCCAACAGCAGCATTCCATGAAGTTGCCAAGTTAGAGGGGAGTATTTCATCCCATTTGATTCCTAGAATCCATGTATCTTGAAACATAATTTTTCCAAATATTACAAAAGGAGAAAACAGTCCTAAAGGATCGTAGAAGCTAGCAATACAGTGGAGTAGCCATCTCTTTGTCAGTGGTTTGTCTTGAACAGCGCAGAGAGAGGTTTTGAAAGAATTTCCCGGGTTTCGGCACCAGATGTTAATTCGCGTAAACGTAATTATAAAACACAACTTCAGAATATTTGAAAGAACAACATCTACATTTATTTTCTAACGAACGACTACTACACAAGAGTGTTGCCATGCAGAGATAACTAAGTAATTTTATTTAATCTCGTACCGGCGTGCCACATATACGAACGCTTTGAATCGCTGTTGTGAGTAGTGGTAGATCATATAGCTTCTTCATGTTTAACATTTGATCAATTTTTGACTTTTTTCAACCCATGCATTGTCACTCTGTTGTAGCAAACCACGTTACCGACATTGTAAATCGCTGTTGTCAATCATAGTAGGCCGTCCGGCTCCGTGTTTAACACTTTAGTCTATATTTTAAACTTTCAATCCATTCAGAGTCACTCCGTTTTGTAGCAAAACACTATTCCCATACTGTGCTGAAACCGCCATCACACCCCAAAAATCGGATCACTGAACTCTACTTTCCTTTGGTGCACTTTGAAAGAGGGCGTCTGTAGTTAAAGTCACGACAGCGACGATGAAATGGCCTAGAAAACATTTGCTATTTATATACTATATAAAGCGAAGTTTGCGTCTGTCTGTCTATTCTCTATAAAAGTCTTTACCGTTTGCTCAATCCACATGAAATTTGGTAAACTTGTTCTTCAGAAACCTGCGGGTAACATAGACTACACATTAATCCTCGTTCTATTTGTCCTTGGAAATCAGTTGAGGGACTAAAGACAATTCAAATTCCTTACAGGATTAACATTGAGTATTATTAAGACTGCTGTACTCAACTAAGAGTATTTTTATCTGAATTGCTGGAAATCAATTTTTTTCCAAAAAAGTATATTTAAAGAACCTAAATTCTAATATTCATGTTAGAAAATATATCTTTATTTCTTTTCGAAATACCAATAGTTTAGAAAAAATTTTACTTAAGGTATGAAATGAATAAAATTATTTAGTTTTGCATTTTCATCAAACTTACATTTTGTTGGTTTCACCAGTAAGTAACCACCAGTCTAATGCGAAAAGTGCAGGCTAAAAATCCACTGATTCTAAGAATGTGGTTTTACTACTTGGTATCTGATAACGCCGAATTAAAATTTTCACTTTCTAATAATTTTATTTTGAATTCTGAGTTGATGTATCTGAATTAAGATGGAAAATGATGTGTTCACATTTGAAAATTTCGAACATTTATGTGTTTCAATGTTTTAATAAATTATATAGTATACAGAGGCTGTTCGCACATTTTTTAGACGATTTTGGTTAGCGATAATAAAAAATCGTTTGCTGCAAAAGAAATAATTGCAGTTGTACTATGTTTCTAAAAGTCAAAATTATCGTCTGCGGCTTGAGAGGTTTGTTTTTATTCAAAATGGCGTTTTTAACGAAGCAGTGCTTCGAAGGCTATATTTATGCTCTTTCCGAAGAGAAATATTCATATTTCCTTATCCAAAAACAAAGTGAGAGTCATGGTTTTGTGATATCTAAAGCGTCGATAGGTAATATCGTCAACAAGAAAGGAAAAAAACGTCACATTGGAGCCTCAAGTGTGACAAAAATTCCAAACAAGTATCCAAGGAAGAAACGAACAACTTCTACTATTGCAAAGGTACGTTGTTTAATGTTAAAAGAAAATCTTCCTACTCAAAGGACAATTGCAAAATCATTAAAATGCTCGGTGTCTACTGTAAACAAAATGATAAACGTTGATTTAAATCTTAAGAAAGCGAAAAAACACAATTTGAATCGTCTTTCTCCAAAGCATATCGCTGAACGCAGGACACGCTGTCAAATTCTATATGAGAAACACTTATCCAAAGAAAAATGGAAAAAAATTGTCACAATAGATGAATCATGGGTGTATTTAAATGATTGCAGCAAAAAAAGAGCCATTTATTATTATAAAAGGGGAGAAAAAAAATTTAAGTACATGGTTCACAGAATCGAAAGAAAGTTTTTCCAAGGGATTCATGATTGTTGCTGGTTTTTCATATAGTGGCAAGTTAAAAATAAAGAGAGTGGAAAAAATGTCAAGATTAACTCAGAATACTATAAGGAACATATTTTATCGCCAATTTTACTGAATGAAATACCATCGATTTACCCACAGTGCCATCAATCTGTGGAACTCCATCAAGACAAAGCTAGAAGTCACACATCAAAATCCACTGTAAACTTCCTAAAAGAAATTGAACAAAAAACCGGTATCAAGGCCATACCCTTCACTGATATCCCTACTAATTCTCCCGATGTATCACCTATGGATTTTTGTGCTTTCGGACTTTTAAAATCTGCATCAACCAAACGTCGTCCCACAACCCTTACAGGACTCTGGAAAGCTGTTCAGGAGGAATTGGATATAATACCTCTTCTGACACTTCAAAAGGCATTATTATCCTGGAAATTACGGTGTCGAAAGATAGTTCAGAATAAGGGCTATCAAATAGAACATTTAAAAAACAAGAATCTATGTAATTTAGTTTTGTGAATACAATATACAATGTCTAAAAAATGTGTGAACAGCCTATATATAATATAATATTATACTTATATATATATATACGTATTTTTATTTTGTGCAAAATATTGCAAAAAACATGGTTTTATTTCTTGGTATGTGTATATTTCGACAAACTTTTCATAAAGTCATTGATTCAATATATAACGAGTTGTAGAATTCTGTTTCATAAAAATAAATCAAGCTTACGAAACAAACTCCCATAAAAAATGTTTCAGCAGAAATAAAACTATTTTAAAATCAGACAAGTAACAAAGAAATAGCAACTGCAACTACATTGTAGTTTAAAGGTTTTTTTTTAAATTTTGGCATAGGTACCATTACAAGGCAATTAAAATCATTAAACTTACATTTATTTTTCAAGTTTCAAATTAAATTATTGGATTGTACTGAAAGTTATATTCTATAGTCAAGAAACAACATCTATCATTCTAAATATGTACTGTATCTCTGAATATACAAAAAAAGTGCCACTAAAAATCGATTTATAACAACATAACAGTTAGAGTAAATTTTTAATAAAACTTGGCTGATCTTATAATAATATCACAGTTATAAATTATTCTAACTAGGCTTTTGAAAGGTCAAAATTTTGTTGCCATAAATAACATAAGATCGAGGTTCTTTTCTTTATGAGTTGATCCTTTTTCCTATGCAACTTCACTTTCTGAAAAATTATTTGAAACGCTGATTTCTTTATTAAAAAAACTCTTTAAAATTGACCTTCCAGGTTTTATAAAATTTGCAGTCGTTTAGTTTTGTTTCGTCTGAACTGAAGACATTTAATTTTAAAGCAAACTGCCATTTAATATTAGGAATGAAAAATATATTTGCGTGAAAAGAAATTGATCATGCCTTTTTCCAGCCTTTCATAACGATGGTAGAATTGGGAAGTATTACATTCCTGGTACAAGAGGATGCTTCAAGTCAAGAGAAATGAATATCAAAACAGTCTGCAAATAATACGCTGCTATTCATTTTTTACAAAACACAAACTTAAAACGCATTTATAATCTTTCCAAAACGCAAAATTGACTACTGTAATAGCCATTTCTACATTTTTATTAGAGAATCGAGAGAAAAATTTTATTAGGTAACCAAGAGAATAAAATAATCAAGCAAACAATTTTGTAAATTGTTTTTTTTAATTAAGTAGTTTTCGAACTTTAAATGATGGATTACTTTTCTTTGTGGCTGTTTGAAAAGTACTTTTTTTTATATTTTAAAGATTTTAAACACTTCTATCTTTAACATTTTAAATACATCTTAATGGTTAATTTCTCAAAAGTGAAATTTTGCCATTTAATGTGCGTTTTCAAAACAAACTATCAAATGCAAACACTTTAACTAAATTTAAGAATTATCTTAGAGAACTCAGAATATACGCTTTGACCATTGCTTGTATGGGTTGTTAAGCATTTAAAATAAAATTAGTAAAACTTAATTTTCCAAAACCCTTTGGCAGTATATCGCATATTTTTCAGCTGATATTCACATATTTTTCAGCTATATATTCAGCTGAAAATTATTTCTTAAAATATTTACAGCCATCCGATGAATATATGTTGAAAAGTTATATTTCTGTGGTAATTAGATTCCGTAAAAAAATATATAAACTGTTACTCATTTTAACATTAGAGGGGATGACGCTAAACTCCTGGTTACATTACAGTATTGCTAAATTGCAGCTTAATTTTGTTTTCCTGTACGTCATTAATAAGCACATAACCCAACAACAATGAAGGCTTTGTGTCCTCTGCTGGATGAAGAAATATAAGCGCTTCTGGAATCAACGTTGCATGTATAACGCAACTGAAATTGCAAGATACTTGAAATGCGTGATTTTCTAGTTTGTGCAACCTTTCGTGTGAAAATAACAGCTGTTCTATTATCTGCACAAAAACATCGTCCTCTTCAAGGTAAACTCATTTCCCGCTGATTAGGTTGAAGCAGATGCCTTGAAAGAAGCATAATGAGAAATAAGTTACAGGAAATATGATGAAATCATTGATTATATCAATGATAAGATCCTGGATCATCGTTCCGTGAAACCTGCTTCGATAAGCCAAATCTATACTCGTAAGATATTGTAAGCTTGCTTCAAGATTTAGAATAGTAAATTGAGACATGGTCGCGCTTATATTGAGATAAATCGGTATTCTGCTCTGGTGCTTCTTCCCCGCATAGGAAATAATAAAAGAAGGAAAGAAAATAGGAGTATATACGTAATATTAACTTAACCTGACTATGCAGAGTAGAAATTTCACATGTGTAAATACGACCTGCTCTGAAATCACAGATTGCATGCCTAACACCAAAAAAAATTTTAATCTGTTAGAAATATTTCGATATAAGTAATCACAAAAACAAAATATAATTAAATCAAAACTTTAAAGCATTTACTCTGACGTGCAAAATTTAATGAACACTACTATTTTTAAAGATTAGAAGCTCAAAATCAAACGATAAAAACAGCCTGTGGTAAATTGCATAAACAAAGATACTCAGTAGAATGCTGCTCCATATTCAAATTTTTAGAATCATGACTTCAGATGAGCCTTCCTTCTAATATACGAATGAGTTCTGCTTCGGCATAAATTAACAACCTCATTCTCTGAATTAGAATGCGGCGGCGCAAAGCCTGCATCAGTGTTCGAGGTGGTCAGACAGCTTACAAAAGACATTCTTCTCTGCATTTTTTAAGATTTGCTACTCTTCTGTCTAATATCAACCAGTCAACGATGCCATTACTAAAGATATAAAATAAAATCTTCAAATTTTAATGAAAAAATGTTTACGGGAAAAAATAGTTCTGTTATCAAAGTTTAATGGCGTTTATGGACCAGAAACTGATTGTATTCTTTCAATTATTTATCGTTTGAACAGTTCTGTGAGCGGGAATATATGCAACCTTTCACAAAATGTTCTTCCAAAAAATGTAGAATAGGAACAGAAACATCGAAATGGTTTCAAATGGAGAAAACAAGTTCATGTGTTCAATTTATTGTCGAAATCTATCTCCCAAAAAATCTCTCTTGTATTTGACATCACAACATGGAAACAAAACGGTCGTGCACCAAAGAATACTACGATTTTTTTGGCCGGATATGTGCAAAAAAAAAAAGGAGATCTTCCCTCTCTTTTGAAAATGAAGGCATTTCTCCAGCAAAGGAAATATCCCACAAAACGAATGGCAACCACTACTGCGGCACTTAAGTCCAAACACTCTCGAACCGGGCAGCCCCTGTTAGCTCCTCCTTATCCATGTTCCAGTCAAAGGAGCTCTAAATCAGAAGCGCCGGACACTGCCCTAATTCCTCCATGATCCCACCGGATAAATGAAAGGGGCAATAGGGCCATCCTGCAGGAAAGTATAAACTACCACCCGAAAAGGGGAAGTGTCTTAGATCTTCTAATAAAGACGGCAGTTTCTGTTGTTGTTTGGGGCACTGAGACTGTTTTTTCGTCCGCGTTGGAGATTGAAGTTGAAAAACAAATAAATGTTTTGTGTTCTTTGATGCATCGCTTTGTTGGGTCTTCCTTTGACATGTCTCTTGTGAGACACTCTGTAAAGTTATTTGGCTTCAAGTAAGGATAATGCATTTCGATACAACGCTATTTCAAATAAATGCGTAATTATACAGTAAATTACGTCAGAGAAAGTATCCAGAATTATGCGTTCCTTTCGTCGTAATAAATTATTGATTTTTTCCTTTTCATGAGCTTTACTCAATCGATTTTAATAGGGTTACTTAGCGGTCATTAGATTTTTACATAAAGTATCTTAACTAACAGAACGTCACAAGTTCCCAGGAAGAATCGTATGGCTTTCCTGCACCCCCATTACACTTAATGACTAAATAACAAAATCTATTGTTGCAAGGATCTTATTGAAGATTCTATTTCTCAAGAAGAATGCGTGTGGATACCTCAGAGTTGAAAAGCAGCGCATTATCAAGAGACCCCTTTTATACCATTAATCCTATCCTTAAATAAAATACTTTAGTACAATTTAAATAGGTTTTACTTAAATGGGATCTACTTATCCCGTAAAAACAGTTCCAGGTAACAGTCAGGTTATTGTACGCAATAGTCGATTTACTGTTATAGTAGTTATATCGTATGTTATATAGTCATAGCGTTTGTCTATCAACCTGTAGGCCCCGAGTTCGAATCCCAGTTTGTAAGAGTATTCATGTTATTGATTACCCTGTTAGAATCAACGGAGCCTCCCCGCTTTCTTAAGAAACCCTTGATGCACTTGCACGTAATATTAAGAAAATTTTCACTTAAATACGTATTGTTATTTTATTTTTCTCCATAAATCAATTAATTTTCAATTATTGGAGAAATTAATGTATTTTAATAAAACAATAATAACCATTTTCAAAGCATTTTACTAACTAATCTAAAATGATTGATTTCTTCAAATAACGCTCGAATAATAATATCAACACGAGTAAATATCTGAAATTGTACACAGTTAAGTGTTGTAATTAAATACCTTTATCAAATGAGTATGTAAAGAACGAGAGATGGTCGATTAAATAAAGTATGATACTTTATTGACAACCTTGCTGAGAAAGGCATTTGATAGCAAGACTACGAACAGATTTTTATGAAAACCTACAGGTATTTGTTACATTAGTCGAATATTAACTATGTAAATAAGCAACATATTATATTCATATTAACCAATCTTGTTTGTAAACTGAAAGCCCTATCTATTCTTAAAAGATCAAACTTTTCTATTTTTAAAAGATCCATAAAATCCATTATAAAAACATGTTTACCATGTACGTATATATATAAAACTTTATTGTAAAAAATTTGTTTTGAAATAGGGGGTTGAGCGTTGTAATTGTGTCTTCAATGCACGTTTCCACGAGCAATTCTTCTCGAAGCTCCGCACACGATGATGGTCAGGGCGAGAAAAGACAGATTTTATACAATGTCTGTGGGGCTGATAGGGTTGTTGAAGATAACTAATGAAGTATTCGTAGTACGCGAGTTCTTCATCATTATTAGGTCTTATTTGATCATGAAGTATGAACTGGTGCTGAGGCAGCAATAACGTTCTTTTAATCGGAGTGTGAGAAATAGGAAACTTGAAGCAAAATTCGATATATAATGGATTTAGGCTGAATAAAAGGGCAAAGGTTCTGTGCTTAAGATGTACATCTCAAGATATAAGCAAAATCAACCATAGATGGAAATTGCGATTAATTGGCCAATAGGAAATTATTTCCTTAAACAGGATGTTAATAATTCAGTTTAAGTACACAATACTGCGTACATCTTTGCACACAAAACATTTGTGCTTCAAAGATTGGAAGAATCTAAGATTGCGACTATCGACTCTTCGGCTTGAGTAAAATCTCCTTGAATGCCAGCCACGATTCATGAAAACCACACATACTTATATACGTGCAGAGATGATAAGAGACCTAAGATCAGTTTCTCAGAGTAAAAGGATGTATATAAGGTACTTCCGTCTAATTAAATCAGTGAAATCGCATCCCATCAAATCAAATTAGCATAGTGCTTTCAGAACCATGAAACTGGTGTTGTTATAACGAGTTACAAAGCAAATTAGGATAAATGACTCGAGAAAACATTCGCATCTTTCTTAACTTGTTAGCATTTCCCGCTAATAAATTGAACGGCGTGGCTTTTCTGAAAGTTTACACATTACCGTTTCTATTCATCTGATATTTGCTCTACTCTTGGAAAAGATTTATGCGTCTGCTCCTCACAAAGCTAGCTCGTTAGACTAATGCCTCAGTTCTTTTCAACTTCTTGGCACTTTGGTAAATTATGAAAGAATAGAACCATTTTAGTTGGTTAGAATAATATCCCACGTCTCACGTCATGTATTTCAACTTCAACAATTTAGTTTATAATTAATTGAAATTCTCTAATCAACAAGTTCTTAAAAATTAGTGTGAACGAGTTTTATACAGATGAAATCTTTGGATTAAAAAAAATTATAAAACTGGTTTAACGTTTACATTAGGGTTTTGCTTCCAAGCACTGAGTTTGAGCAAAAATATTGCATTTTAGGGGCTTTTTAGAAGAGTTATTTTGTTTTTACTTAACTATACGTGTTACCATGGCATAAACAGTAAATGTAAATAAAAACAAAATCAAAAGGTTTCTTGAAATGGGGAAATAATTAACTATATTATATTAATGATTATCCGTGAAATCGAGAAATTTGTCTTCGGGTGGTCAGTCTTTCTCGCTTGACTTGACTAACAGGCTTTAGATGGACGATCTATGGGTTACAGAAAGAAAAACAAAAATCCACTCCTATCTGTTTACTTATTTTGAAAAATATGTATGATACTTATTTATACATAAGGACTCAGAACATGCAACAAATTGTTGGCATTGTTTTTAACTGGTAAATGCACTGTTTCATGAAAAACAAGTTTAATAGTGGAAAGGTTTTCATCGAATCCTAAATTATTTAGTTACTTTAGAATTTTACATGTATGTTTTCTCAATTTCAAAGTCACTGCACTTTGTACACCAAATGGAATATGTCGAGTATTTCTCTGCATCGGTAGACTTAAATTGTCTAAACAATTGAACAGCGAATCTGGTACACTGAAAAAATGAATTCAATAACCAATGTAGCGGGTAATAGATATTCTTTTTCTTTATTTCTTTTTAAAACTTTCAATCGATTTTTCGAAAATCCTTTCCGTCGTTTCCTACAAACGCGGAACAAATCGCCATTCTATAACAAATGGTCCTGGAAATCTGAGTAAAATATCCCAGCATATACAGATTCTCCTGAGGGAAAAGAACAAAAGAGTATGTATATATGTATAGCCTTTTCCTTCCTTTGGAAATAGAAGATTAGCTTCAGGATCGAGATAAGTAGGGAATGATAAGAGAAAAGGAGGAACTCTGAATGGATATAAAGAACAAAAAAAAAGAATATCATTTGAGCTCATAGCAGATTCCACTGCTCGAAGTTAAAATAAATCGTTCTTATTCTTTAAAATTGTCGGAGTATTTATCTTGCGATCGAATATTTATCTTGTTGAATAACTATCTCTTCGAAAGTAATGAAATATGTTAAGCACGAGTACTATGTCGTATTAAGTATTGGAAAATTAAGATCTCTTGACTTTAAGTTTCACTCTAGCTTTCACTTTGAAAGTAATTAAACGATTATTGTTGTTAAAACAAGAAATAAAGATTGTTCTGTGTGGGGGTTATTACATGGATGGGAATTACAAAATTCGTTTCGAATTGGATCTGGTATAAAAAAAAGGAACTTTCATTTTACAGTCAAAAATGGTATTTAAATTGAGGATTTGTTCATTGTCAAATATGCATTTTTGATTTTCTCTTTTGATGAATTAACATTTTTCCTTTCAAAAGTTTGTGTACATGTGCATAATTAGTTTGATATTTACCCTAGCTGTGATTTTATGCGAAAAATAAAATCTAACCCCGTGGTATTATAAAATTAATGAGAACTCTTCGCCAGCAAACAAATTCTTGCAATTTGTTTGCATACTTTAATAACAATGCATCAACATTATTCTAATACTCCATGTATATTTAATGACTTTTGAATTCAAATAAAGCAAACAAAATTATTATGGAGCATTATGCTATTGTTAATTGGCTTATTTTTTTTAAATGCTGTAAAGCTTATGCAAGTCCTGTTTCTTCCAAAACCATCAAAGCCAGCAAAACCCATCTACGGAGTAGTTAAGAATTATGACTACAACTAAGAATCTTGACTAATGGTTATTTTTTATTACTTTCGCAATCTGTGTGAATATCGACGTATAAAGTAAAAGACAGCAGACAACACAAAAAATACGCCACGACATCATTAAAAGAAGCGCAATGTGTATGTGTGCCAGAACATTTCCTGACATTTATACTAATACTCTCATTTCTAGAAGGAAATAGTGATAATTAAGATATTTAATTACTCTGCATTGAGGTACTTTTCCACTTTCAATTTTTTTAATTAAAGGAAATAGCATCCAAGTCTTCCCAGCAGCAAAACTAAAAATGAGTTAAGGTTTTCTCCTTAAAAATGTCGCCGTAATTAAATTAAACCTTCAAACGAATGATGAACATCAGCTTTGCGACTCGATACATAAAACAATTAATGCGTAAGTGTATGTATGTATTCAGAGATAACGTGCGACAAAAGCATTCAAAACCATTAAATAAAAGTGATATTATAACTGCAGAATACACTTTACTTAGCAGCAATACAATGAGATTTTCTTAATATTTCAATAAAAGTGCTTTATTTCCCTAACTTGGTATCCCAAATTTCAAATATATTTTATTTTCGGTTGTATAGAATCTCTTAAAGTACTTTTCTTAAAATGTTCATTTCAATATGATAATTTTAATTTGTCATTAAGGTCCTTATTTTTCTTACCTGTGCTTACTCTAATCTTCCTTTAATTACTAGTATCAGTCCTAAAACACAAAGGTATTTTAGGAATTTTGCTTAACCTATGTATACCCAGTTCGATTATGCTTTTTCTCTTTTAAAGTAAAAGTTGATGATACTGAAATACTCTTTTCTATAAACGGAACCTTAGGGTGCAATCAAATTGAAAGATAACTTGCAGCTAACATGAATAATTTTGCTGATATTTTTCGATCTTAAGATATTAGAATAACTATCTTCGTCGATGAAACAAAATAAAATTATATTCGTATTACTAATGGAACTAGTCTCAAATTATAACCATCATCAAAACGCATGAATTCCAAGTCATGCGAATCGTAAATCCTTTTCAAATATCATTTGAGTTTGTTTAGATGTTCGTAGCCATCACATCGAAATTTTCCTCATTACTGAAAGAATTTTGTTCGTTGTTCCATCCTTCGACATGAACGATGCAGCCTTGTCCATATCTCCAACACTTGAACCCATTAAAAATCGATACATTAAAGCAACACTCAGCTTGACGGCTCCATGGAACTGACATGTTGTCCCAAGCGGAAAATTATGAAATTATGGACCACATGTTGGTCGAAAACTCTCCTCGAAAAAATCAAGATTAAAACATCAAGAAATGCTCATTTACCGATATTGTTTCTTCACACTCCACTATAGAAACTATAAATAATCGAAAGCGTACCTTTAAAATCTAGTTTGTTTTAAATGTTTTAAATATTCTCAAGGACCATGAAACTTTTAGGTTTGTTTTGATCCAGAACGCTGTGTAGTCTGGCAATGAACGAGCGAATAACTCGGCAAAAAGAGACAATACAGTTGTAAAAATCAACCCATCTCGTTTAATTACATACAAATGCACATAAAAAAATAACCCTAACTATTAATAGATAAAAACTCAAGTAAACCATGACTTATTCGCCTGGAATATCTCAGTTGCCTCAAATGCAGAATCTATTGCAAAAACCGGACTGCTGACGATTGTTTAGTTAAGCATATTCAGTTAAGCAGTTATAATATTATGCTGCCTCTTTTGTACTAAATCCTAGAAATGGACATAGACCCTTGCGAATTTTTTGCACTGCGCTTTCTACGACTACGGCCGTTGCTGGGAGGCTGCAAGATGGATGGGTAGTTAATTTTTCTATTTCCTTTCGTACCTTTTTGTTACCAATTTCATGTCTTGCTCGTGCTTATTTTTGTTTGTAATCTGTATTTTGTTTTTCTGTCATTCATTGGAAGTAAAAATATGTTTTGGTTTAGTGTAGGTAAATAACTCGACACGAAGGTAAATTAGAATATGTTGAAATTTTTATAATTCGCGGTATCAAAACATGCCTAAAACTACTCCACTTAAAATGTTCCTTTTTTAATATGCAAAATCCATTCCTTTTTAGCGAGATGTAGCATAGGTATTTCTAAAAGTTTTTCACGATATAAATAATTAATCAGCTGAAGAACAAACACTTTTCTTGATATCCCGCATATTACATCAAAGGACAGAATTTCTCGCAGTTTCCTTTTAGTGATAACAGAATTTTAGTAGCAGTTTATATGCATTAACGCGGACGAAAAGCTCGTTTGCGGTACAGAAACTCCTAGTTAACGAAGCTATTGCTATAAATATTTAAAATCTCAACAAGATCTGTGGATTTCATCGGTTTGTTCTGGTTTAGTGTATGTAAATTGCTCTACAAACGACACTAAGGTAAACAGTTGAAATTCTGTGAATTGTTACCAAAGACCATGACTAAAGGTATTCCAAACTGTTTTTTTCACTGTATCAATAACACGTTTTCTAAAATTAAACGAAAAGGTCAATCAGTTGAATAATAAGTACTTATCTTGATGTCCCGCATATTACAACAAAGGACAAAACTCTTCATAGGACTTCTAATGATAATAGAATTTTACTCGCTAGTGATATTCATTACGGCGAATGAAACGCCGGTTTTCAAGCATAGGTACTGCAATTCTCATTCAACTAAGCCATTGCCATAAATAGTTATTCTTACCATCCGTTAGTAAAACGAGCCATTACGCTGAAAATCATTAGAAAATCGCCTGGCAAAGAATAAAATCTATCTCCTCCCCTTCTACCCTTTCCGAATTCCGAGTTTTCCCCCAATTTCTTATGCCCTGACTGGAAAGAAGCGATCTAGCAGAAACGAGCATCTTGTTTAGCAGCCATAATTACCCGTTAAAGGGGGAGAGATACCATTTGTCATTCAGTCGTAGGGACAGTCGACTAATTGCCGGGATTTTCCACCAAATAGCCGGCTTAAATTGGAAAACAACTTTTAAAAGGCATCGAGAGAGAAACTGTCCATGCGATGTAATTGGTACAAGTAAATTAACAGTACAATTAAAATTTATTTGTCCTCAAAAAAAAATCTATGTACAACCTACGGAGGCCATGGTATCGACTTAAAGCTACTCGAAAAAATTCTAACTGATGATAAGTTCTAAAAATAACAAAAAGTTTTAAAAGTACTTCATAATTACTTCCACAACTGGCGTTTGAAGAATGAAATAAAAGTAATTAAAAATTCTACTGACCATAATTCGACAGTTACTATTTTTTATCAAACATCCTAATTTTCAACGGGACCACATCGCCCAGTTGGAAGATTAACGGATTAGTAAATGGAGGATTGCGAGTCCGATCCAACAGAAGATCACCGTGTACACGGAGGAGCAGGTTAAATCCGTCGGGGCCTCAAATGTCCTTAGGTTGACATGGTGGATGTTTAGAGAGTTGGGAACTCAGGTGTTAATCTCATCATCTGACATTGGTTCAAAATTACATGGTGTCCTCGATTCTTCCCTTCGGAATTGATCCCGGACAGTCACCCACATCCCGTTGTGCTGACGGTACGACGTTAATTGACTACCTAACAATTACGATCGAGTTGAATGACCGCAACCGAGACTGATCTGGCAAGCGCACACAAACAGAAAAAACCATTTCGTATGAACAAAGATACGACAACGTACATGGTTTGAGATCTCCGGTTCTTGAAAACGAATAACAAATTTTATTTCGGTGTTACAATTTTTGAGTTGATGCCTAACTTCCTTAGTTGTAAGCACTCAAATGTATGTGCATTTTCACTTGCTCATATATATAAAATCCGGTGAAATCTATACGCCATATATATATATATATATATATATATATATGGCGTATAGATTTCACAGGATATATATATATATATATATATGGCGTATAGATTTCACCGGAGCGACGTAATGACTTTCCCCCAAAGCGTTCACACCTCACAGTACAGGGAAGGGTACCAAACAAAAAGTGGGATCCTTAAGAAGGTCAGTCGCTGACAGCTCGTGAATGGTGGTCGATGCCAGCGGTCACTTAGTATGGGGATTGACATCCACCGTACACAGATCAATACCATGCCGCTGGCGTAAACGAAATTTTAGTGGTAACAATTGTCTACCTGTCGCAGCGTAAAGGTTAAAATGCAAATGGGTTCATTTAAGATATTTACTAAACATCTAGAGCAGCGTAACCTCGTTGGAAGGGCAACGATTAGTTACTTGTTCAGAACTCGGTCAAACCACCGTGTACACGAAGGCTTGTGCATGTTAAATCGGTCGTGGCCTCAAATTATCTTACGTTGGCGTGGTGTGGAAATTTGGGACGGTGAGGTGCAGGCTCAGATGTTTTAATCTTCATCTGACTTGTTTTACTGGCGAGGCGTTGTCCATGGATTTTTTCCCTTCGGGATTAAACCCAGACCGTCACCAATAGCCCGTTTCGTTGCTCCCCTGCGATGTTAATTAGCTACCTACCTTACTAATTATCTAGGTTGGTTTCAGATACTGTAAGCATTTTGGTATCTCTTTTATCAGTTTGTCTTAAATCCTGTTAAATATTGTTTACTTTTTGTTTCACACAAGGTCATTGACAACTATCGCTTTTTCGATTGCTGTTCATCCTCCTCAGATTGATTGTTAGTTCAATTCTGCTTCAACAAAAAATCTAGAAACTTGAAAATGAAAATTCAATTTTAAATATAACCAACAAATAAAATATTACTAACAATAACGAAATGTTAAACGAAATTAGTTGATAAAGTGCCTTATTTCTGCAATTCCCGTTTTTTCAGGATGCCACATTTTTGATGTTTCACTGCATAAAGAAAATAATATTTCAAATTCCTTCCAAATATGTGATATTTATTTATTTATTTATCTTCTATGTAAACTAAGAGCAATAATAGACAGCTATATATAAATCAAACAGAAAATCTAGAAACCTTAAAATAAAAATACAATATTAAATATAACCACCAAATAAAATATTACTAACAATAACGAAATTATCTGATAAAATGCCTAATTTCTGTATTTGCCATTTTTTTCTAGATGCCACATTTTTGATATAGTTATATATATTGTATAGTCATATTTATTTATTTATTTATTATGTATATATCTTCTATGGTAAACTAAGAGCAATAATAAACCACTGAATCAAGCACCAGATGAAATGGATCAAATTATAATTATAACTGTTACCTATAAAAGAAATTGTAATTTCATGTTTGTGTTATTCAATTTGAGAGAAGAGAAATCCTTATAGACAGATTAAACTAAACTGATGAAGAGAGAAATTTTTCATTTAATCCATTTTCCATTTTTTCCAAGTTCCTAACGTGTAAATCCTCAATCTCGTTAGGAAACACGAGAAAACATTTAAAATCACCCACACTTATGAATGAATTTTACCTTATTTAATCCTATTAAGTTATTCTGCTTGTATTATAAATAAATGTCCGGAAAACATATCCGTGAGCATGAAGTGGAATAAGAAATAAATTCGGAACAAAAAATCGAAATTGATATATTATCGCCGTTTTGCAAGAACAATCAGAAATTGGATCGGGACATTTTTCTGAGAGCTGCATCTTTCTGTTTAATCTGTATTGATGGAAAGAAGCATTACATATATTCCATTCGTCATTTTATTTTTCCTCTTCTTGATTTCTAAGCTAAAGGTTTTCGATTTGATTTCCGCTTCTTTCTTGTTTCTTAAATCGTTTCTGTTTTCTTTCCGTTTTGTAATCTTAAAAACAAATTGAGCTTGTGAAATAGAATTATAAATTTTGCGTCTTTTAAGGAGGCAAATGTACAAAAAGCTTCACTTAAAAAGATGAAAAGAACGTTTGTTATTGGATTTTTGGTGAATAGTATTTTTTAATCTATCAGGGTAGATTATTGCTTCGAATATAGTCTAAAATAGAATCAATGATCACATATTTCAATTATGTAATTTTTTTCAGTTTTATAAAACTTCTCTGATTTAATTTGTTTCAACTATTTGCAATCATGTTATATTTTATTTATGATTTCACAAGGATTTCGCTTTCAAAAATTGCTTTTTTCATTTTATTTTATAGACCACTTTCAGTTTACTTGTGTTCGGAATACTTACTTAATCATGCTTCTTTGAGATGAATACACAAACTAAAAAATGGCTACAAAAGTAAATGCGCTCGTTATTGTCAAAATGATACATTCCATACCACTTCTACTTGAGTGTTATTTAAAGTTTTTCAATGTTATGTAAAATGTTTTCCTCCGAAAACATTTTATGTGCCTTCAAATTTAAAATAGGACTAAATTTTTAAAAAATAAATATATGTATAATGGTTGCAAATTAAGAGTTTAATTTCCATTATTTCGCAAGAGGTATAATTACAGAACACTCAACGTACACTATGTGAACCAAAAAATGAATTCATAAATTGAGAACTCTCAGATAAAAGTGTTTTTAATGACAAACACTTGTATTTTCAAATTTTGTTTTAACAAACACTGATATTTTCCGTAGAATAATGTACATATTCATAAAAAGCTTGTATAACGTTGCATTTAATTACAGTTACTTTCTATATATTGTACTAAACTATAATAAAAAAATTGTTAAATGCCTAGTCATATCATTAACCCTTCAAAATTAGATGTTGCTTTAAGTCTCTTTCCTCAAAACTAAGCTCTTAAAAAAGGTATTGTCAAAACGTATTTGTAAAAACGCAGTAATAAACATCTAAAGTTACTATGAAAACTATTGAAATTAATTCAAATTTTCTCCAACTTAAAATGAAGCTTAAAATTTTTTAATTGCTGCTTCACTTATTTCAGAATATTTTAAATTTTTTAACTTTTGATGGATTTGGCATTTTTAATTAAATGTATTTATGTAATTCGAACTTTCTTATGAATATCCTTGTACACCAGCTTTGAAAAATAACAGATCCTTAGGTCTTAACTGATTGAACTATTTGCCATTAATTTGAAATTCGATATTATTGTATGTTTGAAAACTGTTTACTCTCTTACATGATTTAAATCAACATATTTCTACAGGCTATCCATCTTAAGAAGCAGATATTTTGCAAAATATTTCGTCATCATTAAAATAATATGTACACCGTTATTTTTTTGGAATCACACATTAGTTCACTAATATTATATATGGAGTATTCTTTTACGCAGACACCTATTACACAAACACAATTATTTTAGTTTATATATCAACCTATTTAAGCCTCGATCTTCTCCTATCTCATTTCAACCCTTCAAATACACCAGTCTATGATTTTTAAGTGGAAAACTACAAAACCACGTTTATTTACACGTATATACAAAACTTCGAATATGCAATATTTCCCAACAGCTACAGCTACAAAAACTTACTGTGTTCCTGTTCCTGTAGAGCCATTAACTTTCTTCTTAATAATATGTGATGGTAGGGACTAGTAAATTATTAACTAGTTTTTTGATAAATAAGAATGAGAGTTCCATTTCATTATATCATTTTTGAAACATCCCATGGCGGAAACATGACAAAGAATTAAACAGAAATACCAAACAGTAAAATACAAAGGTAAAAAGCCATTGTCTCATTTGAACCTCGTCAATGATCAAACATGGAGAACTCTGGAAGATTCTGGATTCTATTCACAATGGCTTCTATCGAAGCATGCGATTGATACTTTACTAATTTTTCGGTTAATATTTATTGCAAGGGTTGTATTTCATGTGCATGAATTTTAGTTGCTTTAATTTTTGTTTTCACCGTGATATGGAATTTGTTTTCCTGGTAACGATAAAACTAGTGTTTGGGGTTCGTATGAGTGTCTCCTGTGTGAGTCTTGTTAAGCCATGATTATTGTTTCCATATTCGTCTCATGTAGTTTACATGTTACTCACCTTGGATTTAGACTTTCTATTTGCTCCTGATAAACTTACTTGGTACGTTCTTGTGAAATAAAACCCTTTTTGTTGGTACAAAATGCTTTATTTTACATTCTACCCACCGTACATTGCATATTATCCCTACAGGATAACTCCCTACCTCCAACTGCTTCTGCGGGTAAAGTTAGGGATTAGCAAAAGACAGTTTCTAAATTGATAAAAAATTAATTCTCGATTTTGAGTTGTGTAATTTTTAATCTAGAATTCACATATTATTTTATGCAAGCTGTGTATCACTTACCTCGAATGCTTTACGATATCACGGCTAATTTTGAAAACTTCTAGTAGCGGCTTTCCTTGTCACAGTTCGAATTTAACATTTCTGACACAAACGCTCTGCACCAACCCTATTTTGATTGCCACTCAGAAAAAAGTTGAACGTGATTTATATCATGTAAATGTGTTGTGCCTTTATTTTGGTAATCTCCGTTCGAATGACTGTAAAAATTAGTTTTTTAGTGAAACCAAAAAAAAATATTATTTTCCTGTCATAAAATGAAATGTTGGACATCCGAAGGGATTTTAGTGAAATGTAATCAAATTGTACACCGGTTACAAGCCCATTTACGTATTAACGTAATGGAATTTTTTAAATAAATTCAACATCTTTTCAACTACTAGTTTGCTTTTAACAAAGATCGAAGGACAGTGCCCTAAGCAACCATTTTTATTGCTACAGCCCATAACACATCTCCTATCGACATCGAAAATTTTGACAGTTGCAACAAGAAATTTTTCTAGCTATGAATCTGCGCTTCACACGAAACTTGAAGGATGACAACCACTAATTCAATGTTGAGCTCGAGAGAGAAGCTATTGCAACCTCTGTCACGATACGAAACAAACAATCCGCAATTGCCCGTGCACTGGGAGAAGGATCCCCAATTGTTCCTGGTGTCGAATCGATAGCAGCGCCATCACGTGGCAGAGACACAAAATCGAAAATTCCACCTCCACGTAAAACAGCAGAGCAAAAGGAGGAAATTGGACAGGATAATGGACGGAAATTAAAATCATTTTGCCTGTGACTTACAATGGGTGAAAAAAATGGAGGACAAAAATGCAACAATCAAAACTTTCAACAACAACCCTGCACCAACAATGAGCCGAACCGCCTCGAAAAAAGACGATAACATGTGCGCGTTCTGAAGATGAATTCTAAAAAGATAGAGAAACTAGAAAAAAGTATATAAATGTATGCTTTAAGTTTCTAAATTTTTCACTCGTTTCCTTTTGGTATTGTTCGCCGACTCCATATTTTGGTGATTTTTATTATCTCTCCGATAATGCCACTCTTGTCGTTTGCTTTTGTAAGAGATAGAAAGGTAGGTAGTTATTTAACGTCACATTATGTGGAGCAACGTAACGGGCTATTGGAGGCGGTCGAAAATCAATCCCAAAGGAAAAGATCCAACAACGCCTCGGAAATGTGAACCATGGAGAGATGATGAGAACAACGCTTGAGTTGTAACTCCACTTTCCAAACTTCCACACCATACCAAGTGATAGCATTTGAGACCACGACAGATTTAACTTGATTATACATTAGCTGAATTATGCAGGAATATTCGCTAATTTAGTTTTTACATATGCCATTATGCTTTCGCATTTCAGTGTCCAGTATGAATTCAAAACATGCTTGTCATAATTCATCTTTATGTTCAATTAAATGACAGCGTTCAGTGAAACATCAAAGCGTCATAATGTGTCTTTTATTCAACTGAGAGAAATATGTAAACGTATTTAGTTTTTTTGCTAAAGTTACTAGAAGAAAATATAGTTTTCTAACAGTAGTGAAAACAATGAGATTTGTTGTATATTTTGAAATCAAATATGTATGTAAACTTCAATAATCTATCCGATTATTATACTTAAGACAAATTTTGCTCCATCTACATTTTCCTATCTCAACTACAAAAAATTTGTTTCAAAAATGCAAATATTATTTCAATGTTTGCAAGATATATCTATTATCTGTGATTATAGATCCGAGCACGATAATTTAACCTTTTATTTCTTATTCCAGACGATTTTGTTATCATTCCATTTGTTATCAAATGACATTTTTGTTATCAAGTGTATAATGAATTATGCAACTATGAACTGGAGTTCATAGTTGCATAATTTATTGTACACTTGCATATTTATAGTTCAAGGCCGTTAAACTTCATCCAACCATTTAGAGCACAGTTCAGATACCACACAGAATGAATTTAAGGACTTAATTGGTGAAATTCTTGAATGAGATATTTTGCCTTCAATGGTAAATATGCAAGTTTGTTGAGATTATCTTTACAATTATGGATCAATATTGCTACAACATGTCTCGAATATCAGTTAAAAGGTTAAACTGCTAAATTGAGATAATAATTGCCAGTGCACATCACGCAAAGCATGTACTACCTCTATGGCAATTGTGTTTTAAGGAAGAAAAAAAGTTATTGAATGCCATTAGCTTAAAAAACATACAGGGGCTCTTCAAAAGCAATCTTATTCAGACCGTTATAGACATGAAATTATGTAGAATAACATAAGAATATAAATTTCCCTTGCATGGCAAAGAAACATTTCGCACACAAAAAAAAACAAAGCTCCTCGAATTTTCCCTCCACATACATGTACCCATCCTTTCTCTCCTTTCTTTTAATACAAATCGAAATTCAATTCTTGCATTTGAATTCTCGGGATTCTAGACACCACTCTCCTCTCTCCCATCCCACTTCGAAATAGCACCCTCCAAGCATTTCAGCTAGCCCAAAGAAGGGGAGAAATGCAAGGAAAATAATAAAACGGCTCCACAAAGGCATCTGCTGCTATCACGTTTCTTTACTCCACTTTATGCATTTCCCACCGAATGCAGACTGACAATGAGTCGATCGGAGGGGAAAATCCCTCTCTTTTCTCTGTCGGTGTGGGGGAATCTTTTCGGTCCCAGTGGCGTAAGTGGAAATGGTCTGACGCAATCTGTGCCGTCATACAAAGCCCTACATGTTAACCCTGGGCCTTAGTAAAAGTTTAGATTATGAAATTTCTCGTGAAATAAAAACAAATATGTATCTTAAGTATTCAATGGAAGCTTCTACACATGGGGAAGTTTACCTATTTTACTTTAACCATTTGACAGGTTCACACGCTTATATCAGTTTTTTACAAAATTCAGTCTTCCCTGAATGATTTCTTGCCAGTTTCTGACCAATCGAATCCTTCCAAGAATTCATTCAACCAATCTATGATGTTTTAGCAGGCCGGAATGAAACAGTGCAACTTTTTCTACCAAAAGGTACTTCAAGGTGGATGTATTGGTCTGATAGCTCTATAGTGGACTGAATTTTAATTAATGCAGTTCGTTGTAACAAAAACAACTTTTATTAACAACAAACTTAACAATGTTGTGGATGGATCACTCTCATTAAGGCTAAGGAAGCCTAGTACTAATTAGGGCTTTGGAAGCCGCGTTTTCATCAGGTCCAAAGAGAGCACCTCTTTCCTTCGTGTCTCAAGCCTGAATGTCACCCACGCGCTCACACAGCGCACTTTACAATATATGAGAGATTTAACAGTAGAGATGGGTTACACTGATATATACACTACCCTACAATAATGAACCGGACGCCAGTGGATTTGTATAAAATCAGACTACTGGTTTAGGGATGGTTTTGGTGGTGTACCCTTTGCATGTTGCTCCTGGTCAACTGAACGCCTACATGAACATTTTGGACAATCAGGTTCTTTCAACTCTCTGGCAATTTTATCGAATGGACGAATGTTACTTTCAAGATTACAACGCTCCATGTCAATTTTTTGCCTCTGTCAAGCAGTGGTATCAAGATATGGATGTAAAACGTCTTCCCTGGCCTGCTCAGTGTCCCGACCTAAACACCATAGAACATTTGTGGGATGAGTTAGAGCGACGTTTACGGACCAGAGAACCACGTCCGAAATCTACAGCTGAGCTGGCGACATTCTTGCAGCAGGAATGGATACAAATACCCATAGCTGTGTATCAAAACCTCGTTGAAAGTATGCCCAGAAGGGTTGCTAGTGTAATTGCAGCACTTGGAGGACAATCCCCCTATTAAAGCATGTATTATTTCCCTTATACCATCACATCTTGCTGTCCGGTCCATTATTGTTGGGTTGTGTATGCTAGTGAATCGTAAGTTAATTTTTGAAGTAGTAGCTAATTTTGCCACAGTACTCTCCCTCCTTATTTTAGTGGTAGCCGAAATTCGATAAAAGCCATATCTAGTTGAGTGATTGCCTTTTTGCGTGAGACTGAGAGAACAGTAGTAAGATCACAGGTGTACTTTCACATGAGTAGACAAGCAATCTTTAAAATTCCGATTTTAATGGTTCTAAGTTGCTTTTAGCACCCAAGTGTGGGTGCTCTTGATAATTGAAGGCTGACTAGTTGAATTATGCCTCCAGTTTTGTACTTATATGTAAGCAGAACATGTGGGTTTCCTCTTGATTGACGAGAGTCGAGGTGTAATGAGTCTTCTGGCTTTAATTTACGAAGGGAGAAGAGGAGAGACCGATTTGGATTGTCATATCTCCTTCTTATTCTTAACTGGGGGTGCAGCCCCTCCTCCCCGGCCAAGTAAGGTCATTTAGGAAGACTCGAGAGGCCAATGGCAATACCGGAAGAAAGACAGCGTCCATGCCAATACCAATCCTCTGGCCGGACAACAATAAATTTCTGACGATACATTTGAAGTGTTCCAGATGTTTCGCATCTGACGGAGACGCCGATCTTTCCTGAAGTTTGCGGATCCCCAAATAAAGCCTATACCTTTTATCTGGACACCATCAACGTAGGGACAGACATAAATCCCTAACAGAGGCTACCACACTAACGTTAATACCATCTTACCTATCTACTAAAAAAATATTTAAATTAATAGTATTAACTGCTGTTGAAAGGGATGGATTTGCAGAGTAAAAATAAACAAACCAGATAATCTACGAAGATTATACATCTGCTGTTTAAATTCTATTGTATCACATATATTGAGGTTACCTTAAAATGTACAGTTAGCATCTTTTTCAGTGTTTAGTGAGTAATAATATTAAGGGTTAACATATCAACTTGCATTCTCAATTCTTTTTTTTCTTTTTGTGGTCGAAAAGTTGAAATCTCACCCGAAAAACAAGCCAACTGACGTAGACTTCAGACGTGACGTCAGTTAACGTTACACGGGTAGGAAATATACTCTATAACAAACAGTAACAGACACATTAATACGTGAAGGAAATATACTCTATAACAAACAGTAACAGACAAATTAATACGTGAAGGAAATATACTCTATAACAAACAGTAACAGACACATTAATACGTGAAGTAAATATACTCTATAACAAAAAAATCGACGCAAGACGGAGTTGCCCAGTAGTTGTGCCGGGCTAGATCAACTTGGGACGACGCTGACGGGGGTATAGTCTTTGGGACGAGTCCCGTTTCCAACTATGTCCTGACGACAAGGCAGCGTGGGGATCCTGGCCTTACCATCGCACAACACACATACCCACAACAGGGCCTTATGAACTGAGGTGCCATCTCCTTTGATAGCCGGACCCATTTGGTAGTCTTTTATGGCACACTTATAGCACAGTGGTAAATAGACTACATTCTACGACCAGTTGTGTCACCGTTCCTTTTGCGATACCCGGACTTACTTTTCAACAAGATAATGCCCGCCCGCACACGGCATGTGTTGCTATACATTGTCTCCAAGCTTTCCCAACACTTCCTTGGCCAGTTAAGTCTCCTCCCAAAGAGCAAATTTGGGACGTTATGGAAAGGCCATTGCAACCATATCAGAATGTTGACCATTTGGCCCGACAGTTGGAGACAATTTGGCAAGAAATTCCGCAGGATACCATGGGGGAACTTTTTCAGTCTACGCCACGTCGGGTGACAGCTTGCATCCAGGCCAGAGGTGGCCAAAGCCTTATTAACTCTCTCCCTTTGTAACGGTCAAACTCTGACATAAATCTTTCAATTGTTCTGAAATTTTAATCGCTTGTTTTTCTATGTATGTTTCTTACATCCACCAATTTTTATCGTAATCGTCTTCAACTTCGTCTTCGCGCAACTTCGCAACAACTTCACAAACAACTTCGTCTTAGAGCGTCGATTTTTTTTGTAGTATACATATCACCGCAATACCATTACCTCTAACTATATTTAGATTGACAGAAATTTCTTCTCATAGTCTTTAACAACCAGAGAGTTGTGGGTTTGAATCCAACCAAAGATCTTCTTGTACAAAAGAGACTGGCGCATGTTATTTCTGTCGTCGTCTCAAATATCCTCACGTTGGCGTCTTGAGGAAGTTTGGAGAGTGGATGCCCGCTCAGGTTTGATCCCGTCCTCTGACCATAGTTCAAAATTACGTAGTGTTGTTCTCGAATCTTTCCCTTAATTTTGAATTATTAACCGTCGCCAATACCCCGTTGTGCTGCTCCAGTGTGACGTTAATTAAAATACATACATAATCTTTAATGAAAGAAAAGCATAGATGTAAAAGTGGATACTACCACTACAATACTACTAGGAGGTCTCGTGGCGCTCAATGGGTTAAACAATTCTGTGTCTTTATTGTTTACATACACATAACATAGATTTATGAAACCCATTAAACCAATTCAGCGTAACAAAAGCTTTTCACATTTCAAATTTTCCCCGGTACTAGCTACCTTTCTCCCCTATTTAGGACTTCGACTTTATAATGAAATAGACAGAGTATGTGAGAGAGAAGAGTCATTAAGATCTCAGAAGTGTTGATCGTGTGAACTTGGGAATTAACGTATTGAATTTCTTGTGATTGCAGTCAAACAATTATGCAATAACTTTTATAAAAACTTGTTGATGTAATTGCGAACCTATAAGAATTCAAAAGCAATGCATTCATATTTTAGCAGTTGGCTAAACAGTTGTCAAATAGAATCAGTATGTTATTCCCAGTGGCTGAAAATGGAAAACTTAAATTTTATTTCATGAGCAGAAGGGTAGACCAAAAATCCTTTTTCGAATATTCAAATTGTTTGAGTATAACAGAAGCTATTATTTTAATTATATTACGTAAGTTCGAACTACATGAGTCATTATACCGGTGAGTAGTTATAAATATCATTATATAGAAATCATATTATCAGAAAAACTGTTGTCAGTAATTTGGTAAAGCTTGAAATATGAAACAAGACTTTCGAAATTATAGTCAATAAATCAGCAAGGATATCAAGTCGTTTGATTTATAAGATTGAAAAAACAAAAGACTGCATTTTTTTACCAGAATCATCTCCGGATCCTTCTCCTAGTTGAATTATGTGGTACTTTATAACATATATAAAATATCAAATAAATGCTTCGATCTAACACTCCCGGTTAGTGCTACATGGTTTGTACTCACCTCTAGCGCTTATAGAGATCCGCTTTCTGAGTTACCCTGTGTAGAGGGTATTTCTAAAATAACTATCCATTTCAATGAAAACGTCTAATAAATGTGATTCGTTTCCTATCAATTATAAATCATGGCGACCATTATAAAAAGGAATGTGGCTAATTGAAGAATGTGTTTGCGACGTTCAGCTTTCGAAAAAGTGAGCAGATTTTACTGAAGCCCTCACATCTTTAGACTCTTTAGTGTAAATTTTGTTAAAGCAGACTAAAAGTTAAATTAACAGCACAAATCAACTTAAGGACCGGATCACAGCAGCTGTGACTAAAAATGCACTTGACATCGTGGATAAAGTTGCCTATTCTACAACTCAACGTTGAGATTTGTGTATTGATATGCAACTGGAAACATGGATTTGTGTAAGTATTTATTGTTTTCATGTCTAAATATTTCTTCATGGAAATATATATTTACTTTAGAAACACCCAGCATAAGTCTCCTTAAAAGTTAAAATCTCTTTAAATTGACTTCGGTTAAAATTAAGATAAATTGCTCAGAACCTACCCGTCTATGTATTTGTCTCTTTTCGCCTTATTTCAACCATTCCATCCAGATGAGACATTTCCTCTGTTTAGTCGTGTGAGCTCTAATAGGGCCATTCAAATGAAAAAGTCCATTACTCGATAGCCTTTCATCCGAAACCCCCTAATATAGTATCCATAAATCTGAATGGACATACGAAATATTTCCAGAATATCCACGGGTGAACAAAAATGGTGTTCTTGGTCCATTATTCACACCACTATATTCAACCACTTTTTTCAATACATTTTCTAGGACTGAAGCTGCGATCCATTTGAGCCACTCTTCTTCCAATAAGACGCAGATCTTCCTTTCCTGCTCCCATTCTTTGCCCTCGTCAGTTCCATGCCCCTTCTTTCACGGCTCTGTGAATCCCTCTCTGAAGAGGCCGTCCCCCTTTGCCATCTATGGACCCGTGTCTATCGGATTCCATAGAATTGTATAGAGAAGTAAGGTTAAGAGGGCAACACCCATCAGTCATAAATGATGAATTGTTACTCTTGAGGGACTTAACACTCTTTTTAAGTTCGCATAAAAACAGCTTCTTTTTCTCTTATGCGGTTTGGTCTGCCTGTTCCTCTTCGACAATTCTCCACATAGCACTCCTTTTTCTTTAAGTATCTGAATCTAACTCTTTTAATAGCTCTGCCACGATATAGACTAACATTCCTACTCTACCTGGTAATCATTTACGTCTTTGTTTCGCTTATGTCTCTATAGTTTTGGAGCATTTGAAGACACTTTTTACATACAGTGTAGTATTATGGACATGGCGATCTGGTTTTGTCTTTGTCTTGATTATGTGTCTATACCCTTTTTAGAGTAGTTAAATACACTCTTTTACGTCAGATAGTTCTGTGATGGACAGCAGCTTTAGCAAGACGATTTCAGTTTGCAGTTGTGAAGCAGGAAAAGTGGTTGCATAGATTGAGCTCTAATTAGCTTGCGGGTTCAAGACCTGTGATTTTAAGAGTTAATTAGACGCTTGTTAACATAATCGTACCCTTCGAAATTTATTACAAGATTGTCAAAGATACTATTACGTGCACAAACAGCGCTGGTTATCAGTGATTGACTTGATTCTTCAAAAGTTAGAACTTAGGTATACAGTTTAAGATATTTATTACTAGGTGGTGGGGTAAGACTTTGTTAGAGCCCAAATTACAATCGGCGCTTCTCATAGTGGAAAACGATCAAAACACCTACGATTTCTGACAAAACTTCAGATTAGTTTTCTCTTTTTGTTTTTAAGTTTGAACTAATGAATATAACATTGTAACCTGGCGCTATAAATCCAACGCACTTAATTCGAAGACTGCTTAAATTAGAAGAAAATAATTTTTGTTTAAAAATTAATTTCTAAAAGTTGTTAACATTAATTCTTAAATCATTCGGGAAAAGTATTTCAGTTGCACTTGACTACGGAGAATGTCTGAAAAAGCATTCTTATTTCTCACGCGTTCCTTATATTGTATATTATTACGTATCTTATTAAGAATCCTACCATTATACAACGTAATATTTTAATAAATTATGATTTAAGAGAGAGAGAGAACAAAAGTTCTTCACTCTTTTCATTTGAAAATGTTTTATGCTGACATTTCAGCTCTCTTCATATTGCTTCTACCTCGATGTGTCATCCTAATCATGTTACATTGTTATAGTTTTCAAACTTGATTCGTTGCTGTAAAGTGAAACAAACATTTCTCTCCAGATTGAATTTCCAACAAGAAAAAATAAAAATAAACTAAAAAGAAACTGAAACTCCAAGAAAATTAGTTTTTTAGTCCCCATTGCTTTATCTATTAAAGAAAAAATAATGGTATGCTGTGTAGTTTAAAAGGAAATCCCTGTGCTTCCCCCTATTCATTCTCTAGTTACCCCCATCTCTTCACTCTCACAACACTATTTTGACACCACCACCACTCCTTCCCTTAAGTCCTAGGATGAAATCCTCTGCTGTGAGGTCCCGAGTTATTTAAATCCTTTGGCGCGGGTTTTATGGTCTTCTTTGCCCCCACCCTGTGGATAAAAATGTCGGGAAGCAATGCGTTTAAATGTGAAATACGAAGCATATTAAATTAAGTTACTGTGCCGACTTCTACCATTAACTAGAGGCACTTCGAGCTAAAAAGCTGTAGTGTAAATTTTATGCTCTGTTGTTTTCTTGGATGAGAACGCTTCTACTTTTATTAGTGGCATTATTAGTGTTTCTCTAACATAAACTATTCGCGCCCGTGAAGTATTGCTGAAAGTATCAAATGTTTAGTTTTTTAGACCAATTTAGAGAAGTGTTTTTTTTTTTACTCTTCTGTCTATTCAAGGGACGCCGTATTTGCTATTCATTGAATTTCCTCTGCGAGTTGATTTCCAATTGGAAAGTTCACTAAAGAATTTTATGATAATTCGATATCAAAATAAGATTTTTTATTTTTATTTTAAAAGCTCTGGACATTTTTCTGTACAGTATAGCCCTTTTTTAAACTAGAACTTTACGTATTAAACACATAATTGAATTGTTATCCCATTAAATGATTCAACTACGAAATAAAAAAAGACAATTAAATAAGAAAATAATTTATTTGAAATGAGATACTTCGACATGCGTTCTTTGACCTCAAAGATAATTTATATGCTACTATGTCAATAATTTACTTAGACAATAAAATATTTTTAGTGACACTAGAAAGAGAAAAACTGTTCACATTCAAGTGCGTGATCTCCTACAGCACGAAGAGGTGCACTATAGAGCCCCTGTCGCAAGGTTTTACAAAAAAGCTGCAATACAATTAGCCTGGAAATTTTTAATACGCAATTTCGAGGTGATACACCTTCATTTGAAAGGGTTAAATTATACAAATTAGTTTATATTGTTTAATATCAGTTTTTAATTTCTGTTCTACATTCAGATATTGAGGTATATTGAGGCTAATCAACAATATACCATTGGTATCGTAATATTACAGTATTCAGTGTTGTATTTTAATTGTGTAATACAAATTGGAAGGTGAACTTACATTTATTACCTTAAATTGGTAATAAATTGTTGTTTCTTGACTATGGGATGTTGCAAATCTTCATTCAAAGACTTTTAGGATTGTGAACATTTTCATTTACACTTATTAGTGTTTGATACTAAATGTACTCTCACAGTTTTGAAGTAGATGCTAAAAGTTATGACCAGTAATGTACGCCTGCCAGCGTTGAAGTATTGCTGAAAAAAAAGCATCCTCTAGCAAATACAAACTACCACATTCCTGTGTGAGTAACTTATATTTTTTTCTGCTTCTCTTTAAAATTTGTACAGTAATTGTTGATAGAAGTGTAAATGAATAGCTTGTATGCATTCCCGTTCATGCATCGCCCAGACTGATACATTGATTGTCTAACCTTAGGTATGTCACTGAACTAAAGAGAATTGGGTTTATAAACCTATGAGCACACCCACTTCAAGTATGCAATGAACATGCAAACTACTTCGTCTACCCTAACACCAAAAAATAAATAAAGATGAAACGGCAAAGGCAACAAAAGTGCCAACGCAACCTCTATATAGACTCTTGAAGAAATCCAATTCCCTCTTAAAATCTTCCGGATATTTAAACAACCATGAGAGTCTGCATCCTCCTCGAATCAGTGGAGTATTCTGCAAAAATGGCCTAAAATTGAATTTCAGCCTCATTCTCAGTTCAAACGAACGAAGCTAAGGAGCCCTCGCTGAGAAGAGGGAAATAATCTCCCTCTCTCATTTAATAAACTGAAATCCTCGGCTCTCTCACTGACTTCCAGAAAAGAGAGGGGGAAAAGAAGAAAACTTTTCCCTAACAAAATGCCAACTCCTCTATAATATCAGTTTTATTTATGTAAGACGAGAAACCCGGGGAAAAATGCTCAGCGTCAAAAATGGGGCAATAAGCATAAAGTATTTTGCAGAAAAGGCGGGAGGCTCCTGCGATTTACATAAATGATAGAGTCAGTTTTCCCCCAGCTAGGGAAAATCCGGAGTATCAATCACCATTAACTCCAATGACTTGTAAAGTCCTAAGTATTCCCTTTTCGAGCAGAATGCGCTGCATTTGGCTGCACGTTGGCGAAGTATCGCCCTTTTCGCCAATACCAATCGGATTCCTCATAGCAAGACATGGCATTTGTTTTACTATCTATCGAATGATGGGATGTTGTTTTCTATTCAATATTTTATTTTGAAAATTGAACTGGGTTTAACTTTAAAATGGGAAGATCGTGTCCCTTGAAATGTGTAAAACACAGTATAACATATATACACAATAACATATATACATATATTCCAATTCATTAAATTTGAATATGGGGCCGTCTTTTTTCATATTAAATTGGGCACCACCCTCATAATTTCCAATATGAGCCCCGTGTTTTTACAAACACTTTCGAATCTATAGTACAGTTTAACTTCATATACCAAATTTCATGTCATTAGGAAGTTTGAGTACAGAAAGATTGTAGCTCCTAATGTTACGTCAGTTTCATAGATTTTTATGGTTCTCTTGTTAAATAATATTTCTATTGCGCTGATATTCTGTACCAAGTTTTTTTTATTTAAAAATAGCTTTTAGTAAACAATAATCTTTATTAAATTAATGATTGAAAAAATTATGAATTAGAACCTTATTATATTTTTATGGGAATCGATTCAGAAAGACTTCTAGTGGGGTCATGCTAAATTTCAGCTCTTTCCGATAATAAGTTTTTGAGCTACATTAAATTTTCCCAATTATGCCGATTTTAGGGACTAACCAAAAGCTTATAAAACGCCTAACAAGCCTCAGATAATAGTTCTTGGATCGTTTGCACTTGCATATTAAATGTAATTCTCAAATCGTTTACACTTACAAGGTAAATATAGTAATTCTCGGATATCTAAAAAATATGTTTGAAATAGTGTTCAAATTTGAAATTAAAGTGAAAAAAAATGATTGAAATTAAATGAAGTGATAACTACAGTTAATCTCGTTCTACGAATAGCGTTTTTCTATGTGGAGATGATCCCTGAAATTGAAACTAATTTTAACATAGAATATCTCGGGATATATTGATAGTAAAGTCATGAAATTTTATATTTATACTATTTTAACGATTCAGAGAGAGAATCTGATTAGGGCATCAAAACATGCGGTTTCCAATATAAATTTTGTTGTTTGTGTGTGCAAAATATGGTATGAAGACATCTCCTTATGCAATGTTTTTAGTTTTGGATTTGTAGTGAAAGTTATTCCCTATTGAAAAATACCTTGCTCTAAATAAAGAAGGTGGTTTGAAGGTTTCTTCCGCGACTGTACATAAAGTTTATAGTAAAGTTTTAAGAATGTTTATAACAATGGAATAGCTTGCACATAGGGAATCTTTCTGTCTAAGATTTAATCATATAATGTAACTTTTTGTAAGTTATATGTCAAATATCCTGTCAATAAACTATTGTCAAGTAAAAGCGATAGACAGAAACAGCTTTTTACTTGTAAAAAAATTAATTTATACTCTATATATTTGTCAGTAACAAAATAAATCTTCCAACATCATATAGATAGTTGCAATGTGAAAATTTAAAAAAAGATAGTTTCCAATTCCAGGGATATTTTATGAAAACTAAAACAATAGTTTTCCTTTAAGTTATACCAGAATGCAAAAAACTGATACTAAGATTATATTTGTTAAACCTATTATTAGACTATTTTGTTAACAAAACAATTTTAACTGCATCATTTACGAATAATTTTCTCAACAAAAGCCATTTATACATGTTTTACGATACCTGATCTGAGGTATAACGATCATTTTGAAAAAAAATCAATATGTTACTAAATGTACCGCAAAAAAAAATTCTACAAATGTTCATTTATTTTCCGTTTAAATTCTTTCAAACATAAACAATTCATTAAAAATATTTTTTGTTGTTTTTTAACTAAGTACGCGCAATTCTCAATTTTCTTGTTAGTAATTATAATTTTTTGTTACTTTACCTTTCCTTTTAACTTAATTATCTTTGGTTTAGGGTGATAAATTTAAGATTCCAACTCTAAAATAACTATAGAAAACAATATTTTTCACTGATGGTTTTTTCATATAGATTGTTGCAGTTACAATATATCGGGGCTCGAAATACCCGGGTGCACAGTGCACATGAAATTAAATTGTGCACCTGATCTCTTTTTGCTAAGAGCACGCAGTGCACCTAACGTTAAAAAAAGGGAGGGGAGAACATGTTTTATGTTATTTTGATGTTTGAACAAAATATTAGTATCGACCTCTCTCTCTTCAGAAACGTAATTTAAATTCCTAATTACACACTACGCGAAAACAAAATCGCTAGGCCGTAACGGGTTTATACAGGAGGAAGTTTTACTTGTGTCACTGCCACCAGAACTTTCCTATGATCGAAACATTTTCCAGGTGGCTCTGTTGAAGTGACTATCGCGACAGCCGTACACCGGAGAAGGGAGAATTTCTATTTTTAAATATTTTTATTTACTATCTAGTTCGAACCTATGTAAACATACCCAACTAATAAGTATTTTACATTAAATAAATAATTTTGTATTATGTTTTTTTTAATGTGTACCTAAAATATAATCTGTGCACCTAATTTAAAAACTTAGGTGCACATGGTGCATCTATATTAAAAAATCTATTTCCAGGCCTGCAATATATGAAGACAAATATTTTAAATACGTTTATTCTATTTACGAGTGTTGTTTCAAAATTTTACTTTAAGTCGTTTATTGCGAAAAATAACACGATGCAGCCCATATTAGAAGCAATAAGAGATTGTTTACTTTAAATATGGCTTGTAAGAAATACTCACCACATTTGTTGCCTGGTTCGTAGTACGTTCAAGATATATTGAAAGTAACAATTAAGAATTCATTAAACATTTATAAAAGAAAGCCTCAATATAGATGTCACTTAACAGTCCTCCAAGGAAAAGGCGATTTTAGGTTTTATTGCAAAGCAATTTGACCATCTGTGATTACTTTAAAAAAATTATACTACGACTTTAATTAACTTGGTCAGTTACAATCTGTTATGTATCATCAGTAATTTTATATCATTTATATATATATATATATATATATATATATATATATATATATATATATATATATATATATATATATATATATATATATATATATATATATATAAGTTTGAATAGAAAGGGTGACATCTCATATTTTTATTTATAATCCATGTAATACTTTTCTTTATTTCTTTATCGCACTCAAAGAAAAACTGTTTTTATGCACATCCACAAAAGCCATAATTTAAAATAAATTTTACGACGCGCTGAAATGACTTCGCTGGAGTTATTTTTGCAAGGTTAGCCATTAAGTAAGGTTTGTAAATCTATCCATAGTAATACGAGATATCAAATCCATTTGGTGAAATCCGGTCGTCGCCAGAGACCTCCTTTCCTGCAACCCTATACACTGAGCCGGCTCGGTAATAACACTAAACCGCAACAGACAGGTGCGCAAGGGCTCATGTGCATATTATTATTGAATGTAAGGTCCTTCCCGAGACTACAAGATGTAACTTCGCAGAATAATAAACTCCTACTTTGTGAACCCGGTCGAAAAAAGTCTAAGGTAAAGCCGAACATAAAGGTTTGACTATGTGAGTACTGGGAGTACTGTGGCAGTATCATCATAGTAGATATTTCTACACATCCGCGATGTAAAATTATGGATCTGAAAAATATGACTAGGCATTACATGACAGTCAAGGTTTTTATAAAAATATTTCCCGTATTACTTCTAGACGATGACAGATGTATTTAATCTAAGCCTATGACATTATTTTCTTAGTGCGAAATTAAGCATATTATAGTAATAAAATGGCGTGCACAACATCAGGATTGTCCCAGTTTCAGAATCCTATAAAAACACGGACCAACTAGATAGGTCAGTTTTGTTTTTTTACTGCCTCTCAGACTGTACAGGCGTTTATTAATTACCAGTTCTATTCTTCTTGCATTAAATATGATTTGAAAAACTCTATTAATCAATTACTGGTTTCGGGAAGTACAATTGTTTTGGAATGAATGCCTAGTCACTGAGTGATTCATGAAAATTTTTCTAAATGCTAAACAACTGTTAAAGAAAATATTTCTGGAAAGAAGACTCCTATTTTGACAGTGTTTCTGTAAGGAAGATTAGGAAAGTCCTGCCTAATCGAGGATGGTAAAAATATTCCCTTGATTTCCCAAGTGCGATCGGTACTGCCTGCTGAACTTTGACAGAACTTGATTACTTTCAGTTCTCTTTTCATCAAATTACGCTGTTGTCTGATGCTTGAACCTGGGTTCTTTGTAGATATGCAAATATAAACTTTGGTCGTCCATTGGATTGTCTTGATACTGGTGATGTCGAGTGTAGATCTCTATCTGTTTCAAAAGTGACTTCTCGGTCATACTGGACTTCAAGGCATTGCATGTTTAAAAGAGCAGCAATGGATATAAAATAATTACAAGAAAGTTTGAGGGGAACCCCCTGTGGTTTTATAAGAAAAATTAAAGAAGAAAGAATGAAATAAAAACGAAAGAGAATTAATGAGAAACAAAAAGACGTGGAATTACAAGTAGACCATATAATGGATGCATTTTTATACCACAGTCCCTCTCGCAGTAGGATTGTCCACTTGAAGTAAAGTTTATTCTACTGGTTCCATCTCGTAGCCATGAGGGGCCATCGTGACTCACTGGGTATGCCCACTGCTCTAGAAGCCTGCGAGTTGTAAGTGGCGTATGTTCGATTCTTTCCTGAGTGTATTTATCTCTTTTGTGTCAGTTAAGCTTTCTTTGTATGTGCATGCCCATTACTTGATATTGTATGTCTTGTGTCTAGCATAACAACCAACCATCATGGCAGTGAGTTTGTACGAAATCGAATAGTTTTATATTGATTTTTCCCAGCCTTTTGTATGAAGATTAATCTCTACCACTCCAGGCTCAGATGACCTAAATTTGTTCCAATCTCAGTATTAGGTTATAAGTACTTGCTTAGTATCAGGGTATATTGTTAAAAAAAAACACCAAAAGCACCAATCTACGGAATTCTCGTTTCTACAAAAACGCGTTCAAAGCTTTGATGCTTCGGGAAAAATCAAGTTGTTTCAAATATTGGTTTCTCGTGAAAATTAGCATTTCCAATAAGTATCAAGATGATTCGTGGTTTTGTCATTGTATAAATTGTTGTTCGGTGAAAATCGCCAAAATGCAGTTTTGTAACGATAGACAGGGTCCGTTAAGAGTACAAATACCTAAATCATCCCGGCCATCCATGATCAGCCTTAAAGACTGCTACACACCAGGCCAGTAATTTAGTCGAGTAGCAAGTGATTTAGTAGCTCTACTAAACGATAAAACGGCAAGTGGATGAGTGGTTGTTCACACACGGTTTAGTTGGTGTCGACTGCTAAAGATGATGCGGAGAGAGAAGCTGAGTCGCGATGAAAAAGATGATATGAAATAGAGTATACAGATGGATGCATTATGTATACATATTTGCGTTCGAAGTAAATAAAAGCGATGAAAAAGTTGAAACGATAGTAAATATTATTTTCCGTACACTTAAATGAAGCTAGCATTCTTTTACGAAAGAAAAGTGAAAAGTCATATCACTTTTCAATCAGCATTTAATTAATTCAACCCGAGTAACACCCGGTAATTAATTCTGCTAGTTTAAAAATAAATACAAAATACTTTCCTAGTGTTTTTAATTTTTTGTTTGATTTCCTTCTCGTGAAACTCCGGTATTTCCATCGCTTTTTCTAACTCATTGATCGCAACTGCCTTCTATGCTTTATTTTTGTACAGGGAAGACTTCACATTCCATAAGCACTCCTGTTCCACATAAGCAGTAACAAATTTTACAGTAGTATTATCACTCAAACGAATGATGTTGCCGATAAAACTGTTATTTTAAGAGAATAAAAAAGTTAAAAATTTAGATAGAACAGATTAATGGACTAAAGAAAAAGAATGAATTTAAATTGCAGAGATGAAAACGATCTGCGAGACAGACGATTAACAAACTGTTGCCAAAATTTAAAACTCATATATAACACGCATATTTTAACCAAAAACACACACAAGAAAGAGACGTCGAGGAATCAAAACGAATAACTAATGAAATCTACTAAACACAACGTGTTCACACCTGTCTAGTAATGCGTTAGTGGTTAGTGGAGGGGAGTGGGGTGGGAGGCACTACTCGACCGTCTACTATCCATTTGACTGGATCGAGTCCACTAAATCGTTTTACTAAACTACTCGACTAAATAGTTTTGTCCCAACACGTTTAGTTACTAAATCACTCGCTACTCGACTAAATTACTGGCTTAGTGTGTAGCAGCCTTAAAGGTAAGTTGGATGGTTCGGGTTATTCACTGCCTATGTGACCTGAAGGATTTCGTATGAAGAGAGATTTCATAATTTTGCATTAATTTGCGTAGTGAAGAAGAGGACCTGTATGTTCAAATACATACCTCAAAGGTTATGCACTTAAATACAAATCTTCTGATGTACACATCGTAGGGTCCACGGCCTGTGAAAGACTGCAGTGTATGAAACGTTACAAGTAACGTGAAAATCTTCATATTCTACTCAAACCTAATGTTAAATAGAAGGACCTTTACTTCATATTGTATTTGCAAACCTCAGTAACAAATTAAATGAGACTGTTTAGTACAAAGTTATATGACATACCCCTTAAGAATGCAGATAAGTTTTCTTTGTCTCTTTTGTTGAAGTGATTTCGTCTGGTTGTTGTTGTTGTTGTTGTTGTTGTTGTTGTTGTTTTTTTTTTTTTTTTCCATTTTTACACGTGTATCAGTATTGTGAAAACAAAATTAACAGCTTTATAATACTAAAACTAAAACATTTGTAACGTAAACGAGTAAAGGCTGCTTATGGCAATGAAAAAACTTTTGACGTTTATCAAATGTTCTGATGTGAAGAGTATTGGTGTTACTAAATGTGTTTCCAATTCTTTTTAATATTTTTTTAATAAAATTTGATTTTAAATACACGAAACAATAAATATGAATATTATTAAGGCTAAATAATATGATGGTATGATTAGTTATTCGTATTCAACAGTTATTACAGTAATTATCACAGATCAAATTAAATTTTTGTAGTTAGATAAAATAGTTAAGCTAAACATCTGAATAGAAGCGATAGGTATTAGAAAATAAATGTATGAATATATTATCTTCGATAGTATCAATGGGTCATTCATGGAATTTTAAAATATTTCATTTAAAATTTGGTCTTATTTTTTAACCACATTAACAAGGAATAAAATAACTTAATTTTTTTAATTAAAAATGAAAAACAAATTATAATTTCTTTTTGGTCTGTATTTTACGCTAATTTGTTATGTATCATTTATATTAAAATGTGCTAGTCTCATTTACTATGTTATTTTTATCAAATTTCGAAATAGTGTTGCTGTATATCAGCAATATTAATCTATTTGAGTCTTAAGTACAATCTGAGGCTATTACACTTCCTTGTATCGAAAGTATAATTTTTATATTCAATAAAGGTTACTTAAAAAGTATCCATGAAATTTAAACTTTTCTTGAGAAAAGCTACGAAGCACACACTTTATTTATTTTTAATTGTTACTGTTCACCATATTGCTTCTTTCTTTTACTTCTAAATAATTTCGCTTTTTTTAGCATCGTAACAATTTATCCGTGTTTTGCTTAGTAAAAATTCAGTAGGTATTCAATTTGTTTTGAGTAAAATATAAATTTAGCTTTGGTATTGTATCAGTATCTCTTCGTGAAGAATGCTAAAATTATAATAATCCATATTAGAGTCAAAAATAAGTCTTATAGTAAAAAGCGAAATTTGACAGTGATTTGTTCATTGCCTGACATAATCGTAGATTTTTTTCGTACAATTTTTCCCCACCAATGAAAAACACATCACGCAAAAAAAAAAAAAAAATTCTTATCAAAGTTGATTTTACTTTAATCAGTAACTGTTGATTGCATAAAACATCTCATTTGCTCAGCAATCCACTTCATTAGTAGAGTAACTTATGTTCTGCAAACGTATATGATACGTGTAGTTTCCTGAAAATATGAACAAAGGTATTAATGGTTTTCTTAAATATCAATCTCTATTTCTTAGAAACATGGCTTACCGGTAAGATCCTTGTTATTTTGGTCGTAAGTCTGATTAAATCATTATTTTTAGTTCGAACATTGAAGTTTTAACAAGAAACAACTATTAAATACATAATTATTCTACAATAATTATGTATTTATGATACATTCCATTGACTCGTTTATAAAAATATTATTTCAAAATATCTCGAGAATCTTGTGCACTGTATATTTACTGTCATAATTACTCATACTACACTCATAAATATAACGAGTTATATTTCATGATCTTTCTTAATAATGATTTCTTAATTTTACGGTGATATATTTAAACTTATTCCATATGGATTATGAAAGCGCGTTTCGATACTATGAATCTTTTTAATTTGTCCTTAGATAACGTTTAATCTCTAATTATATAATTTAGATACTCCAAACCTTTATTTAACAAGAAATCGATGAAATATTTTCAAGAACCCAAAAGTTACAATTAGATGACAGTAAAACACGTTCCTTATTTGCTATTAAAACCTGTACAATTTTGGGGAAATGTTAACTATTAATGAGGAATTCTCAATAGCATGCAATAAAATTCTTCTGATAAGTTCTGGAATACTCCCCTATCAATCTCACATACAGAGTTTACTATACAGCTCTCAATAGGTTTATCCATGCTAGAATGCTATAGCTAACGAAAATTACCGCGCAATAGAACCTTGATTATCCGAGATAGTGTGGACCGAGTCACCCAGATTACCAGAAACTCGGATAATACGGACGTAGTAAAATAACGTATGTGAAATACACAAAAATTCACTGTTCTTCATGTTTCCATTACTGCTACTGTATGATTCATAAAGCTAGAAGTAAGAATAATTCACGCTTGGACTTGTGTCGTAGTATTTATTATGATAATTTTGCATTAAACCCGGACGTGAGTTCCATACCTCTCAAACTTTCTTGGAAAAAGTTCTTAACGGTCTTCAGTTTCGCAGCACTTTCAGGCCTCTTTCGACGCAGACCGCACACGTGTGCTCGAAGTTTTATTTAAAGCTATGAAAAAGCTCGTTATCGAAATTGGTTCGGAAAACACGGATGCTTGGATAATCAAGGCTCTACTGCATTAAAAACAAGGATATAAATGCGGATATAAACACTTACACCGTGTGTTTCCTCCTTTGACAAACAACTTAAACCTTCATCACAAGGACAAGCTTTCCGGTAACGTCCTTCTATTGTTTTGTCTGTGGGATCAGAATTGCAAATCTCACCTGAAATTCATGTTTCAGTTATATTCATGATTAAAATCATTTATACTGGCTGCAGTATTCCTGGAAGCAAAAATATATTTGAATTGTTCGAAATATCTTTCAAACCGAATGTTTTTAGTTAGTAGTTGGCGGATTACGAGGTTTTGGAACGCTTTCTTAAATGCTTCTTAAAATATTCCATTGAAATACCCTGTGTGGTTACTGATTTCATTTCATAATATGCTAGATGCTTCATTTGGAATTTAGTAATAACTACCTTAAAATGGAAGGAAGATTCATCAAAAACATTGATATAAAAAACAAGGGTTTAAAATTTTACTTCCTAAAAATCTCTAAAATATAAAACTAAGTTCATGAGTTCTAAAACTCATACTCGTTGTGCATAAAAGAGGACAATTTAAGGATTTTGAGTAGCATCATGAGATAATCCAGTTTTCAAATTTGTGAGGTTAACAATTTTCAAAATTGTTATGAGCTATTCATTATTCAAGGGGGTTGGTTATATTAAGCTTTGAAGTATTAGAGAGGCACTCATTCACGCGCAACCAGAAATTCTTTTTATCCTCTTGAATATTTTGTTTTTAATTTGTTTTCATTAGGGAACCTATTTCTGTGGCATATCACTGTGTGTCCCTCATATACAACAAATTATTGTATATAACAAATTATTAATTAGCAGTTATTTTAACGATAGTAATCATTTATATTGGAGTTAATAATTGTAAACGGTTTTCTATTATATCGAATCTAGGGTTCAACCCATTCTGCAAAGTTATTCAATTACTAGAGTAGGCTCAAAGTAGAATTGTGGAAACCTGATGTAAGATAAAAAAAACAAAGTATAAGCTTTGATGAGAGAGAGAGAGAAATGTCTAATTTTCCAAAATTGGGAATTAAAATCAAACCTCGTTGAGCAGGATTGCTGCATATTCCGTGGAAGCCAGGAAGTCTGGTTGGTGCATCAATACAGCATTGGTCCCAGTCACAATCGTCTTCAGTGCGGCAGAGTTTTTGTGCGTACTTTGTTACAGCTCCCTACAAAAAGAATTTAGATTGATTAAAACCACTTTTCAGTTTCACCGTGGTGTTTTTAAGTACAAAATATCAATCAAAAATTCTGTCAAAGTTGTTTGACTTTTAATATGTCGTTCAACAGGATTCTGCATTCATTTTCCCACTAATGTGATGCATTCTTTGTATCCATTACATCTGAGCCCAGAAAATGTAATACGCAGAAAAATTGTATTGCCGTTTCGTGGAAGCGTCTATATGCATACAATGATCCCAGCAGAGACGTGAGGTAGGTAGATATTTTAATTAACGTCGTATTGGAGAAACATAATGGGCTATTGACGACAGTCAGGGATCAATCCCAACAAGAAAGATTCGTAGACAACACCACGTAATTTTGAACCACCTTCAGATGACGAGGCAACACCTGAACTAGTGAGACATGGATAAAGAGAGTGACAAGGTCAACTGAGCCAGGTAGCAATCTCTAAGGAATGCATTTCGGAACTATTTATAAAAGTGTGGTTCTTGAAAAAATATTTTCTAAAATAAATTTTATTTACTTTATTGAATTCATGGAATGGTTAAATTAGTGATACACTCTTAGACAAAAATACAATTTGCACCTGGAAGGAGTATATATATATAGACCGTATAAATGAGATTTGAAGGAGTGGTACATCTGCGTTGGAGATGCAAATTTTCAGTATCCTTTGAGCATGCGGCACCCGCAGGGCTGCTCTTATAAACGTTGCATACCGGGACATAAAAGGACTCCCAGTAACGCAGAATATTCATTCCGACTCATACTGTTGTGTTGGTTACATCATTTGTCATTGAGTTATGCCTCGGAAAAAAGCACGCATATTTTTTATCTCTCTACTTTCAAAAAAAGTTGCCGCAGTCGCAGGATTCAAAACTAGCTTTTTCGATTCTTAGACGGTTTCCCGAGGAAGTACAGATCAGAAAACTACTAAATTGACATATTTTGTTCAAAATTGTACAGGGAACAAGATGGAGAAGACAAGACAAGATGTAACAAAACGGATTTTTCCGATGTGGCTATTAGTTTAGGGTGCATTAAGTGTCAAAGTTGAGAAAAGCGAAATTTCTAACGCGTGTGAGCAAATTGTTTGGGTTTGCGAGCAGTGGGTGGAGCCCTCTAGTATTTTAAATACTTACAATTATGTTTTGGAAGAAGGGCGGCATCATTTGTCCAAAAATGTCTAGCTTCACCACTGGTTCCCAAACATATTCTGAAACAAGCTAGTGAATATAGGGTTATGCATGGTACTTGTAAAACGTACTGATGTTGTAATCTTTACAGCTGTAAATTTATCGCTGATGTTTATATCAAATTGTTGTTTGAACAATAAAATGCTTGACAGAACATAGTTGTTTTATCGATTAGCATGGTAATGCAGTGTAGGTTCATAAAAACTGCTTGTCGTGACAGATATGGAAATGAATTCTCAAATAGGAATGATTAAACCCAATGAATATGAACTAATAAAATGTATTTCTGGGTCTATCCAACGGGGCCGCGATAGTTCAGTTGGTAGGGTCGCGGATTAACAACCGGAGGGTTGCGTTTTTGAAACTGGATCCAATCAGCGTAAATATGGGAACTGTGCACGTTAAATACGTCGTGACCTCAAATGCTCTCCCGTTCTTGTCTTGAGGAGGTTTGAAGAGTGTAGTTCTAGCACAGGTGTTGACCTCGTCATCTGACCGTGGTAAAAAAATTACTAGGTGTTATCCCCTGATATTTCCCTTCAGGCAGACGTCTGCCAACCCGTTGTTTTTTTTCCTCCAGTGCGACATAAATTCAACTACCAATCGAACCATTGTTATTTTAAATAATCACATTCAAGAGATGTAGGACTGTAGATATGATTGTTAAAACGATAGCGATGTAACAGGATATAATCGAGATTTTGAAGCCCAATTACAAATAAGACTATAATCGAATTTATTCAAATTCACTGTTCCACACATCATAGGATTTGTAAAAGCTTTTAACACTGTAGATAATGCTTTGAACCGAAATTAAAGTTTACAAAGTTTTATCTATTTTAAATTTTTGAATAACTTTAGAAGTTGTACAAATTTCTGATTTGGGGTCCAATTAAACCAATTCAGTTCTGTATATAATCTAAATTTTAAGTATAACAATGAAATCTACGCCTTACCTAGTTTTTCGGTGTATAATCAATAGCCCGGTGTGTTGCTCAAGTACGAGATCAATTAAAATACCTACCTACCATGTATAATCAGTTTTATATAAATATTAAACTTACCGATTGAGCAGTGTAGGCGGCGAATAAGAATAATACAACTGCAAACTTCATTCTAGTTGCCGTTAACAAGAGCAAATTTTCTGAACGCACTTATAATGTAACTTAGCAGTACTATTCACAGAAACCCCTATACGCAGATAGCTCAACGACTGATTACCACATGATTAGTTTCACCCGCATGTTATCCATATCACTTATGTAAACAAGTTCTAATAGGCGCTATCTCTTCCAGTGTTTTTGCACGGTCTAAGTTAGAATAGTACTATACCTTCCTCTCTCTCTCAGTTGTATATATTTTAAATTATTAAATACTAGCCACTGCGTGGCTAGTCCGGCGTTTCCCGTGACAAGCAATGCCGTGATGTAAGGTATTAATCTGGTGTAAAATTTTCCGCAGATTTCCAATCCGGTGAAGATATATTCAATTTAAAAATGATTTATTTAAAGAAAATCATATTTTTAGGTATCAATCTAAAGTGAAATTTTCCGCAGATATTAAATCCGTTGAAATTGTCAATCTAACTTGAGCGATTCCGATTTTACGAAAAAAGCTTAACAATCCCAGTCAATAGGTTTTTTTATTTTTTGCTCTCATTCGCGGAAATGGGACAGGATATGTAATCGGTTGGGTTTTTTTTTTCACGCGAACGGCACGAAATGCAATTTGTTTATTTTTGGAAAGGGAAAGTTACCGTGACGTCACAATCTCGTGCGAAAATATAAAATATATATTCAATTTAAAAGTTATTTATATTTTAAAAAATAATATTTTTAGGTATGGATCTTATGTGAAATTTTCCGCAGATTTCAAATCGGCTGAAATTTTTACTCTATCTTTAACGGTCTAAGTAGATAGAAAAAGAACTAATTGACTCCAGTTAAGAGATTGTTTGTTTTTATCGTCTGGCTGGAAAAATTATTCCTCCGATCAAAATCAAAACGGAAATGAAAGCAATAAATTAAGAATACGTGATCTCTTCTATGCTGTAGCATTCAATAATGATTAAATTTCATTAAAAATTCATTTAAAAAATCTTCTAGACTTAATTTTAAAGTTTCACCACTACCCAAAAATTGCAAAAAATTCGGATTACCTGTGTGTCAAATTGCATTGCTGTAAGTGTCATAGAATCGTCAGGATTTTGAGTCCGCGAAAAAAACAGACAAACAAACACTTCATTTTATAATATTAGAGAAATAACAGATGTGTAGCTATTTTATCGTAATTACGTCGCGCTGGATTAACAGTGTACTATTGGTGACGGTCCTGGATCAAACCCGAAGGACAACACCACGTAAATTTCAACCAATGTCAGATTTCGATGGCACGCCAGAACTGACACCCCACTCTCCAAACCTCCACACCATGCTAAAAAGAAATAACAGAAGATGACTTAAACTTTATGCTTAGTCACTTTCTACGCTTACTTCTTTGTTAGAACTTTAACAAATAAAAGCGGAAAACCATAAGAAATTAATATTGTTTCACGAGATTTTCCAGTTGTGTAGTATTGCTTTCACCCAGCAACACACATAGTAACTAATTAACCACAGCAATTAGTTGAAAGAGTCCTTGGAAACATCATGTTGATTAGGATGGTCAAAGCTGGCTAGAAGTCATGCATAAAAAACTACGATTGTACAACTCTGCAAAATAAATTTTTTTAAACATGTGTATTGATTTTTCTGACAACGTCAAGTTGATACAATCTCTGAGCAATTTTTATCTGGAAACTGAACGGGTGAAGAATAAAGATAAATGAATGTAGTACACTAAGCGTTTTGAAGATTGAAACTAGTAACCCATAGAAAAAAATTAATAATTTTATCTCCTAAATATTTTTTGAAAACTCACTTTTGAATGATTGAAATCATTCTCTCTTCCACTGAGTTTACTTCAATTTATTTTTATCCAAATCAATGATGTGTGCTCATTGAAGTTTCAACACGGAACAATAATTCGCTGCAAGAATGATGTTTATGGAGCACAGATAAGTTCCAAATGAAACATTGAAATGCATCTTTAATCACAATTTCTGAAAGCAAAGATTTAATTCTCGTAATAAATGAACGTTTTGCATTCGGCCATTCAACTTATGCATAGCGCCTAACGAGCAGAGAACATTTTCCAAGAACCCAGCGGAAAGCCCTAAAAAAGGTATTCATATTCTCCTCAAAAAAAAGAAGGCAACGTTAAGGCAAGAGGGGGAAGAAACTCATATGCAAGAAAACTCATAAATGCTCGCAGGTTCTGTCAACACTTTAACCGTAAAGAGGAAGGAAAAGAAATACCCAACCGGAGCAGGTTTGGGCTCTTGGAAGTATCGCATTATATGGGCTCATTTGCTCACGAGCGGTGCTTATAAACTGTAACTGTAGCCAGCTCTATCGAAAACATGGAGGTCAAAAGAAGAAGCAAAAAAGAGCTACTCTTAAGTGGGTAGGAAAGAAGTTAGTATCAAGTTATGTCTACTTTGTGGGAGATACCAAAGAGGAATGAAAAAGAAAGTACACCATGTTGCAATCTGTAGGAAATCCATCAACTTTGAATAACTTCACGTGGTATAAATTTGTGATATAACAATGGAAAATGTTTTCTTACGCATATGTAGAGATTCGGAGCCTATATATCGTTAATGTAGACAATATAAATGTAAAAGGAATAGAAATAACTGTTTACTTCATCGTTGTATATTTATACATCAAAAAGAATAATCTGAAACTCCTGGAATAAAGAAACGAGTGATTTACCAAAATTTTTTACTCAAGTCTGTTACTCTATAAAATGTTTTTTTAAATAATTTTAAACTTTGTAAAATACCTATGATCTATGTAACTGAATACATTTTTCCATGGCAATTTTCCTAGACATCAGTAAATGGGTATTTTCATATTCCTGTAAATGAAATTTTGGATGCATGCCACTGCTGCTGTTATATTTTGATAAGTTTCCTTTATAAGATATGTATATCCTGATACATTTTCGGATTCAAATTAAACAAACACTGAGCATAGGAAAAACATTACCATCTAATATGTTTTGCCAAGGCATTCACTGAACATTTTAGTTGTTTTCTAAATCATATCCTCCGTCTTAGTTTCCATAGTTATGTTTCTATAAAACATTCAGATCAAGTTTTAGTGAACATTTACTATACATTTGTAAAACGCAGATGCGTTTAATATGATGATTCTTCAAGATTTAAGTTATAAAGTTTAGGGAAATCCCTTCCCTTTAAATTGTGTAACGATTAAATTATCTCGGTTCCACAATAACAGGATATTTTAACCAAAGGTAATTTAATTTTTAGATATTGTAGAACAAGCTGAAGTTATCCAACGCATATGAGGTTCAGTAATTAAATACGTTTTTAAATAACTATAATAATTACAGTTCGCAGAATCACCTAAACAGATGAGCATTTAGAGTCAACAGCAACTTCGTAAATCAGCCCAGATGTTTGTTTAGAATCATGACAAGTATTACTTTATTCTAAAAGCAGCCATGATACAGAAACTGATTGTTTAGAGCCAGTAAAAACTTAAACTTTTGACAATAAACACACCATATTCAATTGAGCTTTAGTAACGAGTTTTTCATAGAGATGGATGCCAAGCTAATGTTCTGTTTTACACATTCAAAGTGAAGACCTGTTAAATACCTGTTAGACTTGTTAAATACAACATCATACCACACAAAAATTCCACAGTACACAATATCAGCGTATCATCAGATAAGACGGTATCTATTCAGAGACGACAAGATATCGCGTTTAACTGACCACTAAATTAAAAGCATAAAATTATTTATTTACTAACGACTTCAGTGTATTTGCTAAGTTTTACCTTGATTGATTGGAATAGTGTGATCATAAAGTAACTTCCTTCTGTCTCCTGGAGCCTCCAGAGAACGCAATTTTCGACAAATGGAAATGAAACTTGTAATTCAGAGATTTGAAAATGCGCTCAAGTGGTATGCAAAAACAAGAATCGAGCTTTAACAGCTTCACATCCAGCTAACTAATTTCGAATAGCAACACCTTTTTTTATTGTTAATGTGATCAGCACAGTGAAAAACTAAAAATGGCGTTGAGATTATAATTTTATCTGCAAAAATTAATTCACAAAAGCACTGTCAGAGAAGATGAGTGTGAACAACAAAAGAGATAAGAAAGGAATGAATACAAGCAGCAGTAATGACTCCCTTAATTTTCATACACCCAAAGCACCTATAACAAAATGCCAGTTAGCATTTGTATTTCTAATAGTGGTAAAGGTGTTAGAGTTTGTTGATGCCTTTCTTTCTTCTTTTGACGTTCACACTCATTCCCTCTAACAGTGCTATTGCGAAGTAATTTTTAGAGAAAAGGGTAACATATCGAATGTTATTTTTGATTTTTCACTGTGTGGATCCCCTAATAATAAGAAAATCGATGTTGCGATTTCAAATTTGTAAATGTTAGAACTCGATTCTTGTTAGTTACATGACTTTCGAGCGTTAATTTTGAAATCTTTAAATCTAAACTAACATTCCTATTCGTTGATAATTGCGGTCACTAGGACATAGGGAAGTTACTCTATGACCATCAGGGGCATTTTTAATCTGTGCGTTTTTTGTTAAGTTATGCAAAGGCGAAAACGATTTCTGTTCCAAATAGTTAATTTTGTCTAGTATAGCTCTTTTCCATATTAACCCTTCTTTGCATGATTTTTTCTTTATTGGTGAAATAAATCAAGGTGATATAATTCATGTTCAAAATTAAAGGAAAAATGGTTTAAAAAAATCTTAGTATATATTTATAGTATAAATTTAGCAAAAAAAAATATGATGGTATGTGGTATTTTTTAAGTTAAACGCAAACTTTTTCAGAAATTGCTCTAAAAATAACAGAAACACGTGTTACAAACCTTTCTTCCACTCATTTTCACTTTTTTAGCAATAGAAACTCAAATATAATAAAACAAAATTAAAAACGAAATCATACGTTTATTGCAACTACAACAAACAGCGGAATGACAACTTCAAGCTCGTTTTACTAATAGTGACACTTGCCTATTTTTGACAGCTATGGTTTTTTTTATGCAATGGACATTAAAAAGGTATCCAGACACGATCAACTTAAAGTGAACTTGTTCTTTTATATAATTTTTGGGCATTCAATGTTATGATGTAAATTTCCACCATTATGCAAAAAAGGGTTAAAGTACAAGATAGGCCTGAAATTTTTTTGACGAGTTAAACTGGAAGTACAGAAGGTTTTTACTTTTCTCAATAAAGCGCGCGACTCTAGTATAATATCTTCTTAATATAATTTTATGCAGGGCGAAATTATAGTAGAAGTTCCAAATATCTCCTACCCAAACTATTTCTCTGTATCTCAACCTCCTTGGTTAGTAAATCAATCTGAAACAGAAAAATTCTTGTTTTGAAAATTGAAACATTCTGTGCAATGCCCATATTGCCAGATGTAAAAAAATTAATAAAAAGTGTCGTTTTTCTCAGTGAAGAGCATCATTACTAATTTCCAAATCCCTGCTAGTCCACCTTATGTAGTAAAACAAAAAAACAAATAGGATCCATTCTGATATAACCGTCTGTTGGAAGAGTGAGACCGCGTCTTGCAGTTGAAATGAGCTAGTTGGAAATTTTATCAAATTGTTGTCCAGATAAACCGGAATATTTTCAAAGGTGTACAGATTCACAACTTTCAATGTTCTATTTTTTTATCAAAGCTCTTGACGAGAGCTTTAAAACGATGCCACTCACGGTCGTGTTACGCTCATGGTTGCCAAGATAGACTGAGTCAAACGCGGTGGAATCATCAAAAATACTGCATCATCTCACCTGCCCAAGGGAGGAGGGGAAAGCTTAGTGCTCATGATGTGTTATGCAGCATACAAATCGACTCCATGGGCGAGCATGATTAACACGATTAGTGCTAAGCACGTATTTTTAAATATATACCAATTTCAATTTGGACCTATTTTTCACAGATTGTCGAACGTAAGCCGCCCCATATTATCCACGTAGTTAGACGTAGCGCTGCGTCAAATTCCGTGCTATCAAATAACACTTCTGTTGTCATCATAAAAAGGATTTAAACTCATTTGAATTCACAATTTTTGCTTAGAACTGTTATAGTAGGAGTTCCAAATTTCGCCTATCCTAACTATTTCTCTGTATCTCAGCAGCCTCCTGGGTTGGGAAATCAAGCTGGAAAATAAATTAATATATCTAGGAATTATTCTCCTTTGGTTTCCAGAGATCATATACCTTCTTTACTTATGTCAGTATAAGTTAACTAGTAAAACTTCAAAAAGTTTCCCAAGATAATTTTCAAGAGTGGGTTCCTAATATCGCCTACCCAGTTCCTATCACCAACCACCAGGCGAAATTAGGAGCTACTATTAAAAGCGAGTTGCTGGTAGACCATACATACCTACCTTTAATATGTAATGTACTTTCAGTCATATAAACGAAATTATGATTTGAAAACACTTACCTGGATATTCCTGAATTGATTGGAGACAACAAAATACGTTGATCACAGCCTCAAATACTTCAGATGCAATAGTGTTGTTGATATAACTGATAGGAAACTTGCCAGTGGCGTTGCGTGTGGCAAAACCCTAGACCGTCAAGGTAACTACATAAATTCATAGATGTCGCGCATAGTAGCTTGCAAACACGAGTAGGCAATATTAAACACAGAGGCGATATTTGGAACACTTACCCTAACAAAATAACAACATAAAACAATACAGTTATAATAAAAACAATTATTAATGCACGGTACCAGAAATTAATTTAATTTTCTAGTATAGCTTCTGATTGTACATTTTTAAATATTCCACAATCGGTACCCTTTTTGCTTCCAGGCGCATGCATTTATAAGGAACTCTTTTCATGTTCCACAGTGGAGTCGCCCGTATGAAAGCCTGTGATGTCTGCTTTTCCTCCCATCGTAACCAGAAATTGTGGAGAGAGCTCTCGAGAGTGTCGGAATGACCCTTTCGAATGGCTGTTATCGCGGCCCAAAAGAGACAATGCCGCTGCCTTTCCGCTTCCGATAAACAGCGCCTCCAACAACAAAGAGCACGAGTTTCGGACTCCCATTGTGTCCCCGCTCCGACTCCTAATTCCCTTTGCAGTGCCCCCGAGAGCTCAGGCTTAAATCCCAATTCGGTGGATGGAGTACATTTAAAGTGGGACTTCATTGTGAGTCTCTTTCTACTCGGTTAATGATTCGTACACTCTTGCCATTGAGTCTCTCTGTTGAGTCTCCGGAAAGCATGCCGATTAAATTACACGGATGTCTTTTAACCGATTCCCGATTTTAATTTCGGTTTGTGTTTGATACAATACCATGCATAGTTTGCTTCGATTCACTACTGAAAACTTCACTGCAAACTTTTTTTATTGGGAATATTATAAGAATATTTATTTGGGACGGTTTTAGGTAATGGACCAGAGAAACTTGAACCACATCCCGATTTTAATTTTGGTTTGTGTTTGATACAATACCATGCATAGTTTGCTTCGATTCACTACTGAAAACTTCACTGCAAACTTTTTTTTATTGGGAATATTATAAGAATATTTATTTGGGACGGTTTTAGGTAATGGACCAGAGAGACTTGAACCACCTCCCGATTTTAATTTCGGTTTGTGTTTGATACAATACCATGCATAGTTTGCTTCGATTCACTACTGAAAACTTCACTGCAAACTTTTTTTATTGGGAATATTATACGAATATTTATTTGGGACGGTTTTAGGTAATGGACCAGAGAGACTTGAACCACCTCCCGATTTTAATTTTGGTTTGTGTTTGATACAATACCATGCATAGTTTGCTTCGATTCACTACTGAAAACTTCACTGCAAACTTTTTTTTATTGGGAATATTATAAGAATATTTATTTGGGACGGTTTTAGGTAATGGACCTGAGAGACTTGAACCACCTCCCGATTTTAATTTCGGTTTGTGTTTGATACAATACCATGCATAGTTTGCTTCGATTCACTACTGAAAACTTCACTGCAAACTTTTTTTATTGGGAATATTATAAGAATATTTATTTGGGACGGTTTTAGGTAATGGACCAGAGAGACTTGAACCACCTCCCGATTTTAATTTTGGTTTGTGTTTGATACAATACCATGCAGAGTTTGCTTCGATTCACTATTGAAAACTTCACTGCAAACTTTTTCCATTGGGAATATTATAAAATTATTTATTTGGAACGGTTTTAGGTAATGGACCAGAGAGACTTGAACCACCTCCCGATTTTAATTTTGGTTTGTGTTTGATACAATACCATGCATAGTTTGCTTCGATTCACTATTGAAAACTTCAATACAAACTTTTTTTGTTGGGAATATTATGGTAATATTTATTTGAGACGGTTTTAGGGAATGGACCCGAGAGACTTGAACCACCTCTTGAATATTTTTTATGAGGAAAAGTGAAATAAATATCAACTCTGGCAGCTAGTGTAGTCAGTTCGAGTGGAATTTTCGTGTTCATATGTACACAAATAATTACTCTGTCTAAAACACAAGATTTTCTCTCCACACTATGTCCGCTAGTGACGGTCGTCAACAAGTAAAAATCACAGCAAATATGTTACCAATTTTTCATTAATGGAGCCAATGTGACTAACTTGAAAACATTTCTCCATGCGGTCAGTTTCTATGGCATCAGACAGGCGTATACTTGGCAATTCTGCTGTTATAGTGAAAGTAGACGTGTATGAAAACAGTCTAAAAAGTCAGAGAAAATGCTTATTTAACGTTATTGTAATTTGGTATTAGGACCAAAGAAAAGTGAAGACAGGCATTTATGAGAAGTTTTTTTAATGTTCCATAATATAGCGGTAGACGATTCATAACATAGTTTGAAATTTAATTCACAAATCCAAAAGCGAAATTATATAATAATTCTGAACAGAGAAAATTGCGTGTTACGTCTAATATACAAGTAGAAATTAAAGAAAGAACTGTTTAACATTTTGTGCAACGTTCCAAACCACATTCGATGTGGGTAGAATTAAATCTATTCGTTTATGTGCTACAGTTGCTCAGTGGATGAAGCGTCGGTCAAACATCTGATAGTCAAAGATTCAACTCCAGTTTTTAAAATGTTTCCAGAAAGAACAAGCCTTTACTTTGCATTCCACATGTTTATTTACTGCTGAAACATACTTTAAGAATTGTTATAATGGAGTTGCTAGCATAATCGGAAAAGCTTCTACATTTACTTTTTCAGTTCGAACCTATCCAAACCTTTTAAACCTAGAACGAGTTTCAAAGGATTAGTTCTCGCAAGCTACAACAAAGCTATGGCAAATTCAAAACTTAAAAGGAGACTCCTCGAAACAATGGGATTTTTCTGCCCCTGCAGAAAAAAGAAAAGATCTTAGAATTACTAACCAAACTTAACCTAATAAAGTTGTTTTTGAATTTTATCATTTCGTGAATGAGGAAGCAATTTGAAGTTCAAAGCTCAGTTAAAACAAGGACAGCGTGAAACGAGTGAAAAATCTTTCAGACATTTACTTGTAAATGCAACTTGTTTATGTTTGTTCATATTGCATGCTACAAAGGAAGTATTAAATCTGTTATAATTTTTAAACCTTTGCGAAATATCTACTGGGAAACGTAAATTAGTTGAAAACAAACAAAACTACAATAAACACTTATCTTTATGAGAAAACATAAGAGATGAACATATAAGTTAGCACAATCCACATTCCTGGTATAATGATATTGAAATAAAACTGCGTAAGAAGATAGCTTGATTCAACTTGACTTAGATTCATTTATTGCAAACTCGAAACCAAAGTTCTGGAAGCATCCAGAGTCTTCTTACCATCCCTCTGGGTCATAAAACTGCCCTTTTTGTCCCGAAAATGCCCCTCTTCGATTCTTCATCTAATATTACTTACTCCCTTTGAAGAAGAAGCTCGACTGCCACAAATGTGTAGGTATTCCTGAAGATAAAAGATCACCCTCACACTTCACTTCACTTTATCATCGATGGTGTCTGGAGAGATCGATGCGGGAGGGTGGAGAATGCGGACGATCGGAGAATATTATTTTCGTCAGCTTTTCTTTTTTTCTTTTCTTGCCTTTCTCTTTCTTTTCCTCCTTCAATGTCACATGGTTTTTCTTCTCTCTTTCCTTCTTGCCCGTATGTCTGGGATAGCGGAGGATTCCATGTGATTTATTAGAGGGGTTTAGTATCATTGGATACGCTGGAGACAAAACATTTCCGATGTTTTTGGCAACTCAGACGAGGGGGGATTACAGTTAAGTTCATCAGGGATGTGGGAAGGGGTGACGATTAATGTTTCTGACAGAAACTATTTAAAGGGATTCGATTTAGTTCTTCTATTAACTGAAAATTGCGTATTGTTTGCTTCTGAAAGAGTTTGTCTGTATGAGTGTAAATTTCAAGTTGTTTTTACTTATTCTACAACGCCATAATATGTTGCAGTAGTTTGGTTTTGTGTTACTGAGGTTAAAAACTGTTTTGTTTTATCAATGTTATGGTAAGGTAAGGTAACTTTTATTAACGTCGTACTAGAGCAGCACAACAGGCTTTCGACGACGGTTCGGGGTCAATCCACAAAGGTGAAGATTCTAGGACAATACCCCGTCATTTTTAACCACGGTCAGATGACGAGGCAGCGCCTGAACTGGCATCCCACTCTCTAAACTTCCACATCAAACCAACGTGAGGGCTTTCTGCCACGACAGATATGGGTACAGATCAGCCGCCTCTGCACCATACGCTTACAAATATCTATACACTGACCCGGATGCGAATCAAGAACCTTTCAATCTAGAGGCTAACACCTTAACCACCAGACCGGTTGGTCGACACTCTTGTTATGGATATCCATTCCATTGAAAAATTTTATAAGAGAGCAAAGTATATTCAATAACAATTAAAAAATATATACTCTCTATGAATAGTGTTTGTAGATTGCGTTTAAATAAAATATTTTACTATAAGTTATAATAATTCTTTTATTATTGAAATAAATTTGTTGAATAAAACTTTCATTTAAATATCTTTGTCTGTTAATTAATTTAAAAGAGACTTATAGGGAAAAAAAGATTTAGATAACTTTAAAAGTTGAAAAACTTTTTTTAAACATGAGAGGAAAGAAAGGAAAATAATTCATAAACTCATAATCGTTAATTCTCGTGTTAAATAGAATGGGCATTAAAAATTCGATTTTCACACAAATCCAATAAATATTTTTCATGGTGTACTTATCATTTTAAATAAATTATTGCTATAAGAATTAAACATGAATTCCTTAATTTCAGCTTTTAATCTTTAATTTATCAAATATTCGTTTTTAGTTCTAAAATTCTGAATAAGGGTTTCAAAGTAACTAACTACCATTTTGCGTTTCCTAAGTATGAACAGCTTAAAGATGCATTTTTGTTTTTATAAGCAGCATTAAAGAAAATTCCAAAAGAAATCGTTCTGAGAAACATCCTGAGTTTAATTGAAAGGTTCAAAAACAAAAGAATGAGTTCTTCTGTGCCTTTTTAACTAAAACCAAGTAAATATAAATCATTGGGCTTCTTAAATTTGGACTTTGCTTTATACAAACAGAACACATATCTTGACGATTTCATATTGAACGCACTTTCTAAGCATCACAGCTATTCATTAACTATTTAACTAAATAAGTTAAATTTCCCCAACCGGTCTAGACCCATAATCTCAAGCAACTAAAGAACAAAAGACAGGGGGGGGGATTATTCTAAACAACAAAAAAAACATTCCAACAAAATTCTACGAGCCATAAAAATAGAAATTAACTTTACAAAAAATTGTTCCTCCCTTCCCCGTAAAAAGAAGAAAAAGGAAAAGAAAGAACATGGTCTCTTTATGGGAATATTCTGCAGCTCATCCAGGTATCAAATATTAGAAAAACGAGACCTGTTTACATATGTGGGCTTCTCAAATCGAGTTTGTAAAGATGATATATAGCAGAACACGCTCGTTTGAACTTTCATGCGGAACGTACGCCAATTTTTCACCCGCGACACCATAACGGTTGCTTTAACATTTGCATAATTTTATAGCTCTTGAAAGGTAAACGTTTGTGTGTGTGTGCTTTCACCCTTTGCCTCAACGTTCCAGATTATATTTTTTTTCTCTTGTCAGACTCTTGAGGGAGTAAATAGAAGGGAAGAATGGGGGCTAGATTGGTGCGCCAAGTATTCGTGGTAGGAGGGAGGGTGGAGTTGTGCCAGTTATCGTGACTGCCATGCTGTGGATATTTTTTTCTAAGGAAGTAGGCTGATGACTTGTTCGCCCGTTGCAGAGTTTCGTTGCATGAGTGAAACCTCTTTTTCAACAAATTGTACCATTGAATAGCAGGTCTGAGTTTCAAGTAAAAGAATTGGTTGGGAGGAGCTTTATGAAAAACAAGGCTGACCGGCAAATCTTTAGAAATCCGTGCTAGTTTATTAATTACTAATATCTACTAGTGATAGTATATTTACTCACTTTTATTCCTTATTAAAATAGTTTAAGTGTTGATATGTATATCCAAATAAAATTTGTCAAAAATATAAACCGGCATTTTGTTTACCTTTTTCGAATACACTCTTACTGTTGAAGGGATGGTTATCCTTCAGTAAATAACAGAAACTTACGTGGTGGATTTGGTGAATAAAGAAGTCAGTTAAAAATTTAACATCGTATATTTAACGACTGTCCTAAACAAGTATAACAAACATGACCTATCAAATTTGAATAAAACATTCCAAAACAAAGCCTGAACTGTGGCTTTAAGAAAGCTAGAACTAAACAGGATTGATCTTGCTCGTCAATCTCTGACGCGAAGAAATAAGTGATTAGAGTTCGAATGATATAGTATTTATACTCTAGATTTGAACATCACAACACCTGCCGATCGGAAACTTAAATTTGTAGCGGCTAAACTTTGCATTCGATTACGATACGCACACCGTCACACTGGTGTTAATTCTCCTTTAAAATAAAGTGCATTGTAAAAAATTCACACCTCTGTCATGCGAATCACAATTGGCTTCTGAATGTCCGCTTCAACTGAATCTCATTTGCTTCTTAAATATAATTCGATATATATTTATATAAATACTTTGTTTTGGTTTCGCTCAGATTTTCTTTTCTGCTCTGATTTCTGTCTACTGAATTTCTCATAGCCTTCTATAATTAGATTGCTGAAGAATTTCATTAGAGTGATGAGGTCTCTTCCTGACACTCTAACAATATTTAGCAGCTCCTAACTGAAAATAAGCATATTTAAACTTTGAAACGCAGTTGGCGAATTAATTTCGCATCATTTGATTTTATCTTGTTCATGTTCATTTATTACTTTTCATCAATATACAAATAATGGCGATTTCCGAAGCATTTTGTAAAATGTACTGTGGGGTTTTGGTTGAGGATTTAAAAAAAAATCTGTGTTGGCAGACAGAAAATACGTGAAATTTCCAAACTCATTACCAATTGTTATTTACGTTAATTTTTAGATAGCTTGAAGAGAACATAGTGTTTAGTCAATTCCCAAACTAAAATTCCATAATAAAATAATTCTAAAATAGCTTCATTGCAAACGCAATATTTATTTTTGAGCGATTTTACCACTGTGGGCCAGTACGGTTTTGAGATAAAGAAGTATAATATTGTTGCAGACGATTTTTTTTTTTTTTGTTCTTCAGCGCAATTGTATGATGATGATTAGCAATAAGTATGATGATGATTTTTCAGCGATTATTATACAATTTGCTTAGAAAATAAAGAAAGTATTGCTATTGGCTACTCTCAAAACTAAAATAATACTTTACCTCAATTAAATATTTGTAATTCAAAATTACTGAGTAAAGGATACCTTAACTACTATAATATGATATTAATAGAGAAAGATAAATATAACATGAATTCGGAATCATAGATCTAAACTATTAAACTCAATCTAACGTGTGATTAGGTTTTTATACATATTTAAAGCATTTTATCCTTCAGTTGAAACGAAACAAGCTACATAAAAAGTACAGACTAGTACAGGTGGACTAAATAATGCCTATATTATTCTAAAACATCAACTCTCCGTATAATTTATTTTTGTAGATTAGAAAGAGAAATTACGTCTGATCCCGGAGGAACCAGAAAATGAAACTAATTGGAATTATAATTTTAACATTATGAATCACACACGTAATCTTTAAGCGATAGGGTAATAGATTACACTGAAGGTGCCGGAAAAACTGGTACACCAGTCTAATATTTTTTAAACCTCCCACGTGGAATACAACAAGGCATATATTCCCCGAGCATGCGGAATTATTCTCTAGAAATTGAAACTCCATACTTCCTGCAATGCTGTCCACAATTCTGGTGTATTCCGAGGTGTACGATTTCTGTGTTCTTCAGCGCGTTGCATTGCTTTCCAGATGTGCTCGATAACGTTGAGATTTGATAACTTAGGTGGAAACGGATTGAACCCAAACTCAGATTGGTGTTCCTCTAATTGTAATTTGACGTGTCTAGACTTGCGTGCCGGAGCCATTTTCCAAATGTAAAAAGCAAAACTTATTAGAATGAACGCAGGGCGTGAAGGGGTGTAATTTTTCACAAAGAATGCCCACAGCTTAACCTGTCAGAAACGTTTCTAGACGTACCAGGGACCCCATTGAATGCCAGCTAAATAATCAAAACACCATTACGAAGCCATCCCCATCATTATAATCCCTTGTTGACTTGCGGAATCCATGGTATAATGGGGTTTTCTTGCACACGGATTCTTCCATCCACCCGAAATAGTTGGAAATTCTTCAGAGTAGCCTACTCGTTTCCAGTCACCAAACGTTCAGTGGTGATGTTCCCGAGTAATTTGGCGAAGCAAAAGCCATGATTCCATATGTCCATGATTTTTTTAATACCGTCATCTGTAAAAATTTAATAGGGTGTTTGTCCACCCTTCACTGCAATCCACAAATGGCATCCTTTTGCGCAATCTTTACAAGATTTCCAGTAAATCTTGAATTGGTATTATCCATTCTTTTCAGCACAATATTCAGGCTTTGGTGCTTGTTTAGAGATTTCGTTAGGACCTAGACCATTACATCTTCTATGGGATTGAGGTCAGGAGAGTACGCAGGTCACTCCATTTGGTCTATTGTTTCGGTGTTCATCAGGTCATCAACACAGGCCGAACGACGACAGCTGGAATTCTCATACATAAATATGAAGGAATTTCCAAAAGCACCAAGCAAATTGCGTACATGAGGAATAAATACTTCCTGACAATAACGCCGAGAATTCATGATTCCACTTTCCAACATGTAGAGCTCGGTACGTCCATTCATAATGATACCACAACAGACCTTTGCTCCACCATATCTGGAATGGTCCATTTCCAGGATGTTTTGGTTGAACAACAGGCAGTGCGGGGCTCACGTCAGATGTTATGTCGCCTGGCGAAACGGACGGACATACAAAATTTACTTTTGTCAGTGAACTGGACACCGGCCCATTACTCGTCAATCCAGTTGGCGTGTTCACGAAACCATCAAAATCTATCTGCTTCGTGTGATGTAGAAGGAACCAATGCGATTCAATTGCCTTCCACGGTCTAGCGCGACGTTTGGTCCCACTGCTTAACCTGTGATCAGTTATGCGGTGACATCTTTTAGTCGTTACTGTCATATAACGATTATCAGTTGGGGTTGTTTGGGGTGGTCGACCGCTACTGTACTGTCTGGCAGCAGTTCCCATTTCGAAAAAAATTTTGCGCAGCCTTAAGAGTAATCTTTGATTTGCTCCGATCCATAGTCTGCAATTTCAATTTCCTTTCAATTCTTCCACAGGTAAAATCATCGAGATCTGTTCTGAGTGATATTGTGACTCACTCACCATATCAACTTATAACTTACACAGACAGTTAAATACAGGAAAAATCTTTCAGTCACCAAAAACCAGCTACAGCCTTTATCACATAGCAATCTTGTTTTGTCACGTGATTCCAAATATGTTATTTATGGCTAAAATATATGAAGTTAAGTTTCTATTTCATACACCTGCTGTTACTTATCGCTGATTTTTTTGCCACGAAGGATGAGCTTCCTCGTCATTAAATTTACATAGTTCAAAAAGCACTTAATATATGATCCATAATGATACCACCCCAGACCATCACTCCACTACCTCTGTATTGATTTACTTTCAGGATACTGGTGGAAGAATAGGCCAGATGTATTGGTGCCTTGCATCAGACGACAAACAGATTCTACTTTCGTCCGTTAATAGGACACTGGCGCATTGTTCGTCAATGCAGTTGACGCGTTCACGACACCAACGAAACCTATATGCTTTGTCTGATGTAATCAAAAAAAACTCAATATACTGGTTTGTCGATATACAAACACGATTCAATCGCCAGAACACAGTGTAGTGCGGTGTTTTTTTTTTTTTTGTCATCGTTCCTGTCTGAAGCTATCGTGCTAACCTTCCAGCTGTTATGCGATGACATCTTTTCTCCGTTATTGTTATGTAACAATCTTCAACTGATTTTTTTTCGATGGTCGAACACTGTTGCATCATTAGGCAGCAGTTGCACATTAGGAAAATTGTTCCCACAGCCATGCGACTACGCTTTGACCCACTACCCCGAACTCATTGGCTACATCTCGCGTTGAGCGTCCTTTCAATTTCCTTATATTTTTTCTCCTGATAAAATGATCGAGATTTGCTCCTAGTGGTATTGTGTCCACACTCACCATAGCAACTAATAATTAATATAGGCAGTTGAGCACATGAAACAATTATTCAGTCATCACACGCGCTTCAGCTTTAATCATGTTTTAGAAATCTTGTGATTTCACATGACTCCAAATAACTTTATTATGATGAACCAATCGATCGCTTCTATTTCTTATATGTATTGCTGTCAGTGAAATTTTGCGTGCGACTTCCGCGCGTCTGCACACCAACGGCGACAACAAAAGAGACAGGCGACATTTTGTCGCCTGTCTCTGTTGCTGTTAAAATAGCCTTCACACCGCTAGCGACAGCAACTTATTAGCGCATGCGCATAATCTTCTTTTTCGAAAGCAAAACATATATTTCAGCTTCTGATACTGCAAGATGGCTGACAGATTGCGTCCGCGTTTAGTAAAACTCCTTATACAGCAAAGACGATTGATTTTAAAGCTTCTGAGTGATGAAGAAAGACAGCAGTGGGTGAAAAACATCAACCGAAATCGGATTGAGAAAGGTGCTCAGGAATCTGATTGGCTGTCGCATGGCGACAGAGACAAAAGTTGAAATACCTCCAAGACTTGAAAGCGCAGAGACAAACCGGGAAAAGCAAAATTTGTTTGTAATACGCATGCGCAATTGCGAAGAGACATGTTTTTTGTCGCTGTCGCTGTTGGTGTAAAGCCACCATTACTCTTAATTTGTGGACACCAGTGTATATGCATTGTATACACAACTAATGACGGGCATAGGTGGCTTGTATGTATTTTGCATAGGCTCGTATGTACTATTTGTGTTTGGAACTTTAGTGTATTTTCTTATTGTATCTGCTTCGTACATGACATTTTCTCCAAATCCCTTGGATTTTGTTGTCATTTGTTGCTTGTCTGACTGTTTTCGTTTACATTTTGACTGTTAACTCTATCATTAATTTGCATTTTCACATTTTTAATTAATTAATTCCAATTTAAGCAATATTTTGAATTTTCAGATAGTTTTCCAGACTTTATATTTTGGCCAACTAGTGACGTATCCATTTTAATATTTTAAATTTAAACTGTAATTTATAGTACCATGAATACATGCGACGCTAGCTATAGATTCTTGAGGAAGAGGCGTTGAGAAAATCCTCTAAAAATCCATCACTTGTGTTTACGCTAGCTTCAACGTCTTAATGATAAATTACTGGCTCAAAATGCAAGTTCACATTTGCTGTGATTAATTATAGTATTGATTTATGTTCTAGCAGGCATGTACATTCGACAGACAACCCCCTTCTCTCCACATGCATTCCAATCGAATAGCGTTATCCTAGAAACTGGCTGCTTTGAATATCTGTCCTTTTATACAATAAGAAAATTTCATTTTGCGTTCCTTAATTTCCCTCGCAGGGAGTAATTGAGTCGTAAGTTATAGTTGCGTCAAAAATCGGAGCCTCTCGTTCTGAAGGGTCAGCGGGAGAAATGTCAAAAGCCCTCTTTTATCGTGGAAAGAGGCTACGCTCAAATTGACAATTAACACGCGTTGCCGCTTTTCCACCTTTCGCGGTGGCAACAGCAGGTGTCTTTTCCGCCATTGGCTGGTCCGGCGGTTGATGTGATGTATACATTTTACGCTATTGGTAACTACTCTTAGAGCACATCAAAAGTGGTGTGAGTCAATTCGATAGGGATCTTTTTGTATTTGAACTTCTTCGGCAACAAAGGGAGATCTAGATTAACAACAATCGTTGGAGACGGATTGAACACAGATTATCTTGAAAGATATTGATATACATAAATTTAATTTATTGAGAAAATATTTTCTTCCAAATCAATCAGTGATTTTCCACTAATTGTAATTGATTTCAAACAGGATTTGTTTTACAACAAAATCAAAACTTGTCTTAGCTGAAATAGTAGTTAAATAAATCAAACTGAGAAGAATGAATAAAAGAATAGACGAATATTTGAAATCCATGATAAGAGTTATGGCCACTTCTTCAATGGGACACCATCATTTGGGGACATAAGAAATGGCTTCGAGTCGCCCTCGATCTCTATCTAAAGGTCATACAATTCAACTATTATGAAATTACCATAGACCTCTATTTTAGACACTTGAATTCGTCTATTAGTCCTCATCTAATGATTTTACTTAACAGATAGGGAAATTTATAGATAGGAATCTGAAATAGCTTTCAAAGTAACTATGTACCATTATCTGATGAAACGGAACAGCAAAATGAATTCTGTTCCACGTTCGAGAAAATAAATTATGTCTAATAATAATTGCTGATTCAGGATCGCATGGGCTTAGAATTTTCTGAAACATAATCTTGTTTAGGCCTCAAAAGGCTATTTTACTTAGATGGTGAGTTGGGTTTTACGGGCCACGAATCATATTTGGCCTTGCTGCACCAAACACGAGACCAACAGCATCAAGCTACTTTACTTGAAAGGGTTTAGTGTTGGAAAACTGTAAAGTATGAACCATTTCTTTTGGTTTAATGTGTATGTACACACTAAAAAACCTGAAAATTGATCAAAGAGTCTAAATTTTTTTTATTGCTTCAATATTTTCTTCAATTTTTAAGCTTTCAAACGATGCCAAGATCTTGCAAATATTCGAAATAGTTTTCTAGTTACAAGGGTTTTTGTAAGATACTGTCCCCATGAACAGACCTGTTACCAAAACTTTAAACTCGATTTCTAAAGAAGCAAGATTTTGCAATAGGATTGCTTTGTTCAAACAGTGATAACTCAACACGGAATTCACCTATTATAATTATTTTTGAATCATTGTAATCTATATAATACAGTGAATGTTTGACCCTCAATCAGAGTTATTAGTTAAGAAATAAATTTTGAATGGATTTTTAAATCTTAAATTTCCTGAAAAAATCTTGACTTTTTTTGGATCCTTAGCAAAAAAAGTTGTAACAGAAAAACTTTTCTACCTACCAACTTGATTGAGGGTCAAAACATTAAGAATAGTATTGGAAATAATTTTCAACTAGAATTGTCCTTCTTGACAAATTAGAATTTGAGATATCACTGTTCAAACAACACGCTAATTAGCCCATTATATCTTAATTCTCTAATTAATAAATAGCTTAATATGATTTTTTTCTCACTGAAATGGTTTTAAGTATAAGCCAATGACCTACTGTGAAAAAACTGGAGTTTTACAGTTAAATTTTCAAAACAACATCTAGTGTGTATGTACACCTTAAGTGTTTTTTTATCCATTTCATATTGTATGATCCAATTATTCGTTAATACACTAAGCAGATTAATTGACATACTTATAAGTATACATATGACATACTTATATTGTTTTAAGTATCCGTCGGAAATGAAGACTACTTTGTTACATTTCTCGTAAAATTAATTCTACGAATTAGGTATCATCCTTAACTTAACAAATTGTTTTAAATTTGCTATATAATTAAAAATAACCATTAAAATTATTCATATTTCCTAATATAAGTTCATTTAATAAGCCTTGTGATTTAAGAAATAAAATTTATTTCGTGCATCCATACAATATTATAGTTTGCACAACTTAAATATTGACCGTTTCTATGAATAAAGATATTTTCTACTGACTGTAATCACTAGAAATATATTTCTACTTCATTACCAAGCATTGGGAAGTTTCCAATCTCCCCCATTCATTTTTGACGATCGAATATTGAATATCAAAACACAATTCTTATTCATTTTTGGTTTGGTTTTAGGAATACTCGTAGTTGGAGCTATTACGAATTTTTTCTCTTTGTGGACAGCAACTATAAATTTTAATTTCTCAATTCTTCGTATTTGAGCAGAACTTAGAACATTTGAGCTTTGCCTAGAAAATTCCTGTTTCAAAACAGAAACTACATCCCTTTCTTATTTTTCGTACTCAAAATTAGCACGTTTGTTTTATATTTGCGTAATTATTTTAAATATATAAAATTTTTCCTAAGAATTCACCATAAAAGTTTGGTTGTTTGTGTTTTATGATACAAGGGGCCATACTTAGCCATGCTGCGGCAAACACAAAGCATACAACGTCTGCAACATAAAGAGAAAATCTTTTTCTCTTTATGTTGCAGACAGTTTAAATAGAAAAACTTTTTCTTTTCACTTTGAAAAACATTTGTTTACGTTCTAAAGAGCATTCATCTAGCAGAATATTTCATTCTCAACAAACACAGTAAACCTGGTAGCCGTCTGATAACAATCAAATAGTGTAATAAGTTTTCTGCATATGTTTTAATTTACTTTTTCTTGAAAACCTCAATCAATATTTTTGCGCATCTTCATGACTATGCAAATATTTTACTAGAAAACATACTGCATACTCGAAAACAATCGTGAAAATTACATTTTTTTAATTTAAGTGGATAGTTTTTGAGACAAAATATGAAAACATATATAAACTGCAATTTTAAGTTTCTAAAACAGTATGGAAGAGGAAAAAACAAAGTAAAGGACAAATAATTTTAATAACCTGACCCATCAGATTAACGATTTGAGAAACGTATTTATTCTGAAAAAATTTTGTCTCATAACTCAACACTAATATATTGCCTTTCAATTCCAGATAGCTAATGTTAGTAACTATTAGTCTTGAACCTATCAAGAACTGTAATGAAAATCTGTAATGGAAATGGAACAATAGAAAAACGGGTTTGATGACCGTTTTTCATTTCTGCCATCTTGTAATTGGCAACAGTAGCGAACGGGATCTGAAAATTAGTTTTTTGTCATTTGTTTAAGAATTTTGTGTCCTATAACGTCTAGAAAAATAGTTGTAGTAAATTAAATATTCACCGAGACCATTGATATTTGTAACCCTTAAAAAATAAGAAATTAATGAGAAGAAATTACATTCGTTCAGAACGTTCAGAGTAAATTTTAATTTAATTCTGAATGTTCCATAATTTTATTATGGAACATTCAGAACATACTATTATGCACGCGTAGGAAAGTTATAAATATAGTAAGTTTTCAAAAGTAATATATCAGGTTATTTTTTATTTGAATTAAGTAGAATAATTTCATTCTTAAATTTTTAGTACTGAAACAATATCAGTAATAAAGCAATGGAGATTCTACACAAAATATTAAATCTTAAACAGTATCTTTAGATTTATACATATTGTAATTAAAAGTTAACAATTAATGATTAATATTTAGTAATTACTATTTAATAATTACTATTTAATAATTACTATTTAATAATTACTATTTAATAATTACTATTTAATAATTAATACTTAATAATTAATACTTTATTATTAATGCTTACTAATTAATACTCAATAATTAATACTTAATAATTAATACTTAATAATTAATACTTAATAGTTAATGATTAATACTTAATATTTAATAAATTATTATTCCTTCATTATTTATTATTTTATTACTTTATCTCAACAGCATATTGCAAGTTTTTTATTTTGTAATTCATTAGGTTAATCATTTGTTTTTCTATGCAAAATTACTAATTCGATAGAAATTACAAAAATAAAACTTGGTTCTTAAACCATTCATATTTATTGTTATCGTAATGAGTCTGTTCAAAACCCATTACAGAATTATTTTTCACGTATTACCAGTATTTACCATCTATGAAATTAAAATTAAATTTGAATATAATATTTAATTAGTGAGGTTTTTTTTATGAGCGTCACAACTTCTAGAAAGCTCACGCTTATAATATAGTGCAACATGTATCAATCTTTATAGAAATTAATAACAAAATAAATAAATAGTTTTCCACAAAACTCAAAATGCTTCAACTGTCATCGACTTATTTTCATGCACTTTTTCTTTGCACATGTAGTTTCTCAACAATACACCGTTTTCCTGCACCACTTTGCCTCTATGGATCTTACTCTCTCCATTACTATACACTTGAACAAATCGTAAACACACAACGGATGAAAATAAATATTTTCGTAACTCGCACGGAAAGTTTTCCCTGCAGTTTTCCACCTCGTTGAACGACTTGTATGTAACCCTTGTTTTTAAAATATCTATGCAAATTCCATTGGAAGCCAAAACAAGATAAGGGGATGATGTTAATGCTATCTCTCGAAACCACTATGGGCTCCCAATGCGTACATTTTGGGGAAAGAGTAGGCCCACCCAATGATATGGAAGTAATTAAAAGTGTTCCCTAGGAATAATGGTTAAATTGGAAGCGTAGTTTTTAGTTTTAAGCTATCAAAGGTTTCAATTCGGGTTTTATATTTGTGCTCAATCTTGGATTCAATACAAGTGTGTTTTAGTTTACAGTTTCATTTAACCGCAATAGACAACTGTAAAATCATTTTTGAAAGAGCAAGAAGTAAATTAATATATTTTTTATCAACATGACGATGAGATAAAAGCTGTCAACGCTGTGAAGGCAGTTGCAAATTACTGTGAAATCTGTATTTTAGTGGAAAGAATTCCTGAAAACTATCAGATTATATTCAGTGTTGTGAAGCGTAAAATATGCGAATAAAATAAACAAATGTTATAGGAAAGTAACCATGAAGCTCAATGGACGTCATCGCTCTGTGGTTTTTCCCACTGCACTAACAATATACTAGTTGTAGGTGGAGCATTTTCGATTCGTCCCTATTGTATTTCTTCGGTGTTATCTCTCTTGTATTTCTTTCTTCTGTGTCAGTAAAACTTTATTTGTGTGTGTGTACATTACTTGACCTTGTTTGGAGCAGCATGACCAAATATAGCCCTTCTGCCATAAAACCCAATCAACCAAAAATCAACCAAAGAGTTAAAGAGAAACTTGTTGAATCAACAACATATCCTTTAGTAGTAAAAAAAGTCTGTTTCGTTCTATATTTTACTATAATTCAATTATGATTTTCTTACTTCATGTGTAAAACTATTTTCAATAATTATGATTTGTGATATTTTACTTCAACTCACAATTTACATACTCTTACTTCTTATGTAAAACTATTTTCAATAATTATATTTTGTGATATTTTACTTCAATTCACAATTTCCATGCTCTTACTTCTTATGTTAACCTATTTTCAAAAATGAATATGTTTTGTGATATTTTTTTCACTGGACAAAAGCTAACCCCCATATTGTATTTTTTGTATTAAAAAGAAAGAACGCACTTATATCGCAGGAATTGTTTATAGTTATTATTTCTATAAAAATTGAACCGCCATTATAAAAACAGTTATAACTTTCAATTTCTCTTTTAAATAATCTCTTTGTGAAATGAAATGGAAGCCCTGATGATCATTTGTTGAAGAACGAAATGTAAACAAATGTGGAAAAGAATAACTTAACAAAATGCCTTTTGAGTTTAATTTTAAACTATTCTCATTTACATAAAATATTTCAAAAACGATTCTACCATAATTGCCCAATCGGAGACCCAATAGAATATAAAAAAAATACCAATAGAAATGAAGGAAAGAAAAGGTGTGGGAATAAAGTTGGAAAGAAAACACACCCTGAAAACATTTAAACGAAAATTTCTTAAGAAATCCGCGTCAGTTTGGAAAGAAAGGGAAACAACACTTGCATCTAAAAAGCAAAATTCTATAATTTTCTCAATAACGTAATGCATATCTATTATGTTTTATCAATGCATTCTTACACATAAATATATATACGTTAAAAATGCCATGACCTAAAATGTCCTCACAATGGCGCGGTGTGGTAGCTTGTAGAGTGGGGTGTCAGTTCAAGAATTCACCTAGTCATGTGACCGTGGTTCAAAATTACGTGGTGTTGTCCTCGGATCTTACATTTGATGTATGATCCCTGGCCGTTGCCAATAGCCCGTTATGTTGCCCCTGTGTGACGGAAATTAGCTACCTACCTACCTTACACAGATTTTGTATGCATTTCCTTATAAATTAATCCAAATTTTTCTCTTTAAATTCTCTTTAAACGGAGTGTATGAATTCGTCTATAGAAGAAAAAAAAACGATCGACATTTAGAATCTTATTAAAGATATAAAGTTCCATAATTCTTCAATTCTCCCCTAATGCCTCAATGCCGTATAATAAAGAGGACGTATATAAAAATATTTGCTATAAAAGTTATAAGGATGACAATTATAACTCATTCCGTTCACAATAAAAAGCCAACTCTTCTCGATAGTGGAAATGCTCTCGTAGAGATGGCGCTTATACCTCAACGACAGCAGCTGTTGCCATCTAAAGAAACGAAAAAGAAAATGCGAACTGCAGACATCCAGAAATCAATACAAGCTCCTATAGGATCGAAAATCTGGGTATGAAAATCGTTCCGGGGATAATGCCTTTCGGGGACAAAAAAATCTAAATAATAAATAAATTTCTCGCGCTGTGTGATGCACGAATATGAAATCGCTTTTCGAGGAAGGCAATAAATCTTTCTTTAGAAGATAAGCTAAAGTTTTGTCTGGCTGGTGCACAAGGGTTTTTAACTCTTTTGAGACGGAATTTGTTTCTACTGGATGGATGAGAGGAATCGTATCCGCTGTCTCACAATTATGTTTGCAGTTTGAAATAGTTTGGTTTCATTTTTTAAGAAAACTTGGCTATTCAAGCATAAGAAAGCGACATGTGCACTTTACTGAAAATAGAAGAGGGACGAACTTTGTTATCAATTTCATCTTTCTTACTTTGTTTATTAATTGAAGTTCCCAAAGAAGGATCTAATTTTATCGATGGGTAAAACATATTTTTACCATTATTTTTTCAAGATGAAGCATTGTGAATAAACTGCAATTGAATAACTATTAGTTTGGTTTCATTTTTTAAGAAAACTTGGCTATTCAAGCATAAGAAAGCGACGTGTGCACTTTACTGAAAATAGAAGAGGGACGAACTTTGTTATCAATTTCATCTTTCTCACTTTGTTTATTAATTGAAGTTCCCAAAGAAGGATCTAATTTTATAGATTGGTAAAACATATTCCTACCATTATTTTTTCAAGATGAAGCATTGTGAATAAACTGCAATTTAATAACTATTAGTTAAGTTTGTGTAGTTAATAACAACTGAAAAATAAACTGCAAAATCCTTGGAGAAAAGTGCAAGCTATAAGATCAAACTCATGTTTCGGTGGGGGGTTTTCACTTTAAACTTTCAAGGTTCTCGCCTCAGTTTTACTTAAATGGTAATTTGTAATTCAATAAAGTTTATTCATTCTGTTTTTACTCAATCAAATTAAAACTTTTTTTTATATACAATATTCTCCTTTGAAAGTTATCTTAAAGATGGTTAACTTATTTATCTGTTTATACATCAAAAGTAATATTTTACTTGAATTTGACTTGAATACTTGCAATTTGATACTCTTTTGTAATCCAGCTTGAAACTAAACGATCGTGCACTGGGATATTTCAAGGTTTTATTTAGTATTTTGATGCAGGATATTTAATTTTCGTATTTTAAGAACTAATGCGTTAGTTGAATGCGTAGTGTTACGCTTGCATAATTTTTTTGACAAGATCAGATAAATTTTTTTTTTAATTTAAGATACGAGCAACACGAAAAATATTTTACTTTTTCATGTGTTTAACTTTTAAAACGTTTACGTTATAAGAGGCTAAAATATTATGTATGGTAATAATGAATTTCAGTCGATATGTTTGGCTAATAAGCGTGTTGTTAATTTATTTACAGTTGTTTCCTTTTCTAAAAATGAACATTAAGAACTTTCATCTTTCTGAGCTAGAAAAATTTTAAGTTATTAATTTCTTATCAAAAGTTCAATTTATTGAAAGAAAATAAATTAAAATACAGCATTTATAAAATGTATACTTGTCAATAAAATATCTAACTTTAAATTCAAGTTCATTCATCTTGTCTGCTTCTCGATGGCGTCGAAATTTCGCCGCCAGGGGTCGTATTTTGCTGATTAAAGTCTTGTACCTCAAGATGAAAAACCTAATCTGTAATCAGGGTGTCTTATGTCTAATTAATTCCCCTGATTCGCTGCGCTCCTAATTTTAATAGCCTGCAACCCCGACCCTCCTCTTTTCACTGCAGTTCATCGAAAGGACTTTAATCGTTTGCTGATTTGTGGAGGCACAAAATTAAAAGTCGGGGAGCGAACAGCATCGCAATACATTTATATGTGCAGATCCAGTATCTTTGATGCGAACGTTCATTTAGAAATTTATTTCCTAATCTTCTTTTGATGTAATACTTTTATTCCTAAAATGTTAAATTAAAAATTCGATACGCCGTATAAAACAATCTATACATTAAGCATATAAAAATGTAAAGAAAACTTTTACCCATTTAAATAATATAAAAATATTATCACGAATTTCTTATTGGTTGTTTTTCTTATTAAAGCAATTTCTCTCGGTTCCATTTAATTATATCTATATTAATAGACGTTTATTTCAATACTTAATTACGTATTCTGCCTTTTATATTAGATTTTATTTTATGTCTTACTTAACTTATTGACTTCTTAATTCTAGTAATAAGTTTGTGTATTATAATTCTGCGCAAGAAATTATAAATTAAACGCGTCACACAACAATCTATATATTAAAAGTACTATCTGCAAGTAAAAGAAAATTTGAATGAGGTTTTTGAAAGCCCTGTGAGAATGAATAATTGCATTGGAAATGAGATATTAGCTATCAAAGTTTTGTTGGTTTCCGAAGTTTTGCAGTCAAAGTTCATGAGAACCAAATATGCTCCCTGTTAGTTGGAGAATCTAAAATAAATATTGTAGATATTAAGAAACCTGAAAATGCAGTTATTAGACTTTACGTTTATAATGTTCCCCTTGTATATAAATTTTGAATCATATTCAAAAACATTTACTACATATATGTTGAGTCTTTAGTGGATTTGATGTTCTCTATAATATAGTAAGATTAGTATGGTTACTAATTTGTATGTCTAACTAATTTGTATGTCTAACTAATTTGTATGTCTAATATAACGTCAGAGACCACAATTTTGTTTATCATAAACTAAACTGGGCTTTAAACAAAACAAAGACAAAGAAGGCAATGAATAAAATAATGCATTTAAAGTTCATAATGCATTAAAAGACACTTTTAAACATAAATACTATAATTTAATTTGTTGATTTTTTTTTTTTTCAATATTGGTAAAACAATTTTATTGGCAAAGTTGTTTTTCTAGCAATACTGGAAAAAACAAACTGAGCTACGACAAAAACTCCAGTAATCCAGTTTGCTCAATTACTGAAACACAAGCAGTTTTGTTTGACCAGTGGATTGACCATAATGTTTATGACTTATAATTAGAAGAATAACGAAAAAGAAATTAGGTGATTTAAGAATTAGACATCAACACTCAGAACAAGTCCACGATACAATGATTTCATGGATCCGAATGGTTTAACGTCTGAATTTAGTTTTTATAAAAATAATATTAATTAGTGAATTCAGATTGGTTACTATGTATTCAAGTAATCCATTGGCTGTATGAATATAAACTTAATTTACTGTGAAATAAACTAATTTGTATGTTTTAATGGGAAATGGTCAGATACTGGAAGGTGGTCTGGTACTGGCTGGTTGACGCTGACTAAGTTAAATGTGTGCAAAGGGATTTCAATTTATTTTTTGTTTATATATTCTTGTTGCTTTCACTTTTTTTTTCTGTATAAACTTCAGCATACTAAATTCAACGCATTAAATCGGTGTTTTTAAACGAAGTAAGCCTTCTCCTGAAACACATAATCATTTTTTAATTTACCTTAGTTTGACTTAAGAAATGAACTACATACTGTATCTGTTGATTTTATAAAAAGTAATAAATACTTTACATTTATGAATATCTGACTCTCATATCTAAGGAAGTATTTTAAGGCGAAATCTTCGGAAATTCTAACTGTTTCACCATATGCATTAATCTTATAAATTATTATATTTTACTGCAATTTTTGTTAGCTCATTGTATTTTTGTTGCGTTTAATAATTATAGTAATCTATTTAGGTGAAGAATAGCAGATATATTAACGTTTAATATCAGTCTAAGGTACTTACTTCAATACTTAAAAAACATTACATAGATTTCCATGTTAAGTCCGTATCATCAATAGGTCATTAATATATTTTGATTTAGTATTAAAATAAACACATTCTGTATTCAGGATTATAAACACCTTTCATTTAAATGAAAAGTCATTGAATCGAATAAATGGCACGTAAATAGCATGTGCTGTTAAATAGAAACGAAGCTTATTGAAATTGATTCACAAAAAGAAATATTTAGTGATAAGCCTTGTTAAAAGTGGTGACACGGCTTTGAAGGTTAGCGAATTTAATTTTCAGCGATAAAACTGTGCATTAAAGATTCTCTCAGCAAATCGGAGGGAGAGTTCAGAAAAATTCGATTCCGAAGATTTTTAAGCTTTTTTTTTATTTGCTTTTGGCATGCTGCCAGATTTCTCCTCTAATAATAATTAACTAGGTTGTCTAAAAGAATGTGCAAGGACCCTAATAATTATAAAAATCCAACAAATTCGGAACCTAGACCGCCTTTAGAGGGATGGGGTGAGCTGGAGAAAGAAAAAAAATCTAAATAATAAACGATTCCCGTGGCAGTATAACAAATGATTGCATGGCAGCAGAATTCAGCTGCGACGAAAAAGGAGGAGGGGGAATTTCAAAATGTAGTTCACAATGTTTAATGGTTTAATTAAGCGAGAAAATGTCTCATGCTTCTAGAGGCGGCTGATACAGACTTTTAAAACATTGAGCCGGAGCTATGTGTTGTGAGTTTTTCGGAACTCCCTTTTGTACAACCTCGACTTCCAAATTTTTTTTCATGTAGACTAACAATTTGCTTGTACGAGAACCAGAGCGTCATTTATCTCTTCTGAAATAAAATGGCTGATAGAACTTTGATTCTGAAGTAGTTTTTAATTTCTTATGTTCGAAATGGAGATTTTAAAAAACTTATCTAAGTTCTATGGTGTACGTACAGCAATCATTATTTGCTCTTTTACTGTAGCGTAATGTAATTCTAAGCGTACTAGATGGTTTTATGTTATTTCATTAGCGTTTGAGTGGGGTTTTTAGAGTATTGTTGTCAAAAAACTTTTTATCTTCAATTCTGGTTCACAATTCAAAGAAAATAACAACCATTACGATGATTAATTTAAAAACACTTGCGCATACAAAAACACACATCGACCTTCTAACCAAATATACGAAACATGTGCACTCTGCTTTATATTCCTTTTTCCGTTCGCTCTGTTTAAAGATCTCTCGCGTTGTTGCAGGTATGGGTTAGGTAATGGGTGGTTAAATCAAAGGGCCAATAAGATGAACGGGTTGTTAAGGGATTTGTGTGAGAGGGAGGAGGTTAGATTTTTAGATGTTTGGAAGGAGCGTAGGAGGGATTGAATAAGCAGGGACAATTTGCATTTAAGCTTGATAGGTAATAGGGAGGTTGGCAAGCGGGTTTTGAATATTCTGGAGTCAAAAAACTAGTATACAAGCAGGGATGGGAAGGACATAGAGGGTTGACAGTACACAGTAATTGCTTAGGAAAACTAACAGGGTCTAAATTGCAGGAGACAAACAATACAAAGGGAAAGTGCAATGTAAGGGAGAAAAACAATACCAAGACAAATAATACAAGGGGAAAGTGCAATATAAGGGTAAAAAATAAGCTAAAAGTATTTTATTGTAATGCTCGCAGTGTGAGAAATAAAATGGATGAGCTCAAGGGAATTGCACAAGCAGAGGATATAGATATCATTGGGATTACTGAAAGTTGGGCAAGCAGTGAAGATGCACAAATTTTAGAATTAAGTGGATTCACAATGTTTAGGGAGGACAGAGTGAATAGGAAAGGGGGTGGGGTTTTGATTTATGTGAGAGAATTTTTAAACTGTACGGAAATAAAGTTAAATAGTAAAACTGAGGGTATAGAATCAGTCTGGATGAAACTGAATACAGACAAAGGCATAGGACTAATTCTGGGCAATATATATAGACCTCCTGTTTGTAGTGAAGAGCAGGAAAAGGGCATGTGCAATCTGATAAACGAAGCATGTCAAAAAGGAGAATTAATTTTAATGGGGGACTATAACTATCCAAATATTGACTGGACAAACAATCTAGCTGCAAATGGGAAAGGGGCAGAATTTTTGGAAGTGATACAGGATTGTTTTTTGTACCAGATGGTGTATGAGGATACTAGGGACAATGCAATATTGGATTTGATTTTCAGCAATGATGAGGATAGGGTGCAGGATTTGGTTATAGGTGAGCCACTGGGAGAAAGTGATTATAGAAGTATCAGATTAAGTATAAATTTTCAGTCAGCATACACAATCAATAGTAGGATAATTCCAAATTTCAGAAAGGTAAATTTTCATAAGATAAGGGAAGAGTTAAAGGAAACATTCAGAGGGGGATTATTAGCACTGCATCATTCTGAACAATGGGAGGAATTCAAGAATAAGTTAGACAGGGTGTTAAAAAAACCTGTAACGTTCAGGAAAAAAGGAAAATCTAGAAAATTGCTCCCTATGTGGTTTTCAGGGGAAACACACAAAGTTTTAAAATTAAAACAAAGAACATACAGGGTATATAAAAGCACTGGTAACGACAGGGACAAGGAGGCATATCAAAAAGCCAGAAAGGAGTTTAAAAATATTAGTCGGAAGCAAAAGGTGTCCTTGGAGGAAAAATTAGCAAGGGAAATAAATATAAACCCAAAATAATTTTTTGCATATGCAAGTGGTAAAAATAAATTTAGTACTACACTGGGCCCGTTGGAGGGGAAGGGAGGTGAATTAATTCAAGACGAGGTGGGAATGGCAAACGTGTTAAATGACTTTTTTCTGGGGGTTTTCAATGGTAACTATAATTTAAAAAAGGATCCCAAGGATGGAGCCTTTGCAGGGGGTATAATTAAAGAATGCAAATTCAACAGGGAAGAAATAGTACATCAGTTGAAAAGAATTAAGCCATCTAAAGCACCAGGGCCAGACAATATTTATCCGAGAGTACTAGTGGAATGCGCGAAAAACTGTGGGAAGTAATTCACACGATATTTAATTCAACATATAGCACAGGTTGGGTACCAATGGATTGGAAGTTGGCCAACATAACTCCGATTTTCAAAAAGGGAATATAAAGTGATCCGGGCAACTATAGACCAGTAAGTCTAACATCAGTAATTTGCAAAATATTTGAATCTCTGTTAAAAAAGCATATAATGTTATACTTGGAGGAGGGGGGGGGACTGTTATCAGAGAATCAGTATGGGTTTAGGAATGGCAGATCCTGCTCTACAAACCTTTTGAAGTTCTACGAAAAAATTACTGAGGAGCTGGATAATAAGAGCAGTGTGGATATCATGTACATAGATTTTCAAAAGGCTTTTGATAAAGTACCTCATGAGGCATTACTGTTTAAATTGGAAAGGCTGGGGATTCAGGGAAAAACATTAATATAGACAACGAATTGGTTATTGGGTAGAAAGAAGAGAGTGCAGGTAAAAGGAAATTATTCACAGTGGACAGAAGTTATAAGTGGGGTGCCTCAGGGATCAGTTTTGGGACCAATTTTATTTATAATTTTCATAGATGATATAGGTCAGGGGATCAAGAATAGAATCAGTATATTTTCAGATGACTTAAAAATATGGGGGACAGTGGATACCAAGTTACAGATAGAAAATTTACAAGGGGATTTTGATAAGATATCCGAATGGGCTGTAAAATGGGGTATGTCATTTAATGTAGGGAACCCATATGCACAAGTTCTGCATATGGGTTACAGGAACAGTGGAGCCGAGTACAGGCTGCAGGGAGTAAAGGTAAAGGAGGGAGAAACAGTCAAGGATCTTGGAGTGATAATTCACAGGGATTTTAAAATGGGTCATCAATGTTCAGCTGCTGGTAAAAAGGCTAATAGGTTACTGGGGTATATTAAAAAGACTGTAACTTCAAGGGATGAGAATATAATCTTGCCGTTATATAAGGGTTTAGTAAGACCACATCTAGAATATGTTGTACAATTCTGGGCTCCATATATGAGAAAGGGCATAGAATCAATTGAAAGGGTTCAGCACAGAGCTACAAAAATCATAAAGGGGCTAGCAAATTTGGACTATAATGAACGTTTAAGTAAGCTAAACATGTATACACTGGAAAGAAGAAGGAGGGGGGATTTGATTCAGCTTTTCAAGTTTGTAAAACAAGGGGACACAGAGGGTTTAAATTTCAATAGGGATAACAGAAGAAGGGGTCATGGGTATAAATTGAATAAGACACATTTTAATCGGGATTTAAGGAAAAACTACTACTTTAATAGGGTAATAGAGAATTGGAACGCGTTGCCAGAAAATATAGTTAATTCAAAGGGAGTGTACAAATTTAAGACACAATTGGATAGTCAGTGGGAATTGGAGAATTCATAAACAAAGGACCAGCCTTGTTGGGCTTGAGCCTGTAGCTGGTCGTCAATATTTGTATTTGTATTTGAAAGAACATGAATCCTGTTTTTTATTGGTTAAAGTGAATATCCAACGTTATCAAAAACACTAGTTTGGGTTTTGTTAGACAATCGGCTAAGTCGATTCGTAAGCCCACGTTATTTACCCTTCAAAGATCTAACGACAGCAACTCCACCTACATGAGCTGCCTACTTCATTAGAAGGTCGATGGCACAAGCACATAAACATCAAATTATAGTTATAGTTTTATAATTAAATTTCCACGAATCGTTTTATCTACGAGGAAGTTGTGCGAACCTTCTCATTCGCATTACATAAAGGTAGCTAACATACCTGAAATGCGTACCTTGGGGTGGTTTGATTTTTAAATTTGTGAGGTTTAGAAGTGAAAAAATCTGAAAATGAATGTCTTTTTGAGAAAGTTGTTTACAGAAAAGAGCGCTTTTGAGAGTCATCGGTCAAACTCAGACTGCTTTATCAAGATTAATGGAGAAACAATTTTTTCAGAAAGTAATTTTAGAGAAAAAATGTTCTTTATGTTTGAACTTTATTTTTATTTCTTTCCAAAATAGGAACTATTTCCCAAAACAAAAAAGTATATAAAAGAATTTAATTTAGAACAACATTTTAATTTTAAAAATTTCATTGTGACTGAAATTAATATTAAAGATCGGATTTACCGTAATTATTACTACTTTAAATTTCATTTTATAGGAAATTAATTATTTATAAGAAGAGTTTCCCAAGAGAAAAACTAAATTAAAGTAAACATTTAATTTTGCTTCTTGGTAAATAGCAATGCCAGAAAAAAAAATTAATGTTTCATTTTTAATTCATTTAATAAAATTGTTAATTAATTTAATAAGTATTAATTTAATAAATCACTAATAACAAAAGTATGTTTGCTATTTATTAAATATTTCTAAAATATTACGTGTCATAAAATCCGAATTAATAAATAGCTTTCGTCACTTTAAATATTGTTTCTAGCAACTGAAGAATTACAAATTAAGATATTCTTACATCTCACCATCTGAATACCTAGTTCACTCGATTTTTTGTGTTTTGAAATAAAGGAAAAAACGCCTTGCCACCAATTCCTGTTTCACAAATATGCACCTACATTTTTCATTAGAATTTAGATAAAGCTTAAATGGTAAAAAAGGCTAGCTGATGCTTAAATTATATTCTGTTTGGTATTTAGATTTACTCTAATTTAAGTATAACTTAAAATAAAATTTTTTTTTAGTTCTCTCGTTCTTGCATTCAGTTGATAGTATAATACAACTTTATGCGCAATGAAATAAATGCTAGGCTGTTGCCTGAGTTGTAAACGCTAAACAAAAATAATGTCATAACGCTAAAGATACAAATGTGCAAAATGATTTTCTGGAAGAAAAACCTTTTAAAGAGTGGTAATTTAGGCTACAAATTGGCATAGTATCAGACACATCGAAAAATAGTTTAGAAAATACATAAAAGTTAAACACATAAAAACGCGCATTCATGGTTTCGCCGTGGTGTCGATGGTATATGCAAATAGATGAACCTGAAATAGATTTACAACTCACAAGTCTCAATTTGTAGTGAAAAATTAAATATAAAAATCCGTTCACCGCCATTTCTATACTACACTAAAAAAGAATCCGTTTCATGTGAATTTCGAAGCCATGCTCCCGGATATGTTATGCATCACTGGTGAAGATGCAACATCCACTATATTAATCTTGAATCGAAAAATAAATCATAAATTACTAAGTATTGATATGGAGAAGAAATGGAAGCCCTTCCCTCTCCGTCAGAATCGGCATGGCCGGATATACGGTGTGGATAATTCGTCCTCATCTGAATCCGGTTGTCAGAGAAGAGAGAAATGATGTCTGGACTCTCCTAAGCCATACACGGGCGCTCTTAAATCCTGACTAATGGTCAAGGTGGTCACTTCGTTTGAGCGATGACCTTCGCTTCCGGACTCAAAAAGGATATAGTCGAAGAGGTCGTTTGGGGCAGTTTGGGGTCGTACAGTATTCTCCTACTGTCTCGTTGACGACATGGAAATAAAATTGGTGCAGTTTCTAGTTGGAAGTTTTTTGTGTACTTAAGAGATGGTAAATAGATTGAACTGTCATTATATCCGATCCCTTCCTCAGTTTTATAAAGAAAAATATTTTTTAGATTAATTCGTTTTCGTAACATAAATGCTACCCGATGGAACTGAAGTAATTTTCTATTTTTAATCAAGGTCAAAATTAAAATTTAATCCAAATCTAAAATTATATCACGCACACATCGTAATGAAAACTTACTCCAAAGACAGGTCGCGTGTAGCTCCAAATCCCCAGATCGTTAGGTCATAATGTATTTTTTAGAGTTTATTTTAAAAATTGACCTATTTAGTCTATTTTTTATCGAATATGCAACATAATATTACTTATTTTTAATAATATTAACTGGTTTTATATTTAAAAGGTATTCGGTGAGTCGTTTTCTTGAAACTAGGTTCGCTACTTCTTCCACAAAGCGTATGAAAAAAACACAAGTGCTACTAATGTAACACGAAATTAAGTAAAAGTACTTGCTAAATGAAGGGATATATAAGGTGAGCAAATTAAAATTAATCTTAATTTGACATTTAATTATACTTAATACTTTATCACATGCTCAGTAAAATAAGTACACAATTATATGGGAGAATGTAAGATCTTGAAGAATTAACTCTTGATACTGCCAGAACAAAAAACATTTTATGCAAAACGATCGATGCTACAAATCGGAATATTTATAGAAACATAGAATACAAGATTTAAATAGAGATGGATGGTAAAACATCTGTAACAAACTGTATGTATCTAAACTAGATTGATTAAAATAAATCAAATCATTTATTGAGTCAAATAATAATACTTGTATATTGAAAAAGTATTTCAGTGTCATTTTTCGGTATAAAGTAAAACAATTCGTGGTGAATTAAAAGCGTCGAGTTAAATAAATGCAGTACATAAAATAATAGTTACCATGTTTCAATTTGAATATACACAGAAACATCAAATACATTTAAGAATCAACGGCTCATGGAACGGCTCAACGACTTCATTGCTTTAAATACGGGTCTCTCCCTCTCCCGATCACCTATTGAAGTGCCTGGGGCTTGACAGAGAGGACATTTTTGTAAACCATGTGCTGGTCTATGACTTTATTGTAGTCTTCGGTCTTTTAGACCTGATCTAGCCTGCGGCTAGATCAGGTGGAATAAGTCCAAAAAAAAAAAGCAATGGTTAGATTTTATGCATTCTTCAGATGGGAAAACTTATTTGTATAGAATATTAAAAGGTGTGGCACAAGATATTTAAAATAATTTGCCATAACATTTTTGAAACTAGTTGAGAAACTTACTATTGATGATGAAATAAAGGGTCGTTTGTAAATGAAAATTAATTCGATTCAAACTTTACTTAAACGCTGAACTTGAAGATACATTGATAGATAAATATTTAGAGGTAGATAAAGGATGTATTTGAGTGTAGGATGGGCAAATGATATTGGTAGTACCTACAATTAATTTCGCTACTTTTGTATTTGGCATGAGTACTAGATAAAGATAAATCTGTATAATCTAGGAGCAGAGCACGAAGGACTAAAATTTCTCCCCAATATTGAATTTCGAAAGATTCAGGACGGTTACATATAAAAAAATAGAGATCCCTAAAGAATTTCCCCTTCCATTGAAAGACTCCTATATTGCTCGAAATATCGTTCTTCCCCCGCCAAATGCAGCCTGAGTGAATAATGTGCCACTATCAGTGACAGGTGACACAACTGCAGTTTTATCGAAAAACGAAATATAGGTACATGCAAGAAAAACCGATACGGCTAACATCTCGAGCTTTTCAATTGTATTTCTAATTGACTTCGTAGTGTGACATGGTGGTGTGTGTATCGCATTCTACAGGGGGCAGGCACACGATGGCAGGGCAGAAGTTCGGCACCGCGCCAGGGGGGAGAAATACAAAGATGAACCACTTTTTCATATCTGGCTGTTATCTGTGGAATCTAAAATGATGAAGGAAACAGTGCTGTTTCGGAGTCCCGCCTTTTCTTTGAATGCTGTCACGTTTAAATTTTAATAAAGGCTTTAAGATTGAAGGAGCTACTTGTTTCTTTCGGAATTTATTTCATCTATTGTTTATGGAAATATAAGGAGATTCTTAGAATAGATAGTCTGATTTACCGTTTTTAAAGGAAACTAATATTCCGATGGATAATTCGAGACATTTTATTTGCAGCTGTTATAATGCACCAACTGCAACCTTTTGCAGAACTTTTAGCTGCAACCTTTTTACTTACGCAGTCGCAACGAGTGTAACCATCTTCTCTTTGATGTATTTTTATGATCTTTCACAATCATCAGCAACCTGCTACTTGTAGACCGCACTGGTTTTATTCCTCCCTGAGAGTTTCTTCTGTGTCAGTTAAAATTTTTCTTATGCGTATGGCCATTTGATTGACGTTGTTTGGCGCAGCTTGGCTGAATATGCACTTGCACCAGAAACCTCAACCCTACCATTAAGCACCTACGCTTGTGCAATGTATGATACTGCTGTGTTAGCCAAATGTACGATTATTCTTGTGCAACGCATAATACTGCTGTGTTAGTCAAAATGGCGGCATTTTTAGATTTGGTCATTCTGGGTTGATGTTTGTCACATGTGCACTAGTATCTAATCTTTCACAACACTATATATGACAGTATGATCCTTCAAAAAACTCTTGACATTGTGTGCAATGTTTTTCAGCTCCATAAGGTCTAAGCACTTTTATACGCGCATCATTTTAAAAATCTTCAAACTTTGAGATACTGCTTTCCTTAGCTTGTCAGAATAGCCACTGGGCTATTTCAATCATATAATTAAACAATATCCCCTTAACTACTGTTACATCCTAGGAGCAACACTAGGTGAGGTCTGTCTTATTATTGTTGCCATGGTTTAGTGTTGCTGGATGGGGAGTACCATTGTCTGTGACGTTAACCGTTGCACCTTCATTTTCTGCTTGCACCAAAAAAGAGCAGAATTCAATGATCCGTTGTTTTCTTCCAAAATGTATATTATATTTGAGGTCAACATCTATCAAACTCTCTCAGTACAGTAAGGGGAACAAAGTTTTGTTACAACGGAGTGACTACAAATAAAATGAGTAGCTTAAAAAATGGTATCACAAGTGTTAAGCACGAAGGAGCCAGGCTTCATTTCACCACAACTGACAATAACAATGTATAGTGTACGTAGCATGACTTTGGTACACAGACCAGTTACTATTTTATGTGGCAAAGTAGTCATTCACCGTGGACAAAGAACTGAAAGTTGCTGTGAATGTGTGGCTCTGTTCATACGAAGTACTCTATTTGAGGGTATAAAAAGGCTTGTGCAGCAATGGAGCAGGGGCACTGAAAGGAAAAAGACTAAATTGAAAAAAAGTGTCATTGTAAATTGTTTAGGTTTATCAAAATATTTATATCTACTTTGCGGATAATTACTGGCTCTCCTTCGTACATCTTGAGTAGCCTACAACTTTCAGAAAGTTGGTAAAGAGGATGTGGTAAACTTTCAATAATTTCTATACCCCTACTCAATTTCTTCTTTCACTCTTTTGATATTGAAAAACGAAACACCTTTTCCCTAGGTTTTGAATTATTTCATAAAGTATTTGTTCTGAATGAGTTAGTTTGAATTTGAGAAGCATCCACTTGAGCACTTCTCGTCATTATTTCTGTAACTCGACTAATGACAACCACATCTAAACATTGTACAAATTTCAAATGAGTGTCAATATTAAATTATTTTACTGTCCTGTTAAATGTAAATGATATATACTATTTATTATGAGTAGACATTGGATTTTGTAAATTCCTTCAGATCTCCCAGACTATGTTGACAAATATAGTTTATGTCCCCCTTGTTATACAATTTAACCTCTTAATCATCTTTCTAATACAAGTGTGTTTTGAATTGCTTATACTATATTTAATCAAAAGATTAATTTGATTGAAATATGCTCATAGAGCAAAGAAAATACTTTTAGAATTTTAGAGTTCACTTCAATTTTTAAACAAATAAAACAACACAAATGGATTTAGATACAAGGTTATAAAGTAATTTTTGTAGCAAAAAATATAATATCCAATATTATAAAATGGTAGAAAGGTAGCCTTCTTTCAGAAAACTTTCTAATATCATGAGAAAAATATTCTAAGAATGAAGCAAGAAATTGCTGTAGTGAAGGAGATTTACAACACACATTTACGAAATAATGTTCGTTCTTTTTTTTCCATCCTAATAAAAAAGAAAATGCTAAAGCTTCATAGCTATCATGATTTGCTCAATTACTAAAGAAACATCTAAAGACAAATAAAAAATAAAGTCTTTCTTTTAAAATTTTAGAAAATCTGCATTTTTTAACATACTGTCATTATCTAAAAAAACTTAAGCTGCTCATTTTAAAAGCATTGTAATTCATTTGTTTGCGCTGTTAATATGTATAATCTTTTACTTGGGCTATTCATCATCTTTTTTGCCTTTAATTTTGAAGTTAATCATAGATACAGCATTTAAACACTTAAAAATATTTATTGGTGTAACTTAAGAAATTAAACTTTGTGATGAAGGGAAATTCTTAATTTGAGTTAATTTTCTTCCCTTTTTATTAGTAAATAAAGCAATTTATATTTTCCAAGTGTAGATAATCATAAAAAATATTTCACACCCATCGAATAAAATGTTTAACTTCACAGTTGATCGTTTGACATATTGTTTTATGTTGCTATGGACAATTAACTCAAGTATGTATGTGATTGAAGATATTTCGTTACTAAATTTTTTAATTCACCAAATGGCGTTACTTAATATTATGGAAATAATCTTAAAAAGTTATTATTAAGAAGATTAACATTTTGACTACGGTTATAGATATAATAAGCGCGATTCTTTCTTGGCGAAATTCTTATAATTTTCAAGATACAACTGCTGTTATGGACGTAGTCTAAATTATTTCTTGGCACGATCAAAGTACAACTCCTCTACCAGTCTCAGCCTAGTAGTAGGTTAAGATTATAGAGGGATTTTAAAATTTACATTCTTTTAATCATGTAAGCTTATCCGTCTTTGGATTTAGTGCCTTCGAACGCAAAATCCAATCCAATCATTCGTAGAAGCTCATGATCATCATCATTCGAAGAGTTAAATTTAAATCTTCAAATTTTTATTGCTTCTTATTTACTAATAATAAATTATTTATTCTTCCTTTTGCTTCAATCTCTTTATCGTATCTTAATTATGTTGATTACTTTTTACCATATCGATAGAACAAAAGGAATGAAGTTAAATTAAATAATTAGTTGCAAATTTTTAATGGATCTTTAATAATTGAAGCATTACAATTGCATTAAATAAAGAAAATTGACAAATGATAAAAATTTAAAGATCTTTCTCTTATTCCAAAAGGTTTTGTACAGAACAATCATCAGTAATTCCACAATATTAAATTCGAGATAGATTTAACAACATTTGTAAAACGGTAGATATTTAAAGAACTTTTTTTTTAGTTTAATAACGTATTTCAGAAAAATTATTCCAATTCATATCGATAGAACAAGCACTTTTGAAACTAATATATTAATTGATCATGCGTAATTTATCATACTAGGGGGTCCGCCCCCTGCTCGCTAACGCTCGCCAACCCCCGGAGGATTGCTTCGCAATTCTCATTGGTTCGCTGAGCGAACCTATGCTCGCTTCGCTCGCATCAATGAAGACACGTGTCCTAGCAGAAGGGATTGATTACAAAATATGATATTCCAACAAAAAATATTTTTCAAATCTAAATTTGTTGTAATACATAAAAGATATATACAGTACCTCTGGAATCAGAATTTAAATGAAAACTTTGAGCAAATTTTTACTCGCAATGTGAGCGCTGCTTTGGAAATTGAATACCCAGCATGTTGTTTGTGTGTACATTTCCCCAGTACTCGAGCCACCCATACACTTTTTGACTGAGTTTGTTGTCGAAAGTTGTAGTGCACGCGTCTTGTTGTACTATAATTGTTAGCCTTGAAAAGGACCGTTTTTTAAATAGCCCTGAAAAGATCCTCCGCTTTCTTAGATTTCTATTACAAACCGCAACAGCTCGTCTAAAATTCATTTTTTTTAATAAAATTTCATCCGATAACGCTATAGATTCAAATGAGGCGCGCGGCTCCTAGTAAACAAACAATCGCACAATGTTGCCAAAACGCAGTAACAAATAACGTCTTTTTTGCGTGCCACGTAAGAGAAATATATATATAGATGCTCATATTAAACCCTAACTACATTTTAATAAAATGTATTGATGTCCTATTCCCCGTTAATGCAAGTTGTCGGTGGAGCAGGTTCGATTCCTGTAACTTAACATGAGTATTTTCCACTTTCATGTCAAGTACGAACCTCAATTTACGTCGCATTGAAGCAACACAACTTGCTATTGGTTATGGTGCGGGATCAATTCTAAAGAGAAATATTCGAGGATAACAACTTGCAACTCATTTCTTGCTGTTATATGTCTCGTGTTTGGCGCAGCTTTGCCAAATTTTGCCCTTGTACCATAAAAAATCTATTTTCCGTCGCCGGTTTCGTAGTAGAGTGGTTAGTGATCTTGTCCTGGCTGTTAGTTCGAATCCCAGTGTGGACTTAAGCGTTTGTAGTAGTTATGAAACAGCTTTAAAACGTAGGTCCGGGTTTAGTTTGCCCTCAAGTAGCAGAAAAGGAGTGTAGAGGTACAGACCAAATCTGTTTTACGTCCAGAAGTTTTCGTAAAAGCATCTTTTTTATTTAGCATTTTTAAGTGTGGCTCAGGGGGTTTGCCCTCTGCCCAAGCAACAAACGAGTTGTAAGCGTTGCAAATTCGATTCATTCTACGAGTCTTCTAACTTCTGTGTCAGCAGGAACTTTGCTTGTACGTGCATGTCAGTTAAGTGACGCAATATACAATCAGTTACGTGACGTAAATATAGCCTTTGCATTGTAAAATCCAACCAACCATCTTATTTTGAAGTTATCAATCGTAATCCGTCAAGATTTGAACGAGATACCATTTTGTTTCGAATTTGCTTTTGTTCACTTTTTAACTTACCCAACTGTTTATTTCGCTGTCTTTTCGCCTGAATACCTACGTTTTCTTATCGGGACAATGCAGAACTGTTCAGGACCCCTCCGAACACCTCTTCTGGAACAGGAAGTTTATCAATGCATTCCGTTGACTCTTTAGTATAATTCCCTCTTCGGAAAACACCACGAGCGGCAGCGTTTCTGATCAGTCCCGATAGAAGAACAACGATAAGCGCGGAATAAATTTATTCAGTCTACATGATAAATGATTTCATTCACTTTATGCTTCGAGGGAAACGGTGCGACCACGAAGAAATTCAATACTAGCTACGGGGCATGCACCGTAAACCGCACCAGGCAAGGAGGGAATTTTCGCACCGCTGCAGAAACGCTGCGAGCTATTCTTTTCTCTGTCCCATTCCTTTTTCGAAATAAATACGCAAATATTCTAGAAGGGGGTGGAAAGGAAGCAAACAGTAAAAAAACGCAGAATAAATATTTTCCCTTCGATTTTGGTTATTGCGAATGGCAACAGTAAACGCTGCTTTGCGAGAATACAACTTTATAGCGATACAGTCACTGCCTATAAAGATGGCGTCCTTAAAAAGAGGAGAACTCTAAGGGTGGAAAAGAAAACGAATCGGAGCTTTGAATATGTCTGTGTACCTTCAAGAGGATCGTATAATAGAAGGAGTTGTTTGCTTTTTCTTCCTAAGAAACGGTGCACATGGGCAGTTTCTTTTTTAACGTTCGCTTACATATAAGGCGGGATGATAATGGATTAAAATGACTCTTTATTCACACAGAAATTTTCTTGTAGCTTGAGAATAAATATTATGAATTGGAAGCGTAAATATTTTACTTCATGTTCGATACTCTTTGAATTCTCGTTGGTACAAACTGGTTAAAATTCATACATTCCTAAGACAACTCGAAGGAATTTCATTACATTTTTATATGAGCGATGAATAAGCAAATACATAGTGTTACCTAAAAGTAAGAACTAGGTGACTCTAAAAATTGTGTAGTTTGGGTTGAACATAAATTAGTAAAGCTGAGAATCATAGGATTTAATGCAAGCACTGAGTAAATTTTTTGACTATTTAAGCTTTATCTTTCTAATGGAAAATGTAGGTCTGGTTTATAAGAAACTGGAAGAGATAGCGGTTAGCTATTTTTCTCACTTTTTCTCAAAACACTTCCTAGTTACCTAGTCCTTGTATTCAGGTGATGATATGCAAGAATATCTCAATTTATAATTTCTTAGCTGTTAAATAATCTTTAAAAAAATTCTGGACTGAATAGGTGTAACACTGTAATTAGGTATGAGTTATCAATCATTTGGGTGTTAGCTCTATCAGTTTAATAGCTTTGATTTAGGTTTCTTGGAATAGAAAATATGCTTAATTATTTTCACTTAGACTTTTTCATCTCCTATTAATAAAACAGAGACTTCGAATGATGATAAATTGCTTTGAGTGACTACTTATTAGTTAGCTTCCCATTCTTAGAAAGAAATGCACTAATAACTAATGATAATGAAACATTGGTTTTATATTCGTACGTTTAATTTCATACACACACAACATTATAATAATGGACCGGAGAGCAAGATATGATGGTATAAGGAAATAATACATGCTTTAATAAGGGATGGTCCCCCAAGTGTGTGCAATTACACTACCAACCCTTCAGGGCATACTTTCAACAAGGTTTTGATACACATCTATGGGTATTTGTGTCCATTCCTGCTTCAAGAATGTCGCCATCTCAGTTGTAAATTCCGGACGTGATTTCCTGGTCCGTATGCGTCGCTCTAACTCGTCCCACAAGTGTTCTATGGGGTTTTGGTCGGGACTCTGAGCAGGCCAGGGAAGACGTTTTACATCCATATCTTTATACCGCTGCTTGACAGAGGCTGCAACATTACATGAAGCGTTGTCGTCCTGGAAGTAACATTCGTCCAATTCATAAAATTTCCAGAGTGTGGGAAGAACCTGACTGTTCAAAATCTTCATGTAAGCGTCGGCGTTCAGTTGACCATGAACAGCATGCAAAGGTCTCAGGTTATACCATAAAAAACACCCCAAAACAAGTAGAAGGATTTTATACAAATCCGCTGGCGTCCTGTCCATTATTGTAGGTTAGTGTATATTAATGTAAAAAGTTGATGTATTCCATAACAATGTTGCATGCGTCACAAAATAAGCACCCGGTCCGAGCAGAGGAGGGATGTAAGGGTTCAAATGTCTGACCTTTTATGTTTTACGCTATCAGTGACCTTTTGTAACATATTTGCGTCTAAAATGCAAGAAAGTCTATGAATGAGCCAAAATTCTTTGATTTCAATGATCTAAATGCTTTGAATACCCCAACAAAAAATCGAGCATGTGTTTTTGTTCCAAATTTAGTGAGAGATTAATTTATTAAACTACATTGCGCTTACATATCCAATGTCATCTGATTGTAGGAGTCATCGGATTTTCAACGTAAAAAATTTTAATGTCCCCTACACAGACGCTTTCTCATATACGGTGTGTGGCATTTGATTTAATGGGCGTTGACCAATCAACTATCATATATCGATTCGGAATTCATTCTTTTGAATTTTCATTGGCAAAGTACTGAAGTCTTATACAAAAACAAACCAAGTTATGTCACATTCTGAATAAGTACATCAAACACTGTCGTCACCTGTATTTAGCTTGATAGAAAATGCATCGTGTATCAGAGTTCGCGATTAGTTTAGATAAGTGATTAAGCAACATCAATTATATTGGTTATTCTATTGATTTTCACTTATCACTTTATGAGTTCCAACAATTATGCTCAATATTTTGGACAGTAATTTACATACATTCTATTATTAAAGGTGAACTATAATTATCTATGATAAAAAATGTGTTATAATATCCTAGAATACAGAGTTTTGGGTAGTTAGTTACTCTATGGAGAGAATTATACTATAACGGGCTAATTGCAAAGAGAGCACTATAATAAAAAGAAAATTTGGGAAATAAAATTTTATATGAAAGACTCATCACCTTGTATCTCCGAATTTGCTTTGTTCGTACATACTAAAAATTTAGTTTTTATAGTTTACCCCCCCCCCTTCTTTATGTCGCCCTCATCTAGAGTACTTTGACAACAACATATCAAATCAGATCATATTTATTCACTCTAGCCGTCTATTTACATAGATTGCTAAAACATACCAAGTCTTAATCATTAACGGAGAAACACCAGATGTCCCTGAAAAGTTTAAAAGTAGTAATATCTCAAAAAGTTGATGAATTCCTCATTTTTAATTTTTGTTTTCGTACTCACAACAAGATGTTTTAGTTTACCTTATTCCAATACATATATTACAGTATAAGTAAATAATTTTTTCATTCCCAATAACTAAATAATTCAATTTTTATAAAAAATATTTCAAATTATTCATATCCCCACTCCATTTGCAAATTTTAATTTTTTTTCAAAACATTTTTTTGTATTGACCTTCTATGATGTGTTCCTCACAATTTTGTGAATGGGATTACATGTACCACAGGTACTTATTTTTTTACAAATATTTTTTTGTATTGACCTTCTATGATGTGTTCCTTACAATTTTGTGAATGGGATTACATGTACCACAGATACTTATTTTTTTACAAATATTTTTGTAACAAATACTGTGAAAAACAGCTAAAAAGACAGCTGAAAAAATAACTATCTTTCCAAATCTTTATTCCATGCACAAAGTCATCAAATGTCACATAATAAACGCGAATTATTCGAAAAAGTTTCAAATCTCTACAACAATTACAATAAAAGCCTTAGCATTTGAAACACCTTGTAGTCATGAAAAATAAAAAGTCTAGAAATAGAACTTTGAAGTTTTAAATGCTTTGGGCTTTAGTGCTTATATTCTACTAGAAAACTTTAGTTATCTCGCTAAATAATGTAGCCACAGCTATGAAATTGTGCGCACATATGCTTTAAAGTTGTGTACTTAATAAATGATATTAAAAAAACTTGCAACAGTTTTATCAATTTTAGGGTATTGCGTCCCAATAAATAGACAAAATACTAAACTGGAATGTAAAATATTTTTATTTCGCGTTTAATTCCGTGAAATTAACATATTTATCTGATTTCCGTGAAAAGATTCATATCGTCTATAGTCCCACTGTTCTGTGATGGTCTCCGAAATAATTATTTGCTATGAAGTCCTAATAATTCCACTTATTCGAGAGGTGCATTGAGAGAGAGAGCATTGTAGCAGCAAAATAACTGGGGAAAGGAACAGCCAAACGGGCATTATCACCCGGGCAGGCAGAAAGAAGTCGATGTGTGGATACGGACCTGCATGGATGTGTGTGGATCGGCCGTTTTCCGTATGACTAGCTGAAAACCAATTATAGTGTGATATCGGGCGTAAAATGGCTTCTCCTGCGTTCTAGCCCATGTGACGAATTGTCTGCAAATTCGCGTCTGTGTCGACATCGGCGACCTCTTGTAGAAACTACATCAAAGGAAGATTAAAAGAATGAACCGATAGGGGGGGGTCGTCGCTTGACTGTGCTGGGAAATTTAAAGTTTTCCATTTCTCTCTGTTGAGGTGGTTGTTGGGATCTTATACCGCCAATGGAGCTAACTTTGCGAAGTAATAGGAGAGGGGCAGATAAGATCCGCCTGCTTAAAATAGTGTGTTTTTAGAACAATTTATACAGATCACTTCCAGTGTTGTATCTTGGGTTTACAAGTGAAACACACTTAGTCAAAAAAGCAGTTTTGAGAAAACGAAAGGGGGAAATTTTGCTCAGTGTTTTTCTCAGGAAAAAGTCCAACCTTCATACAAAAAAAATAAATGGCTTTCACCAGTCCAAATATCTACCTATTATTGTCTAGAAAAGCTAAGTAATTCGCATCTTGAAATTTTTGACAAATGTGTTTCACTCGTAAGTCGACAATTTGTATATTTGTACATGTTTGTGACAATATCTAGGATGTACTGGCATGGCATTTCCAATCAATAAAAACATATCTGGAAAAATGCTGTTGAAACCCATAATCGTTTCCATTCGGCTCTTTTTACCTTCCGAATCCGGGATGGGTTGAGTTGTTCGTGGTGGTACAAAATCCACTTTAAAAGTCAGATCTCGATTTAATTACTCTTCATTTAACAAACCAAACCATCTTTTTTATGGAATCAATTATTATGGAATAATTTACTAGAACTTTGGAAGTCAGTCCACTCATTATACACTATATGGACAAAAGTATTTGGACTCTGCAAAAATTCGGAGGAGGATCCATCTTGGTGTGGGGTTGTTTTTCCTGGTAAGACTCGGTCCATTGTTTTATGAACCTGGTACCATGAATGCTGACGTGTACCTAGACGTTCTGGATAATTCGGTCTTGCTAACACTATGGCAATACTAAGGCGATGGTGTTTGTTTTTTCCTACAGGATAGACCTCCAAGTATTTCTGCAAAACGTGTGCTGGATTTCATGAGGTTTCATGAAAATGAGGTTAATTTGCCTGACTGGCCTGTTCAGAGTCCCTTTCTCAATCGGATCGAGTACTTGTGGTGCAAACTGGAGAGAAGAGTACGACACCACAACAATCTCTTCTACAGTCTTACAAGAAGCATGTCGAGCTATTCAGGCCCAGAATTACAGAGGACTTGTGGAAAGTATGCCTCGACGTGTTGCAGCTGTAATACAAAAAAAAATAGGGCCTACCCATTACTTAATAGAATAATAAAGCACTTTTTTCTGAAAACATGCAGTGTTCAAATACTTTTGTCCATATAGTGTATAGGACTGTAAATATATTGCAAGCCCGAACGGGTTCTGTACACCTTGGACTTAATTAATATAGAGTCCGTGCCACATAATGAGTGAGATCGAGTTTAACCTGCATATTTAACTACCTATATTATTTGTATGCTTGTAATACTTATCTATCAAGTCGTCTGAATCAAGTCAAGTTTGAAAAAGACGTGGTCTAAGTAGTTAGGAGAGTTCCTATGTATTTTAATTGAAAATTAATATACGTTTATTCAATTCCATCCTTCTATAATCTGTTTCATTCTCAATTTCTTAATTTAAATTCACTAAATCAAAATATAAGCTTAAAAAACACTAGAAAATGAAAATCACAGAAATCGATAACTTTGGGTATAAAAATACTATCCCAATACCAGTAATAATATTCGATAACATGTCAATCTAAATTTACTAGATTCTCAACACTTGTTCCATAAAATCAATTTAAAGTTGTCTTGATGGTTCCGTTAATGATAAGGTTTAATTTTGTACATTCCAAGTAGACCGGAGAAAAAGGCTCCACATTTGATGGCTTTGATGACATTTCCTTTGCTATGAAATTATTTTATTTCAATAGCAAAACTCTCTCTCTCTCTCGCTCCTCGCTCTCTCTCTCTCTCTCTCTCTCTCTTCCTTTACATGCCTATAGTCCTTAATAAAAATTTATAAACTCATCTTAGGTTCATTGTCATAATCGACTATTACGCTGTCAAATCTATGGGATTATTAAAATTAAGCTAAAAACTCCAATACTTTTGACATTTTGAACTGAGTAAACTAATTATTGTGCAGAACTGAATCTGTGGAGAATTGCTTACAATAATGATATATGGAATTTATTTACAAATTTCAGTGTTTGACAACTAAGGCAATAGCCTCCTTTCTTCCCAATATCTCACACAATTAAAACCTTTAAGTGCAGTACATGCGTCTAAATGTTCATAAGCATTCAACGTCATAAAAAAGCGGTAGCGTTATGATATATTTACCATTACCCAGGGTGCACCACGAGGATGTCTATCCTCGTACCCCTTTTAATTAATTATAATTTGATGTGCTGAAAATTTTTGTGCATTGAAAGTTTAAGTAATATTTCATATTTAAAAGTATAATGTAACTGATAGTCTTTAAAAGAGATCGTAAATGAAAACCCTTTTCACATTAGAAGGGCAATAGAAGCACATGAAGGTCTTGAAAATTATTTCCAGGAGACTCTTTATGTAACCATAACGTGTAAAAAAGTATCACTTATAAACTGCATGAGTTTCGCGTAATTTATTGTTTCATAAATTAGTTTACAAGAGCATTTTCCAGTATCTATCATTGTATCACAAGAGTGACTATAATTAAGCTCGTGGTTCACATAATAATACTTAATAAAAAATAATATATTTAATAATTGTTTATTAGCATTGAATTGAGAAATTTCGTCAAGAATTTAAAACCCAATTCCCCATTCAAGATAAATACCCAATTCCTTCTGCAGTTTTATTTTTATATTTATAGTAAAAATGTGTGTGTGTCATTTAAATTTAGGAAACAAATTGAAGACATGAAAGCTTCTTACATTCTAACCAGACCCCATCTCCCCTAGTATACCCAAAACGGTAGTATGAGGGCAGTATACCGGTACCGACTATAACAGACCGGTTTACCGACGTTTCATAGTACTGGTACCCCTATTTGGTATCGTTGATAGACACCATATACAAGTTTTACAATTGCTCATTGGCAAGAAGGAAACAAAAAGAAGATCAGCTAAAAAAACTTTTATGTGATCTTAATCCATGAGTAACGATGATCACTAATTCGAGAAATGCTATACGTTGCGTGAATTTCTCTTAAAACACAAGTACATCAAAATGTTTTCTGAGATCTATCCTGACTTCAACCTCTAAAATCCACCGATTCTTCCATGCCTCTAGTAACTGAAGACGTTTAAAGGTGGAGATGGCCCCTGGAATGCCTGGCTCGTGTGCTCTTCGAAGTGCGATAGTAGCCCTAAGTCCGCGGCTATTTTGTTTGGCTTTGAGCTTTGGCTTTGGCTTGAGCTTCATGCAGGAAGAGGATTACGACCGGCCGCTCACAATCCAAGCGTGGGGAAGTCAATCGCTCTCTTCCGCTGTTTCCTCAACAGCGCTCAAAAGGTTCGGAAAGCCATGGATGGAGGGCTTTAAATGCGGTTTGTTCATGCAAACTGCAGGTATTCGGAGAGAGGTTGAGTTTGCCTAATCGCGAGATTTATCAAGAGTGCATGGGAGGTGTGACTCCATTCAATCGCCTTTGCAATTATATTAACACTCGACAGATATTCCTTGGATAATTGATTTTCAACCTTTTCATCTCATGGCACATATGAATTAATTATTAAAATTACACCATTGTTAACACACCAGAAATTATGTTATTTTTTTTACCGATCTGACATAGTTAATTATACACATGATTACCAAACAATAATAGTAAATAACTACCCTTTAATACTACCCTACTTTTAACACACCAAGAAGTATTAAATTTTTTTCGCCGGTCTAACATAATGTTTTTTATTTACAAAGCAATAACAACCTTTTTTCTCCAAAGTGTTTTTTTAACAAGTCTTTCAGAAATAATTTGCATATGATGCTTTGTAATAAAAAATTATGCTAAAAATTATTGATACGTGTAAACTTAAAGAGTTATTTGTGAACACACTAGTGTCTCAAAGTTCAAAACTAAAACGTTGAAATAAAATCAATCTCACGTGATTTAAATCGTTTCGCCATTCTTAAGGGACATTAATGACATTCTTCCTGCACACTAATTAAAATAGCTGGCGCAGATTCAACAGATATTAAGACAGTTTTAATACGTTTAGTTGTATAATGTCCTAAGACCATTAAGGAAGGCTGGGCCCTCTGAAATTATTTTCTGAATTCGTGCTTGATGAAGTGCAATCTTCTAGAAAGTCAAATATTTCCATGCCGATGTCTGCACCTGAACAGCTCATACCAGATGAAAGGCTTTGAAGGGAATGATTCTCGAATTATTTTAAGCGCTTTCCATGTATGCAATCAATCGGAATTTACAAAACATGAACGGAATCGGTGAATCATTTATCAAACAAATATCTAACTGCACAGTGTGAGAAATAACCGCAAAGTTGCTCATAAAAAGTAAGAATGTATTAGGACAAAATTTTCTATCGTATTTCATTTTATATTTACAAAGAATTCAATTTTTTAAGACTGAGAATAAAGAAATTATTTGGTATACATTCAAGATTTCGCCGACCAACCGGTATAGTGGTTAAGGTGTTAGCCTCTAGATCGGAAGGTCCCCGGTTCGAATCCGGGTTCGGGCATGGATGTTTGTAAGCGTATACCAGCTCAGGTGTTGCTTCGTCATCTGAACATGGTTCAAAATTACGAAGTATAAATTGTTAGGGGCAATGATGGTCCTCCCACTGGGTGCTCCTTCACAAGGGGCCATCACTTCCGGCCTTGTAGTGGCCAATTACTTAGGTCAAATGTGCCCGCCATTAGAAAAAAAATACATTTGTTAAAAGTAATTCGAATAATCGTTTGCACATTAGTTACTGTTATATTTACGTATCATCGTTTGTACACTAATTACTGTTATATTTTCGTATTAACGTTTGCACACTAATTATTATTATATTTCGTGTTATTTTGTTTGATAAGAATGGCAACAGTATCAGAGAGATCTCACAGATTCTGATCCCCGCGTACATACCAAAAAACGAATATCTGATAAGGCAGACGTATAAATATTTCTACGTATGGAGTACGATAATATAAAGTGTATTTTTGTAGAGAACGATTGTACGATCGATATTTTGAGAGAACGATCGATATTTTGTAGAGAACGAATCCTCCCACTGGGTGCTCCTTCACAAGTGGCCATCACTTCCGGCCTTGTAGTGGCCAATGACTTAGGTCAAAATGTGCCCGCCATTAGAAAAAAAAAACATTCAAGATTTCAAACCAAAACGTTACACGACCTTTCCTAAAATGAGAAATTGTTTCATGACATTCCAAGATTATTGCAAAAGAATAGTTTTTGCTCAAGGAGAAAGAGACAGACTGGAGTCACCGTATCATTCGCCTCAGCACGACTCTTACTAAGGCTATTTTAACACTTCTTTAACAGATATGCCACTGTTAGCTAGTTTTACGCATTTTATATCATGTGTCATGCTTTCTCAATGCATTCAAATCGAAAAATCCAGGGAAAGACGAAAAAAATGTTAAATAAAAAAATTTTATATCGGATTAAGGCCCGGTGCACAAATCCGGTTTTTCAACATGCGGCGCCGCTGCCGCAACGCAAGTGCGGTCTGAGATACATTACATCCAATGGAGTAGTGCATACATGCCTTCGGCACCGCTGCGGCGACGCACGTCCAACTTGCGTGCAATTTGTATCGCAGTTCCCCACGGCACCGCAGCTCGCCGCACACGCTTCTCCGGTCTGAAGTACCTTGTTTTCACAAATAAATGGAATATAAATAATAATTAATAAATGATTGTAACCAGTAACATCTATTTTGTTTCAAAATATACTTTTTGTACACCAAGTAAGCGAAATAAACACGTTTTCTTCGATAGAATAAAAAGGCGCGAAGTGAGTTTCAATTTCATTTCACGGTTATGTGTGCATAGTTGGGCTTCGGTGCCGCAGCGGCACCACACTCTGAAATATCGGATGTGTGAACCGGGCCTTAGAGATCTTAATCTTTACGAAGTGAACTGAATGAAACGTCCAATTTTTGTTTTGGAATAAAGGGATGTATTAACTAAATCCAATGGTAGAATTTCATTAGTTGAAAAGAGGTTTCTATTAGAATCAAATAAATGCTTGACTAAACGAAACTGACCTTGAATTGTAATCGAACATTTTCAATACAAGATAAAAAATTTCAATTTTACATAGCAGTACTTTTAATCAAGAGTCTTTAAAGCAATGATAAAATAGAAAAGCTTAATAAACCATTTAAATAAGTACATTTATGCACAAATTATTAATAAACCATGTATTTAATTTACTCTACGTGATTGAAATCAAGTTCTGGGGAAAATAAGGATGACGATATTTCTTTTGGAGGTAGTAAGGTTCTTCAGAATATAAGTATTTATTAGGCCAGGAGGCTGAATCATTAAACTTACAGCAAAACTGATAGGCCGTTGTCAGTTTTTGTATGAATTATATTTCAAACTCACCATTAACTGACAGATTTAACACTGCGAACTGCATTATATCTTTCTTTAATCAAAGTATGCGATGACAGATGATCCAATATTTTAAGTTCCTCTTATGCGATAAATATTTGTTTAGCTTTCTCACCTGTTAAATCCAGGGCCTTTACTTACTTTCTACTTTCCACTTTACTTAATACTTTCCACTAATCATCCAAGAAAACTTTCATCAGAGAGTCAACGTCTACTATTACAAAATTTTAAAGTGTCATAAGATATTCAAGCTATTTCTGTGATTAGCCGCTCTTTGGTATTCTTTCTCTTAGACTGAATGGCAGAATTGACAGTAAAGGTTTAATGGTTTTACCTTTACTTTGAGGCTTGTATCTGGTTTTTGTAGTGTAGGTGAACAGTTTAAGTTTACAAACGTTTTATTTCATATTTCGCATATATTTTCATTTACATTTTCTGTCTGACTCCAAAAAAGTTAGATTATAACTGTGTTTTTGAACCTTATCTGACTTCCCAACTCTGCAATATGTATTTTTCTTTCTGAATCTTATGTTCCTGAATCTTATATATTCTCTCGACCTCTTTCTTGTTATTCTATACCTCTCTTGGCGCATTTTGTCCGTTTATGGACCTTGCGCCATAAACTAAGTTCCATTTCATTCTATACTTTTCTACAGCCATTGCCTTCCCCTTTCTTATTTTTTAATTCCTTTTAAAACACAAACAAAGTGCCAAAGCGCAATAAATACAGATCTAAAATGTGCATCCTACGGTACGGGACATTATTTTAAAAATCAATAGCCAGTTAAATCCTCCATCAGCGAAAATTTCGCTGCTGTTATAAATGCAACTTTATATCAGAAAGAGGAATTTTTTTTTTTTTTGCTCTTTTCTGAATTCTATATATTTAATCAGAGATAATTGAAAGGTCGTGTTTTATGACGGAACGGGACACTTAATAAATAGCTCTACAAATAAATTCTTTAAAAATGATTTTTTTTTTGTTATAAAAGTAATTTAGCTACGCACATTGACAAAATAGCTCACAGTTTAAAACCATTTTCATAACGGTAAAAATTTTACAAATGTCTTCATGTGAATCGTGCCTCAAAATATTCCAAATTTTATAACATTAAGTCAATTTGAAAGATCAAGTGGTTGGTTGAGGTTTACGTAGTAATCTAATGTAGTAAAATTAACCCTCTGAAAGGTTCTTGTGCAAAATTCCTCCTTACAACCTGCAGTCTCTCCTGCATGACGTCTAACCAATTTGTCTTCTTGGCCAATAGAATTTTTCCAAGTGATTATATTCCAAAGAAAGAACCTGTTGAATACTTTCCAAAGAACTCGATTTTAAGAAACAAATTAATAATCTTTCCAGGTGATTATAACCTAAGTGAAAGATCAATATAATATTTCCAAACGATTCTACTCCACAAGGTAAGGACAAAAAGAATCATTCCAAAGATATTCTACGGAAAAGACCATTAGAATCGGTCCAAGGAAAGATTCGTTTTTAAAGATCGGACCACTATAACATTTCTACAGATTGAAAAAATAATAAATTCTTTAGAAAGCGGGGGAGGGGGGTTATTTGTTATTTAATCCTTATGTGTGCTGCAGGGTAAACACACGTAACAATCATTACGTGCGTTCAACACCACACTACACGAAAAATTTTAAACGCTCAGAGGCTTAAAATTCATAAATTTATTTCAAATATAAGAAAGGTAAGTCAGAAGAAGTATATAAAAATAAATTAACTTTTTGTGTTACTTCTCAGTTTGAGTGTTCTTCGAGCTTCGGCGATGACAATATTTTTATCCATGAACATATCGTCACACTTTTCAACCCACTTTTAAAACATTTCTACTAAAGCAATCAAAGATAAATTCTAAGGAATGAACAAAATATTGTTGCCCTTGATTCTTTTTGCTTAATTTCAGCGCTAGTACAAATCATCATTGAACTTTTTTTTATATGCTGTTACGTTGATATTTATTAAACGGCGATTTTACCACGACTTTGCATTGACTTGAATCCTTTCCTGGGTATTTGATTAAGTTAAGCAGCTGGTTGGTTGTATTAACGGAGAACAGTAGTCTTCACGATCCAACAAATAAAACTCTACAAACACAAGCTCATTGCAGAGAACAATACATAAACTCTGCTCAGAGAACAAAATAGGGACATGTTTTCGTTTTTTTACCTTTGTTTTTATATTTAGTGTGTTTTTCAGCCGAGACCAAACCGACGGAAATAAAATATCACTGAGCAAATAACGAAAAAAAAATGGCAGAGAAAAAAGGTTCTTTTGCGGATAATGTGAAAATGTGGCTTCTGAAACCGTTTCTAGGTTGAGTGATTTTCAGGGGAGGCTCATCAGGCGTCGTTATAGAGGGGCGAATAGCTACTAATCATTTTTAGAAGTCAGCTGCAGTTGACATTTTCACCCGCTATTGTGACTCGGGCGATTTCGGTGGAAAAGCCAAGGAAAAGAGAGAGGAAGAAAAACCTCTATTGTTATTGATGGGCCAGTTTTCATTAGCAAAAGTGGCGAAGTCCTTAACGTTTATTCCACCGTTATAGTTCCTTTGGGGAAGACTATCGAGTCCAAATTGACCACATCAAAAACAAGTGAAGTCAAGTAGGGATACATACCTCTATTGATCAGAAACTTGATACTAATATTCTAAACGTTTTTGAAGAACACGAATTCTTTCTAAAAATGGAAGTTACTAAGATATGCTCTTAAAATAAAAAAAGATTTTAAACTTTATTTCGATGCGCCAGATTTCATTAGCAAAATTGAGTTCTTAAGGTTTATTCTACAGTTTCAATTCCTTTAGGAAATACAATTGAATCCAAATTGGCCACATCGAAAATAAATGGGTCAGGTTAGGATATATACCTATAATAAACAAAATTTGTATAGCAATATTTCGAAAAATTGTGTTGCTCTCGAATTAATACTAAAATAAAACTAATTTTTAATATATTGAACTGTATTTTATCTAGTAAAGAATATTTCATGTATTTTAATGATTGAAAGTTCAAGTTTCTGAAACAGTATGCGTTGTTTTATCGTTTTAAAATATGTATGAATTTCCCATGTGTACGCATTACTAGAAATCATTCTAACATATAATTTGCATAAATGATGGTTTGAAATTTCATTTAGCTCTCCTTTTAACATAATTTTGAAATGTGGGTTGATAATCAAGCTAGTAATTAAAATTTTCTTTTACAGAGTTAACAATTGGGCTTTACGGTTTGGAAAATCCATTGTTGGTGGCAGTATACAAGCAACATGTCTACAGAAAATTACAGGAGTAAGTATTTATATTCTCATTTGCCTTCTCTTCTAAAATTACGATTTTATTACTCCTTATCTCAGAAAATCGGTACCTATTTACCTATATACCTACCGGTACCTATTCAGTAATTTACTAGTAACAAAATCACCAAATGTTGTCAACCACAAATAGTTGTATGCCGTGGTAAATAATAAATCTAATTCAAATTTTTGTAAAACCTTTGGCCTTGGAAATTTTTTCTAAACTTTTGGTGTGTTTGTAATCAAGCAGACACGGGGAAATTATTTTCAAACAACTTTTAACAGAATTTAGGTCTTGAAAATTATCCGATTTCAATATATTTTGAGTGATAAAGCGAGAAAAATACAATATGCAGAAAAGAATGGGGACGTTGGGAGTTTTGAATTTTTTTTAAATATATTTTTAACGCTCGTCTAGTATAAGAGGTCTAATAGAAAACAAACACCGGCTGCAATAAGGTCTTGAATCGTCATTTTTTTGTGTATCTTGGTCTAACTTAATGCAGTTCATTAGAAATAAACATTCAAATGTTTTGGCCCAAGGCAAACGTTATAGTACAGAAATTTCTCATGCACATATCTTTAACCATTTAATATTGAAATTTTCAAATGGAATTACTATTTTACTATTATCTTCATCCATATTTACGCGTCATCTAACCGTGGTTCTAAATTACGAGACGTTCGTTGCTCTTGGATCTTTGCCTTAGGGATTGATCCCGAGCCGTCGACAATAGCCCTGTTTTGCTCCAGTGCGATGTTAATTAACTAGCTACCTACTCACATTTACATTAATTTTAAACTGAACTAAGCAAGTTATTTATTAGTAGACTGAAGTAAGCCATAATTTGTTAATTGAATTGAACAGAAGCAGAAAAGAATCATTTAATGGTGCTATTCGATGAATAAAAAGAATTCATTTTTTGAATATTCACTCTTGAATTCAATATTAAAATTTAATAAGTAACAATGATTTGTTTTAAATCATGCTGGAGGAGAAATGTTATTTCTACTTCCACGCATTTACATATAAACATTACGTTTCCTTTGCAATACTTTGGAGTAATTAAAGTTGATACTAAATTGTAAGTATTCTCTCATGTTCTGTGCTGAAAGGGCAATTATAGTACGTTTTAGGTGCGAAAGTAAACCTGGTAGAAGTTCATTTGACCTTAGAAAAATAGTAACCTCGCCAGGAGAAAGGGTAGCTACACACACAAAATCATGTATGAATAAGTGATTATGTGTTTAACTCAACACGTGATCATAACCTATCGCCTCAAACATCGAACTATAAACTTGGGGTTAGAATCTGTGATAAATTGTCAAAACGGAAAATTTCGAGATCACATCGTATACGTTTAATCTGACCACTAATTTAACAAATAGACTTATTCAAATCCACGTGACATAAATGCCGACTCATGAGAGACAGACTATAACAGCTTGCATGCAAATAATGTCCCGAAACGAAACAGGTGGTGATTAAAAACATAGTTATTTGCCTAGGACTTCGACGTTATTTATTTTTAAGTTCAGTTTTTTTAATGCCCCCTCAGTACATAATATTTTATCAGAAACTTTTTCCTTGAAAGAGTTACAGACAATTCAAACAGATATTACGCATATTCTGTTTGATGCGTTTCTGAAATATTTCCGGCTTCATAAAAATTCGCAGCTCTTTTATTTTTTATAATTCTTTATTTCACTTTAATGAATACATAGATTTGCATACTCAGTAGTACCAAAGACACGCATTGTACCTTCATGCGATATACATGCACTCCACCATATTCGTTTCAACAAAGAAATCTTTGAACGTGTCTTCCAGACATTCAAATCAATCGATTCTTTGGTATTTTGAATCCATTAGAATAAACAAACCGAATACATGCGATTTTCAAACAGTTTCTGGAGTGTCACACATGTACTAAGACGTATTTACCAAACTCACTCAAGCATGCATTTATTCATAACTCACATTTAGTAAGTGATTTTTGATGGGCTTCGCCCCGTATCTGCATTTTTTTTCTCTCCTTTTCCCCATGCCCATCTTATGAATGGCCAGACTTAAAAATAAAAAGGCAAAGGCTTTTGCAATTTTATGAGATACAGATTTAATGATCCTTCCCTCTCTCTCTTCCTCTCTCCTCTCACTTTCGGTATTAAAATCATATTATTTTTTGCACCCTAATGGACTTAATTTAAAAGTAAAAAACAAAAACATAAAAATGTCTTCACAGTCACTTCTCGGGGAGTTTATTAATAACTTTGAATCTATTAACTTTCACATTTTTTGGTACTGAAGATGCCCTTCCCCCTTTCATTATTAAGAAAAAAATAATGATAAATCAGCCTCCTTCTCTTTTTCTTTCCTTTTCTCTTGTATGTAGTTATACCGAAAGTTATCTCTTTAAGCTTAAGCTTCGATACTTTTTTTAGCATATTTTTTAACGTCCTTTGCAGTAATGTTAGTTTTTTCTGTAATGCATATAAATAGCCAACAATAAAATTTTCCCTTAAAATAACCTTATTCCATTCAGTTAGTTAAATTTATATCTTCCATAACATTTATTATGTAAAAAGAAACTTGCAATATGATTTTGAAAAGGCACTATGCATCGACGAAACCGAACCCTTGAATCCAAAATTTTTGTACATCAAAGAAGTGTGGTGTACTCTTATCAAACACTGCAAAAATTTACTTTTAATAGCTGTAACGTAAAGTAACATTGATATCTGAGGATACCGAGATCAAATTAAAAGCTAAAGAAAATGTAATGCTTAGCTTTAGACAACCTTATAAACCTAGCTAAAAGTCAATTCAATTGGCCATTGTTTCTTTTCATCAAAGGAAAGAAAATACAAATCATTTTTAGCTCTAATTTTTAAGAAAAGAGCCCATAACGCGCATTTACTACAAATCCTGGCAACTCTGTGTAAATGATCCAAGTGCAATCAAAGAGATTGACCCTGTGGTACCCATCAAATACTGTCGTAATCCAGCTGCTTGAATAATTTTATGCAGTTACAAATTACTAAGATGAAGTAAATAAAGAAGTATTTTTTGAATATCCCTTCAAATCCAAGTTGTTCAATAGTGTTTAAGAAATAGCACACATCAATAGCATTAAAGATAAAAAAAATTCCTATTAAAATCCGCAAAAGTTGTATTTTATTACTCCATAAGGCTCCGAAGGCGCCCAGAGGTTATATTCTGACCTATTCAGGGTGTGTTCTGAACGTGTTATCTCAAACTTTCCGAAGCACAGAGGAGGGCCTCAGAAAAGAAAGGGAATAGAGGCTAAAGTGAGAAAGGGATCGTAGTTGTAGTAAAACTGTGCTTGTATAGTCCACTTCGTGTATATGAAAGATATTTACCAGTTTTGCCACAACCTCTTTGTAAATTTCTTCTTCTGAATGACCATAACAATTTTCAGTAGCTCTTTAAATTTCGATCCAGTTAAGAGGCAGGATGGACTCATATCTTACAGAAATATTGCCTTAACATATAACATCGAAGTATACTTCACATGAGAATTCGGGTGAATCTGTTTTACTTGTGGCATTCCTGCACCTGATATGCGATGTTTTCGAATTTCATCATCAATATGAAAAGATGGGATGGCAAATTAAAATTTTACGGTTTTTATGATTCATTTATTTTGAGGAGAACACATTTTTTTTCTTGAAATTTCCATTCAGCGGCACGTGGAATAATGGATCTTGTTTTAAAACTAAATCTCATCAGTGTATGGTGCATGCAAAGCAAACTCAATTGACTACAATTTAAAAAAACTACATTTAAAAAAAGAAAATCACTGCTTTCAATGAATGTTTGGCATGTATCAAAGTGGCGTAAGAACAGTTTCAATTTGTAGAGTAAGCAACGGCAGCTTAAGTCTGTCACTTAAAACAAAAATATTTTATTTTTCAAAATTCCTCAATATTGTATTATTAACAAATTCTTATTTAAAACTCCCTTTACTCCTACAGATATTCAGTTTTAAAAAGAATTCTTATGGTATTTTTTTTTAATTCAACTATTAAGTTTTTTTAAATACAAACCACGTATCTATTTTAGATTGATATAGAAGTTAATTGTGCTTATGGAGTGCAGTTTTCAATAACTCCCGATGAAGCATGAAAAAATGTAAATTTAATTTATTTTAATCGATTTATTATGAAAATATATATACCAAAATTTTGAAATATATTTGAACTACAAAGTATGACAACCCGTTTTAATTTAGCGTAGCCCATCTAATTTTAAAGTAATTTTTTTTAACTTCACCGGACATTATAAAATAAAAAATTACACATCTTACTTTAAAATGTGTTTTTCTGTATATTTGATTTATTTTTATGAACTAGTATTCTTCAAACCATTACGTATTCAACCAAAGACTTAAAAAAACGTTTTGTCGAAACATACTTTTACCGCCAAAAAATTTCAAGTCAAGTGATGTTTTGCAGAAAATAAATAATTCATTAGAATTTAACTTCTATAATATGTCCGCAATAGGTAAATACCGGAACACATAAATACAAAAAGAAAAGGAAATTCTGGTCATTTTAAAATAAGAAGTTTAGCACCTTACTTTAAAAGGTTTATATTTCGTGTAGTTTATTTATTCTTATGAAACAAAATTCTACTAGCGATTTCGTATCCAATCAACGATTTAAGGAATGTTTGCGAAATATACCTCAAATAAATTACCATATCTGATATTTTGCAAGAAATAAATAAATCATTAAAATGTAACTCATAAATCTATATAAATAAGAATGAAGTGTTTATTTGTACAGAGTATTTTCGACCCATTTCAAGTTTTTTGTCCGTTTTGGACCCTTCTGATGCCAAATCCGCCTCTTGAGCGTTTGGTGTCTGTTCATCCGTCTGTTTGTCTGTCTGTATGTATGTATTGTGAGTGTCGTATACACGTCCACATGGTTTGATATATTTTCATCAAATTTTGCATACTGTGAGTACTTTCATTCATTTAGTGACTGAACTTGGATACATAAATCTGTCTGTCCGTCTTTCTGTTCTATGTTCGATTTTGTAATAGTGTGTTTGTTCAGGCATCACATAAAATGTATGTGTTTGAATACAAATGCGCTTTATTTTATACATCATATATTAGTTTAGTTGAATGCAATATTAAACATTTCTTTACTGTCATATTTAGATAAGTTTCGTGCTAAAACACCTCAGTAAATTTAAAATAAACCATAATTTGGTAGTTTTGAAAAACTGGAATGTGTGTATTGAGTATTATGATTACTTGAATTGCCTTACCTCTACTGCTAAAAAAGCAATTATTTTTCCAAAAAAATTTTTATGGAATTTGAGATCGGATACTTTATTTATTTCGAGTCTTATTTTTGTTCTTGGCGCACTGTAAGCGATTTCCGAATATTTGAGACAGACGATATTTTTCAACGAACTGGAATGAAACGGAAACTCGTGTTGGTTGATCGCAAACAGTGATATTTTCTATTTCTTCAGCTCTGAATTAATTTCGCATTTCTAAATATTGTGCAAGATCAAGAGATGGAAAAACATCACGCATTGATATCATTAAAACAACTATTTCCCGACAACTTTTATTTTATTTTATTTCGGTGGGTTTTTTTTAATCTGTTTATTTTAATTTAATTTTTTTAATCTTTGAATTAATTTCGCATTTCTAAATATTGTGCAAGATCAAGAGATGGAAAAACATCACGAATTGATATCATTAAAACAACTATTTCCCGACAACTTTTATTTTATTTTATTTCGGTGGGGTTTTTTTAATCTGTTTATTTTAATTTAATTTTTTTAATTTTTGAATTAATTTCGCATTTCTAAATATTGTGCAAGATCAAGAGATGGAAAAACATCACGCATTAATATCATTAAAACAACTATTTCCCGACAACTTTAGTGTTGTCCTCGGATCTTTCCCTTGGATCTCCTTTCCTTTTCCCTTGGATCTTTCCCTTTCCCTCGGATCTTTTCCATGATCCACTACCTCCTAGAGAAGATCTAGGCGGTAGTGCTTCATCGTGGACCGTCTCCGAGCCGCGGTAACCCGGTTATAACAGCATCGGATTAGTAACCGGAGGTTTGAAAGTTCACATCCAGTCAAAGACCGACGTGTACAAAGACGCTGGTGCATGTTAAAGCCGTTGTGGCCTCAAATGTCCTCACATTGGCGTAGTGCAGAAATTTGTAGAGTGTGGTGCCAGCTCAAGTGTTGCCTCCTAATCTGGTAATGGTAATTTTAGTTAACGTCGTACTAGAGCATTACAACGGGCTATTGACGACGGTCCGGGATCAGTCCCTCAAGGGAAAGATCTGAGGACAACACCTCGTAATTTTGAACCACTGTCAGATGACGAGCCTCATAATCTGACCATGGTTCAAAATTACGTAATGTTCTCCTGGAATCTTTCCCTTTATGATTGATCCTGGACCTTCGTCAATAGCCCGTTGTATTGTCTAGTATGATGTTAGTTGAAAATACCAATATCCGGGCCTTAGCCTGCTACACAGTGTCACTCCAGTGTGACGTTAATTAAATACCTACCCCGGAGTATATATAGTGGGGTGCCAGCTCAGTTGTTGCCTCATCATCTGACCGTGCTTCAAATTTACTAGGTGACTTCGATCTTACCCTTTGGGATTGATCCCAGACCGTCGACAATAACTTTTATTCAACTGAACTGAACTAAAACATTGATTTGTTGTCTGCATTCTGCAATGTAAACAAGTTCCCGGGGTATTTGAAAATGATGTTCTTGATTTTTAATTCGTATTTTGTGTCGCATTTCGCATAGAGGTGAAGAAAATGAAAATTCGGAAACAGTCGTGATTTCTGGTTGATTGAATTTATCCTAATCCTTTTCTAGGACTTAAACAAAATCCTCTGAAATTAGTTATCAACTATTTTCTTATGCATATTTTTGACATTCGTGGGGCAGATAAGTTTATTTGAATTTTTCGGTCAATAGTCATCCGTAATAAAGTTATTTTTCTTTCTAATTTAAAATAATACCTCTAAAATAGTCAAAATCTGGGAAAGTACTCTTCAATTATATATAAAATATTAAGAACGTGCATGAATACTCATCGAGTTTTTATTATAATTATTAACTATTTTCTTTGAAAAACCAACATAAGACTACTGCTGAAACTGCTTTGTATACTTTGCTGAGATGTTTCCTTGCAAAAGCCATGTATGTAATAAAAATATTATTTGGTTGTGTAACAATTAAATTAATTTTTTTCTGTGTTTTTTAAAAGTGCATTTTTCTTACACTTTTCTTTCAGAAATTCCAAGATTTAGGTGCATCTGTAGAATGGGTAGATGCTACACAAATGATAGAAGAAATGAGGATAGATGTACAAACTGTCCTTTCATGGAAAAAATATGCTATTGATGTAAGTTTTTGTCTTTTTAGTGTAGTTTTGGTCATTCAATATTTGAAATTCCAGGATGCAAGGAAACAATTGTAAATTCGAAATACATTCTTTTAAGAGATTGAACCCTATATTTCTTTCCACAGAGGATACGAGAAGCTGCAGAGCATGCTGCAGCCGGTCACCAGCATGATAAGAATATCAAGGTAAGATAACTGGAATATTTAGCTATGTGGATGTTTATTTAGCAAATTTCTATGCACTTGTATGTGATTAAATTTTATCCTAATAGAAAATGACACATAGTTGGTTAGGGCTCATTTCTTCACATTTTTGACATTATCTTCAAGCAATAAAATACTAGTTGGTTTAAAACCTTTACAAAAAGAAATTGCCTAGTTTTGATAAACCATCTGAAAGAGAAGAGAATTTCTTACCCATATTTTGGACGCACTTCTAAAGTCACCTTGGAAAGAATTATTTCAAATGAACCAATGAAAACAAACAGCAGTGTAACGGACTTTAAAAGAACTTTCTAGAACATTCAAATGAAAATTCTAAACTTTTCTCTTACTGAGGTTGTCTTAAAATCCGCAATAACCATAATACAGATGGGTTACCTTAACCTGTCATTATTCGCTACTAGAAGTGCGTAAAAACCGTTGATACTGCTATAAACATAGACTGAAGCTTTGCCAAAACAGTTTTCGATTAGTTTTAAATTAAGTATATTTTTAGCGATTTTATTAAGGTAAAATCAGTGAAAAGCTATAATTATGCTAATTTTTATTTTTAGTTTCGACTTATTTTTTCATATAACATTTATGCTATGTAATAAAATTATTAAGTTTGCAACAATGTGAAAAACAGTTTTTTTAACTGATAGATAATATTTAGAGAGTAAGTCTTTTACGTTATGCATATTTCAGAGTTTGTGTAAATTATGGTAAATAATTTACTGCAGAGTTTGTAAATTGTGCTAAAGAGAAATGTACTAATGAATGAAATGTTTTTGTAAGGTTTTTTTTTTTTTGGTGGGTGAAGATTGGCTACTGTGATGATGTGTTTTATAAATTTAATTTTCTTATCAACCAAAATGTGCTGGGAATAGAAATAAAGACATTTTTGGCATTTATTTAAAATGTTAAACGATTAGTTATAATTACTGTATATTTTGGCGAGAGATCTGCCATCATTTATATGAAATCATAGATGTATTATTCTTAGGATGGAGCATATCAAGGTGAAAATGTCTTGTCGTTAATATGTTAGTCATAATAATTATCTATTATTGTCCTATATTTTTTGTAAAAAAATCCTATGTGTTACATATGGTCACTTCTATCCCTGAATATATTTTGTAAAATGTTGTTTCACTTGGCGGGATCCGTATGGTGAAATGACAGATCAGTTTTAAATATTACTTACAGAACTTTTATACTACCCTTAATTACGTACTGCTGTGAACCATTTATAGCAACAAGCGACCAAGTTTTAAAAAAGCTGGAAGTTTAACAAAATCAGTCACTGAGGCTCATAATCAGAGCTGCTAAATCAACACCGATCAATGCTATGCTTCTATTGACCAATTAAAAATCTATTAAAGATTTTGTTGAAGAAAAGGCTTTGCTTCTCTATGAGAAACTAATTAGATTGGGTGATCCTTATTGGTCTAATTATCCAATTAAGCCCCGAAATCTGATGAACCAAATCTGCTTTATTCTCTAAAATGACTTATGCCTTGGAAACAATTGGTATGAGGTACCAGGATTCAGAGTGGCTGCATGTCTTTACGGATGGCTCCCTGTTTGATGATTATATGACTGCAGTCTCAGGGGGAGGGGTTCGAGTGTACTCTCCTTCTATGCTTCTGCAGGAAAATACAGAACAGCTCTCGACGGAGAGGTGGAGGTTATTCGAATTGCTCTAAAACAGCTATTGTCTCTTGAAGATAAATTTGTTAGAGTTGTTCTGCTCTCTGATAACCAAGCCGTAATTAGGGCTATTGGCTCAACTAGCCCTCCTTTATTGATATGAAGTCCTTCAGTATCAGGATTACTTGTGAAAGTTGGCTCTAAAGAAGAACTATGTAGTGCTGAGAACAAACGGGCTGATTCCCTTGTAAGAAGGGGCTCGAGATTGTTCCAATGAAGGTGTTCAACATTACCATATCGTTCCATAAAGCTGTATCCAACCGGTATAGTGGTTAAGGTGTTAGCCTCTAGATCAGAAGGTTCCTGGTTCGAATCCGGGCCCGGGCATGGATGTTTGTATGCGTATGGTGTAGAGGCGGCTGGTGCACCTTAAATCTGTTGTGGCCGAAAGTCCTCACGTTGGGTTGGCGTGGAAGTTTGGAGAGTGGGGTGCCAGCTCAGGTGTTGCTTCGTCATCTGACCGTGGTTCAAAATTACGAGGTGTTGTCCTGGGATCTTTCCCTTAAGGGACTGATCCCGGACCGTCGTCAATAGCCTGTTGTGTTGCTCTAGTACGACGTTAACTAAAATTACCATAAAGCTGTATATTAAACAGACTATGACTCGAAATTATAAACTACAGCTGCTTGACCGAATACAGACAAAGCAATGGAAAGTTGAGGATCCCCTCACAATTCCAAATGGCCCATGTCGTGAAGCTGTCGCTCAGTTCCACCTTTCGACAGGTCATGACAGCCTGGTTGAGCATCTCCATTGCATTGTGATTTTCCAAAGTGCCCTCTTTGTAATATGGCAGAACCAATGAACCGAGCCCATCTTCATCGTTGTTTGTCACTACATGGCGAATCTGAGACTGTGAGATACTGGCAAGCTAGATAACTCTTAAGGCAATGACTTCGGTCATTTTAGCTGGACTTTTACTTGTTGTGTAATTTTCCTTTTTACATTACCTTGCCATTTAAAAAATATATATATATATTGTTTTAATATGTGGTTTTTTTTTTTTTTTTTCAAAATTCAATTTATTTTTGTGTTTCTTGATATTAGCTTTCAAATTTCATCAGAATGCTTAGGAAGTTCAGGAATGTTCTTTGATTAAGTTTATATTATGAACCCTGAAGTACATATAAGTATGCCTGTATATGTATCACAAATAAATACACTTTAAATCATAATTTTTATTAGTGAATAATTGAAACAATTTGGTATAATAGCAGTTGTTCAAAATTGTAGTTACATATAACTTTGATCAAGTCTTTGTATATACTTTTGGATTCTATGTATACTGCTGTTTGTAAAACATGCAACACCATGAAGGAGTCATCAGAATTAAATTTAATTTAATGCACAAACGGCTTGTATTAGTACAAATAAATGTTCAAAGCAAAAAAACAATATTAAGTGTCCGAAATCAGTATTTGGTGTAGCCACCATGCGCTGCAATAGGTGCTGCTATACGACGTGGCATGGAGTGAAACAGATGTTGAATGTCTGCTTGTGGAAGAGAATTCCATACTGTTTGTATGCGCACCCAAAGTTCGTCTTTTGAAGCTGTAGGACGTTGATCATGAGCGAGTCTGACCAACCAAATCCCACACTTGCTCAACAGGCGACATATCCGGCGAATAAGCAGGCCAAGGAAGAAGTTGCATGTGTTGGGCTGAAAAGAAGTCTCGAACATTCCCTGCAACATGTGGGCGTGCCTGTTGTATCCTGTTGAAAGATAGCTACAGGGATGCCTTGAAGGAAGGGAACGACTCTGGCTCTAGCACTCACGGACGTACCTATTGCTATTCAGATTACCCACAATTCAGATTCCCCCTTAGTCCTGCTTGTGGCCTCAGCGTGGCAAGGGGGTGTTCCTGCGAGGAGTGGGCGAAGTACGTCGGGAGTTTTCACTCCTGGTAGGGTCACCCAAGGCATAAAGGCCTCTCCATTATTCCCAGCTAACACTAGCAGGCAAAGGAGCCAAGACAGACTTCTACCCATGGGTGCTCCATTTCAACAGAAGCTGCACATTTCCTCTTCCACATGGTTTTGTTGACAACTAGAAGTAATACTGCATCGTCCGTCGCACAGGATAATCAGGGGCGCGTCCTGGGTTTAGGCAGAGGACCCAGCTCGAAAAGTAAGCTACAATTCATAGCAGCTGAGATTGTCCATGATACGAAATCGCACCCCAGACCATAACTCCGTGTGTACGGCCACTATGACGTTCGATAACGCACTCTGGAAGGCAGTGTTCGACATAGCGTCTAACACGAATGCGACCATCATGGTTCCACAAACTAAAGCGGGATTTGTCAGAAAAGACAACTTGTTGCCAATCAGCCCACCAGGCTCTGTTCTCATGAGCCCATTGTAGATGCAGCCGTCAGTGGTTGGGCGTGAGAGGGATCCTGTATAAAGGAATCCTTGCACGCACTCCACGGTGCAGCAGACGTCGGCGAATTGACGAAGCCGACATTAGTACACCTGTAGCAGTAGACCGAAGTGCTGCCAACTGCCTGGAGGAAGCTGTACGGTCATATGGACCAGGTGTCCTGCGTCCACTTTTAGTTTTTCGAGCTGTTCAGTGCTCGTCGGTCCACTGCTTCCAAACTCGCATCACTGTGGAACTGTTCCGCTGCACACGAGCTGCTATTGGCGATAGGAAAATCCTCCTTCACAAAGGCCGAAGATTCTCCCCCATTCAAACTCCGTAACTTGTTGAAATTTCACCCTATTTCGTCGTGGAGGCATACTTAGATCTCACTAAACGTTCGCCACTAAAAAATAACCATGCACTATTTTAAAACTCTCGCTACAGCCCTCTATATGCTTTTAGCATCAGTTCAGAGGGCACTGCTCACACCATGCATGCTTGGTGGCTCTGAAACCTTACTACTTTGCATAACATCCTATAATTGACATTTGCTGCAAATTTCATTTAATTCGGATGATTCCTTCATGGTGTTGCATTTTTTACAAACAGCAGCGTATATACTTTTAAATATAGGACTTTTGTTTTATAATTTTTCATTGGACATCTCTATAAGTTTTGAAAAGTGTAGTTTGATTTTTAATATTTTTCCTTCACTTTTACTTTTTTTAAGTTAATTTTCCTTTTAAATTTCATGAAGTTAATTATTTTGAAATTTTTGTATTGAAATGTTATCATTATAGAATTATTCACACATAGATATAGTAAAAGCGTACATTTTATTTTAATGCCTTTCCACGCAAATCTCATTTTAAAATGAATTATTTTGGTAGAAGTATACATCTTCATTTCCTTCATTGTATGTATTTTCTTTTCTGTTTTTGAATACTTTAGTTTGAATATTTGAAGGCAAGACCCGAAGAACCGTCAAATGAGGAAGATAATAACATTGACAGCAATGACATAATTATTGAACCAAAGCCTCGAAAAAGCATTAGAGATCTGGAAATGAAGCCTCATAGAAATTTTGCCAATGCTCCTGTTAATTTCAATCATAGTTCAGTTCATGTACCAACTAATGTATATGATCAAGGTATGCAGTAATTCTTTTATTTCTTAAATTTTTTCATATGAAAAAAATCTGCAGATTAATTTTAAGAGTTGCAGTTTCTAACTTCTTAGTACAAATGTGACTGTTACACTAAATAAACTTGGAACTATATGTTGATACATTTAAAAAAAAATTTGTTGTTTTAATTAAATTGTAATTTACATCTTCATTAATGTTTTGCTTTTATATTTATTTTCAAGTTACTGAAACTCGAGTTATAAAGTTTTAAAAAGTCTACATTAGATAAGAAGTTTATCTGTTTTTCTATTTTAGAAAAATGTTTACTTTATTTTTAAACCTTTATGAAGATATTTGGAATAATTAATTTTTGTACCTTTTATTATTTACACTTTATCATAATTATTTATTAAAATGAGAATATCTTACATTTTCAGATCCAAAAGTTCTAAATTCTATAAAATGGTCAGAGTATCTTACTTTCATTTTTAAAAACAACCTAGCTGTGGACCCGTCTTTAAACTGGCAATATTTTGGTAGCAGCACAGGATTCTTACGAACATTTCCTGGTAAATATCTTTGCATCTTAAAACTGCATTGTTCAGTTAATAAAGAAAAATCAATCACAATAGGTAGACTGAGGTCTAATTTCTATGCTTAGGATTGTTTTTAATTTAATTTTGAAAATATCTTATTAAATATCCTCCATAGTAATGCTTTTTATTTAATTTTTACTTCCTCATTCTTGATTTGCCATATAAATAACATGAAATAATGAATGATGCTTTCATGTCTGTTTCACACATTTATTTTTCTTGCATTCCAAATGCATAAATAAATTTGTGTTGTCTTTTTACATAGCTACAAGTTGGGCAGAAGAAGGCAGGAAGAAACCTGACATGTATGACTGCCGAACGCGATCTTGGTAAGTTTGTGTATTATTTTTACTTATATTTATATGCAAATATTTTGGTAAATTCCTATTTAAAGGTGTAGCTTTGTCATGATTTCCATTTTGTGTCACTGAGCCAATACCAAATTGTAATTGTTACAAAATATTCTAAACTTATCTATATATTAATTTATGTATATGACTGGAACAATCTAGCATTCTAGGCATCGTAATCAGACATTTATTACTCGAATACTTGTTGTACAGCTTTATGGATCGTAAAAGGGAGTAGTAATGCATAGATGACTACAATACTAGAACTTTTTACGAAAATATATTTTTGGCTAGATTTATATTGTAACTATAAGTTTTCTTCAGAAGCGAAGTTCCGGTTGAAAAATTTTTCTTTAAATTATAAAAGAAGATCTATATAACCTGATGTCAATGTATTTTTCACTTAACAAAAATTTAGTACTTTTAAGTTTTTTATATATTAGGGTGGGGGTGGGGGGGATCTATGTGTGTCACTGTTTATTTAGAACACTCCTAAACATCAGATAGCAACCTAGGTAAATACCTATGTAAATAACTCAGTAATACTGTGTAAATAACACACAAACCTGTGTAAATAACACAGGTAAATAACACAGGTTTGACTCCTGTAACAATGGGTGTATTTCTCTCTTTATCAGTGAAACCTCCCTTGTGTTTGTCAATTTCTTGACATTGTCTTATATCTGGCACATCTTGGCCAACTATGGCCCACGTGTGTGATATAAAAGAAAACTCGTATCAATCGACCTAGACATCATAATATCAAATGAAAAAATATGTGTTTACCTAAGCAGCCTTAATAACCAAGAATGTGTTTATATCTAGTCTTAACCAATTCAAGAAGGTAGACGCCAGACATCACACTGCCTCTTTTAAAGGGTGATGGGTTTAAAATATTCATCTAAACTTTACCGAGAAATTAATTTAATTTTTTCTTATGTTGATTTTAAAGGTATAATTTGGCTCTGGCTAGTTGGCAAACATTATGTATTTCCATGATTGATGTCTTTAGCACTTATTCTGTTTATTGGTCAGTGCTGGATGTGATATCAGTGATTATAAGCTGTCAAAATTAGTCATCCTCTATGGGGATTACTATATAGGATTTCTCCAATTTTCCCTGGTGACCCTTACTGTCTTCTCACTGAAGCCACACTATACTAGACACAATCTGCACAAAAATAAAAAATACCAAACTATATTTTTGGTTTCCTTTATCCAGGTATGTCAAAGCAGCTGCTTCTGCAAAAGATATTGTCATACTTGTGGATGGCAGTGGATCTATGACTGGCATTAGAAAAGAAATAGCTAGGAATGTTGTTGCAGATATACTTTCAACTCTCACAGAAGATGATTATGTTACTGTTCTTAAGGTAAAATATATTTAGTGAAGGAAATAAACTATCTCTCAATGAAAGATTGTAACGGAACCAACAACGCCCCCTAGCGGACTGACAAAAACTTACACCGTGTAACTCCAACCCTGGAGCAAGCAGCAGCTAGGCTGTAGTATGTGATAGTAAAAATGTCCCTGTCCCTTATATTTTATGTGCGTGAAAGTCTTGTAATTTCTGTAGTGTATGTGTATGTAAATAAATTCAATTTAAGTGTTAGCTAGCCGTGTCAGTATACATCATTGCTACAGAGAAATGGCGCCCAACGTGGGGCCCATTTCTCTGTAGCAATGATGTATACTGACACGGCTAGCTAACACTTAAATTGAATTTATTTACATATAGTCATAGTCATATAGAGTGGGGAGGTCAGGAAAGCCCTAGGTGCTGATTCCACTAGGGAATATTGCACCAAACCCCATTGTTTTTCGATATTCCTGTCAGAGAAAGCCAGATTCCTTGAGAAAGGCCAAAAGGCTTTTGACAGGTTCTTCGTGAATTGTATCAAGTTCTGTTCCAAGACCTAGACTTGAGTGCCTTATGTGAAGCAGAGCTTCGCATTCAAAAAGTATGTGGTGGGCAGTTTCCTCCACCATATTGCATTTTCTGCATAGAGGTTCTTCTTTAAAGATTCCCATCCTATGAAGGTGTTTTCTTAGGTGATAGTGGCCTGTGAGAAATCCAACTATCACCCTCATCTTACCCCTGCTAAGACGAAGGATCTGAGAAGATGTTTTCATAGAAGGTTCTTGAATCATAAGCCTTGCATGTTTTTGATCGGTGGTTTGCTTCCACTTTTTTGTAGTTTCTTTAAGCATTCTTTCTCCTATCACCCTTTTTGCGGTAGTCTTAGAGATCCCGCAAAAAGGCTCAGGGCTTAAAGGTAGGTCTGCAGTCCCCAGTTTGGCTAACTTATCTGCATTTTCGTTTCCTTCTACACCAGTATGCCCTGGTACCCAAGTAAGAAAGATCCTATTATGGGTCCCCAAGTCATGTAGAAGGTTCCTACATTCCCAAACAAGTTTGGAGCTTATTTGGAATGAGTTTATTGCCTTTAAGGCTGCTTGACTGTCACTGAATATGTAGATTTTCCTATTTGAGTAGGATCTTCTAAAACATTCTTGTAGACAGTAGATGATAGCAAGCAGTTCCGCTTGAAATACTGTGGCATGTTTTCCTAATTTTCGGGAAATCCTTGCCTTAGGTCTGATCCCACATATTCCAGCACCTGCCTTTTCGTTTTGTCTGGAGCCATCTGTGTACCACACAATGTCTCCATTTGTGAGCTTGTAGTTTTCCTCTTTCCATTCCTCTCTTAGGTCAATAAGTACCTCAAAGGGTCTTTGAAAGAGGAATCTTGTCTCCATGATGTCGGAGGGCATCAAAAGTATAGGGTCAAAGAATTTTTGGTTAATACTGGTGTGGGACTTTTGGCTGGCAAAATCCATCCACAGTCCAGCGTTTTCCAGTCTGTAGGAACTTCTTCTGGCAGCACCGCTGATAAAGATATCAAGTGGGACGACAGATAGAATAATTTCCATGGCTCTGGTGGGAGTGGAGGACATAGCACCTGTTATACTCAGGCAGGCAGCTCTTTGAAGACTGTCTAGCTTGGTCTTAACAGTCAATTGTTCCGTCTTTTTCCACCAGACCACAGCCGCATAGGTCACAATGGGTCTAATAGCCATAGTGTATAGCCAATAGGTCATCTTTGGCCTTAGACCCCATGATTTACCAAGAACTCTTCTACATCGTAGAAGTCCAACTTTTGCTTGTTTAATTTTACTTTTCAAATGCTGATTCCAGGTTAATTTAGTGTCCAGTATAACTCCCAGATATTTAACCTCGCTCAGCATATTTACTTTTTCCCCTAGTAGGGTAGGTATATCACTTTTGTCAATGCAGGTTCTTCTTCGTGTAAATGGGACAAGAGTAGTCTTTTGAGGATTTACTCTCAAATTCTTTTCACAGCACCATCTTGCGATTCTGTTCAGGGTCCCCTGCATGATATTTATCACCGTTTTCTCATCCATGCCCGATATGTAGACGACAATGTCATCTGCATATCCCTGGGCATAAATGCCGCTTTGATTGAGGTCTGCAATTAGGTCATCAACCACCAGATTCCACAACAGAGGGGAGAGAACTCCTCCCTGAGGGCAGCCTCTAGTGGGTCTAGCCTGAAGTGTTGCCCCAAACAACTCTGTTGTAATAATTCTGTCTGCTAACAAGGAGTTTTTCCATTTGCAGACCTGTGGTTCAATAGCTCTGCTGGCAGCAGCAGCAGCAGCGATTGAGTTAAAAGAGGTATTATCGAAAGCACCCTCAATATCAAGAAAAGCTGCCAAAGCCATTTCCTTGCACTCCAGGGTCTTCTCAATCTTTACAACCAGGTGTTGCAAAGCCACCTCTGTAGATTTACCGGGTTGATAGGCAAATTGGTTTTTGTGAAGAGGTCTGGTACTCCTCATTACATCCCTAATGTGTCTATCAATTATTTTTTCCATACACTTAAGTATGAAAGATGATAGACTGATAGGACGAAAGTTCTTAGCCTGGTCATATTGGCTTTTTCCAGGTTTGGGCAGAAAGACTACCCTTGCCTTTCTCCATGGTCTGGGGATATATTCAAGAGCTAGACTAGCTCTGAACATTTTACACAAGACCCGTGAGATGAGATCGGCCGATTTCTGAAGCACAATCGGTATTATCCCATCTGGTCCTGGAGTTTTATATGGTTCAAATGAGTTGATAGCCCATAGTACTTGTTTAACAGTAAAAATTTTCTTGGCAACTATCCAGTTTTCCCTTCTCACCCTTATTGGATATCCCAGGGGAGAAGGGTTTAACTCATTAGGTACCAAGTTGGAGTTTGGAAAATGTGTCTCAACCAGAGTCTATAACTTCTCTGCCAGTTTTGGTATAGCCACCGGAATTATTCTTAAGGGTCCCCACCAATATTGGTGTATCTCTTTTAAGAATTTTGTGGAGTCTAGCGCCCTCAGCGGTACTTTCAACCGAATCACAGAACTTCCTCCATGAATTCCTTTTGGCCATTCGAACAGCTTTGTTGTATTCTGAAAGTAGGCACTTGTATTCTTCCCACTTGCCAGATTTCTTTGCTTTCCTGAAAAGTTTTCTTACTGTCTTCCTCTGCCTCATAAGGTCTTGGTTCCACCATGAGTTAGGTTGTTTGCCTTTCCTTAGAAGCAGGGGACAGTTATTTGTATATGAAATATAGATTGCCTGCTGCCAATTGTGAATATAACTACTTAGTTCAGGGCTGGCTAAGGTTATATCAAGTACTTCCTTTCTTACACTGGTTATAAAGGTCGGTTTGTTTCCTACATTTAAGATATCTAGGTTATTTTCAAGTACAAAGTCTAAAAGAGCTTCACCTCTGTCATTGATATTGGAGCTGCCCCAGATTGTGTGGTGTGCATTCACATCACAACCGAGAATCAATCCCGATTGCTGTTCTGCACACGCTGTCAACAATCTCTTCAGCTCTGCACTCACAGGATCTTTTTCCTCATATGGCAGGTACCCAGAGCCTATCAAGATTTCTCTGGTTCTCCCGCCATTATGAAGAGTTATCTTTGCTACTGCCAAATCCCTAGAACAAAGTTCATGGATCGGCATTGCATCGATGTTGTTGTTAATAAGTAAGCAAGCTCTTGGAGAGGAGCTTGCAAAATCATAAATTAACTTACCTCCACTGTCCTTTAATCCCCTGATGCCTTCTTTGTACAGCCAGGGTTCTTGGATTAGGGCAATGTGGATTCCCTCAGTCCGGAAAACCCCACTGAGGTTGGCTGCAGCAAGTCGTTTATGCTGCAGGTTGGCCTGCAGGAGCTTCATTGACATTGTCAGTGGAAGCTGTAGCAGGTTTTTCCAGAGCCCTAGCCTGCACTTGGGTAAAGCCTATGTAGAATTTACATTCTCTACCCATCAAGGTCTTGGCATCTTGTTCTGGAATACTTACCACAATGGTTCTACCCTCATTACCAGATTTTTGGTTGAGGATTCCCCATTCTGTGGCAGTTAGTCCTCCGTTCTGAGCTTCTACTTTTTGTAGAATCTCTTTACCGGAGAACTTGTTGTATATAGCTGGGATCTTGGCTATAAATTTTTTGGTTTTAACTATTTTGCGTGCCTCGTCAACAAGGAGGGACAAGCCGTTCCATGGTGACATTTCTCTAACAGTTCTGGTCAGCCATTGGCTGCTGTTAGAGTCGGCACAGAGGATAATTATAGCTCCTCCTTCCAGACGACAATATTTGAATTGAGGTCCTGTTCCCGGAGGAACGCCCTCAATCTTAGACATTGCGTCTAGTTGGAAGGTCATCAGCTGTTCTTCTGACAGTTTCTGGTCTGGATATCCTTCCACGACAACTGCCATCTTCACAGCCGATAAGGTGTCACTATAACTAGAGTCTGCCCCGTTTCCGGGTTTAGCCCTCTTTGTTGACATTTTCTCCTGAGAGTGGGGAGTACTACCATCCGACCTTGGCCTCTTGGTAGAGGGCCTGATCGGGGTCTGTAACTCCTTTCCCTTTGGAGTGGTTTTGGCTTTTGGTTTGGGTCTGTTCTCTACCCATGTACCCTCAGCTAACTTCCTTTCTTTGGTCAGCCTTTTTTTGGCAGCCCCAGAGATTTTTTTCCTCTGTATATCAATCCTGTCAAGCCCCAAGACTATCTTTTGGAGATCTCGATCTCCTTCAAGGTCTGTCTGTGGGGTTGCAGGGCCTGATCCTGAGGATTGGGTCTCCATCAAGGTCTGATTATCTTCCTCTTTGGAGTCGGTGGTTTGGTTTTTGTTTTCACTATTTTTTTCCATAGATTGGTGTATATTCCACAGGAATTATGCAGTCCACCCCGCCAGAGCCTGCATACCAGGGTAAGGCAAATTACTCCTAGAGGTCGCCAAGCACTCTAGGAGGCTCCGTAAAAGGCACCAATTAACCGTCGGTACCATACACCCATCAGCACGGGTCGCATAACACTTTGGGTTAACGGAAGCTGGTCCGCGCCCCCTTATTCAATATTCGGGGATATCCTGAGTATGTTTCGGCTCAGGACTTTCGGCTATCCGCCACCTGCCGACGCGCCCGGTAGCAGAGCTCATGCCCCGGGAATTTATTTACATACACATACACTACAGAAATTACAAGACTTTCACGCACATAAAATATAAGGGACAGGGACATTTTTACTATCACATACTACAGCCTAGCTGCTGCTTGCTCCAGGGTTGGAGTTACACTGTGTAAGTTTTTGTCAGTCCGCTAGGGGGCGTTGTTGGTTCCGTTACAAGATGAATTTGTTTCTATATTTTCTGCAATTGTAAAATATGTATGTAAATGCAGACATTCTAAAAAAACGTTATTTCATTTATGCTTTGAAGAGTCTTTTTTCACAGAAATTCAATCAATTTATGATTATTTATTTTTGAATTAATTCTTAATGTTTTGTAAAGTTTTTATTATTATTTTACTTAATTGGATATTAACTGTGATGCATTTTCTTTTAGTTTTCTGATGATGTATTTCCAGTTGTTCCCTGCTTTGAAAACTCTCTAGTTCAAGCTAATGAAGAAAACATAAGGGTATTATTACATTATGAAATGTGAAATTATAACTAAGCTTAACAGATTTATGAATTATAATTAAATTTAAGAAATGAAGAACCTTTCGAATAAAAATGAAATTGTATAATAAAATGTGCAAATTCAACGTGTTTGGTTAAGTCCTTAAGAGTGCTTTTTTTTATTTTACAATTGAGTGTAACATTGGGTTTAAATATGGAACTTGGTCATTTAAATTAAATAAGTGTATGGAGCTAAGAAAATATGCTGTAAGTTCTATTCACAGCTTTTTAAATATTATCTACAGATCTAAACTTGCATATTTTTCACGTTACAATTTATACGACATTATTATTTTTATAAAGTAATTATTTTAATAAAACCCACAAAGTATTTTATCTTTAAATTGTTTACTTTATAATGTTTAATTATATTTTATACATTTGTGTGTGAAAACTTTCATTTCCAATGTTTAAAAAAGCATATTTACTTTTTTTTATACTATTCTTGTGTTTCATGCTGTCCAGTGTTTGAAAAATTACTTTGTGGAAATTAGTAATATTTTGTCTTACATATTCTTACTTATACATTTTAGGAGTTCATGAAGCATATGAGGAAAATTGATACTGCTAATATTGCGAACTTTACATTGAGTCTTACAACTGCTTTTGAACTACTCCAAAAAGTAAATTCAATCATTGATTCTTTATAATAATTTATTATGTAATAACTGTTGACCTAAGTTGAAAGTCAAGGGGTGTCCAGGAAAACTGTTAAGTACATAAAGGGGTTGTAGCACATACCAACAAAATTGAAATCTTGTGTTTGTTGCTCACATGTAGTAATATTTTTTTTTAACTTGTCAATTTCTCATTTTTAATTTGTGTTTGTTGTAAATTATGTACAGATAGTAAATTATGGCAATTTCCTTCAAAATCTTAAAAAGTCCCAAATTTATATGCCTTTTCTTAAATTTTATTTTCTGCTACTGTACTAATGTAATTGTTTAATTAGCTATGTTTTCTATGGTGCATGTTGATTTAATAAATTTTTAGTTTTTATTTTAATTGTAAAATTTACATCACAAAAACAAAATTTATTTGTCATTAAATTCACATTTACCCAAGAGTCATGCTTCACTATGAAAGATGCTAAATTAGAATGTAGTCCACATCAATATGACTTTTGAGGCAACATTGAATAGGAGGATGACCTCTACAGTCAGGAATACAAAAGCAAAATGTATCTAGCTGTATTGATAAGGTATACTTATACTCCTAGAGTACTCCTTTATAAACAAAAATATTGTTAAAAAGTAACAAATTGTGTTATTTCACAAACAGCTCCATTGAAATTGGCTGATTTCAGGGGGGGAGGGGGGGGGGTTGTTACATGTTTTGGTTAACATTATATTTTTATATATATTTACTTGTACTCTTTCTGTTTTTACTGTGTTAAAATTTTGTTTGTTCTTCTAGTACAATCGATCAGGTCTTGGCACTCAATGTAATCAAGCAATTATGATTATTACTGATGGTGCACCCAATACATTTGAAGACATATTTAGGAGATATAACTATCCTAATATACCTGTAAGATAATTTTATTGGTTTAAATTATCATTTAGATTCCTAAATACTTTTTTGATATTTAATTCAAATATTTTTTTTTAAATAACCGTCTGGCTTGTACTTGTGTTTTAAATATTCTACTATCCTATATGTAGCCTGTTCCTTCAAATAGTAAACTTACTGACATAATATTATTCACTTTCTAGGTAAGGGTATTCACTTATTTAATTGGCAAAGAAGTCACTGAATCTCATGAAGTCAACTGGATGGCTTGTGCCAATAAAGGTATTATATTTTAAGTATAAAATCTTGCAACACATTTGAAAATTTTCGGAATTTGTTTCGTATTTACAAGTTAAAAATTTCTCTAGTGTGTATAGTTGCCATTGTTGTACTAGAACAGAAAGTGAATAGTAATGCTACCTGTCAACTCTGAAAGGAATAACTGAAGTTTCTGCTTAAAGTTCATGGTGAAAGAATTCCAATAATGCCGGTTAAAAGTCAGTTTGGGTTTGAAGAATTCATTAGTGCTTTTCATCTGTAATCATTGTTATTGCCCTTTAATAACCTAAAGACGGTTTTTCGACAACAAATATGGCATAAAGAAACCATATTCATGACATGAATGGCTGGATTGTTGGTAAAATATAGAGGCTGGCTATATTCAAGATAAAAATTTCCAAGAACACAATATTCCTCTGAACATCGTATGTTGAGTTTGGAGGCAGTTCCAAACTGGCCAAAATGTACCATATTAGCAAACATTTTGAATTATTCTGTTTTTCTGTATATTTATTTTATGAGAATTTGTAAATAGGCAAAATTACATTATAGCATATTTTATAACTTATTTTCTTTATTGACTTAGGTTACTATACACATATGGCTACACTATCAGAAGTCCGTGACAAAGTACAAGTAAGAATATTTGTTCCATTTCTTTTATCAACAAATAATAAATTTTATTTTTATACTAAACTTATCTTTTTTAACTTATTAAGCTCTTACTTTAATGGTTTGAACATCAATTGTTTTTACTTAATATTACAGCTTTTTTATCAACAGTTTAAAGCTAATTTGTTACTTATTTTTAAATTATAACAAATTCTATATTTATATTAATTATGTACAAATAATTTTCAAAAATATTGATTCTTATCAAATACTTTTAGAAATATGTTCCAGTAATGAGTAGACCTGTTGTACTTTCTGGAAAACACCCTTACATTTGGACATCTGTTTATGCTGATGTTCCTGTGAGTATTTTGCATTGTAAAATCAAAGTTAAAATCTTCCTTTTAGTAATATTTATTTAAAGTCATTAAATTTTGAAGTGTGTATTTTAAATATCATCTAAGCATATAATGGGTTAACAAATTACTATCTTATTCAAAGGCATCTACAGTACTATGCTCATAAAGTTAGCAAGATATTTGTTAAAATAGCTACAAAAAATAATTCAAAAACTTGATTTGGGATTCTTAAATACTGATCTTGCACCAAAATGGTAGGAATTAAAATCTTCATTTGTTACTTTTTTACTATGTTCATTTTCACAATTGTCTGATTTATTTTTATTTTCAAACTATACATTTCTTGCAATATTCTGTTCTTAAGCACAAATTAGAGTTAATTTCCAACACATCTGTATTTTTTAGAACTTTGATACGTTTCTTGTTGATATTTTTATTTCAATTCTGGGCAATTTCTGCTGCTTGAAATTATTCTCAAAATACAGTTAATCCAAGTAAACGACTGCAGTATGATTGATAATATTATATTTAGCTTTACGATGTGTGATATTACTCTCAACAACAATATTACTTTATTATTATTATTATTATTTTACTTTTTCTTTGTTTTGTGTTGATTTTTAAGTGTGTTATTTCATATGGTTTCAAACAATATTGAATAAAATTCAGGCAACTGATTTGGCTCTAGCGGAGTGGGAGGATAGGGAATTCGAGCGTATCCGTCGCAGACTGAATGTCATGCGACGGGCGAATTGGTTTGCATCCCAGGAAGAGGATGAGCTTGTTGATCCTACTAGTACACCAGAACCTCTCATGGAAGTGAAAGAAACAAGGGTTTGTGCTTCAATATTTTGGTTGACCTTCAAATTTGTCATCTGCTTTGTATTGCATGGTGATACTTGAGAATTCTTAACATGAAATGTTCCCTCTGCATTGCTAACAGTGAATTCACTTTTACCTTGTTCTTCAATATTTATTTTTTATTCATACAGAACATTTTTGCAATATTAACAATAACTTTAGCATTTTGCACTAAAATTCTGAAATTGATGGAGAATGTAAAGGAATGACAAAGACTGTTATTTTTGTAAGTTTTAATGAGGTTTTATCATGACAAGCATATGTGCTACATAAATGCTAGTGACACCAGAACCTGCACTAAAAGTCCATTCTGTACCACTGAACAGCTTTCCAAATAGAAATGTGAAGCCAGGAGCCAGACAGCCTTTGTATTTACTTTACTTTCAAAACTTTTTTAATTAGAGATAAAATTTTAAATGGAGCCTTTGCAGGGGGTATAATTAAAGAATGCAAATTCAACAGGGAAGAAATAGTACATCAGTTGAAAAGAATTAAACCGTCTAAAGCACCAGGGCCAGACGATATTTATCCGAGAGTACTAGTGGAATGCGCGGAAGAACTGGGGGAAGTAATCCACACGATATTTAATTCAACATATAGCACAGGTTGGGTACCAATGGATTGGAAGTTGGCCAACATAACTCCAATTTTCAAAAAGGGAATACAAAGTGATCCGGGCAACTATAGACCAGTAAGTCTAACATCAGTAATTTGCAAAATATTTGAATCTCTGTTAAAAAAGCATATAATGTTATACTTGGAGGAGGGGGGACTGTTATCAGAGAATCAGTATGGGTTTAGGAATGGCAGATCCTGCTCTACAAACCTTTTGAAGTTCTACGAAAAAATTACTGAGGAGCTGGATAATAAGAGCAGTGTGGATATCATGTACATAGATTTTCAAAAGGCTTTTGATAAAGTACCTCATGAGGCATTACTGTTTAAATTGGAAAGGCTGGGGATTCAGGGAAAAACATTAATATGGATAAAGAATTGGTTATTGGGTAGAAAGCAGAGAGTGCAGGTAAAAGGAAATTATTCACAGTGGACAGAAGTTATAAGTGGGGTGCCTCAGGGATCAGTTTTGGGACCAATTTTATTTATAATTTTCATAGATGATATAGGTCAGGGGATCAAGAATAGAATCAGTTTTTTTGCAGATGACTTAAAAATATGGGGGACAGTGGATACCAAGTTACAGATAGAAAATTTACAAGGGGATTTTGATAAGATATCCGAATGGGCTGTAAAATGGGGTATGTCATTTAATATAGGGAAATGTCAAGTTCTGCATATGGGTTACAGGAACAGTGGAGCCGAGTACAGGCTGCAGGGAGTAAAGGTAAAGGAGGGAGAAACAGTCAAGGATCTTGGGGTGATAATTCACAGGGATTTTAAAATGGGTCATCAATGTTCAGCTGCGGGTAAAAAGGCTAATAGGTTATTGGGGTATATTAAAAAGACTGTAACTTCAAGGGATAAGAATATAATCTTGCTGTTATATAAGGGTTTAGTAAGACCACATCTAGAATATGCTGCACAATTCTGGGCTCCATATATGAGAAAGGACATAGAATCAATTGAAAGGGTTCAGCACAGAGCTACAAAAATAATAAAGGGGCTAGCAAATTTCGACTATAATGAACGTTTAAGTAAGCTAAACATGTATACACTGGAAAGAAGAAGGAGGAGGGGGGATTTGATTCAGCTTTTCAAGTTTGTAAAACAAGGGGACACAGAGGGCTTAAATTTCAATAGGGATAACAGAACAAGGGGCTATGGGTTTAAATTAAATAAGACACATTTTAATCGGGATTTAAGGAAAAACTACTACTTTAATAGGGTAATAGACAGTTGGAATGCGTTGCCAGAAAATATAGTTAATTCAAAGGGAGTGTATGAATTTAAGACACAATTGGATAGTCAGTGGGAATTGGAGAATTCATTAACAAAGGACCAGCCTTGTTGGGCTTGAGCCTGTAGCTGGTCGTCAATATTTGTATTTGTATTTTTAAAATAGGTATATTTTATTGAATAAATTATTTTAAGGAATTTGTAATGGCATTGTTAAAATAAACCAAAAATACAACAGTTGAGTTTTGGCTTTCTATTAAAATAAAGCTCAATGCAATAAGTTATTAAAAAAACTTCAATTGTTTATTTCAGTACCATCAAAGTTAGAATTTAAAGATACAAGGGAGGTAATTTCTTGCCAGTGCATTTTTCAACCTCAAAATAAAAATGTCCTTGTTACCATTTGTATGAATGCTCATCTTATAGTGATACTTTACGATGAGTATGTGCTACCTATTCTCTTGTCATTTATTTTATTCTGTTATTTTTCAACACAAAGGAGGAATGTAAACATGGAAATAATTTATTTAACATTCTTTTGAAGAAATTGTAATCTGTAATGACATGTTTTCACTCTTTTACAGCGTGTTTGTTTAAATTTCTTTGCATGCTGCATATTTGGATTTGTGTGCCTTTCTTTTTTATCTACCATCATTTGTTTCATTCATGGCTACTTAGATTCCTCGTAGTAGATATAAGAAGAAAGAGGTGAGTACGTTTGCATGCTTATAAGAATGAAGAGAAATTTTTTAAGAAATATTTCATAACCCGGCGATTTTTTTTGTCATCAGTTTCATTAAATTTCCACAGCTTTCAGTATTCAAAAAATGTATGCTTTATACTTTAGTAACTATCTAATTTCAGTAACAGTTTTTTTATTTAACACTTTGTAACTTTTCTAGTAACATACATTGCTATATCTAATCATATTAGTTAATTTGTTTTATTTTATTACACTGTTCATTTCTTAAAGATTCACAATTAGTGTGTTTTTTAATAACTCATACCTTTGTTTATTTCAAATTGAATGCCCAGGTGTTCAATTTATTTCTTCTGCTAAAATCTTCAAAACACTTTAATTCATACATTTGTTTATTTAAAATGGAATGCCCAGCTGTTCATTTTTTTTTTTTTTTTGTTCTGCAAAAATCTTCAAAACACTTAATAAAGATTTTATGTCAAAAATAATACAAATTCATTAGGACTTATTTACTCAATGATATTTAAAGAAATAGAAACTAAGAGCTTTTTCAATTGTATTTTGTATTACATTTCATACATTATATATGCAGTTAATGCATTTTTATCCTAATATATAATTGTTGCTTTATATTTTTATGAACTATTCAAAATTTGTTTAATTAATAACGCATTCTGTCTGCAGCCTTTACAGCTCATGACAACTGTTGCCACACCAGTTTTTGATAAGAGAAATGTAAGTTTGTTTAATGGTGTTATAATTTTACATATTAAGCTTTCAAAGTTTTGCATCTTCCAAATTTGGAAAAATTATTTTATTGAAGAAAACACTCTGAATAGCATTGTATATATTTTGCAGGGTTTTTATTTTTAAACATTTTAATACATTGTACGTTATGTTTTAATTCAATGTGATTGTAAACATCTATAGCATTTAGAAAATTTTAGTATTTCCTCAAAACTTGTTCTATACAGTTTTGTAAAATTTAAATATTTAACTTTGCAGCTCTTTATCTTGATGAGCTTGTAATGACTACTTTCTTATGTTCTGTTTTCTTCAAGCAATACTTTTTGACAGAACTGATTAACTGTATTGATAAAACACTCTCATACCTCTTTACAAAATTGTCAAGTTATTTACTATTTTTTTAAAGTAGAAAAACCTTTTTTATTTCAATTTTTAAATATTGATTTCATTTCAGCAATTTATTTTTGTTCATAATTTATTTTAACCAAAATTAACTTAAGAAACTAATAGTTTTTTTAATAAAAGATCAATTTAAGAGGACTATTAGTAGTATGTTATTTTAAGGCTTGGAAACTTTGTGATTAAAATTTGTTATTCATAACTCTCATTCTTTCTTTTTTCTAGCCGAAATCAGCTTGTTTGTTAGGAGTAGCTGGTACTGATGTTCCTATAAGAGAAATCACAAAATTAACTAGAGCTTATAAGGTACTTATAAGAGAGTTTATTGTCATTTATTTATGAGTGATTTCGTAAATTTTGAGGTTTGCTTTTTTTATATTTGTTAACACAGATTTAAATTAAAAAATATCTTTCCCATTTCTTTTGTAAACTTTAATCTTTTTGTTAGGTCAAATTAATTTTGAGGGGGAAATGATGTATATTTTCAATTTTTTTAAAAAGCATTTCTTATCTAAAGCAGGGTTGTCGTCTGTCCGTTCTCTATTCAGTACACTTATTCTTCAGAATCCTGCAGGTAATACAGGCTACATATTAATCTCTGCTCTGTTTTCCTTGAATGTGCATAGAGGCTAAAAACAATTTGAAATCAACATAGGAATAACATTGAGTATTATTACGACTCCAGTAAGCAACTCAGGTTATTTTAACATTATTACTGGCATAACAATATTTTCCGATATATATATTTATTTAAATTTTAAATTCTGACACTTATGTTTGAACTCTTTTTTATGTTTTTTTCCCCAAAAAATATAGGTAATGATGTACAAATATTTGATTTAAAATATTTAATTTTACACAACTTACATTTTGTAATGAAACAAATTTATTTAACACGAAAAGCCCAAGCGAAAACAGTACCATAAGGAATTTAATATTAAGACTGCATGAACAGTTGGGATAAAGTAAATTGACTTTGCTGAACTTGGAATAATATCGCAGTTAGGAATATTTGAATTAGGACTTTTGAAAAATTGAGTTTTTTGTCTTGAATGGCATTTTAAGGCCATCACTAAGTGACATGTCTTAAAGTCAAGGTTGTTTACTTTACAAACTACATTCTAATTTAGAGTATGTTGAAGCTGTTCATATCCAACCTTTGAAACATTCGTTGAAGGCAGTGATCTTGTAAAATCGACCTTCTTTAATAGATTGTTTGCTCTGTCTACACTGATAACATTTTTTACTAAAACAAGCTCCATTATTCCACTTGCCGCTGCATGGAGGTTTTCAAGATAAAATGGAATTGCTTCAAATAAATTCATCAAAAATATCGTAAAAATTGAATTTACATCCTCTTATTGATGATGAAACTCAAAAACACTCATCCCTGGCGCAAGAGTGGTACAAGTCGAAAAATACTGTTAGGAAAATTCAATGCAAGAAATTAGTCATTTTTCTGAAAATGAACTTACGATGCATTTGTAATCACTCCATATCTACTTCTGTAGTAGCCACCGTAGTATAAATGTTTATAGTTTGCCTCAGCAGAAGTGCTGTGAATATAAAATGGATTATGGATGGATGTATTGTAAATAATTTGTAGAAGCTTATTAAAAATTTCAAATGATGTTTAAAAATTATTTTCCATACATTTAAATGATTCTTGCATTTTTATATGAAAGAAATGTGTTTTAGTATGATCACTTTTCAATCAACATTTAACCAATTCAAAGCTAACAATGCCCAGTAATTTTGCTAACATGCTTATAAACTTTCTAAGTAAATCGCATCAGCAAATTCCTCTTTGAATATTTTAATTAAGTAATGTATTTAAATTTTTAAGATTTTTTTAGTATGACTCATACTCTGCATTAAGATAGTTCTGTTTGAAGAAAAACAAATTGGTTATAGGGCTGTTTTTTCAAAAAGTTGTTTTTGGCTACATGTTCTATATGTCTTTTAGTATCCATTTTGCTATGCATATGATGCATTCAATTTCCCATGAAATCATGTATTGCTCTGTTTCTTTTTAGATTGGTGTAAATGCGTATTCTTTTGCCATAACAAACAATGGCCATGTACTTTATCATCCTGAACTCCGGCCATTAGTAAGTAAATTAGTTATGTGACAACAATGTTAATTTAATGTGAACACTAATGTTAATGCAACACAGTGTGAATTTCGTATGATCTATATTTTAGATGTTATTTCCATTGATTTTCTTTTTAGTATTTAAAACATTTGGAAACATGTGCAACTCCTTCTTATTCATTATTTTCATATTATTACTTTTTTAACATCTTATTAGTTTAATTTAAAATATATGTTTTGATTTTTGTAAATAATATTGAATTTTTAAAAGTTGCATTATAGCTTAGAGCAGTGTTTCCCAAACTTTTGACATATGTGTACCCCTTCTATAATTTTCGTAGCGCTGAGTACCCCTCGTCACAAAAATGGATGTATTTTAATAACAATCAATAATAACAATGGTTTTTTTTCTTTTTTTTGTGATGTACACAAAATAATAAGAAAAGAGAAATAAAATTATTCATAATAAAAGTTATATTATAAATAACGTTTATTTGGATCAATGAGAAGGATGAAATTGTTTGTGCTGAGATAACAGATCGTCATAATTTGGTTCCCTGGTTGTTAATTTTAATCTGAGATGTGGTTCCACGTCCAATGGTCTGTTCCTTTTTTTCGACTTGATGTCTACAAATGCTGAAAAAACAACTTCACATAAATATGAAGTTGGAAACGGCAAGATGTATTTTAGAACTTCTTCTGTTAAAACCGGATACAAAAGTTGCATTTGTAACCAGAATTATGTTAAAATACTCTCCTTATATTTATTTTTCAAGAGTCCGTCTGAATTCAATTTCAACAATTGCTCTTCTTCTGGCATGGATGTTGTGTTAATGTTAAACGGATATCTTATCCATTCAACATTTTTGGTTAAATCAGGGAAATAGTTTTTCAAGCCCACTTGCAAACTCTCCAAATGCTGTGTTATGCATTTCAGAGTATCAGCATCAATTTTAGTAGTCGAACGTGTTATAAACTCATGAAGAGAGGGAAACGAGTCCACTTCTCCATTACCAACTGTCTTTTGCCATAACTTTAGTTTTGCGATTGCAGCGTTCACTTTATCTTGAACGTGAAACAATGGAATTTCTTTGCCTTGTAACAATAAGTTGAGGCAATTTAAAACAGAGAATATATCTGCTAAGTATGCTAGTTTACAAAGCTATTTCCAGTCATGTAAACAATTTCTCAAATCTATCATTAAGAAAACATTGAAGTTCATGTCTAAGTTCAAACAATCGATTTATAATTTTTCCTCGAGATAGCCAATGAACATCGGTACGATAAAGAAGCTGGGTATGATTACTTCGCATATTTGCGAAAAAAGTCGTGCATTCAAAAGACGTTTTTAATGTAGTTAACGATTTTCACGCTTTCATCCAGAACTTTCTGTAGATCAGCAAGCATCTTACGTGTTGCCAAATCCTCTGTGTACACAACAATGTGTGAATATGATATTGGGGGCAACATTTTGAATTCTTGAAACGAGTCCTTTATTAATTCTGACCATACTTTTTGCTCCATCTGTGCTTATTCCAACACATCTATTCCAATCAATTTTGTTCTCTTGCATAAATTTTTTCATAACATTAAATATATCTTCTCCTGTTGTGTGACCTAATAAAGGCTGGCAAAATAAAAATTTGTTGTGAATTTCTTGATTTTTTTTCGTATCTAGCAAATGCCATAAGATTTGCAAAATTTGCAATATCAGTGGACTCATCGACTTGCAATGCATAATAACGACTTTGAGAAATATATAATCAGTCCACCAAACTCCGGTGCAACACGTACCCCCACCAAACTCTTCCTGTACCCCTGGGGGTACGCGTACCACACTTTGGGAAACACTGGCTTAGAGTATGGAAAAAGTATTTTATGAATTCATCAAAAATACAGTTAAATTCTTTTGTTGATATTTAAATTGCTTTTTCACCTTGAAATAATCATGCACATTAAAAATGGAAATTAGCTATTACTTTTTACTTTATGTGACATGCTTTTCTGATTTGCTACATTTAATCTTTAAATTGCAATAACTTTGGTTATGAAATTAATATGAGTCAACATAATCTAATATTACTTTTCATTAAGGAATGGTCTTACATTAGATTTTCTTTCAGAAATAAATCTATTTTCATTAATTCAAATGTTTACAAAAGTAGTTTAGTCTATCTTATTGTTGTCTATTTTAGTTTCAAGAACTATTAAAACCTGGGTATCGTAATGTTGATCTGACAGAAGTTGAATTGGTTGATACGAACTCTGGTTTATATGTAAGTATTGTTCATGGTTTTTTTTTTCTTTTGTTGGTATTTTACACTTGTGTAAATACTTTGCACTACTTAAAAATAAACCATAGTTCCGAGATTAAAGAAAATTGCAAACTACATTTCATGGTTTAACCTTTTGAGATATAACTGGAAGGATTCTTTCTTGATTGATAGTTATTCTTATAACTTTCAAGGTACAACTGTTATAAAAGTCGTAGTCCAAATTCTATCTTGGCGAGATTTTTATAACTTTCAAGATATAACTGCTGTGCCTGCAGTAGTCAAAAGGTTAAAGAGTGACTTTTCTTAATGTTTTTTATTATTTTGTTACAATTACACTGACATTTAATACATAATTATCATTAAAAGTTTCGATTGATTTTAACAAGCTAAATTTTATAATCAGTTTTACTTGAAACATCACCTGGATTTTTCAGTTTTTTTTATTTCCTCACTTTGCTTATAAATAGTCAAATCATACGTTTTGAAAAATGAATTATACATGTAAGTAGGTGTCTCTTCGAATAAGCATTTAAACTTTTGATTTAATAAGCTACAATATATAACAAAATAAAAAATGTATAAATGTTTTTTTTCTTTAACACTGATTCAGTATTAGTTGCATAAAATAAATAATTCACCAACCTATAGCATCCTATTCCTAGGATGTTTAAAAAAAATTGAGGGTCCCCTGTTTTAAACATTCTTTTTCACTGTAGTATATTCCATTATACCCCAGATGATATTCAAATATCAAAGAAAAATCTTATGGCTACAATTGTTCAGTATTCTGCCAGCTCATGCCATGAAAAAAAGTCATAGGCATTATATAATATTTAAGCTCCTAAGTTTTATGAACAGGTATTTTACCCTTCAAAGTGTACACACCTAGCCCTACTGGACTTTTACATGCGGACTGTCTGGATCTAGAGTATTCTATCTAAGTTTGTTATGAAACCTGAAAGCTATTTGGTTTGAGAAGCACTGGTGCTTCCTGTAAAAAATGTTGCTATTTCAAATGTATATTTGTATTCTTCATTTTATTGAATGGCCATTGAATTCGGGGTATACAAATCCAACCACTTGCACGTGTGTCCGGTCAATGCTGCTGTGATATATAGCTAGAAGCTGTGTCTTCCATGAATATTAGGCCGACCAAACGGTATAGTGGTTAAGGTGTTAGCCTCTAGATCGGAAGGTTCCTGGTTCGAATCCGGGTCCGGGCATGGATGTTTGTAAGCGTATGGTGTAGAGGCGGCTGGTGCACCTTAAATCTGTCGTGGCCGAAAGTCCTCACGTTGGGTTGGCGTGGAAGTTTGGAGAGTGGGGTGCCAGCTCAGGTGTTGCTTCGTCATCTGACCGTGGTTCAAAATTACGAGGTGTTGTCCTCGGATCTTTCCCTTAAGGGACTGATCCCGGACCGTCGTCAATAGCCCGTTGTGTTGCTCTAGTACGACGTTAACTAAAAATTACCATTACCATCCATGAATATTAATTAAATAATGGGTCAAGCACTCAATTTAGATGTATCTGATCCCTGGAATATTGCAGATACCTGTGAATGGGTATTAGGTTTCTGGAACTGGGATTTTCTCTTTTTTTACAAGTTCAAGAGGGTTCCGAGAATATGCAAATTGACAGTCCTTGATTGTGAAATTGAATGTATATCATCTTTCTACTTTGAATAAATTTTAAACAGATTTAGTAAATAAAAATTGTTACAACAGTTACTTTAGTTGAAGTTGATGTGCATAAGAGTACTTTCTCTATATGTAAATAATAAAATATCTTGAATCATAACAAGATCTTTTCATTTCTCTCATATACAGGAATTTGATGAAGCACTACTGACAGTAAGTGAATGTTTTCTCAATTCATGTTATGTGCTTTTGTTTATCAGTTATTTTAATTAATTTAATATCTTAATTTTAAGTTGCATATTAATTTTCCCTAATTTTGTTCTTGCAGATTAGGAAAAATATGGTGGATAGACGGATTGGATGGGGGAAAATGTCTGTAAAAATACCCATCGATAATTTTGTAAGCATATATTCATTCTTTGCTATTTTATAAATTTTTTCTATTTTATTTTAAAGTTCAACATGCTTGCATTTTTTTTCTAAATAATTTGCTTTTTTTTAGAAAAGAATTGTTACTCGAAATAATTCATATTATTATGGACCCATTGATGCCACTCCATTTTCGTAAGTGAAAGTCTTCTAATAAATCTATTAACTAACATTTAGAAATGATGTTACATGTTCAGACATTTTCCTCTGTGTGTACTTTATGCAGGTGTAAAGAAGACAATATCCACAGACACTATTCATATACAAAACTTAGCAATCTAGAACTTTGCATAAATAGTTTGAGTGAAATAATCCATATTTTACCTTTAAAATATGAGATTGCTGTAAAATTGAAATTATAATATATCAGTATGTATTATGTTTTAGTCAAAATCCTTGAAAATTATTTTTAAAAACCAAAAATAAATCTCTTTAAAGAATACTGTTTTACTTTTGCAAAAATTAGAATGTTTCCATGAATTGTGTGGAGAAATATCAAATGTGCTTGGTTTGTATTGTAATAAATATATTGATTATTATGTAATGTTCATAATTTCTGTGATATATCCAACAGCTCACTATATGGACAGAATATCTAGAAAAAATATTTAAACTTTTTATTCTAAAAAATCTGATTTGGGACTGAAACTTTATTTACATCATTTTAATCTATTTTGGTTTAGTTATTATTTCTGATTATTACTTTTATTTGTGAATTTGTATTGAGTAATAGTATTGAAAATTTTCTCAAGTATTATGATATCAAATACTCTAACTCGCCTTCCTGAACCATCCAAAAGAATGGATTTATATCACCAATTTAATAGTATGTAATCAAGACCTGTCATTCAATACAATTTTTTAGAAACACTAGAACCTTGATTATCCAAGTCCCAATCAACCAAGTGTTCGTGTAATTCTAGCCAAATTTGATACAAAGTTTTCTTGCTTTATAAATCTTTCAATAGCAATGTAGTAACATGTAGTACAGTAATGTTTTCTGTATTTCGTATATGCTGTTTTTTTATTATATCTGCATCGTCTAACTTTCTGGTTATATGAGGTGGCCTCTGTCCACATTACCTAGGTTCTACTTTGCTTCAATCTGTTTCCAAGGAACTGTTGTCAAAAAGATCACCAAAAATGTTAGCATACATAGACATAAAGCACCTTTTTCTACGAATGGGTTCCAGTACACTACATTTATTGACCAACCGGTCTAGAGGTTAAGGTGTTGGACTCTTAATCGGAAGGTCCCTGGTTCGAATCCGAGGTCAGGGCATGGATGTAATTGTGGTGACCTCTGTTAGGGGTAATGATGGCCGACCAATCGATGCTCTGTACACAAATGACCATCGCTTAAGCAGCAGTGACCAAAGGCATTAGGATAATGTCCTTCTCCACCTGCTGCATTGGAAAAAAAAATTATTTTAATAAACTCTAAAGTCTATTTAAAAAAATTGTATTTACTATTTTTAGATTTATTTTATCTAAATGGCCAATTTCAAATTAAATTTACATTTTCTTTCTATAGACTGGCAGTGTCTCTTCCTGAGCCATATGGACATTATCGTGTTGTTGGCCAGGTTGAAGTGAAAAGGAGAGAGGAAGACTGTAAGTGCTTTTAAATTTTTCATTTTAATAGCTTTAATAAATTTTATTATTCTATATTTGAGGCTCTTTTTTTTTTTTTTTTTTTGAGTAGCACATACAAAAATGATGCATAGTTTTATTAGAATATTTGCTCTGACTAGATTAAAGTATAGTAATCTTTTGAATCAATATTAAAAAATTGCTGCACTAAATATCATTGAATATCATTTATCCGTATGCATTAGATAGGGATGTCATCAGGGTCTCTGAGGGGTCGTGGTAGCTCAGTTTGTTGGTTCATTGACTAGCCCTGCAATTTATAGGTTTGATTTTTGTCTGGGTGTATTTCGCTCTTCTGCGTGAGTAAAACTTTCTTTGTATGTGTACGTCTATTACTTGACATTGTCTATATTGTGTTTGGCTCAGCATGGCCAAATATGGCCCTTGAGCCATAAAATTCAACCTACCTATGAGGGGAGCATAGCCATTTGGCAAAGGGCATCCTCAAATTTGCATTTTTGATGTTAGCTCTTTGGATAGTTTTAGTTTTTATTTTAAAAGCAGCCTAAAATACCCTCTTGACCTCCTTGAAGACCTGGATGTCATCTTTTCAAACAATGTAATTTTTACTAGATTTTGTATATATATTTGGTGTTCTTAGCAGAATTACCATCATTGGGCTATTTCAGATCGCATGTGTTGTCTGTAACTAGCTTCTAGATAACTATTTTTTATAAGGTGTCTTATTTTCTAAAAGTTTTCCAGTCTAACTATAGTCAAAATTATTTTCTGGAGAGAAAACAGATAGGAGCTTGATACCTTACTCAAGAACTAGAAACCTTTTCCATCCCAGTATATGGTTTACTTTATATTTTGAATATTAAATTGTATATTAAATTGTTTAAGTAACTTATTTAAAATACTTTCCTTAACTAAAATGGATAAATAATACTTACTGGTATATATGTTTAATTTTAATCTTATCATTTATATCTTATAGGGTTAGAGTACTTTCGAGGTGAAACTTGGAGAGTTCATCCTAATTGGTAAGTTTACAATGTTACATTGAAAATTTTGTTCCTTTTTTATTACATGCATTATTTATAGTGATGCATAAAAAACATTCATTTACAAAAAAGATGTTTGTTTTTGTTAGGGTGTATTGTGAAAATTTGCAGAAAAAAGATGATGGATATACTTCTGCTGAAGAAAATATCAGAGTATTTCTAGCAGATTCTCTCTCCACCCAAAACTTTAGGTGGCGTACAAGTAGCACTCGCCCACCTATATTTGATAAGCCAATATGTGAGTATTTAATTTAAGTAATATTTTCTATCCTTCCCTAATAAATATTGCTTTCAGGTAATGCTTAACTAAATTTAAATTCAGAAAAATTCCATGCAACTATTCTTTTATCATGTTAATGTACAAATAATTTAAAGAATTTAAAAAACATTGGATTGACTTTAGTTAGTTTTGACAATTTGCTCTCTTACTCCCTTATTACCATGAGATTTTGTTATGCAAAATATTTCTTGTAATCAACACATCCCAAATAAATGCATGGTTTAGAACAGTTTTTACCACCTTGTACCAGGCCCTGGAATCAATTGTGGCATCCCATGATAGGTACTCATGGAATTTGTCATTGTTTTGTTTCATGAAAAAAATATTTTTAGTTCAAATATTCTAAAGAGCATAATCGAATTTCTCGAAAAGCTTAGATCCAGAACACATAAATAACATCAATGTAATAAATATCAATGACCAATCAGCAAGGAAATTTAAAGAGAATTTTTCCACTAATTAAAAATCAAGGCAGTCCACTCCCCTCTGTTCAGTTATCAAATATTTTTCTGAATACTGTTTCCTCGCACGTTTGTATTGCTGTGTGTAAATACTTGACCAACAAAATGTGTTCTTTTAAAAGTAATAGGCCTACATATTTATATTTGAGTAAGAGACACACAATACTTAATTTTGTGTTGAGAAATCTCATATTGAAGGTGAGGTGTTGCAACAAATATTTTTTGGTGATTGGATGAGGTATGTCAATGAAGATATGTACAATTTAGTTTAATGTTAGCCTGAGAAAACTATATTGCACTACAAGATTTCATGAACTAATTTAAATGTATTTTTATACTGGTCAACATGCTACACTCTGTATAAATGTCTTAATATGCTTTATGATTATTCTATAATAAATACTTCGTTAGTTTAACATGTGAAGCTAAAAAGATTTGAAAGATATTAATGAATAATTTGTTAGGATCAAACCCCTTACCTTATAAAAAGTTATTTACTAGACTGGTCTGAAAGGTTGAGAACCATTGACCTTTAGCACACTGAGGTGGGTATACGTACTTAATTTAGATTGACCTTCATCAATGTGATGCAATGGGATGGTACCTCCTTGCATGCCTCTCAGCCTGCACTTTTAATGTCAACATACCAATATGTATGTTGGTATGTACTCTAGACAGTACTGGTATGTACTTTAGATCAAAAATAAACAAATTTCTCTGGTTGTCCCACTTTCAAGTGTTAACTATTAGCACTTATATAGCAAAAAAAGTATCTAGAGACAGACAAACCAAGCCCAATAGTGCTTGGTGGTCTGACAGGAAATGGTGTTTTTACGATTGTATGCCATTGTTGCTCATTGAACAAGTACTGAATTTGTATGAGTTACATTTATACTTTCTTGTTTTTTAATTCTTATAATTTGTATGAGTTTCCTAGTGGTTAAGGTGTTGGCCTCTGGATCGGAAGGTTCCTGGTTTGATTCCCGGGTCAGGGCATGGATGTAAACTGTGCTGTCCTTTGTTAGGGGCAATGATAGCCGCCCGTTGGGTGTTCTTTCACAAGTGGCCATCACTTCTGGCCTTGTAATAATCCACAGATTACTACAAGGCCGATTGAGTTCATATGTGCCTGCCATTGTAAAAAAATCCTATAGCCACATCCACCCTAAAATGTAATGTAAATTATATACCAGTGTGAAAAATTAGGTATTTAATTAATATGTAACAAACAAAAAAATTAATTTTAAGTGATACATTTTATTTGGTAACTTTCCATTTTGAAATAAATATCAGTAAAAACTATTTTAACAACATTGAAAATCAAGTTATTGAATTAGTCCTATAATTATTGATTTTTAGTTAATTCAATTAACTCCTTTCAGGTGAGAAAGATCTTATACAGAGTCTTGTTTTTGATGCCAAAGCCACTTCAGTTGATTATGAGGAATGCTTTGAGAACAAAAACAATAATGAGTAAGTTCCATTTTTCTCTATTCTAGGTCGTTTAAATTTCGGTGGAGAATTTTTGTATTGCCTTTTAAATATTTATTCAACACCTTTTTTGTTATTCAATCAATACTAAATTTAACTGATAACATTAGAAGTTGAGGGGCATCTTAAAAATTTACATTAGAACAAAATTTATTAATATTTTTATGATGCAAATTAAGTTATAAAATACTATTACAGTAAAAAAATAAAACATATTTTTAGAGAACATGACTGGCCAAGAAAAATATGAATCAAGATTCATTTTATGGATATTTAGATAAACTCTTACAAAAGCTTTTTGTATAAATTGTATATTTATTGAGACAAGTGTTTTTATTTCCCAATTTTAATTCAAATGGATAGCCCCTAACTTTGTATATTTAAAGGACAGATATTTTTGTAGTCTGTTATACTTCCAAGTTTTAGTGTTTAAAATGTTAAATCATCTCATTAGTTTTTACTTTTAATTGCCGTTATAAACTTTGTGTTTCGAAACTTTCAAATTTCTGATGGAAGTTATTTTAAATATTACAAAATTACACTAAAATAGGAATCGTGTGTGCAAAAAAAGTGTTTTGCATCTGAGAAACTTTATATAATCCAAAACGATTTCCAGCCATGTTAGCATTTTCCAAATTGAGACATGCATGATTATCAAGTAACAAGTGATGCAATTCAGGAGTAAAAGTCTGTTGTAATTTCATCTTCTATAATATTCTAATCATTTAAAATTTTAAAAATTAATTCTTCAAATTTCTCTTTAACGAAAATTTTTTTAATTTTTATTTTCCAATTTCCTTTATAATTTGTCTGATATACGATTGATCCTACTTGGAAAGCAATGCGTAAATCAACAATGACTTACCATTGGGTAAAAAAGAATTTGGCAACATGCATATCCATTGTTACAGTTGAAAAACGTGTATAGTAAGTATCAACATCTAGGATTAAATTGGTTAAACATTGCTTGAAAGTGATCAGAAAATCACTTTGTCATAGAAAAATACAAATCAGGAAAAAAATAAATGAGTGGAAAATAATTTTTTAAACTATATTTTGACTATAGATTTTACATTTTACTTTGGATGAATACTAATGCTTGCTTTATCCATCTATAAAATTCATTCTCATACATCACAGTATAGTATAAGACGAAGCTACAAAAAGGTCATAGTATGATGGTTATTATATAAAAGTCATTTGGAGTTATCGTGAATGCCTTTCAGTTCATTACCTGTGAAAAGGTCAAACTTATAGCATATTATTGCTGTCAGTTTTCCTATCTCTATAGTTTGACTTGTAACACTCTAGAATGAGTAGTTCACTATTTCTATGTTTCACCATAAATATAAAAGGCTGACAAATCATATCCGATATTAATAGTAAATTTCTTTTTAAGCAAATGCATTTTTTTTAAAATCCATTTTGCATGTGAAATAACAGCTTGTTTCAAAATTAACTGTCTTGAGTACAGACGTAATAAAGTTCATCGATTACAGTTTTCCAAAATGTGGAAGGTCAAATTTAAAACGTTTTTTAAAAAAAAAAGAAAATCAATATTTTTAATGAATGCTTGAGACAGCAAAGTTGCATAAGATTAGCTTCAACTTGTAAAGTAACCTTGATCTTCTGTCACTTTTGACACAAATTTGTATATCCTAGTTAAAAAAATTTTAAACCGTGAAATTATTCCAAGATCAGCAACATTTTGTTTAAAATTTTCTTTACTCAAACAGGCATGTAGTTTTAAATTGATTCCTTGTGGCATTTTGTTTTGTCAATTCAGAGATCCTGTATCTCAATGGAAAGTGAGCTTATTTAAAATGATAGATCTTTTTTAACTCTAGAGTGGTTTTCAATACTTTACAATAATATGATTTGAAACTTGAAAAACAAATGCAAGGTTTACTGATATTTTAATTACCCTGTAATGGAATCCTATATCAAAATTTTTTAAAAAAAATCTTTGAATTACAACATGTGGTTGCACATTTTATTTTAATGTTAACTGTTTTATTTTAAAATAACTTTACTGTAGCATTTCTCTCTTTTTTAAAAGTAAGACATTATCATCTTATTTTAAAGAGTGTTTTGTTTTGTATGCTTGATTTATTTTTCAAAGCGGATTTTTACAAATCATTATGTATTCCATAAATGACTTTTATGGAAAGTTAAATGAAATATGCACCTACCACCAAGTATTGAACCCATTGTCTTACCCCAGCCAAAGCTAACTCCCAAGTAATTTATTTACACTACACACAACATTGGAACACACAAGTGATAGAAATGTTCAAAAATGACAGCATCAATTCCATCTTAACTCAGATACATAAACTCATAGTTCTAAATAAAGAGGAGAAACATAGATTTTGGCATTACCAGTTACCAAGTAGTAAAATAGCATTTTGTTATCAGTGGATTTTCCAATGCGCTTTTCCTACTAAATAGACTCGTTTCCTAACAAGATGCAAGTTTTAATCATTTCATACTATTAGTCAAAAATATTTATAATTTTTTATAGTTTGGAAAGAAAACATGAATTCAGATATAAATATTATAATTGAAATTCTTTAAATATAAATGTTTGAAAAATGTTACTTTGGTTGGGGTATTTCGATTGCTTTTCCAGCAATACTGGGGTAAAACAATTTGAGTTGCATACTACAATCATAATAATCAATGCTATTCCTATGGTGATTTTGAATTATTTTTTAGCCTCCTTTACACACCTAGGACATGTAGAATAAGGGTTTAATATATTGTTCACACACAAGTTACTCAGAACAATTTTTCCAAATTTGATGTGAATTAGTCAATCAAATTTGTATATAAATAAAAAATGTATTGTGAGCAGTTTTAAAGAAAGTGATACTATTTTAGGTTTTAAATTGCTTTATTAAGTATTTCTTTATTCAAGCTTATATTAATTGTAAGTATTAAAACACCTATCATAACTCATTTCTTTGAGTGTTTATTTGAATTTTCAGATATTGGTAAACTTAGCGATACATAAGATCTAAGCTTAGTTATTGAATTTTCATTTTTAATTCAGGTATCATTTTTACTCAAATGTACTGGGTCTAAACATTGCTTATAGTATGTGTTTGAATAAAATACATTATTTGTTGATGCTCATAAAGTGATATACACTACACTACAATAATGGACCGGACATCAGCGGATTTGCATAACATCCGACTACTTGTTTGGGGGTATTTTTTGTGGTAGGGCCTGAGACCTTTGCATGTTGTTCCTGGTCAATTGAATGCTGATGCCTACATGAACATTTTGGACAGTCAGGTTCATCCTATGCTCTCGCAATTTTATGGAATGGATGAATGTTACTTCCAGGATGACAATGCTCCATGTCATGTTGCAGCCTCTGTCAAGCAGTGGTATCACTGTATGAATGTAAAACGTTTTCTCTGGCCTGCTCTGAGTCCTGACTTAAAATCCATAGAATATTTGTGGGACGAGTTAGAGCGACGCTTATGAACCAGGGAACCACATCCGACATGTACAGCTAAGCTGGCGACATTCTTGCAGCAGGAATGGACACAAATACCCATAGATGTGTATCAAAACCTTGTTGAAAGTATGCCCAGATGCCCTGCTAGCGCGATTGCATCTCGTGTGTGACCATCCCCCTATTAAAGCATGTATTTTTTCCCTTATACCATTACATCTTGCTGTTTGGTCCATTATTGTAGGGTAGTATATGTTTAACTGATATCCAATGATTTTATTTGTCTTTCAGACCCTTTTTTTCACCTTATAAAACGCAATTTATTTCGTCTTTGAGCCCTTCTTATTTCATTCCATTTTGTTTAATGTTCCCTTCCTCTAAAAAAATTGAAATTGTTTTTACGCAGAGGATTCTAATAAAAAATACGATATTGATAGCTGGTTCGAGTACTTAATGATTCATAGCATTGAACTTGTCATCAATAGAATGGGTTGAACAATAATTTTGGATACATAAAACTGATGCTGCCACATGCATTGTGTACCCCTAGCATACTGCGATTTCTCTCAAGGTTGACAGATCCTAGCAATATTTAATGCTAAATATTTATTAACTATGCAATCGCCATGTGTTTAACGTATCAACAATTACAATAGTTATATCATCATACCTAACATGGATGCTAGCATTTTGTCATTTTTTGAGGACATGCTCATTCTAGTCCTATGTATAGCAAATATCTAGGTCGAAAGAATCCTCTTAAACCACCTCAAACTAAGCTCAGAAATAAATAAATTACAACTACAAGAATTGTATTGGCTAATTTGATTATCACGTGAATGCTGATTTTGTTTGATTGGATAGAGCTCATCTGGCTCTCAACTTGAGAGGTCACAAATCACCATATTTTGAGGTTACCGGGTGTTTTAAAATGGACACCTGTAAACGCTTGACCAGATTTATACTTTTATTACCCACTTAATGGTTCGTAATATCCGCCACAGTGCTTCATTTTTGGGCACAGTTTTAATAAAATTTCTAATCTATTGATTGATTTTTGTCAAAAATACACAGATACTGATATTACTCTCCCATTAACAGTAGGAATACTTTTTATTTGTGATAGCACTATCCTCAATTCTAATCATTTTTTCATATATCATATTAATAATATTATTTACATAAAACATCAGAATGGGTGCATTTATAAAGGTCATTAAAATTTTAAATGGTTTCAGAGTACCCCCAGTGCATTTATGATGGAGGCTATTTTTGTGTATATCGTTGGCTAATTAATTGATTTTTGTATCTAACTTTATAACTAACCTTCCCTTTATCATTTATTGCTAAGCCCGGTAGTTCTCCTGATGTCTTTGTTACCAAGGTAAAGTGTGTAATTGAGTTAATCTGTAACTCAAAGCTCAATGGCAGCAACTAGATTAGAATTGCATTGATTGTTGCATTAAGTTGTTTGACTTCAGTATACATGCTTGCAAATAATAATATAAAATATGCAGAAAATATGATATTTTTTTTTTTTTTTTTTTTGCGGTAGTTGATTGATTTGAAGCAAATAAAATATTTAATTTTTTCTGTTTTCTTATGAAAACTTAAAGATTTTCCTGTTACTTGTTTGTATTCAATAATTTGTGAAAAATTTTCATTCTTATGTAATCATTTTGTTATAAATATTTTCTGTATGTTTCTTATTATTTTTTCAAATATTTTCTGTATGTTTACCATTATTATTTCAAAACACATTTAAATACCAAAATCAAACTACATAGATTCATTAGTTCAATTTTTTCAATGATTATATATAATAATATATAAATATGATTGTGATAAAATAATTGGTGGTCAAAATGTGAGTGTGGAGAATTTTTTCACATTATGTAAATGTTTCCTTAAATTTTGTATATGCCTTAGCTGTCAAAATTTTTTCTATATGTGTGGTTCTAAGTATTTTTTAAAAATGAATGATTTGTTTTCTTAAATGGTATAATGTTTTACCAAGCAAGTCTAGTTTTTAACATAATCCATCCTCAAGTTCTTTGAGCTGCTCTGTACAGTTGTTTATAGACCCTTTTTTAATTTTGATCTTACCAATCTTTTTTATTGTACTACATTTGATCAACTCTAAAAAATAAAAGTACCTTTTTAAAACATGCAGCTTTACTTTTGTATTTTGTCATAGCTTCATTAATAGTTGTGATCTAGTTTCTTCAACACTGTACATCAGTTTAATTAAATAGAATGTATATTAACAAATGAACCTGGTATCTTGTAAAACTATAGCAAGATATTCGTGATTTCTATCTATTAAATTAAAAGCTTAATTTTTGCACATGGGTAAAAAAAAGTTATTTAAATTAAAAATTAATGCTAAAAAGTTTGAAAAGTTTATCTCTGTTTTAAACAGATAAATGAAATAGCATCATTGAAAACATACTATTAATAACAAATCAATAGTTTTGGGTTTTTACCTAGCAGTCAGGATAATTGTTTAGCTTATAACATTAAAATCCTATGCAATATAGCCTATTACATTCACAATTATTTAAAATCAAATCCCTATCACTTAATCAAAAGTGGAAATGATGAAAATTATTAAGTGTTACTTTATTAATTCATTGTGTACTCTAATTTGAATGCTTTTACCATTGCTGAAAGGTAATACTTTTTCATATATATGTATATGACAACTTTTATTTCAGGAATATGGTAAGTAGTAGTTTGGTTTTGTGTTCATCTTTTTATTTTGTATTGTTCTTGACTTTACTTTTTGTAACTATTTGCTAGATATTGTATGAGTATTATTTAAAAGATAACTGATCAATAGTGGGTTATATAATATTCCCATATATAATTAATGTACATTTTATTAAACAAAAGTAATATGAAATATTTCCCTGTAAATACTAATGTAACCACAAGATGACAAATCTAACTTGTACCAAATTTAAATCGAGTGACATCACACGGATCGTTGTCTGATGAAGTATCTCATGGTTGTGTACCAATGAATGAGTTTCAGACATGTCATACACCAAAATTTCTTAAGTACTAAATGTACCACAAAGTGTCATCTCCAAATTATAAAAAATATTTGACACAGGAGAGTTTCTGCAAATTATTATATTTATTATGCAAACGATCCGAGAATATTCCAAGGTTTGTCAGACGTTTTAAAAAATTTTTGGTTTCTCCCTAAATCAACAAGATTCACAGCCTTTTAGCTGATTGATGATATTTATTTATTTCAGGACATTAATTATACACCATTTCTCTCAGGTAATTTGCTGCTTTGCTTAGAGCCATCTCAGGAGCTATAGTTTAGTGTCAACCTATTTACGAAAGTTCACAACATCTGGTCTTTGTGGTTTGCATTCCATGTGTTCATATCAATAACAAGGTTCTTAAACTGAAGTACATTGGACATTGGTTTAATTTCACTTGAATTACTCAGGGCTAAAATGGCTGTTTGATTTAAATGGTGCTGTTGTCAGAGGGGTATTTAAATAAGACAACTCAGGTTGACATATTTACATATTTTTTTGATAAATTTTTAAAGTTATTTTCTCAAAATAATTACATCTTTTTTTAATTAGTCTCGTGAATTGTTCTTATCTTTTTTTCTTCAATTTTAAAAGACATACAAATATCTTTTTCATACTTTCTATAATATAGAATAAATATTCTTCACAGTTTATCAGAACTCTTAGCATATATTCAGTTGTATATCACAAAGCATTTGGGAAAAAACAAAGGAGAAAATTCTTCTTGTCAAACTAAACTTTCTAAACATGTTTTTCAAGAAATATACCCTTCATCCAAAGAAAAGTCTCACTGGACTTTGTCAGTCAAAAGATCACCACATTTTAGTAGGAAAGTTTTAAAACTCATATGTATCTTGAAAATTTTCACTTGTAAGCCACTGAATTTATGTATTTAGCATAATAGTATTGTTCAGTCTTTTTCAATTGCTATATTGCATGTTTAGTGGATAAATGAAAAGTATGTTTTATTTACCTTTTCATGTGTTATCAATATTTCAATTTGATGTACAGTTGCAGGAGAGAAAAAAACGAACCACAACCTTTATTTCGATCACTATTCATACTAAAGCAAATTCAAAGGTATCATTTAATAGGGAATAACTTCCTCTACAAATTCAAATCCAAAAACGTTGCATAAGAGGACGTCTTTGTATCAAATTTTGCACCAACAAATTTCTAATGTAAGTTTTGATGAATTTTCATAATTGATGCCATAATCAAATTCTGCATAGCTAAATTAGTCTAAATATAAAATTTCATGACTTTAACAATGACTATCTCGGAATATATTGATAGTAAAGTTAGTTTCAATTTTAGGGATCATCTTCACATAGAAAGACACTATTCGTAGATCAAGATTAATTGTAGTTATCGTTACCCGAATTTCAAATTTAAACACAGTTTCAAACATATTTTCCAGAAATCAGAGAATTATTATATTTATTATACAAACAATCTAAGAATTATCCAAGATTTGTCAGATGTTTTATAAACTTTTGGTTTCTCCTTAAAATCGTAATAATTAGGAAAATTTAATGTAGCTCAAAAACTAATTATCGGAAAGCTGAAATTTCTCATGGCCTAACTAGAAGTCCTTCTGAATCGATTCCCATCAAAATATAAGAAGGTTCCAATTCATAATTTTTTTCAAACATTAATTTAATAATTATTATTGCATACTAAAGACTTTTTAAATACTAGGTGGATTGTGTTTGGGTTGTTTAACGATAACAGGGATAAGCTATAAAAATATTATTTAGGAAGGTCTTAAGATTATTAGAAAGTCTTAAGAAACTGGTTTAACATTAGGAGCTCCAATCTTTATGCCCTCATAACTTTGAAATGGTAAGACCTAATGACATGAAATTTGGTATCTAAAGTTACATTTTGATAAAGATTTGAAATAGGAAATTATGAAGTTTGTGCTCAATTTAATATAAAGACTGCCTCTTATGCAAATTTTATGAATTTGGATTTATAGATGATGTGAGTTCCTGCTAAACACCATCTTGGAATTTTCTCTTCTGTTGAAATTGCTCGAATGAAGAGAAGTGGTTCAGGGTTTTTTCCGCGACTGTACATTTAGGTTTGATGATGATTATTTGCAAATCAGTGCAATAGAAGTTTTTGTGTAAAAAATATGAATTTGTTTCACATGCTCTGCATTTTGTTCCCATATGGTTGGAAATCATACATTTTGTATCTTCTAAATTAGTTTTTACTTTTATAATCCTATTTTTATGTAGTGTGATAAAGGAAACATTTGCATAAGACCACACTCATGTATCATTTTTTAAATAACAAAGTTATTTTGTGTTTATATAATAATATTGTATGATAATATCTTAGTTTGCTGTTTTAGAAACAAATTTGTGCAGATGTTTGGAATTACTGTGACATTTGTAGCTACTCGTAGTGGTCTTCTACGATACATTGACCATCGTCCTGCTTCTGACAAGCTGAACACTACTGAAAAGTGAGATTTTTAATCCTTTATGTCATCCATTAGTGATTCATTTAGATACTTTAATTATTATAGCTGATAGCAATTTTCTTTATGTTGCAGAGTTAATCGCTCTCATATTTAAAGAAATTTGTTCTGGAATTAGTCTACCAAATGTAAAAATTTAGATACATTTTAATTGTAATATCACATGTTTTTTCTTTTAATTTTGAATTCAGTTTTTTTTTAAATTATTTCTTGTATGTTTTTATACTTTAGTACACATTTTGAATTTAAAATGTTAAAATATGGTTATAAAATCAAGCACTTTAACTTAAAGTTTATTCATTTATTTATATTTTAAAGTATAACAAGAATATTGTTGGATTTCCACTGAAATAATTGGTTTCCTTTTAGACCAATATTTGAGTCATACACAAAAGCTACAGAAGAAGAATATTACAAAAGGGCAGTCGATTTCTACAACATAAATAGTTCTGCCTTTGTGTTTTCTGTTCCATTTGATGCTGGTAAGCATTTCTTATGTTTTTTAAGTTGTGTATTCTATTCCTTTTTATTGTGTATCTTATTACAATTATTTTATATAATTTAATTTATAATGTGTTTCATTTACAATCATATTTGTAAAAATGTATTAAAATTTAGCTTTTGATTTCGGAACATTGGAATTTTTCCAAAAGAGCTGAATAGTTCCTACTTTCAGTTGGAATATCTCACTTTAATTTATGTAAGGATTAGCTAATGACTTTAGATCAAAGCTATATCTCTTTTGTATACCAGGTGTCAATAAGCAAATAACATAAGTCAAAGGCTACAACACTGAAAACTATTTATTTAAACCACACACTTACCAGATAAATTAGTAACAGTTAAAATTTAATAAAAGGGTAGACTTGTGCTGTGGTTTTGGGCACCTTTAGCCAAACAGCTACATTTGAAAAAAAAAATAAGTAAAAGATCAAATTACAGTTTGACTTTAATTAAATGCAAATGGATGTATAATATACATTTAAAATATGACGGCTCCAACAAAAACACAAAATTAAACAATTTGTTAAGCTTTTGTAAAGTTTTACAAACAAGATAAAACATTTCCTGGAAGTAGGGGAAATATGATGGCATGCACTAAAAGAAGTCTCCTCTTCCAAAAACAAACATCATTGGATGTTTACTGGGTTGAATGTATCCTGTTGAGTGCATGAGCCATCTTACTTTCAAGAAACGAGCTCTGCATCTGGAAAGACCACAAAACTCAGTCGCCTATGTCTCTGCATGGACAGCCTGAAGTCATTTGCATGCTAAGGCCTTCCACTGAGCATGAGGTTGAAGTCATTCAAACGCCTTTGGGCATCCCACAATTCCTGCTGAATTGTCCATTATCTGTTAGTTGGGAAGTGATCAAGGTCTGTGGACAAGCAGGGTTCCCAAAGCGAGCAGTCAAACTGTTCTCCAGATTCTTGGGACAAATTCTTCGTATTAAAGTAGCAAAATGTTCCGAGAGCCCTCTCTGGAATGTATCCCGAAAGGTCTGCCATCGGTACAAATTTCACCATGGAGCCTTCACTCGGATAGATGACAATGTTTGACAGATACAACTGCAACGAAGCTAGGATACGGCATCTTGGAAATGTGTTTTACGATATTGTTAGCGACCTGTGTGTGCGTGTTTTCACAAATTCTTGTGAGAAAAAATCTTGCAAAAATCAGCTGTCCAGATTGTTATTTTCACACTTGAACACCCAATACGAATGAAAGGCGTTGACACTCTTAAAAAGAACACCTGATGTGTCTATTGTGACAACACCAGTCCGCAAAAGCATAATGGCTGCAGAGGCCCCTCGTGTACCCACATGTTTGGTTGAGGCAAGGACCAAAAAGGCTACAATAACTGACAGTTTTTATACTCAATCTCTTTTAAGCAGAATAGCTAAAATATACAATCCCCATTCAATACAAACCTCCGCAAAAATGTAAGATTCTCCAGTGATCAGTCTTTAAAGACCCTCATTCCCCAAATGGTCAAAAGAGCCTATTGGGACAAAAATATCTCAAAAGTGCGAAAATAATGAGATGTCAAGGTCAAGAGGTCAAATCTCCACCACTAGATGCAGTTCAATGTGAAATTCCTTTGAACGCTTTTCTTATGGTCTAATAGAGAAAGGTGTTGGGATTTATGTGCTGTATACAAAAATTATACATCTCAGTTCCTCTTATAAAAAATAGAACAAGTATAAAATACATATTACTATAGTAAAGAAATGGGGAAATTGCCCTCTCTATTTACTAAGCAATTGAATAAATGAAAAAGCTAAAAACTTAAAAGTATGATTACATCCTAATAAATCAGCTCAACAGTTACAAAACATAAAAGAAGTCATATAATCTAGCAAAACATGAAGTTGTGAACCAGTTTTGCATAAACTTTTTTAAGAAGCTTCATGTATTTCATACACTATTGAAGTTTCTTTCTTCATCACTAGAACTAAGACTCAACAAGTTTCATTTATGTAGTATTATTTAATTTGGATAAAAAAAAGTATTATAATTCATGTAACAATTAATGTTTTTATCAGGTTAAACTTAAAATATATATATAAAACTAATAATGAAACCCCTGATTTTCTTTACTCAGTCATTGTTTAAAAATTAACTCTGAATTTTTTGACTGTAGAGAAATGAATGCATCATTTTTTTTCTTCTGTGTTCTCTTCCAAGATACCAATCGATCATAGAAAGTAAATTGTTAGCATAAAATTTTTGGCATTTTCTTAAAAGTAGGATTTAACTTAAGGAATGAATAAACTGTTATCATTCTTACTTTAATTTTTCTTGCATGCTCATTGTTATCTTCACACCATGTTAGTCTATTCAAATTTTTATTGTGCAGTGAAATAAATTGTATTAAAACCTTAATAATTTGAAGATAGTATATGTAAGAATTAGTTGGTAACTGAAGGTTAAAGCTTGTATGGAGTCTGCATAGTTCAATTTCATTTGTAATGCTCTTAACATAATCTTTCAAACTAAGCCCTGATTCATAAATTAAAGAAAAACATCTATATACCCCAGACTAATTCTAACTTTTCATTTATATGCTTCAGATATATTCTCTTTTTAAATATTTATGAAAGCTTATCAATATGGATTAGTTTTAGTAATTCAGTACCCTTCTTTATATCAGAATTCTAAATTTTAGAATTTTTAATAATTATTTGTTTTATTGCATCATTAATCACTATTTTGCATTTGAAAATCATAGGTAGTAGAAAAACTAGTTTGGTTACTGGGAGTCATGCAATATTTCTTGGAAGTGGCAAAAAGAAAGCCCCTGCTGCAGTTGTGGGACTGCAATTTCATCATTCCAAATTTGCTGAGAAATTTTTTGACACTACAGCAAAGGTAAAATTTATATAAGTGGTAACAATAATCATTTAGGTTTTTATAAAAAAAAATTAGGTACTTGTTTTAGATTAACACAGGCCTCGAAATACATTTTTTAATACAGGTGCACCTTGTGCACATAAGTTTTTATATTAGGTGCACAGATTATATTTTAGGTAAAAACTTAAAAAATACCCGAAATTTTAGAGTATTAATGCAATGTAAACTACTACATTAGTTGGGTATGTTTTATAGGTTCGTAGTAGATAGTAAATAAAAATATTTAAAAATCGAAATTCTCCTCACGAATCAGTTCAACAGAGCCATCTGGAAAATGTTTTGATCATCGGAAAGTTCTGGTGGCAGTGACACAAATAAACCTTCCTCCTGTATAAGCCAGTTACGGCAAAGCGATTATGTTTTTGCATTGTGTGTAATTAGGAATTTTAATTACGTTCCTTTAGAGTGAGAGAGATCGATACTAATATTTTGTTCAAACATCAAAATAACATAAAACAAGTTCCCCTCCCCCTTCCCATTTTTTTAGCGTTAGGTGCATTGCGTGCACCTAGCGGGAAAAAATTAGGTGCACAATTTGATTTTCATGTGCACCTGTGCACACTGATATTTCGAGCCCTGGATTAACATATAAAAAATAACCTATCACTTGTTATGAACATTTTTTCTGCCAACTGCCTAAACATTGTGATAAGAATTAGTCATTTTAAAACCTATCCGTCTTTTAGGCCTCTTAAATTGGGAGTTTAATTTCCCCCAATTTTCAATATTTTGATTCCAGTTTGTATCTACCTCATATCAAATCAATTATACTTGTTATGCACAAATATTTACTTTTGGTTGTCTCTAAACTACCTGACACTTTTTACGTGTTTATATTATTATAAACTAGAAACTTGGGTTTTACTTCCTTTTTTTTTAAATGTCATGAAATACAAGTGCTCCAGCAAGATGGGAAAAGTATTTATTATACAAATTGCAAAGAATAATAATCAAACTTTGTCAAATCTTGCAAGCTATAAACCCATATCAATGACTAGTGTAATGTGTAAAATTATGGAGAAATAGTAAATGAAAGACTGTAAGTGCTCGGCTGGGCTGAAGGAACCTTTTGCAGCATTATTCAACTCGAGCGCCGGGCAACTTACGAATATGTGTGTGGGTGGTGGATTAAATCAACCGACAGGACTGCCTGGTCGTAATTACTGCGATTTATTAACAGCAATCATTGACTCTATATACATGAAGGCCGCGACTGAGTCGGATCGCGTCTTTTTCACCAAAGCGTCACATCACACTTTACTTTTCGTACATCCGGGGCTTCCTTGAAAATACATCTGCGCAACTTAACTGCGCATTGGAGGAGGAACCTCCCAGGCGCCATCTATTGGTCTCTTTCGAAACCAACAGTTGGGTGCTTAAAACATATATGTTACATACTCCCCCTCTGGTTTCGCCGACGTCCCGGCAAGGAACCAGCATGCTTTCGCTTTGGACGCCCACGCTTTCGTAAGGGCGTCAAAGGCCGAGCATCGGAATCAAGGCAAGGTCTTAAAGCCGATGAGTGATAAACTCCCATTGAGACTTCAGGAGAGTCTGGATTGGCAATTTGATAAGTAGTAGGTGATCGCTGAGTGAGAATGACATAGGGACCGTCCCTCCGAGGCATGAACTTGCTTGTTCGTTTCTTTTTGGCATTACTAACAGGGTGGAGTGTCACCCAAACAGAATCGCCCGGAGAAAAGCTCGGTCCTGAACTTCTTCCCTTATCCGCACAGGCTTTTCTCTGGTCTTGTCTTTTCTCCATGGATAACTGTACTTCCGTGCTTAGGTTGGCAAATTTCTGAAGATAAGGGGTAATTTCGGGTACAAAATTATCATTTGTGACAATAGAGCGAAGGTCATGTTGGACATCGTCTGTGGTTTTAAGTTCTCGACCAAAATGAAGAAAAGCTGCAGTCTGGCCCGTGGTCGAACATCTGGATGAGTTCATGGCGAAACGAATGATGGGCAACTCAGACCATGCAGTGTGATCATTTCCCACAAGAATAGCCAGACGAGGCTTTAGGTCCCGATTCTTTCGCTCAACAGGGTTAGCTTGTGGGTGATATACAGGTATCAACTCCTGTTTGATTCCAAGAATGTAACAGACTTGTTGCATTGTAGCACTAATGAATTGCGTTCCGTTGTCGCTAATGACACGCCTGGGGATTCCATATCTTAGGAAAACTTCTTCGATGAGAGTTACAGCGCATTCCTTGGCAGTGGCATTGGGTAATGCAAATAGTTCAACCCATTTGGTGCAACAGTCTTCGACTATAAAAATCCATTTGTTTCCATCCTTTGAGTCAGGTAGAGGTCCGAACAGATCAATCGCTAAGGTTTCAAAGCGCTGATTGTATATGGGAGTTCTGAGCAGTCCAGAAGGCTTCTGGTTCGAGGCTTTAAAACGGGCACATTCCACGCAACTTTTGACGTGTTCAGCAATGGATTTACGCAAACCAGGCCAAAAGTATCTCTGGGCAATCCGATGATATGTGCCCTCAACGCCATAGTGTCCTGCGGATGGAGCATCATGGTATTCTACTAATACCCTCTTCCGTTCCTGAAGAGGAACGACCAGCTGGGCTTCTTCCGAATCGGAGTCGGGGGAAAAACGATAGAGCACACCTTGATTCATGATGTACCCTCTATCGGTCCAATTTGCAAAATCTGCGCTTTTCTCTACGCTTTCAAAACAGTCTATAATCTTCTTTAGCTCGTCATCTTTCAATTGTTCTTCTCTTATGTCACTGGAACTTCTAGTGGGAATGTCAACAGATACCATACAGATATCACAATGATCTTCGGTGTGTTCACACAAAGGGCGAGACAACAAGTCAGCCACAACATTAGCCTTTCCTGGAATATATACTATTTGCAGATTGTGGGATTGGATCTGCAATGCCCATCTGGCTAACCTCCCAGTTGGAGATTTCAGGCTCATCAACCACCTCAGAGGTTGATGGTCAGAGGCTATGGTGATCTTTTGTCCCTCGATGTAACCGCGAAACTTCCCCAGGGCCCAGACAACAGCTAGGGCCTCACGCTCAGTGGTAGAATAATTTCGTTCAGCAGGAAGAAGGAGTCTGCTAGCATATTCTACGGGATGTTCTTCAGGAGGGTCTCCTTGAATTAGGACGGCACCCAGGGCGTAACTACTGGCATCCGTTCGGATTATGAAGGGCTTTGATGGATCACTTTGCTTGAGAATGGGGGGAGTGATCAACAACTCTTTTAAGGTGATGAAAGCCTTCTGTTCTTCTTCTGTCCATTTCCATGAGGCATTTTTCTTCGTCAAATTACTAAGGGGTCTAGCAATTTCAGAAAAGTTAGGGATGAAACGGCGATACCAAGAACAAGTTTGCAGAAACGATTGGACCTGTTTCACATTTCTAGGATTTGGCATTAACTGGATAGCGGAAGTCTTTTCAGGGTCAGCCTGGAGTCCGGATGGAGTTATCCAATGACCTAGGTATTTGACCTTAGAGCATCCAAAGTTGCATTTTTCCCGGTTGGCATGCAACTTAAATTGAAGGAGTCGCTCAAATACAGCTCTCAAGTGTGAGAGATGCTCTTCAAAGGTCTCTGACAAGACAATTATGTCGTCAAGGTAAGACAGCAAGTGCATGTCTTTCAGACCCCCTCTGAAACGATCAATGAGTCTTTGGAAGGTTGCTGGTGCGTTTTTCAGCCCGAAAGGCATCCTGATAAAACGGTAAGTGCCAAATGGACAGGTGAAAGCAGTCTTGTCACGGTCTGTAACTGCCACGTTAACTTGATGGTAACCCGCTCGCAAGTCAATCGTTGACATGTAGGATGTATGCTTGGCTTCGTGGAGCAAGTCGTCAATGAGTGGAAGAGGATAGGTATCAGTCTTCGTAATGGCATTCAGTTTGCGATAATCAACGCAAAATCTGTAGGTTCCATTTGGTTTTGGAATCAGAACCACAGGAGCCGCATATGGTGACTCGCAGTCCTCAATTATGCCTTCTTCCAACATTCTCTCTATCTCGTTTTTCATTATACTTTTCTTTACTGGGGAAACTCTGTACGGAGGTACTGCAACAGGTGGATGGTCCATAGTGTCTATCCGGTGTTCAATGAAAGGGGTAGCCTCTCCCCCTGGATGAAAAGACCCTTCATACTCGTTAAGGAGACAGTTCATCGTTTCACGCTGAGTTGACGTAAGGGCAAGGCCTTCCACCTCTCGAAGTGAACACGAATTAATTTTAATCTCGTTTCCGAATTTCTTAAATGACACAGATTTCATTTGTTCTGCAAATGGGTATTTGTGGCGAGGACTATCGCCGAAAAACCAGTCTCCTTCTTTTATATTTAGAACTACGCCAGATATCTTCAAAAAATCCGTTCCCAAAAGTGTTCGGTTTTCTTTGGCTTCGGGTAATGCAATCAAAGTGGTTGAAAAGAATCTTCCTTCAAGCTCCACGGTCACAAGGGTGGTGTAAACTGTCATTTCCGACTTGTGTCCATCCGCGAGGGATATGCTAAGATGAGTAGAAATAAATTCCGCTCCCTGCTCTCGTAAGAGGTAGTACAGTGCTTCACCAGCGTTGGAGTGACTCGCTCCAGAGTCAGCACATGCTGTTTCACATATTCCATTGATGCTCACTCTCAGCACTGCAACTGGAGATGACTCAGCTGTACTAGAATGTAGTTGGACGCAACCAATTCGAGCCGGGTTATTCTGCACAGATGGATTACACTTTGGGCATCGGGCTTTTATATAACCTGGTTCATTACATCCATAGCATCTTATAGCAGGTCGCTCCTCTTGGTTCGTTTCTTGCCTCGGCCTTTCAAACCTTTTCTGATAAAAATGGTTCTTCGAATTTCCCATTCTGGAAACTTCATCCTTATGTTTATTGAAAACTCTCTTCTTGAAATCAGGATTAGGGTCCTTCTTCATATTACTTCGCAAATTGTCGAACGACTCTAGTTTTTCTGCAAGTTCCTTAGGGGAAGTGCAGTCGGCCCACTCATCAAGGAAATGTTCTTTAACTTCTGGAGGGGTTCTCCTCTTCATCTGGTCAGATATTATTAGATCCTTGAGTTGATCAAAATCCTGGATGTGCAGTTCAGATAGCCATCCCTCAAAATAAGTCCTCAGCTCGAAGTAAAAATCTCTCCAGGTGCTCTCATGTGTCTTTTTATGTTGAGAGAACAACTGCCTGAATTTTTCGGCACTGAGTTTGTAACGTTTCAGAAGCATTTCCCTGATGTATCTGTAATCTCTAGACTCCTCTTCTGGCTCTCTTGCAATCAGTTTAGCTACATCTGGTGGTAGGGCTCCTATCAGATAAGCCACCCACTGATCCTCTGGTACTTTTATGAACTTTAACTGTCTTTCAAAAATGTTAAGGAAGAGACCCATATCGTCATCTTTTGGGTTGAAGCTAGGAATTAGTTTTCTCAATTCCCATTTAGGGTTTTCACTTTCCCTTTTGAGCCCAGTTTCTGTGGTCAAATTCACAGACTGAGCTTCAAGTTGCAACTTTATCTTTTCGAGTTCAAAAACTCTTTCCTTTTCGGCTTTCTCCAGTTCAAAAGTTCTTTCCTTTTCGGCTTTCTCCAGTTCAAAAGTTCTTTCCCTTTCAGATTCTCTGTTCTCTATGATTGTTTTCAGGAGTTCTTTTGCGAATGTTTCTTCATAATGCTCTGAATTGACAATAATATCCTTTAGCTCAAAGATTTTTAGATTTTCTCTTAAGACCTCCCCTAGTTCCTCTGCTAGGATCCTAAGATCCTCCCGTCTACCTTTAGCCAAAAATATCATTTTTGTTTTCAAAACCAGCTTTTAACCAATTAGAGGTTCCTCTTACAATGAATTTTGAAAATAGATTTTTAAATGACTAAATGAAAGTACTAGATTTCATAAATATATATGAACGACAAAAATATATGCAATAAATCCTATACTCTAAAAGAGAACACACAATACTAGCACTAAATCTTATACCCTAAAAAGATAGAACACACAATACATATGCACTAAAACTTATACCTTAGCCTTAAATATCATGTAACAATTATAACTCATATAATTCAAAATAATTGCGATTTATATGCGATGCAGCATTTCTAATTAAAGAGAGAACACAAAAATATTAACACTATAAATCTTACTCCCTAGTCTCTCATATATCATGAAGCAATTTTAACTCAAATAATTCAAAACGAATTCCGATTCATATGCGATGCAGCATTTCTAACTACCAATTTATGCAAGTTGAAGTTAAATCGAAACTTGAATCACACTAAATCGATAAATTTTCAAGCTGAAGTTAAATCGAAACTTGAATCACACTAAATCGATAAAGTTTTTTAAGCTGAAGTTAAATCGAAACTTGAAACACGATAATTGAGATTCCTATGCGATGCAGCATTTCTAATTAAAGAGAGAACACAAAAATATTAACACTATAAATCTTACTCCCTAGTCTCTCATATATCATAAAGCAATTTTAACTCATATAATTCAAAACCAATTCCGATTCATATGCGATGCAGCACTTCTAATTACCAATTTATGCAAGTTGAAGTTAAATCAAAACTTGAATCACCCTAAATCGGTAAATTTCTTCAAGCTGAAGTTAAATCGAAACTTGAATCACTCTAAATCGATAAATTTTCAAGTTGAAGTTAAATCGAAACTTGAAACACACTAAATTTACAAAGTTAGACAACTTGAAAAATCAATCAAATTTCTTATCTGGGTCCAAGAAAGACGATGTTCCGGATTATCACTTTCCTGTAGAATGGCTCTCTTTCCACGTGCGACGACTCCAAGCGACCGCTTCCCGTCAATTCCACGTGTAGGCAAATCCAAGCGAACGCTTTTCCCGATTTGCCGCGATCTCCAGACTGTAAAGTGTTGCTTCTGCGGAACACTACCAGCGATTTCCAGGCACCATTTCCGTCAATTCATCAATCCGGCCCCACGTTGGGCGCCAATGTAGGTGCTCGGCTGGGCTGAAGGAACCTTTTGCAGCATTATTCAACTCGAGCGCCGGGCAACTTACGAATATGTGTGTGGGTGGTGGATTAAATCAACCGACAGGACTGCCTGGTCGTAATTACTGAGATTTATTAACAGCAATCATTGACTCTATATACATGAAGGCCGCGACTGAGTCGGATCGCGTCTTTTTCACCAAAGCATCACATCACACTTTACTTTTCGTACATCCGGGGCTTCCTTGAAAATACATCTGCGCAACTTAACTGCGCATTGGAGGAGGAACCTCCCAGGCGCCATCTATTGGTCTCTTTCGAAACCAACAGTTGGGTGCTTAAAACATATATGTTACAAGACTAATATATTTCTCTGAATCCAGCAACTTAATGACACCTTCTCAAGCAAGATTTAGAAAAGTACAGTACTTATCAACAAGTTTTCTTGTTAACATAAACCATAAAAATGCCTTGGATAAAGATATAAACTTCAAGTCAACTTTTGACAGAGTATGGGGCTTTAAAGTATGTCAAAAATTGCACTTAATGAGCAACATTTGTAATTTACTTTCTTGGATAAGAAGCTTGACATAACTATGATTTTGTGCTGTAAGGTAAGCAGCAAAACCTCAAAATTTAAACACTCATAATGGTTTACAACAAGGAGATGTAACGAGTAGTACATTATTCAACATTTTTATTAATAACCTTCCAGGAATTCTGGAAGTTGAAGTATTGGGTGTGAACTCTGCTGATGATTTGGTTCTTTGAATATCAGCCCCAAAAGAAGCAAAAATATACCATTCAAGATAAATGAAAACACGCTAAAATCAGAAATATGAAAGTATTGGGTGTGAACTCTGCTGATGATTTGGTTCTTTGAATATCAGCCCCAAAAGAAGCAAAATGTGTTGCTAGAAAGGATCAATCCTATAATGAAGCTGCTATCTAATTGGTGTGATAGCAGAAAATGGAAGTCAAAACACAGAAAAATCAGTATATCAGACTTCCACACTAGATCACCGACAACAGAATCTACTATTATAAAAAGAAGCGTTTCTCTGGGTGTATCTCTGTATGCAGTGTTTTGATGAATCTATGTGGCACTTACAGTAATGAAATTTGTCACACAGGTAGTGCTAAATTTTGTGTCCAGCCTGAATTTTAAAATTTAATCTAGAACATTTTAAAATTTATTTATTAGTTTTTTCCCCTCTGTTCTTTTTTTCGCGGAACTAACGTCATATCTCCTCGCTTGAAAAAAGCAAAGGATTTTGAGTTTTCTGGCCTTTGGAACTTGTTCTAAATTATGACGTCACTCCAGGAGCTGATGTCACATTGAAGAAAAGACAGATTCTGCGTTTTTCATCCTAATGCCTTTAAAACAATGTCAAGTTAAGGAGAAAAACATTTTTTTTTTCTTAACGGATTTCTGATTTTAGCGTGTTTTTATTTATCTTGAATGGTATATTTTTCTTGCCAGCGTTTTCAACTTTGTCCTAGGCTATTTGAGGTTTTCTATCTTCATGATCGTTAAAGATAGAGTAAAAATTTCAACGGTTTTGAAATCTCCGGAAAATTTTACACCGGATCGATACCTTAAATGTAATTTTCTTTAAATAAATAATTTTTCAATTGTAACCATGTCAATTTGGGTTAAGGTTGGACTCATTCTTAAAAATGTTTTTTCTTTTTAATGTTTTCAGTATTAGTAAGATTTAATTTGTCCAGCCCAATTTTTAAATTTTATTCTAAAATATTTTTTAATTAATTTATTTGCATTTATTTATTACTATTCACCATTACTGTGGTATTGATTAGCAAGGCAAACCAAATGGGAATATTTAATGTGTCCTGCCCGATTTTTAATGAGGCCTTCACTGTGTTGGTTTGCAATACTGCCCACACAGTGGCTAGTTCAATAAAAAATACAAAGGACTTTATTAAAGGAGTCCCAAAACACCATATACTTTGGTGTCACGTTTGAAAAAAACTGGAAGCAGCAATAGTTCAGAATCAGATTGAGAGTAATTATTGGGGCTAAAAAGCAACAAACACAGGTCAGAGTACTGCAAAAAGTTAAAAAAATAAAATTACTCATAACATTTTTGAACCTATCCCTTCACCAATTAATCCTTTGATTGCTGGTTCTGAGAGTAGAGTTAATCTAACTGAAGTAGTGATAAAAAAAATTACAAATGATACAGAGTTAAAATCAATTGCCTTGGAAACAATTTACAGTAGATATCCGGATTCAGATTGGCTGCATATATATACAGGTGGATCTTGACTTACACAACAGGATGCTTGAGTTTTCTCAAACCTTTGTGCTTTCTATTCAGCTCTAGGGTCGAATAGTACCACTTAGTATAGAGAAATTTAAGCTACTGAAAAACTAGTTCCAAGAAATGATAAGTTAGAAAAAGGGGTTACATTGTCTGACCCACTATCTAATCCAAAAAATTTTATCACATACTCACACAGATTGCCAGACTTTAAAGCTGTAAAGTTAACTCAGGAAAACTACAGTAAAAAAATAAGGTGTTCTGCAATGTGTTTCAATGGATTGTGGTATTTAACATATTTGCAAATAAAGGGGTAGGTATTTTGCATCTTTCACAAATTGCAATCTAGTATTCATCTATTACACGAATTATAAAACAGACAATGGAAGAAATTCCCAAACTAAGCAAGCAAAATAGATCAAAGATAAAACTTGGAAGGATACACTTTTTAAAATTCTTGCCACCTCTAGTCAAGATGCTATTGCTGCCTTCAGATTGGAGACTGGACATGACTGCCTAGCCAAGATTCAACAGTCTAAATTGTATCCTGTGTGGAGGTGGTTATCAACTACACCTACCTTGAGGTTTGCCAAAAATTGTCAGGAGGTTTTTTCAAATATACTGGAAAGCAAAATAGCTACTGTTTATTTATATTTTTTTAAATCTCATTTTGTTCTTTGTCTTTGTGTTTTTGTACTTAGTGTTTATTCTAGTGAATGAATGTATTTCATGTGCTACCACTGCTAAAAAACAAAAATATATACATTATAATCCTAAAGTGAATGTTAACCAAAAATAATGAAAGAAGTATGTGCAAATGGTTAAAATAAAAGTAGCTAATTTTAGTTATTTTATTCAATTTTTCTTATTTAGTATTATTGTAAATGTAACTTTATTCGTGTCTTTTAAAAGATGTGATTATTGTATTGTATTTCATGTAATTATTTTATTTCCTCTGCTGACAAAACTCTCTTCAACTTTTCTAGTGTATGCAGTCATGCAGATATAAATGCAGGGATGAGGTAAATGCTTTCATTTTTGCAATTTTAAATATATAATTGTTCTTTGTAAAAATATTTTGTTTGAATTTTATTGCTTTAATTTTTGTTTTTATTTGCAGGCATTGGATTGCTTTTTACTGGATAATAATGGATTCATAATTGTTTCAGAAACACATGAACATGTGAGCTTAATACTTTTTACTTACGTATTCAAATGTTATATGCTATCAAGCATTCTTGTATTTATTTTAAAGTTTCTGTGTTGTTATTGATACTTCTAGTTTAATGAGCTCTTAAAAAAATTCTTTAAGAAATAAATTAGAATTCTACAGCCTCTCATCAGCATGGAGGATGAGTCTAAAATTAAGATCTAAAATCTTGTGTTGTAGATTATTCTATCAAAAGAGACAAAAAATCATTATTTTTTTTATTCACAAAAGTATCCTTCGTTTTACTTTCTGAAAAGCAACACATTGTTTTCAGAGTTCTTATTTTTTTAGTAGGAGTGTAAAACATGAACTTCACTAAAACTATAATATTTTCTGTTGGCTATAAATTGGTGCTTTCATACACTCTTATCTTGACATTCTTTGCTTTAATTAAGTCAAACCTCTAACATTAAAGTTCCAAATTATATTTTCAAGGTAATTATGGTATTTTGTAGTTTTAAATTATTTAAATGTATTTTGGTTTGAAGAAATTAAAACATTTCTAAGACATAAAACTATTATTTCCTTGAGTCATGATTTATTAATGTCTGAAACTTTCAATAGCAACATTTCATAATAGATAACTTTGTTAGAGAAATGTCATTTTTAATTGACGTTTTAAAATGTAATTTTAATTTTGCATTTACGCACATCTGTTATTTATTGTGTGGTTAATTATGCCAAAAATTCTAGATGTACATTAAGCTTATATTTTTTTTTAGACTGGGAAATTTTTTGGAGAAATAGATTATACTCTATTTGACTCAATGATAGAAATTGGAATCTATAAAAGGTAACAATTATTTTCCACCAAATATGTGTGCTTGGATTTTTCATTAAAAGTGTATTTTATTGAGTATTTATCGTTATATTTCAGGGTTCATGCATTTGATTACCAGGCTGTTTGCTTAGAACTTGATCCAACTTTTGGTTTTTCACCCTTTCTTCTAACAGTATGTATATATTTCAGTTTTTTTATTAAGTTTGTCAGTGACACTTAAGCTGGAATAAATATTAAAATGTTAACTTATTGAATTTAGTTCTTTAACTGCTAATGCCACTTTTTTTAATATGTTAATAAATTGTTTACGTATCCCAGTAATAGAGCTCAATAAGAAAACTACGGTTATATTTTTTTAAGCATCAAAAATATATTATAAAACTATTGAAACTTTTTCATGAAAACCGTTTATTCTGGCTACCATTGTTAATGCTTCGCACACTAACTTACCAAGAGTTATCTATTATCTTATATAATATATCCACACCACATTTAGTACACTTGTACTTGAGAACACTGTGGAAAGCATAAGCTATTTCTTTTCTGTTTTCAGACCAATCTGTAGCCATGAAAATTGACACACAAGTAGCCCTAAAAGTGCCTCTCAAAGCTCCAATTTTAAAATCTAAAGTTTGTTTTCCTGCGATAAATGGACGTGGACAAGAAAACACGTTCTACAGGGGTTTTGTATTTTAGTTAACACAGGGAAATGTTGTGGTCATATTTTTGCTGTTGTGGTTATTCAACTAGTTTACCATAAAGAAAAACTTGAATTTTGCGATCCCAATAACTCATCTGGTACCATCCTGGATCCTTACTGAAATATGGACCTAAAATGTCTGACTGCCCTTTTTATACTTGTGAGTTGGTTTGTCAGATCCTATCTTTCAATCAGGGCCCTAAAGGCTTTTCAAAATTGCCTGAAATGTAACTCGAGACAAGCCTTTCCGAGTCATTTTCTTGTCTGACTAGAAAGAATTGCTGATGTAGTCTTGATCTAGCTGACATTTTGAGCACGTTTAGATTTGCACACTTGATCAAGCTAGACCTTAAGGATCAAGTAACAACACTACTGTTTGTTGTTAGAATTCTGACTACAAGGTCATTTCACAATGAAGTTACATTAAGATTATCTGTGTTTGTTCAGTGCAACATTTCTTCAATTATACTCCTGCATATCATAGTATATTGGTGTCTTAAACCTAAGGATGGACACTGTTGCCATAAATTGTAACAACAAAGATGGATAAAACAGCTTATGACATAGCTATCAATATTCAATAGAAAATTGCACATAGAATTTTTTTAATTTGATCAAGGGTCAGTTAAACAAATAGTAGGCTCTAAAGACGAAGTGTGTCAGAAGAAAAATCTTGGTGTGAAAGTATTGTTACATGCTTGAAATATTTGTCTTGTCAAAGACATCTCAGTAGGGGATATCGAGGAACTGAAATAAAGGCCATAGAATAAGAAATGGTTCAAAAAATTTAGAATTGCATATTGTTTAATGTAGTTCCATACTTAGATTTTAACATTTTAAACCATCATAGTTTGTCTCAAATCCATAATAGGACTGCTATGGATCATGAATTGAATTTTTACTGTAACAGTTACATATATTGCCTAGTTAGTTTGCCTGTAAGTTGCCTACAAATGAAATCTCAGCTCCAGTTTTTGTATAATTTTTTTAATGTAAACTACTGATATCTTTGGCTTTCAATACTACAAGGGGTAACTATTTGTGAGGTAGCAGGCAGTGTATGAGCCACCATTACTCCTAACACAAACAATCGCCAACATCCGTGAACATACAAACTTCCTAGGTGGCTGATAAATGCTGTGACCTTTATGCCTTGCAGGCAGAAGTTTGGAAATATTTTTAATTATGATAGTTAATAGTGAATTAAGTTTTAGACATTCCCTCTTTAAAAAGTATTTTTATGTTGAATTGTTTTCTGTTTCTCTTGGCCAAGTGTTTACTTGTTTATAAAAAATGATGTAGAGATATCTTGATAATTTCAGCCTTTCCATCATTTACGAAATGTGTTGAATTGGATTTGGAGCAAATTAGCTCTGTAAGTATATCTGTTTTATTTATTTAGATTGCTAGTTTCAGAATCCCATGTAAAATCATGTATCCTTTGCTGTTAAAAATTTTTGATTTTTATTTCTTTTCACATCATTTTTGACTTTATGTTGTCTTATGCTTGGCCAAATATGACAGTGTTCCCACGGTACTTGAAAAGTCCTTGAATTTTTTTTCTGAACTAGGTGCCCTTGAAAATTACGGAACTTGGTGAAAGTACTTGATTTTTTTAACTAGTACATAATTCTGTAATTTCGTCTTGCATTGTCCAGACAAGTTTACTCCACAGCAAGTGCGTCGTTCTGAATGAAACCGGTGTTTCGCGTTTTGATACCATGTGATATACTAATAATACTATGTCTAAGATCGTCCATTCTACACCGTATTCTGTCAATTTAAGTTAGCACCTCTGGTCTCCGTTAAGACAGACACCTTGTTATGCCCACCGCATCATGACATATCACGACCGCTAGATAACAGCACCGCTTCTTTAGGAAACCGTATCTTTAGCAGTCAGGATGTCATTGGAAACCTGGCACGCGTATGAAGAAATGAAGCCAAATTCTTATTGCAAAAATATAAAAGTTACAATTGGGAAAAAAACTAGTAAAGGAAAAAAACAACAGCAAAATGGAGATTGTGTTACGAAGATCGAACCATGTGTGCTCACTCCCATACTCTTCTTCATGCCACCAAAAGAATTTATCATGTGATATTTTCTTGCACGACTGAAATCGATGTGTGCTAGTAGCTTGATAGTTGTTGTTGAGATGAGAAGCCCACTTTGCAAAAAAAAATCACAGGTTCTGTGAGAAAAGAAAATCTAAATCATAACCAAAATTGATAACCTTTCTTTTTTTTTTTGACTCAGTTGTTTAAAAAAAATAGAGTAAAAAAAAAATGTCTTTTTTAAAAAAATATTCTTATTATTATTTTTAATTAACAACTTTTGCGTATGCCTTGTTTTAAGTCATTATAAAAAATTTTAGGTCCTTGAAAAAAACAATTTTTGTTTTGAAAAGTCCTTGAATATTTTTTGGATAAAGGTGTGAGAACCATGTATGAACCTTGTGCCGTGAAACCTAAAAATATATAAGAAAAAATTCATTTTGAGCAATTGGTTTCACTTTGATGTATTTTTTTATGTGTTCCATTTTATAGAAATATTTTATATGTATCATGAATATTTTATATGTAATTTTCAGTTAAAATTTTTTACCTTAATCACATTGAGATTAACATTTACATCATATTCAAACCATACAATTTCAAATATGCTTTTAATATTTTAAAAACATCTGTCACAATATATCCCATGATTTTATACTAAATATTAAGTATATTTTAAATGTTTCAGGTTATACATACAATTTAGTCTTTATGAATGGTGGTCTAAAGATTGGGTAATGGCTTCAGGAGGTAAGACTTCTATGCAACTATTATTCGATGCTATTTGTTTTGAACAATTTAATCTTTATCAGTAAATATGGAATATTTCTTTTACCGTTTCACTGTTTTTCAATATATATATATACATTATGTTTTGCCTTTTTTTTAATTGATTATCTGGTAATAAATGTCTTATTTCAGTAGAATGAGAATTTATTCACAACGGGGCATATTTTACATTTGGATTTGTCATTTTTTCTATATAGAATTTATAGGATTGGGATACTGTCTGTCGATGTAATGAATGTTTTAAATTGTTCGGTTAATTTGCGTCCACAACTTTAAAGTTATACATTTGATACTGTATGAAATGGAGATTTTTATTACAAAATCATTGGTTTAGTATTATAAATAAAATAACTGAACAAGGTACATTTTAAATTGTGTTTGAATGAGTTAAGAACTTTCTTGGAACTCAATTCATCCCAAAAATCTTATTCCTATGCTCAAAAAATTTGGAATATAGGCCTTTTTTATTTCAATTTATATACAGTACAAAGTCACAAATCAGGACGTCCAAACTCTGGATGTTTTGTTAACGAGCAGGGTGTTTTTTCTCACTTTTTTCTATCTTTCCTCCTCTTTAAAGAGCAATTTTTGAAGAACAAGCCGTTCAACCTAGACCAAATTGATGAAACAACGCAAAATAATGGATAAGTTCAGAGTAAATACCACAGAGAACAATTTGAAGATTTGTAAGAAAATTTGTTGCTTAATATTAAAAAGGGTTTTTTTTTCCCTTTTTTAAAAATTATTCTTATTTACATATCTGTTATTTTAGTATTGCAAACGTGTTCAGGACGTAAATAAAGAGCGGAAAAATTCGCGCGAGAGAAGGGGGCTAGATTAAGGATTTTTTGACAAAAAAACTGCAAATAATCCAAAATCCGGAATGGCCAATGTCCAGACAATTCCGAATTTTGTATTCCCTATCTGCTATTTTAGTATTGCAAACGTGTTCAGGACGTAAATAAAGAGCGGAAAAATTCGCGCGAGAGAAAGGGGCTAGATTAAGGATTTTTTGACAAAAAAACTGCAAATAATCCGGAATGCCCAATGTCCAGACGATTCCGAATTTTGTATTTGGTACTGTATTTTCATATTTGTCCCATTTTTACAAATAAGACTTTTTAACAAGAAAATACTCTGTTGCTTACTCACTTACATGTGCTAATGTAATGTTAATTACTATTCTAACAGTAGGAATTTTATCATGAAACTTGACACAAGTCTCTTTTATTTTCTACTGATAACATGATTTTTGTCACAAACAAGTCAAATCAATTAATTGTTTTGTATGAAATTGTATATATTTTGTTAATTTATCGTAAATGTATAATATAAAAATATTCTGAAATGTATGACGTGTATAATTTTATGCAAGAATTTAGAATATGGGGTTTGCATGACCCCCATAACCTCATTTATCTGTGTCCAAAAATCTATGTCACTATTTATGGGTTAAGATCAAATTAATCTAAACAACACAAGAAGCAAATAAAAAAACACTGCTTTTATACTTTGCATTTGTAGTACTTTTCTATTTGCTCTATCATGTGATTCACTTTGCTAATACCTATATGCTGCGTTATTTAAAAGTTGACCATGCTACATTTCCTAAACCATCAAGTATATTTATGTTTAACATAAATCAAAACTATGTAGATACTTGTAGATTGTTTCACAAATCAGTGTACAAACTACACTAATTTGTGTCTTGTGTCCAACAATGTGAACTCGTGAGGGCAACAAATGAATTGAAATCATAATAATCTGATTAAAATTTTTTTTGTAGTAAAATTTAATTCAAATAAATCTGGTATTTTTTAATCATAGCCTTTTTTATACCCTGCCTGTGATACATTAAAATCCTGCAAGATTTTCGTTGATCTTATGAGTGTTTTCGAGAGGACTCGTTTTGTTTCAGTAGAGTTATGAAGGTTTTAACTGTCTATTGTTTAGTTTGTAACACACAGTATCCTATTTTTTAATATAATTTTAGCAATTTATGAAATAAAGTCGAGTACAGTTTTTAATAAATTCAATTCAGATGCTTTTGATCTTGTCTGATAAATTCGGTGCACCTCATATATAAATGGTGTATTCACTTTAAAGTGGCTCAAAACCATTAAGATCAATGCATTAAAAAAGTCTCAGAAAATCAATATATATTTAAGTCTTTGTTTAATCATTAACTTGTTCAAAAATACACATATCTTTGGAACATATATATCCCTTCAAAGTTTTCATATCTACATTTCGATAAATGTAACATGTTTAAAATATTACTTATTGTTTTTGTTTACTTTTCAGATTATGATTATGAAGACAATGGTGATGATAGACCCAACAAAACAGTTCCTCATCCTTGTGAGAAAGAGATAGATTTATATGAAATGCTGCCTCGGGATTTTGCCGAACCAGTGAAGGGACGTCTTTCAATGTGCCATTCTTCAGGCTGTGATAAGTAAGCTCTTGCTATACCCTCCAGGTTACAGAACATACATATTCATTATATACATATGTATGTGATATATCACATACATATTCTCTATATTTCACTAAATATGTCGCTCAGAAAATCAGTGTATTTGTTTATAGTTCAATAAGTAGTTAGATTAATTGATAGTAGTTAGATAAAAGAGACTGTTATTGATTCCATTCGTAATTCTTGAAGCCTTGTTTGAATGTACTTGATTTTAATTATGGAGCTGCATAATATTGCTAAACCTGCATGGAAGAGCTCGCCACTCAAGTGAAATTCTTCGGTAGTCTGATAACAAAAACAATAAGAAATCTGAAAGGTAGTATCAGTGGGATGAAGTTGAAGTAGATGTTCAGAATCTAACTGGCGACATGGTTGTGGTGTTCTTTTTCCTTGCATTTTATTGGAAAATCGTAAAAGTAAGGGAAATGCCATTATATATTTTTAGGTAATTTGATTTTATTTAGAGATATAAAATCTATTTGAATATGGGTGCTGTGTTCATTCTAAATAAATTGCATACTCGTCAACTTTTATGTATTATCCGTAATTTTACGAATTTCCACTTAATTTTACTGATTTACGAATGGATCTGCCTCTTTTTACGAATTTTTAATACTTTGGTCGAGCAATCGTAATATTACATTATCTACAACCATTCACTAAATTTTTCTATCGGACTTGATGGGTGCAAAGACGAAGCAATGGATGAGTTGGAAAAGGAGTTTTGTTGTCTACAGCTAAAAGATTTATGTGTGATAATAGATGGACATGGCCGTATAGATGTGCAGTGGGTTGAAGTAGGTAAAATAAGAGTGGCTAATGGACTAAAATTTGCTAGATTGGCCCAAATTATGCTTTCTATTCTGCTCTTCCCCACATTCCGATACAGAGTGTGAGAGAATCTTAAGCCTCGTTAGAAAGAACCGAACAAAGTGCTGTTCAAGTTTAACGGCCATATTCACAAGTCCAAGTTAACTCGAGAATCAACGATAATTCCCGAATTATCCAAAAAACCGTATTTACAAGGCCTGATGCGTGGTTTAAACTGCCGTTTTGGTGTTACATTTTGATCCTCCGAAATTGGCGAGAGATACATTTAACGCATGCTCAATACTGTCTTTTTGAACAAAATGGATGACACATTTCATTCTATGCTCAATTATAGTATTCTTGCGACGACTGGACTGGATCAGTCATTATGGAGTACATGCTGCATAGCAGCTCATCTCCTCATCATAATATTGCTTAAATGGAAAAATTGCAAACATAATGTTATTGAAATACAAAAGAAAAATGGAAATCAAGGTAGCTGCGTAAACATAAACAAGCAGCTTGGAGAAAAGATAGATTTCGGCACCTAAGTCCGCTAAGAGCGAAAGGTAGAATATGACCATGGCAGATGCAAATTCGTCGTAGAATAAAAATTATTGTTGATTTATTACGAATGAAAGAAAATTGACAGTGCAAGTTACTTTTCACACCACCAACACACACCCATACTGACAAGTACAAAGATAATCAGATTACATTAATTTGACAAGACATTGTGTACAATTCTTTCTTTCTAAATTTAGGTTTCCATAAAAATCCAATTTGAAATTAAAAACCTTTGCATTTCTTTTCCCTAACCCAAATTAAAATGCTGTATGTGTTCCATTGAATCACAATTTGGAATCAATTCTACATGCTTGATCAGTATGAATGCAGATTCGGGCATCATAACCAATATAAAAATATCATGTGATCGTGAGGAGACGGTAGTATCCAACCACAGCGAGCATCTCATTTTATTCCGCGGATCACTTAACACGCCGTTTGAGAATACTGTTCTTGATTATCCTCGAGTTAACTCTTACTCTCGGATCAACTGATCCTCGAGTTAACTCTTACTCTCGGATCAACTGCTCCTCGAGTTAACTCGATACTTGTGAATATGGCCGTAAATGGTATGTAACAAACAGTTTCAGATGCAATGTGTAGTTACTCATAAAGTGAATACGTTTTTTACAGTGGATGTGTTCAGTTTGGTATTAAAACATTACTGCTTTGCAAAGTTTCTGCAGTTGATAAAAATGTGAATTTTTACTTATACTTTTTTAAATACAAGTAATAAGAGTTACTGTGACAAAAACGGATATTTCTAATACACATTAATTCATATATTTATGTTGTGTTTTATGGCAAGAGGCATTTGGTGCAAAAGTTTTACTGATGCACAGTGAAATTAGGTATGAAATGTGATTAACGACACTTCTTTGCCGTCAATAGATCTAAGCAATTTTGAAAGTTTGTTATAGATGCTATTAACAGGTCTGCTAGATTTAGAATAAAATATGTTCTTGCAAGTAAAATGTTTGATGGCCTTACTACTTTCAGATTCCTGGGTAGTAGCCATTGTGAGGAATCAAAACTAATACAACTTATATGAAGAATAATTAACATTGTTAGTAGGAAATACAAGAAAGTCAAAAAATGAATGCCTTATTGCATTGGAACTAAGAGGTACTAGTCAGATCAGGGTCTAAATTTTGTTGACTCGTCATGTTTTTGTTAGCATATCGTACACAATATTCTATAAGTAGAAGTTTCATTCGCAATCTCTGGAGTCTAAAATTCTTTGGGGTTTGTAAGTCATTTTTTAGATTTTTAGGGCATTTGTTGAGATTTATAGGACATTTTTGGTCATTTTTTCAAGTCTTTGCCATTGCAGTATGTATACATTTTTCTGGGTTTTAATCACATTTTGTTGATTTCAAAGCACTGTATTTATCTTTGATGGTTGCTTGTGGTTAACAAGGGAAGCAGGTTAAGCCCTTTTACAAAATTGTTTTAAACGTAAAGTTTGAGGCCCTCAACTATATGGATGATTGGGAATTTGCATCAGAAATTATTGTTAATAAAAGTGCATCAATTAAATTTGTAGGTAATTTTTTTAGTTTATTTCTTTGTATTGTTTAGGTCAACAAAATACAGTACCTGGTCAAAATATTTAACATTCAATGGTTTCTGTTCAACAAAAAATTATAATAATCAATCTTAAAATATTAAAAATGCTATTTTATAAAAGTATTGTCAGATTGCACATTATATTAAAATCTAATCTTCAACTGTAAATTGCAAATTCAATGTTAAGTAACCAACCATTTCTGTAAAAATTATTTTAAAATCTGCAATAACAATTACTATTAATACTGTCTATTTGTAAAAGTTGAATTCAAAATTTTACATTTATAAATGAGTTTGGTTATGTAATATTTACCTTTTAAAATTAGCTTAACACATTGAATACAGTGCGAGTTATATTTAACCTGCATCGTGTTTGTTCAAGAGGTTATGGTAGTTAAATATAACTCCTACCAAGAGTTGGGTTTTACAATCTATGTACTGAATGTGTCATATTTACCTTTCCGTGTGGTGGCTCCCATACAAATTACTGAAGTTGGCTCAGATTTTTGTTTCAAAATAATTCTTGATATGCATTGATGAATCTAATACGTTTTCAGAAGAAACCAACACTAAAATGTGTGACCCTAAGGCTAAAAGTTTTTTTTTTTTTCGTAATTTCGCCAAAAATGTGAAAAGTTAACAGCCATATTAATTCTTATAACAATATTAAAACAAAGGGAGGGTAATGTATGCCATCCTTTATAGATACTTTAGTGAAACAGGTTTTCAAGTCCAGTAAAAACTGATTGCTTTGGAGCTTGCATATTTGAAGTAAATAATCTTATTTTTTTCTGAGTAATTTTTTTTTCTTTACTTTCAATCAATTATTTGTTGAAAATCCACATTTTAGGAATATGTGTATTCTATAAAATGTTTCCATTCTTCTAGGCAATTCATAGTGCAGCAAGTCCCTTATACCAATCTTGTTATGCTAGTTGTTTACACTACATGTCCTTGTGAAACTACGTCAGTCAAACTGGAACCCAAAGAAGTACGGCAGAATGATACTCTAAGATGTATGAGAATGAAACAAAATATTTATAGACGTCGTCCAAGTGTCTGCTTAAATTACCATCCAGAAGTAAGTGTTGTATGTTACTACATTTTACAACTTTTGATATTTCACTTAAAAATATGGAGATTTGTACAATCAGGGGGCTTTATAAAAATTAAAATTTGGGCTTCGCACAAAATTTGCATAAAATTCAGACTACCTGAGGTAGTAATCTGGTGTAAAATTTTCTGCAGATTTCAAATCCATTAAAATTTTTACTATCTTTAGCAATCACGAGAATAGGAAACCTCAAATAGCCTTTTTTGTGTTTGTGACGGATATGTTCGTCAAATGTGGCCGAATTCGTATTGCGAAAATATAAAAGTTACAGTTGAAAAATTATTTATTTAAAGAAATCAGATTTAAGGTATATCGATTTGGTGTAAAATTTTCTACAGCTTTCACTGTATCTTTAACGATAGTGAAAATAGAAACTTAGACTAAAGAATAAAAATGAACACCAGTCAAAAATATTTTATTTGTTTTGTTACACTTCGAGGAAATTGTAGCTTGGAAGTGATGGGGGAAAATAAATTTAGAATCTGTGATCTCTTTATACTGTTGCCATTCTAAGGAAGACCAATTATAAATAAATGCGAATAATTTAATTTTAAAATGTTCTCGATTAAATTTTAAATTTGAACTTCGTGCAAAATTAGAACAACCTGTGGGCCAAATTTTATTACTGAATGTCGTATAGATTCATCTGGATATTGCAGGCACGCAATCAGACAGACACTTCCTTTTTTTTATAGTAGATGTGTGAAAAGCTATTTGTTTACTATATACTGGTGTGCAATACTTAAGGAAGAGTTCATGTTTGCAGTTATCGTGCAGTGAAATAACCTGAACGTGAGAAAATCATAAATAATGTATTTCCAGTGTTATCAAACCGATGTGTAAAATACAAACCGACAAGAACAGAACTAAACAGTAAAAAAGTCAACTAAAGTGGTGACATGCACTGGGTGCCACAAAACAGAAAGGTAACTGAAAACTTAAAAAACGAGAGGAGGTGTTCCTTTGGAGGCTGTATGACCACATCAAACACTGACGCATGCTTTGTAGCATGTTTACTTACAGAGAATGGCTGCAGAGTTCCTACAATAGCAGAACCTGTTTCTACCGTTAGGGCCTCTGACATCACGAAGGTAATGAAGAACTACCTCTTGTCTAAGACAAAGGGCCTAAAAAGGACTCTAAAATATAAGAATACTAATAAAAACAGTGTGCCATTCAGCATTAGTGAACTTAAGTGACCTTCAAAATAAAGATCAAGAGTAAAATCTTGCCCCTCAGCTGTAATATTTAGGCATTTGTTAGATTTACTTTCAGCAGCCCTTGGGATTGCCATCGCTCAGTGAATTTGTGCTAGAAATGTACGAGTTGTAGACAGTGCAGGTTTAATTCCACTATGGGTACATTTCTCTCTTGATCAGTAAACCTTTCTTTGTGCGTGGATATCAATTTACTGGATGTGTGGTGAAATGTATGAGCATATATATATATATATCCCTTGTGCCATATAACCCAACAAACCTTCAGCTGTACCAACATTTCTACTTTAGGTTAATCAAGATTCATATGCACAAGGAAAGCAATATTTATAAATATTTAATCTGCTCTTGATAGAGCGAATCTATTTCCAAGTACAACATAAATTGTATTACTGAGTGTTTTTTCACCGTAATTCACTCCAATATGTTTCTTTCTTGTAGGAAGCAGACATGAACCATGAATGTGGAGGCTCTAGTACTATTAAAGGATTTAGTATCTTCAATTTAATATTAGTACTTGCAATTTTTTACCACATCCTGCAATGTTTCCATGTCTGAACAAACACGAGTCTGTCTTGCCTTGTTTGGAGAAGGCTTCGTTCAGCGTATTGCCTGCCTTGCTGACTCAGACATTGTTGTTAAATTGTTATATTTTGTGTGTCTGTGCCAACCAGTCTGGGAGTACTGGAAATGAAAAGTGTTCAGTGAATTGTAAATGGCATCTGCATGTTTTCGAATAAAGGTCCATGTGTGATACTATATGAGAGGCTCAGTTTGCTCTTCTGAGTATATATTCGAAAGTTGTGGATTAGCTAGAGCAGAAATTTAAAAAAAACATGTGAATTGTCCAGTGTTTTTAGAGAAGTATTATGAAGCTATATCTTATTCATATCAAAAAAATCATATCTTCTAAATGAAACGATTTTTTAAAATTTGCTGACACCAGTAATATGTGTTACTTGGTAAGCTAGAAATACGTATCACGTATATGTATATTAATTTTACATTCCATTAATCAATGCTCAACTAAGAAAAGATCTCAAATTTTAAAAAAAATTTTAATTATCTACATTTTACACCAGCATTAACAGAAATTGAAAGAACTATGTAATGAAAACAGGTATATGACTTCCTTACCTCTTGTCTTTTAAAATCTTGGATATTTGTGTTGCCAAAAAAAAAATCTTTAATTCAAGTTAACTATCCAGGTCAACTTGTTCAAGCTTCCAGAGTTCATTTTGTCTATTTTATTTAAAAATTTAGTTTGATAAATTGGTCATTCCAAAAGTCTTGCATTTGAAGAAGCTGTGTTTACGGAAAACATAAAATTTTTAGTTGTGAAATACATCCAGGTAACAGTATGATAAAAATTATTCTAGCTTGACATACTAAGCACAATTTTAGAGAATTTTATGATGCATAAAATGCATATCTTTCATATAATGGATATGTAGTGAGATGAAATTGTAATCAAATTGATTATAAAAACCACTAGTGAGAGTTATTAAAAAATATCTTCATTTTAAGTGGTTTATTTTTTTTTTCAACTTATCTAAATAGAATTTCATCTGAGAAAGTATTAATTTTTATTTGAGATGTGGACAATATATCGCTTCTGAAACATATCTATTGTAGCTTAGTAATTAATTTTAGGTGGTTTTGAAAGTTTATATCTGAAATATAACTTTTTATTTTCTCAAATGCTAATATATATATTGCTAGCAAAGAATTAAATGTTTTATCAAGAGCTATTCATATCAGTATAATGAGGAAAAACTATTATACCTTCGAAAAAGAATTTCTTATCTGTGAGTCTGTCATATCTTTCATAGAATGTATATGTAGATCTATCTAATCCAAATCTGCTCTATCTGTTATATCTGCTCTATCTAATCCATAGTTTCTAAAGTGTTGGTCACTTTAGATGAAAGAGCTCTAAGATTGTAAGCTATGGTGCAAGATCTCAATATATCACTTTTGTATGCTCATCAGCTTGTACTACACAATGGTCAAGCATAAATGTTTTTGTATATTTCATCTACTCTTGCCCTCCAAGCTTATTCCTTCATTAAAATGTTCAGATATTTTTAACTAATCAGTTCTCTTGTTTTCTCCCCCTTGTTTGTTCAGGGTTGCCAACTTTGCCTGTTTTACTTTATTGACTTTGTTTCCTCCAAGCAAAAATGTGTGCTAAAAAATTTGATGTGATGTATATTTTTATTATGTATTAGTCTTATGCCCCTTGAAAAATAGCTTTGCACTTTTAAAACCATTCAAAAATTAAAAATTCCAAGGATTCGTTCCAAAACATTACTTTCCATTTATCTTAAAATATTACAAGTGTATGCATCACAAAATAATGTAAATGCTAGCATATATTTATTTTCTGGAGGTTTTCAATTCCTCAAACAATTCAGCTAAATGTGATCTTGTGTAATCGTTTATCCCGGTTGTAAATGTGTGACTGAATTGATAGTATTTGTGCTAAATATCGTTCCAAAACATAAAGTTTAAAATGGTTGCTCCTCAGTAAGAAAACTAATATGGGAAGACTATTTGCACAATATAATATTCAAACACTTTCTGCCTTAGGTTTTTCTCATGCTATTAGCAAGTTCAGGGAATAGTTTAATTAGTTGGCTGCCCTCACATTTTAAAAATACAGCTGTTAGTTTTACGCTTTCTTAATAATGTTAGGATTATAGACTCTTCTGAGAATAGTTTTAGGCATTTTATTTCCAAGATCTGCCAATAACAGATTCTATTAAGTGTATTATTTCTCAAATATTTTAGGTTTGTTTTAAGAATGAAAATTGTTAATTTTCTTTTTGTGTGTGTACATAATGCTTTTTAAACAGCTGTGTGTAGCCTTTTATAACACAAAACCGACATAAATGTTGTTTGTATTCATATGAATAAACACATTTGTAATAACATTAAAAAATGTCAAATGTAAGTATACAAGTATGCAAGCCACTTACTATACTTTATTTTGTATGTTGTTCAGTGTACATTTAAAATTTCAGCTGTAATACTTTTGAACAATAATAATTATATGTGAAAGGTGCTTCTTGTTAACACGGTTAGAAACAAAGTAAGTTTTTATGGAATTCATAAAACTTTTTTGATAAAATTTCAAGTTAATAAATGTCATCAACATAAATAAGTTTTTAAAACAAAAAAATCCCATTAAGTATTATTTCTGTATTTCAGTCTTATTGATAAATTGAGGCTAATGTTTTATCAATGAGATTATTTGTATTGATATTTTATAACATATTTACATTACATTTTGTAAAAAGTGAATTCTAGTTAATTTCTGATAATGTTGATTACTTTAAATGTTTATGGCCTGTGTATTGAAAAATTGTGTATTTATTTGTGGTTTATTTGATACTCTTTCTTTAAAATATATATCATGAAATAGGTGGATGGAATTAGTGTTTGTACAGTTAAATAATAATAATGACGTTGATTTTTATATGTATATATGATGCTGGCACAAGGTTAAAGAATTATTTCTTTTTATAAACCTTTAAAGTAGAAAAGGTTGATATATAACTCCTTACTTAAATATGTGTTTGTGCACAACCATCAAAAGAATTCAAAATTCTGAGTCTTCCAGTAGTTTTACTGAAGTTTAGAGAAAATTATATCAATGATATTTGTTACAGACCAACTGTATTTCATATATCATTTATCTTTAAATTATGGTAGCATTTTCTAATAAATAAAGAGTTGAATTTTTATATGTGAATTATAATTTTATTACTATTTTCTTCACTTGTATAAGGACAGCATTACTTGATTTATCACTTGCCCTGAATGTAAGAAAATTACTTCAAATGCACAATTTTGTATCCCTAACACATATCAGACTATTATTTTCAATGAAAGTTGGGGCGACTGGTAATTCTATTTTACTTAAACTTTGTCACAAAAATTAATGTGATGAAATTATGTTCAACTCCCCATTAAGTGTTCTTTGTAACAATATCTCAGAACTTCTGTTTGGTATCAATTAAAACCAGTTTTAAATTCAACAGTGTATGAATGTAGTGTATAGTTGCAAAATATATTTTGAAAACATTGTAATTTGAAATTACTTAAAGGTGGTTAAAGCAATGCTATAATTCTTTGAAAGCTCATTACTAAAGTATATAGTCATACAGTTTAGTAATGCAAATGTTTATATTTAAATGTATAGTGTGTGCGCTCCCCATACATTTTATTTAACTCTCAAAGGCCTGTAGGTATTCGAAAATGCTTATTAATGAATGAAATATTATGTATTATCTCTTCCAAATTATGGAAAAGTTAAAAGTTTATACTGTTCACATGGAAATATCACTGTTGGAGCTTAATATTACAATTGTTATAATTAACTCCATGCTTATTTTACTTGTATCATTTTTTTACTTTACGAATCGAACACATATAATTACTTTTTATCATGCATGTTATGGGTATATTTTTGTCATTAATTATTTATTGGTATCTAAATTAAATCTAATCATCAAAATATTTTTTTCTTAAATTTTTTAAAATTATATTTTTTAAAGCTGAAGATCTGAGAGTAGCAAATCAGTAGATTCAAAAATTAAAATTGATATTTTTATTAATGCTTCATTGCAAAAGTTGATTTATATTATGTCTATTTTTTCCTGTTAATGCAAAATAAAAAATCTTTGAGAGAGAGCTGTTTTATTAACTAACTCTAAAAAGATTGTTGAATTTACTACTTCATCAATGCTGTTTTAATTACTAAAATCCAAAAAGTCTTGGCAACTTTTGTATTTGTCAAAGGAAGAAATAATAATGGAATGGAATCAAACCAGTTATTGGAAAAGCAGGTTTTAGGTTAATCTATAAGCAATAAAAAGCTAAATCCAACTCTAAATAAAAGTATATTTTGGGTTCATACCAAAAGTAATGCAGTTGCTAATCTCTAATCTTCCTCCCATCTCAGTTTTAAATTTCGAATATCCTGGTGATAAAAATTCTTGCCTTTAACCCAAAGAATGAATTGAGGTTCCTTCATGTTCAAAATTTTTTCATTAAAATGGTTTTGAAGACTTCAAAAAGATAGTATAGATAGTTGGGTGAATACTAGTTAATGAGACAGAATTTTACTTACAAATTATCTTAATGTTTGTAGTGTATCTCATACTGTGAGTTTGTGTAGTGTCATGTTGAAACAACATATCCTTTCTTTTAGCTAGTGCAAGTCTATCTTGCTTTAGCTTTGTTGATTTACAATATTAGCTTTTTAGAGATGGTTTGATTTTCAAGAAGCTACTGATAATATAGAAAACCATGACAACATTTTTGTATTTCATTTAATGCTACTTTAAAATATAAGAAATTAATGATTTAAACTAATATTTTCATTCATGACACTGAAATTTCATATTCAGTATGTTCGTTTTTAAATTCATGTACAAAATTTTATTTTTTCGAATGCTGGTTTCTGTAAATCATATAATGGGCAAATGATGGAGAACAAATGGGTAATTTGATTGCTCATTACATTACTCATGTTTGAAAAATCAGTTTCTACTGAAACTTTCTTTCAGGGTTCCCACGGTCCTTGAATTTATTTTTCCGAACTAGGGGCCCTTGAAAATTACGAAACAGTAAAAAGTACTTGATTTTCTTTGATTAGTACAAATTTATGTAATTTCGTCTTGTGCGTTGGAACTTGTCCAGACTAGTTTCCTTCTTGGCAAGTGCTCCATTTGAGCAGCATTTTGAATGAAGCCGGTATTACGCACTTTGTCACCACGTGATGTATATCAGACTAACCTCAGTTGAAGGCAAGAGTAATGGAAATGTAAAAACAGTGTCGTGTTTTAAAATAAGTTTCATATTTTTCTTTTTAATTGACAACTCTTGCATATACCTTGTTTTAGGTCGTTACAAAAAAATTTCAGGAGCTTGAAATTTTATTTATTATTATTTTTTTTTTTTTTTTGGTTTTGAAAAGTTCTTGAATTTTTTGCAGACAAAGGTGTAAGAACCATGTCTTTTCTAAAACTAGTAGTTTTGAAGATGTAATATTCACTGCGGTTGTGAAGATTCCTTTAAGTACTCATTTTATAAAATCTTATGCATGTTTTTAATATTTCCTGCTATAGTTTTGACACAAAACTTCGAGCATTATAACCAAATTACTTTACAACTTTTTCGTTCAAAAAGTTTAATCATTTCTTTGACATAAAACAGTCTTGAAAGTGAAACTAAATACCCTTATTTTAAAGTAAAAGTGATAGTAAACAATCTCCTTTGATGCAATTTAAGTTACCAAGACTTATTTTATCTGCCTGAATTAAGTATTGCTATTAGTTCTGTGAAAACGAAACTAAATTTCCAACAAAAGGTGAATGAAAAATCTAAATGAACTCTAACATATTTTATAGCAATATGAAGTCTGCTCTAGATTTCAGTGACATTTATGATGAACTATTGTACGTATAATCCAGCTGTGAATAACATGTACTGTTTTCTCCCTGTTTCATATTTTTGTTTTCCTAGTGTAAAAATCCTCTAAAAAATAAGCATTGTCACAAATTTTTGGTTTGTTATTACATGATTTAGGATTTAAAAAAGGAATTTTTACCATAAAATGTTTGATAATTGGTGTAGATAAAAATTATATACAATTAAAAGACGTCTTTGTGTATGTCGTTTGTCTTGTCTTTCCTCTTAAAGCAACTAGAATACATAACTTTTACATGCATTTTCTTATTCACACATACATACAAATTTATGCTGCTGAATTAATTTTCACTCCTTGTCTTAGGTAACCCTCATTAGCAAAACTTCACCATAGAGAAAATCTTTTTTTTTACACAGCAGGCCTTATCTATATAGCATTCAAGTGAGACACAACTTAGTACTCACATTTGTTCATATTTTGATATACTGTACAGAATTTTGCACACTTACTTGAAATGGCTAACTACTATAAAGAGTCTAAATTTATTTTCTTCAATCTTCAGGGTTTATCCCAAACCTTCACCTGAATAGCCCATGCGTTACTCCAGTACAATGTTAATTAAAAATCTACAACGTTAATAATTCTTCAAAACAAGTGTTCGTAAATGTTAAAATTTGCAGTAATCTCAATTTAAAAAACTTACTTGTATTCAAGATATTTCGGATTCTGAAGACTTGTATATTGTCTTTTAATGCAATCCAAAATGTTTGAATAGTCGATGATGTACTGTATAGTTTTGCTTCACAAATTAGATTACAGTAACAGTGAATAACAGTAAGTACTGTAACATTTAGATTAAAAAATAAGATCACAATTGGTTACTTGTGATGTTTTACATCAATTTGTAAGAAATACTAGGATTTCACCAAGTATTTTAATCTTTATTGTTGTTAATCAGTTGAGAGATTTTCAATGAAAGGTTCATTACCAAGAAACAAAAGTTACTTTTAGAATACATAACACAAATTAGAAATGTACCTAATACATTTGTTCAAATGTGAGTGCAGAAGAGACATACGTCACAGTTAACCTTTTGACTATGGCTAAAGATATTCAACTAGTTACCACCATCCTAACCTAAGCGATTCGGCGTATCGACACATAATTTTGAACTACGGTCAGATGATGAGACATCTGAGCTGGTACCCTACTCTCCAAACTTCCACACCAACCCAACGTCAGGACTTTCGACCACGACAGATTTAAGGTGCACCTGCCACCTCTACACCATACGCTTACAAATATTCGAACCAGGAACCTTCCGATCTAGAGACTTGCATCTTAACCACTATACCGGTTGGTCAGTTATGGCTATAGATATAAGCACTATTCTTTCTTGGCGAGATTCTTATAACTTTCAAGGTACAACTGCTGTACTGGTCATAGTCTAAAGGTTAAGATAACAAAGCACCTTATCTCTTCCAAAGCAGCTACCTTTCAAAAATTTAAATTTTTAGCATAATGAGCATTTCAAAAATTGAGTTAAAATTTAGTATACCCTAAATTAAGTTGAACAAAATAGAAAATGCATTACCTGTAGAAACCTAACCATAGAAATGGTATGAACAGATTGAAAATTAAAAGATTGGCAATCCAGAAATTAAATATTTCAAATTAATTGACACAAATCAATGTTGAAGTATTTGTAATTGTATACTTATTGGGAGTAGCATTACAATTTTAGCATCCTTTTAGTCTATCAACATCTGTATACCATTAAACATAAGTAAAATTGAATAGGTAAAAAGGAATGCAGGAGAACTTATTGATGATAAGAAAAACTGTTTTAGGATGAAAGCAAAATAGGTATGCAAGGATATGAAACTGACAAGCACGATTCAAGAGTGCACGCCAAGAAAAGGGCTCCTGCCTCAAAGTCGACCTGTCTGTGGCCATTGAAACAAACCTTATTGCATTCCAAATAAGGATGCTTGAAAAATTGCATTCATTTATCACATTTAATGACAAATTGGGAAATAAATTTGACGCTTCCACTTATTGAGATCTATAGCAATACATTGTATCGCCAGAAAGAAAACTAAGATGCCAGAGTAACCATTACTTAAAAAGAAGCCCTGAACTGCCATTGCCCTGATATAATTAGCGAGTTCTTGTGGTAAACGGCATACTGAGTGGCATTTGTCTGGCCTATTACAACTGAGGAATAAAAACAAGTTCATTTACGAACTTTACCCTTTCCTCCTATGTTTAATTTGCATTGACTGGTCATTGAGTTTTGTTTAGTCCTTTTAAAGTTTTCTGCTCGAGACAACAAATTGCTGAAGCTGATGCAAGCACAAACAAGAAATTTAACATCTATTAATATGTGTTTGGATTGTGATTGTTGAAAATCAGGCTCATAAAATTTGAATTTATTTGTATTAAATCAGATTTTTATGATTTTAATTAATTTGTTGCCTTTATGTTTAAACTTGTTAGATATGAGACATGCAAATCACTAGTTCTAGATAGTATTGATTTATGTTAAGAGCATTAATACATACAAAAGGGTTTAGAAAATGCAGGATAAATTTTTGAAATATTAATATAAAATCACAGGACAATATTTATAGTATTTCATCGTACAAATCCAATCCAAATACCTTAAAAAAAATTTAATGAAATGAAGGGAAGAAAATTAAATTTTAAATATATATTTTTCTGAATTCTAATATACAAGTTAAATTTTAATTTTCTGGCCTTTTTGCTACCCAACTTATTTCAAAGAAGTTAGGTTGAAAATATTATTTCCTACCAATACAAAAGTAAATGTGGTAAGATGGCTTTATGAACATATTGGCTTGCCTGCTAAACAAACAAAATCAAAATGAATTTCCCCCGATTCAAAACAAGATGTCAGATATGCAATACCACTGATTTTCACTAAGGGAAAATCAAGAAATTTATAAGTTTTATCTTGAAACAGGCATGACAGTAGTTGAATGCAACTATGAAGAGGTTCTTTCTATTTAAGCTGCCAGGTACTGTTTTGGATATGTACTATTTGCGTCAACACTTTTTGTAGCAAGTTATGGTGAGCAAAGGCAACCCTGCTTAATTAAGATTATAGCACAAACTACCAACCTTATTAATTTTTGTAAATCATTATCTTACCATGCTTAAATGGTTCTAGTTTTACTAGAATTAATGTGATATTTTGTAACATTCATATCATATCCTGGTTCCATTGATTAGACTTAAAACCAATAACCAACCTTGGACAAACATTTTTTTTCATTAAAGTAGACTTACCTTGTAAGAATAATCATTTGCATGAATTAAAAATTATTTTCCTCGAAGTATGAAACAATGTTTTTCCTAAGAGATTATTCCTTGTCAACATAAAAAGCATGTCGAAAAATGCACCCAAAACTATTGCCAGTCTTCAAACCAGTATTCTTCCAGAGGGTTTACTGAAAAAAGTTAAGTAAAAGGTACCGCGCAATACTCGTTTTCAGTACACTTAAAGGAAATGTGAAACAGTACTCATTCCCTTTACAGAAATAGCAAACTCCCTCTTGAAAGAGAGCTTTAGTCTGTGCAACACTTCCAAGAGGAAAACTGCAACAAAACTTAACAAAAACACTGCAGAGCATGAACTTTCCCCAAAATCAGACTGCTTCTAGCAAGATAAGTTTGTTTGTCAGCTGTCATCACAGGTGCCATTTCCTAGAGGACCAAATCACTTTTGTTCCCACAAACAGAAGTAAATATTTACAATGAGAAACCAAATAAATTGATAAAAAATACCTACACCAAGTATGTCCAAGGAGCCTTAACCTAAAAAGTTTTGTATGGTATGCTTGGGACCCCAAACCATGGGTTAATATTCCACATGCATGTAACCGAATTGCAGCAACTCATTCTCTCAACAGATCGCTTTATCAGAAAGTGTGCAAAAATCTAGACCCAAACTCCTCGGGTCCTAAAAGTATTTTGGTTAGAGTCTGGTCCCCTCTATCATGTGATATAAATAGTTCAGAGAAACATATGAAGCAAGTCTTATTTCTCAGATAATTTCTCCGAGTTGGCATTACTGCATCCCAATTAATACTACCATCTCTAATAAGGAATTCAGTTATTTCCTAAAAAAAAATAGGTCATTCTCCAGGTGTTTCCGAGTAAAAGTAAATTTTTAAATTTATTTTAAAATAACCTAGATTGTGTCTCAGGTTATTTCATTTTTAATATCATTATTAAACTTCAGTTTTTAAAAAAAGAAAATTTTAAGCTTAACTAAAATCATTTAATAAAAACCCCTTCATTTAAATCACTATACCATGTTTAAAATCTGGCGAATTTTTAGTAAGGATTTTATCTATACAGAAATTCAAGAATATACACATAAAAATTGAATGCAGTATGAAAATAAAAGAGCCCTAATGAAACCTTGCAAGTTTTATCATGAAACATTACAAAGTCCATTCTACTAATTTTTATAAATTCAATGCAAAAAGTTACATGGATCACAAGTCTTGTATATAAGACTGAGTATATAGGAATTTCTGCGATCTATCAGTTTAATTAATCAAACAGATAAACAATGCTTATTTATACATCTTAACAAAACATCCACCATCCAATCTTAGAAGTAAAATATGTAAAGTCGATAATTAAACCAGAATCCTTAAAAAATATTTAATACATTTGGTCTATATAAACATCCGATATTAAAGCTTTTGTCTCTATCATAGTAAATAACCTATATTAAATAACAAAAGTTCATAGGAAGTCAGGCATCAATGGTATTGAAAATTTTCACTCAGTTGTCAAAGTGTTCTACTTGGGTGAAAGTTATGTGGATGTTTTAGCACAGTGTAATGAATAAAACGTAACATGTTACAGAGATTGTTAGAAAAAAAACAGTTTACCAGTCAAAATTTAAAAAAAAAAAAATATGGGCTAAACATTCGGAAAATGATGACTGTATCCTAAAGCTTGCAAGTCAAAACGAAGTTTATCGCTGCATAAAGTGAACTTTACTAGGAAGAGTATTCATTTCATAAGTACACTCTAAAATTTAGTGATAAATAAATTTCAAATTTTTATTAAAAGAATACATGCAAGTGACAAGGGTATAAATGTTTGAATGCATACAGTAAATAAAGAGCTCAGGTGGAAAAGAGGAATCAACAAATAGAATTTATTTGTCATGATTCATATACAATATTTCAGAAATATTTATGTGATTTTTAGTTTTATACTGATGTGAACTTAGTTATATTTAGCATAGCAAACTTTACATTTTTTGCTTAGCAAAGCAAGTTAAGCTTGTAAAAAAAAGAAATTATCTTAAATTACTTTTGATAATCTTTGAAGAGCAATTTGACGAATAAATGACCATGATACGGCATATAAATAATTATGACCTAATTGCAAGAAATTAATCTTTCTTTTTCATCCCATCCTTCTGCTTTTTCTGCTTCTTTGTTAACTCCTCATCAATGGGAGCTGGTTTGACAAACGGTATTTCCTCTTGCATATCTGGAGGCATGAAAGGCTTTAAAACCTCAGGAACTCTCACACCAGTTTCGGTTTGATAATTTTCTAAAATCGCACAAATAACTCTAGTAGTTGCACACATGGTAGCATTTAACATATGGACAAAATCAACTTGTGCATTCATCTTTTTAGTTTGCCCGTATCGTACTTGAAGACGCCTAGATTGGTAATCCAAACAATTGGAACACGACACCAACTCCCTAAAAGCTCCAGAACCTGGAAACCAAGCTTCAATGTCCAATTTTTTGGAAGCAGCATTATTCAGCTCACCGGACACGATATTGACAACACGATAGGGAATTCCTAAATCTTGGCAAAACTCCTCTGCATTGCTGATCATTTCAGCAAACATCTCCCAAGATTTGTTGTCATGAGGAGAAGTCACGCAAAACTGTTCCACTTTTTCAAACTGATGGACACGGAATATGCCTCGAGTATCTCGTCCATGGGAACCCACTTCTTGTCTGAAACATGTCGAGATTCCAGCATAACGAATCGGCAGGGATTCAATCGGTAGCCATTCATCTCGATGAAAGGCAGCAATTGGTTGCTCGGATGTAGCAATCAAGTACTTTTCATCAACAACCCCATCACCTTTTTCACTACTTTTACAAATCACTTTATATAGCTCCTCGTCAAACTGGCTCAGCTGCGCTACTTCTTGCATTATATCTTTACGTACAAAGAAAGGGGTATAAAGAGGCTTGTATTTTTTAGCATGCAATTTCCGTAAGGCCAACTGGATCAGAGCTTGCTCTAAAAATACAGCTGCACTAAGTAAATAGTAACCCCTACCTCCAGCAGTAACTGCGCCTCTCTCGCTGTCTACACCATCAATCATTGTGATCAAGTCAACATGTGAGTATTTTTTTTTACATTCAATATCACCCCAGGTTCTAACCACAACATTTTCATCTTCATTGTTACTAACAGGCACTGATTCGTGCACCCAATTCGCCACCTCTTTCAAAGAATCACTGCGAATATTTTCAAATTTCAACATTTCCTGGTTGCATTGAGAGATTGCATCGTCCATCAAAGAACTGATCTTTTTAATTTGTTTCACGGAAAGTTTTTGGATGTAATCGGAATCGACAGCGCTCAGATTGCATTCGTGCGGAAGGGTGTCATCATCCCCTATGGGTTCCTTGTTCTTCATTTTCTTGCCGATTTCTTTACTGCAGACATTTTTAAGCTTGTTCAAATTGTCCAAGTCATGTCGAAGTTTCCTCCACTTGTTGTCGGCATCTACCACCTTATCCACCAAAGCAGGGTCTTTAAATCGCTTGATTTGGTTTTCCCGAATTTTGTCAGGATTACCACCTTTGTCAGCGCGGAAGCTTTCGATATCCAATACCATTTTTATGAACAGTAGTATCACACGATAGGTAAAAAAATCTCTTCAAATTAGATTTGATAGCAGAAAGCAGACACGCTGACACGTTACTATGGTAAAGTAGCACATGCAATGTTTGAACAGCGGTAAGAACGGCAGTGTCTATTGAACCGTACAGTACGGCTATATAACTTTTCATTCTATGTAGCCGTACAGCGCAGTTCCTTACTGCGCAGTATTTTCACTTCTGCCGTTAGACGGCAAAGAGAGTCATTCATGTTTTTGGCGATTATGTAGTATTTTGATTCATTTTGCCTTTGCCATAAACTGCCAAAAAAGGCAATCCTTTTTTGTGGAAGGAAGACGCATTTTCCCTACCGTTTCCCGCCTTTTTAAGATTCTCCGTATATGAATCGAGGATGGGTTGTGGAAATGACCGCGGGAAAAATGAATGGTTGGGTTTTATGGCGCAAAGTGCGCGGAATGGGATGGATAATAACAAGTGATTGGAAATTAAAGTAATGAAATGTGTTCCTGGTCAATTCAGGAAAATTTGCACAAACTGTCTTTTAAATATTTTTCATGTTTTGTTTGTGTTCCGAACCATAGATTTAATGACATGAATTTTTAAAAAAGAAATACAAGTTTGCATTTTTGTTTTATAATGGAGTAATTTTGTTTATTTTTAGCCACTTTTGCACACATTATTAAGAATTCTTTTTCACAAAAGAGGAATGCGTATAAATGTTTTTAAATAAACAAATAAAAAAATTATATATTTTTTTTTAATTCCTTTTTAATAACATACAACAAATGATCAAATATTTAAAATCCATCAAATTGTGAAATATTTGCCAAGTTGACTACATTTTGCTAACGAAAACAGGTTTTGATCAAATAATTCATTTCTTTTTAAAACCAGGTCCGAATTCTCATGTGAACAGTTGAAAAAAATCCTTTTTATTGCAGATATGCTTGAGAGAGATGATTTGCAATTTGGATGAGAAAAAAAATGTACGCATTAAAATTTTGCACTTCTTTGCTATACTTGATTTACCATTTGAGAGCAATGAGTATTACTAGTTTTAATCTCACGTCTCCAATAAAATAAGTTATTGGAAAAGGTTCTTTTTCCATTTTAAAGACCCTATCGTAAAAATCAAGATTCAATTTCTACTAACAATTTCAGATTTTCCTCCATATTTAAAATTTAATTGGATATCTCTTCACATCAAGCTCAGTAAAAGTGCATTTTCATGTAGTATCTACCATATTATTTAACCATTTCGAAAGATAGATAAAGTACTTGAAACATTCAAGTTTGAATTGTTTTGCAAGTGCCTTTACTTGGCTGGCATATTAAAATCACAATCACATGTAGGCTAAAATATTTTAATCCATTTCATTGAAATATTAATTTGCTTTCTTTGAGTAAAAATGTGGTTACACGTAAACGTTTGTATGGATAGGTAGTTGTCTAAATTATTTTTAACATTTTAAATTCAAATTGTAAAAAACAATTAATCAAACACCAATTTTTATTATTTGCAAACCGCAAAACATACAGAAAGGTTTTATATCCAACACAATAAAATGTGATATGGAAGCAGGAGTTTATCCAGGATTCAAAACTGGGGGGGGGGACAAAATTTTTAATGGGGTGTTGATTGGAGATAATTGCATATTTACCCGATGTATCGATTAATTCATTTTTATACTGTTATTTTTACTATGTTGTTTCTGTTTGTTTATTATTTAATGGCGCAAGGACTGCTATAGGTCATGCTGCCCCAAATTAGGTTAATTTCATTATCTTCTGGGGGACTAATTGGACATTGCTGTTTAACATTTGTGTGGGACATTTTAACCTGAAATGCAAAAAACGCTACATCTACTGATCATGAAATACCAACATATTTATTTTAGACATTTCGTATTCTCTTTTGAATCTTTTGTACAGGGTGTCCTAAAAGTTCCCGTACTACAACTTTAAAAAAAAATTATTGCCCTTGTTTTTTTTTAATTACTGAATTTTATCGATAATTCTTATCGTTTTTCTATAATTCTTATCGACTCTTTAATTTTTATCGTTTGATTTCCTTTACGCTCAAGTTGTGCGATAATAAAGTTCCACGCCATTTTGTTCGTCATTGCAAGATAAATTTATCACGCATTCAGAGAATTGCGCTGATTTTGAGGCTTCTGGTAAAGTAGTCTATTAAGAGAGATCGAATCATTTTGCATATTTGGTTATTTCTATTATTCGTTATGTTTACCCCTTATGTTTGAGGTTCCTTGGTCTACCATAAAAACTTTTAAGGGGATCAAACTCCTATGGCACGCTTGGTGTAGATGCTCTTTTAACAATTTATCTAATTTCTCATTTGAAATATTTGCATCTCACGTTTGTGGATATACAAGGAGTTCATGACACTAGGAGTTGGCATCTATAGTAGAATAACCCCCCCCCCCCCCCAATTGACTATAACAAATTTTTTTTTCTACTCACTAAAAACAGGCAGAGGTTGAATTTCAAATTATTTTTTGGCTAATTTTGGCACTGATTCTTCACAGTTGGAAGGTTACAGAGGTTTGAACTGATGCGTTTCAAGAGGGGAATCAACACTTTAAAATTTGTTTTCAGTATGTTAAAAACTAGTATCGATGCCCTCACTTCATAGTTTAAATAGTAAACCCTTTGGAACAAAATAAACTAAGGTTAAATAGAAAGCTAAACTTCAATAGAAAGAACCTCTTAATATTCACAAAAGCAAAGTACTCTTCTAATAAGCCTGCAATTAAGAAAATCCAAAGGCATATAAGTGTTTTGATTTCCTTTGTGAAAACATTGTATTCCAGATATTTCCTTTTGATTCTAGAACAATTTGGTTCCGACAAATTGAAAAGTTTAAATTTATGCTTTCGTGTCTGGCAGACAAAAAGGTATTCAAAGAAACAAATAGGTTAACAAAAAGGCAAGAAAACCTCTCTGTCTATTTTCCTGTGGACGTTTTCTATAATTATTCTGCTGTTATTATTAGGAACGACATACAGATGTGAACTAGTATTTTCATTAATGAAATTTACATTCATGAAAAGCAAAACGAAAGTCACGATTGACTGATTCAATTTAAAAAATTCTCTTCTGTTCTCAGTACCAAATTTAACACCAAACATTCAGACTAGCCAAACCCAGTCTCAAAAGTATCATTAATGGAAAGTAATGTTTATGTGATGTAATACATATTGTTTTACATACAATAATTAATTCATTTAAAAATGTTAATTATGTGCATAAACATACCTTTATTAAAAAGGTTATTAAGAATATGCCTGGACCATGAAAACTTAAGAAAGTAAAAAAGGTGCTCGAGTTGTAAGACGCATATGAATTCGTATGTGAAAAAAAATTGGCGTGTGGTATGTAAAAGGTTAGCCACCCCGGGCTACTTGAAACTTGCCCCCCCCCCCCTTCCTGCCCTCAGTAATGATATTTACAGTAAAGTTAGATATTATAAATTTAAAACCAAGTTCAGTAGAAGAAAGGTGATAAAACAATTAAAAACATTTAATCAATAATTATTTTTTCTGATAAAAAGCTTTTGCAGGAGTTTCAACTTTTCTTGTTCATGTAACCCCTGACTGAGCTTTCATACACTTTTATTCTTCTGCGTTTTAAAATAAAGTTATTATATTATCAAATTATTGGAAAGTTCCTGATTCGAAATCGGGTCAGGGCATGGATATTTGTAAGCGTATGGTGTAGAGGCGGTTGGTGTACCTTAAATCTGTCGTGGCCGAAAGTCCTCACGTTGGGTAGGTGTGGAAGTTTGGAGAGTGGGGTGCCAGCTCAGATGTTGCCTCATCATCTGACCGTGGTTCAAAATTACGTGTCGATACACCGAATGGCTTAGGCTGGGAAGGTGGTAACTTGTTGAATATTATCAAATTATTGGAAGGTTCCTGATTCAAAACCGGGTCAGGGCGTGGATATTTGTAAGCGTATGGTGTAGAGGCGGCTGGTGCACCGTAAATCTGTAATGGCCTAAAAGTCCTCAGTTTGGGTTTGTGTGGATGTTTGGAGAGTGGGATGCCAGCGCAGATGTTGCCCCGTCATCTGACCGTGATTCAAAATTACGTGGCGATGCACCGAATGGCTTAGGCTGGGACGATGGTAACTAGTTGAATACCATTATCAAATTATTGAAATGTGTTACCTAGTTGAGCAGAATTGTAACAGTGCACTGTTTAGATGGTATAAAAATGATACAAAAAAATACATTCAAAGCAAAATCATACATTTATATATATAACGTTAATTTTTTTTATTCAAATTCCCTCGATTGTATCTTTAAAATTCAGATTGACGAAAAAAATTTCCGATCAAAAAGCAAAGGAATGATCAGATCTGCTTAGTTTCTGTTCTCACTTCTTCGCTTCGCCCCTTCCAGTCCCACCGGACGCACAGCGTCTCTTATGGGGAGGGGAGGGTAAGAGTTATGGGACAGTTGAAGGGAAAACACTTCGTTCTTCAGTTGCTCATTCGAAGACTTCGAGGAAGAAAAAAATCTGCGGTTTGTACCTCGTGTCAATGACCCTCAAGCAGAGACGGGTGCGTAGGGCCCACAAAATGTATTTTCATTTGGGTCCGAGGAAAGTTGTGCCAGCGTCTTTACAATGTGCATCTTTAAGTGCAGTGAAAAGAGTTTCTAATTCAAGATGGTCAACAAGAACATATGCTATATTAGCTGTAAAACTTAGTTTCACCCATGTTAAAGAATCTTTAACTGAAATTTGTAATTCAGAAGAAGAAAAGAAATACAAATATTGACGACCAGCTACAGGCTCGAGCCCAACAAGGCTGGTCCTTTGTTTATGAATTCCCACTGACTATCCAATTGTATCTTAAATTCGTACACTCCCTTTGAATTAACTATATTTTCTGGCAACGCGTTCCAACTGTCTATTACCCTATTAAAATAGTAGTTTTTCCTTAAATCCCGATTAAAATGTGTCTTATTCAATTTATACCCATGACCCCTTGTTCTGTTATCCCTATTGAAATTTAAGCCCTCTGTGTCCCCTTGTTTTACAAACTTGGAAAGCTGAATCAAATCCCCCCCCCCTCCCCTCCTCCTTCTTCTTTCCATATCGGAGACAACTTCTTAAACAGACAAATATGAAACTGATCCAATGGCAATTATTAGGAATACTATTTTACAAAGAATAAGTGCTACTAGTAAATCACTGCAATCAGTGGAATGCAAACTATTGAATAGATCCATCCTATTAAAGGCATTAGAAAATTTTATCAATAATTTCAGAGAAGAATTTGAAAAAACTGAAAAAGAGCAACTGTTTTATAAGGTTAATGTGGTGCAACTGTTATCATAATAACCTATCATTTAATGTGGAAGAAGGACAAACTCGCAGACAGCAAAAGATAAAAATGTTTTTTGATAAAAACAAAGAAGTCGGACATGAATTTACAATAAGAGCAAATTTCACAGTCAATGCATTTTATGTCATGTGATAACACCAAGACAGGATTAAAAGTAGAACACGACAAAAAAGAGAGTTTAAGGATATTTACAAAAATGACATTAATGTTTGTTATTTTGGGATGTGTTTAATTTAACTTAAGTGTGTTTTTAACTTCCAAAGTTAAATGACAGAATTTTTCATTTCTGAATTTTTGACACTCAGGTCATATCAGATGTTTGAAGAAATTGGAAATTTAGAGAGATAATAATTAGTTTAAAATGTATTAAATGAAAAGGATGAGACTCTTTAAAATGACTGTGTATTTTACTAGAGTAACTACGTCTTCTCTCGCCCTCTTGTGGATAATTACTCCAGCTGGTGCAACAGTCATATATTCTGAGCACTCTATGTCTATATCCCATTCTTAGAAGACAAGGTATGCCTTTGACAATCTCCGCAATATATAATTCGCTGTTCATATTCAGTTGTATAGTTGAAGTCTCTGGATTAAAAGTCTACTCAAGGCTCTCCCAACAGTGACTGCAGTCTCCAAGTCTCACAGAGTCCGAGTTGTGCATTCACTAAAAGCCCAGTACTTCAGGTAATTTCTTGACAAAGCCTTTTATGAAGCAAAACTGTTAACTGAAGATGCCCATAACAGAGATGCAGAATTCTTTGTGTGCCTTATTTAGAGATAGGAACAACATTAGAGAGAGAATCACATGCAAAAGAAAATTCTTCGAAACATGAGGACACAGAAAAACTGTTCTTAAAACCAATTGAACCGAAACATCAATCTTCTGTCAACTCAATCGAACAACAATGACCCCTATCATTCAAAAGTCTCGGGCAACTCACTCTAGACAACAAGAAAAACCATTAACACGCGCGATGCACCTGTGCTTCCTAAAGGGAATGAAAACGACAAACCACGAGGTGAAATCTGTTAGATTTCTTTTCAAACGGATCGTTCTTAACAAAAGATCTTGACTAGTTGTTCTTCAGAAAAATTAGCCATATCTTGTTTGACGAGATATCTCATCGTAGCTGCTTGGAGAGATAAGCAAATATTTAAAATACCCTTGTTTCTGAAAGCTCCCTTTTACTTTGTGTCATTGCTGGGTATTAGCACTTTAAGTACATGTCAGAAGCTGGTTAAGAGAGAGAAAAGAAAACGAATGCCCAAAAATATTGCTTTTATACTTCAAGATCAAATTAAAAGTATCAAATTTCAGAACGGGGAGAGAATTTTCCCTCCTTGTTCCTGTTCCCTACCTGCCAGTCCTGATCACCTTCTTCTCTGTCTTGGCGCTTCGTATAAGCAGCTGTTGGTTGATCAGGACTTTTTGCAGGTATATGGGGATCTGGCACGACGGGGCCTTCTGGACCTGGTGTAGGCTTTCCTACACCAGGGGGATGTGCAACAACAACAGATCAAATTAATTCAATGAATTATTACATCATGTAAGAAATAATAGTTCATAAATAATATCGATTTATGAACCATTACTTTTCTTGAAGATGAATGAAATAAAGGCCTTCACGCATGCATCTAGAGTATTTCATGTGAAGAAATATTTTAAATATCAGAAAACAATACTTCTGGGGTGAATTTTTGAGCTCCCAGAGCCATTCACTGGCTTACACGTAACCCTTCCGAAAATGAAACTTTCCAATTTCGGGTTCTAAGTTCTCAGATTCTGCAATACAAATGCATTTGGTTAGTCATAAAAAAAACCGAGTTTGTAAATCCCTTTTCACCATTGACAAAGCTAAGTATTTCAATTTAGAAGTTAGCTGGGCATAATAGGAACAGTGAACAACCTTTCATCAGAATAATTCAAATGCACCCCCGATTACATAATAACTCTAAGTTACTATACCTTTAATTTCTCTTTTACTTTTGAATAGACATAAATTTTATTTTCTAACTTAGCCAAAATTCATGCGACTAGCTATTTTGAAAGTTATGTATGAAGATAAATTACCGTTTTAGTAAAAGAAATTTTTATGTGTACTTTGAAATTATATTAAATACTTTTATTTTTATATCTGATCAATAATTACAGTAATAATAATTAATGATGTGTCGGGGTTCTCTCTGGTTGGCGCCCCTCGGTACAACCAACATAAAGTACGTAGTATTCACAAAAATCTTATTTTGAACACAAATCTAGCTGACTTAAATACAAATATAATTTTTAAACACATGGAAACTGAAAATGTGAATTCAGTTGACAAGAAAATAGTTTTAACTATTACTTACTTCAAAAATTTACACAATATTAGTCAATATGCTTGGATGTGGGAATTTCTTTCTTGCTCAACTGAATTAGTCTTTTTTTGCATTCCAAAAAGGTCTTCATGAAAAAGGTATAGTTCTAAAGCAGTTTGAAAATTATTTTTATTTTCATATTGGGCCTGGGATATCTGAATTTTTTTCTTTGGTTCATAGATAAATTTGATTTTGAAGATACTTACCCTTGTTTATTGAATTCTTTCTACTGTTGTAATTTGCAAAGTGAATTCAGTACTGTTACACCAGAAGTTGAAAATAAATTTTCAGAAGTCATTAATCACATTTGGGGGTGTAGAAAAGACTGAAAAACCTGGGTTAGGCTTTAATCACCACATCCACTAAATTGACTTATAGTATCTGAAATTTTTGGTAACTGATTTTTATCCATAACTCCCACCCGAGATAATTGATGTATGCATTAATTTAAAAGATAGAAATAATCCTATAATATCCTTTATTGGTTTTTGGTAGCTCTTGTTACTACTTGCTCACACTTACCGAAGAACAGAGTATGGAAATTTCAGCTAAACGCTATTAAAAATGCGCTGGAAAACAAGCATGTAATGACAGCAGTTGTTGATTTGATGTCAGTTTACGATGCAGTATAGAGGGAAATTGTTAAAACTCTTTTCAATTGGTGTAAAATCATACATGTTTAATTGGATTAGAGGTTTTATTAGCGAGTGCTTAAGTAGTCAAGTATAATAGTTGGTAATCAAGGTTTTAGTTTTTTCCAGACTACTCTACCACAATGTGCAGTTTTGAGCTGTGATCTGTTTAAAATGTATAAAAATGACTTTGTTTTAAAACTAAAGTATGTCCCTGGCATTGATTGTCTTTATACCGAGGACTGACTTATGTGGACTAAAACCCAAAAGTGGAGGGAAGTGCTGAACTTTTGACTGAAAGAACGCTACATCAGGCTATCTCGTGTTTGAATGAATAGTGTAATATGAGTGTTTATGCTACAGTAATATGAGTGAACCCGCTCTATGACAACATATTATCTTAAAAGCATTTGTCTGCCACCAGTAGATCCCTGGCTCAAATCACTGTTTGTAAGTGCATGGATGCTTGTGATTGTTCCCAGTGGCGGATTAAGCGGTAAGCGGCCGCGTAGGGCCCCGAGGTCTTGAAATGTTTTTTCATTAAGGTTCGAGAAAAGTTGTGACAGTGTGTGTGTGTGTCTTTACAATGTGCGTCTTTATGAGCAATGAAAAGACTTCCTAACATACGATGGTCAGCAAAAGCAGATGCTGTATTAACTATAAAACTTGGTTTCACCCATATATATGAGGCTTTACCTGGAATTTGTAATTCCGAAGAAACAAAGTTACCATATTGGAGGCGACTTCACTTCTGAGGAAAATGAACAAATATGAAACCTCCCTAATGACAGTTAGTTGCAATACTATGTTATAAAGGATAAATGCTATTAGTAAATAACTGCAACCAGTGGAATGCGAACTATTGAAAGGTTATCTATCCTGAAGTCATTAAGTAAATTTTATCAATAATTTAAAGAGAAGTTGAAAAAGAGGCAACTGATTTATCAGGGCTGTCATTTAATGTGAAAGATGGTTAAACTCGCAGACAACAAATAAAAAAAAGTGTTTATTATTTTTTTTAATGAAAACAAAGGAGTTGGACATGCATTTACAATGAGAGAAAATTTCATAGTCAATTAATTCGATTTTTTTCATGTGATAACACCAAGGCAGAATTATCTCAAAGAACGTATGGAGTTGTTGTGGAGCCTTTTCGAATATTTTTTATTGGGATTTATCAGTAAAAAAAAAAGAACACGATAAAAAAAAAGTTGAAGAATATTTACAAAAATGACTTGGGTGTTTGTACTTTTGAAGACGAATTTGATCATCTGTACTGTAATAAAAGAAAGTGTTTGTTTGTTTGGAGCCGCAAAATCCTGACAATTCTATGGCACTTACAGCAATGAGATTTGGCACACAGGTAGTCCGAATTGTTTGCAATTTTTGTGTAGCGGCGAATTTTAAAATTCAATCTAGAAGATTTTTAAATGTGAATTTGATACTTTTATTCTCAATCGATTTTTCAAACGCGGATAACATTTTCTACTCATGCGACCTTGCAGTTAAGGTTTGGAATTATGGCAAGTTTTTTCATATGCAGAACGTGGAGAAAATTATTTTTTTCGTTTCCGCTTTGCTTTTGCGCGGAGAAATGTTTATCCAGCAGACGATAAATCTTTTAATTGTAGTCACACTTCTTTTTTCTATCTCCAAGACTAATTTCAACGGATTGGAAAACTGCGAAAAATTTCAGTTTAGATTGGTACCTAAAAATACGATTTTCTTTAAATAAATAATTTTTTAATTGAATATATCTTCAACGGATTTGAAATCTGAGGAAAATTTTACACCAGCTTAATACCCTACATCACGGTGTTGCCCGTGTTATTGGTTTGCACGGGCACGGGCAACGTCGTTCTAGCCACGCAGTGGCTAGTTTTTTAATATTTCTTAAAGAAAACGAGGACACATATAAACCACACGAGTCATCTATCGAGCCGATAAAGAAATGTCTTGCACATTTCCGAACGCTGAAACATTATTGAAATTTTTTTTTAACAATTTACTTTTCTATTGCAACAGGAGAAAGGTTGTTTCCTGTTTTAAAGCGTGTAAAAAATAATTTTAGGAGTTCTATGGTAGAAGAAATATTAATTAATATGACCATTCTGTATATAGAGCAAGGAATCGTAAAACGAATTGACACTTCAAAATAATTGACGAATTTGCATGAAATAAAGTAAGACGAAAATTCATGTAAAAATGTTTTTTTTTTTTTTTAATAAGTTTATTTAATGGGCTGTGGGTATGAAAATATTTTGATTACTTTTCTTTTTTGTTAATAACTTAAGGATAGTTTTCTTGAAACTTTTTTTTCTAACTTGAGATTGAGGGCCCCGAAATTTTTACCGCTTGGGGTCCCCACTTGACTTGATCCGCCACTGATTGTTCCTGTTAGGAGTAGCAGGAAACTGAACACTTCTTCACAAATAACTATCAGTTCTTATCTTGTAGTGCCGAAGACAAACAGGTGAGTGGTTGGGTATTGGAAAAAAGGGACACCTGTTCCTTCCCCATTAAGAGAACCAACACTGAAACTTTTTTTAGGGGAGGGGGGGGGGGAAAGATGTACAACGTAATTTGTTAAATTTTTCCAAATTTTTAAAGCTGCACCTTTTGTAAATATTCTATTTGTAAAATTCGATACATTAAAAAGACCTAATACAATTAAAATGCGTTACGATTTATATTAAATTGAAGAAATTAAATCCCAATAAAATAGCTTTAAAATGAGAGATTACCAAGTCTGTATCTTCCCAAAAATTAATTAGCTATCTTAAAGATGCAGTACATTTTCATTTAAGCTTTAAATAACTGAAGCTTAATAACCTTTTGAATAAAGGACAAAACTTTTTTTAAGTTATTATTTTCATTCATAGCTATGGTAATGTCACTTGCTACACCAAGTTTCATTAAAATTTGAAGGGTCTCGGACTAATCTGTACGCTAGATTTGAGACGAAATTCCTCAAATTTTGGAAATTTATGTAGCTTGAATAACGATATGCAAATTGAAAAATTGTCTGATTTAGAAAAGTATTTTCACAGTCCTAAGGTGTGCCATACACACGATTTTCGCATTACAGTAATTTATTTAGCCAGCGAAATTTTTTTTTCGGTCCACCATGTAATTGTCTTGGCGATGACTATTTTGATTAACTTTCCTTAAGACTCCTATGTGTTTGAAGTTTCGAAAAGTAAAATAAATATAAAAAAAAAAGATGTAATCCAAACCTTTTATACAAGTGATTGTTCAAAGATTTTAAAGTTTCGGAGTAGGTATCTCTTACGATATGGTTATATTGCTTAAATTTTGATGGTTTTTACTTATCTTTAATTTAATAATTGTTTTTCATTAATAAATGTACCGATTGAACATCTGATCAAGCCACATTATGACTCTGAAGATATGTAATCTTAGTTCAGAAATTGATAATTTCTCACCTGAAAATAAGTGCTGTAAGGATCAACTGTCGAATGTGATGTAACATAAGTTTTAAAGGTTTTATACAAAACTGCATCATTATCTCGATAGAATATAAACATTGTATTAATTACATAAAAAAAGTAATATTATTTTGTCGCAATGACAGAAAGTTGTCAATTATTACTAGATGAAACGAAAGTTGTTTTACAATAGTTTCGTTTTGTCTATGAACAGTTATTTGTCAATGTTTAAACACATTTTTTTTCAAAAACGACAGCGATTATTTATGCTAAAGAAAAGATATGCTAGAAATTACGAAGAAGGGCTTTATGCTAGAAGGGTTTACTATTTAAACTAAGAAGCGAGGGCATCCATACTAGTTTTTAACATACTGAAAACAAATTTTAAACAGTGCTGATCCCCCTCTTGAAAGGCATCAGTTCAAACCTCCATAACCTTCCAACTGTAAAGAATCAAAATTAGCCAAAAAATACTTTGAAATTCAACTTCTGCCGGTTTTTAGTGAGTAGAAAGAAATATTTGTTACAATCAATTGTCATTCTACTATAGATGCCAACTCCTAGGGTCCTGAACTCTTTGTATCCACACAAACGTGAGGCAAATAATTCCAATGAGAAATTAGACAAATTGTTATAAGAGCATCTACACCAAGCATGCCACAGGAGTCTGATCCCCTTGAAAGTTTTTATGGATGAATGATGATAATCTGCTTTTCTTGAAGGAAAGTCCTTGAACAGATAATAATTGGCACGCAAGAAATCATTCATATCCTATTTTTATTTCATCCATGAAGCACACGAAGAGAACGAATTTCAACATCTAAGAGTGCATCACCTTGTTCTTTTTAACGTGCTCATCCCTCATGTGATCCTACATCAATTCAGTGACAGCTGGTTGGGAGTAGAGGCTGAAATGGGACATACAGGTTTTTTCAAGCAAAATAAATTCTTGAATTATTTTCTATCTTACAATAACAATTAAAATTGAGATAATTTGTAAAATGTGTCAAGGCATTTGGGCTCATATTTACTGTCAAAACATTCTTGTTTCCACCTAAAAGAACTCACAATAAAGGAATTAAAAGATATTTTCAACATATTTAACAAACTAGCAGAACAATTTAACACAGCAAGAGAATTTTCACTTTGGTGGTTGCAAAAATTTTGATGAAAGAAACGCATACATCACATCTATAAGAAAAAGGAATATTATTTAAACGCAAAATATTCTCAATTAATTTTGCTAGGTAACATTAAAAACAAGCTAACTCAACGGAACTTGCAAATAATGAATAAAGTGAACAATGCATTTGCTGCAAACATCAAGTAATAGACATGCACATAAAGAAAATTTTTCTGACACAGAAGATAAATACAATAGAGGAATCACACCTTCACTTCCTACAGCTCACAGGTTTCTAGTACAGTGGGCATAATCATTGTGCCATCACCCTGGAAAGAGTGAGGGACTACCTAACCAGTTACCATATTATAACAATACACTATGGAAAAGGACAACTCATTTTTAAAATGTATAACTTGGTTAGGGTTTTAAGGTGCAAAGGGCCATTTAAAATGTAGGGAAGAAAGCAATTGAACAAGAATTTTCTTCTGCCAACCAACAAAAAAAAACTTCATTCGGTTGCATTTAAAAAACAAGCTAAATTCAACGGAATTCACCATTTAACATAGCAAAGGAACAATACTGAGCACAACAGGAAAATAAAGAATAAAATAGGTAAAATAAGCAACGAACCGAGAATTTTCATCTGCTCGCCAAAAAGGAAATTCCATTGGGTAGCACTTAAAAACAAGCTAACTCAACGTTGTTTCCCATTTAACGTAGCAAATGAACAATACAACACACAAAGGGGTATGCAGGAATAAAATAGGTAAAATATGCACCTGACCGAGAATTTTCATCTGCCTGCCATAAAGTCAATTCCGTTGGGTAGCACTTAAAAACAAGCTAACTCAACGTTATTAACCATTTAGCACAGCAAGTGAACAATACATTTCAAAACGTGTTATAAAATGAAGGAAAAATAAGCAAATTAAGAGCCTTCATCTGCCCATCAAAAAGTGTAATTCGTAGAATAGCATTTAAATACAAGCTAACTTAACGGAACAAAACAATTTGCAAAGCAAATATAAAGCAATGAAAATATTAAATATCAAATAAAAATATTATTGCTTACATAAATTTAGCTTCTAAATGGAAAAACACTAGGTCGGCACACAAAAGACGTCTACTCATTAAACATAATCCCACGTCCTTCAAAATGGCAAATGCTTTTACTTATGGCTCATCAGGACTGCTAGAATTCTACTTTAGATTGGCGAAATCACCAAACAAAGTTTGCCCATGCGCATTCTACGAGCTGCGCAGTAAGGAACTGCGCTGTACGGCTACATAGAATGAAAAGTTATATAGCCGTATTTTGTACGGCGCAATAGACACTCCGGGTAAGAACAGGCTCCCAGCAGCGGAAGAACTCCCTTCTACACACTGTCTGGCTCCTAGTACTGCGCATGCCTGAAAATGTCACGTTTCATAAAGTGTTTGGCAACTTTTTTACTTTTGAACCATTTTGTCAATTTGCTTTACCATACATTCGTCATCTGACCGCCGACCAACCGGTATAGTGGTTAAGGTGTTAGCCTCTAGATCGGAAGGTTCCTGGTTCGAATCCGGGTCCGGGCATGGATGTTTGTAAGCGTATGGTGTAGAGGCGGCTGGGGCACCTTAAATCTGTCGTGGCCGAAAGTCCTCACGTTGGGTTGGCGTGGAAGTTTGGAGAGTGGGGTGCCAGCTCAGGTGTTGCTTCGTCATCTGACCGTGGTTCAAAATTACGAGGTGTTGTCCTCTGATCTTTCCCTCAAGGGACTGATCCCGGACCGTCGTCAGTAGCCCGTTGTGTTGCTCTAGTACGATGTTAACTAAAAAATTACCATTACCACTATCGTCATCTGACCGTGTTTCAAAATTACGTGTTGGTGTCCGCCGTTCCTTCTCACTAAGGGGGATTGATCCCAGACCTTCGTCAATAGCCCGTTGTGTTGCTCTAGTATGACGTTAACAAAAATGACCATTTCCTTTACCATAAACTTCAAAAAAAGGTAATTTGGTAATTTTTTAATTAACTTCGGTCCGGGATCAATCCCCCAAAGGTATATATCCGAGGACAACACCACGTAATTTTTAACCACGGTAAGATGACGAGGCATCACATGAACTGACATCCCACTGTCCGACCTTCCACACTACGCCAACGTGTGAGTATTTGCGGCCACAACAGATTTAATGTGCACCTGCCCCTTCGTATATGACGATCTTTGGTTGGATTCGAACTCGCAACCCTCCGTTACTAATTCGATGCTCTTCAAAAATGGGTTACGGCAGCCCGAATACGGATGGGAAATAATACTGTTCTTTCACGGAAACATTTCTTTTTTCTGTTCCTGCTCCTTCTTAAACAGCTGTTCTTTAACCTGGTCTGCTCACCCACTGTTCTCAAATATCTGCACAAAAATTGTGCAAGTCCTGTTCCTACTTCGCCGACCAACCGGTATAGTGGTTAAGGTGTTAGTCTCTATAGTCTCTAGATCGGAAGCTTCCTTGTTCGAATCCGGGTACGAGCATGAATGTTTTTAATCGTATGGTGTAGAGGCGGCTGGTGCACCTTAAATCTGTCGTGGCCGAAAGTCCTCACTTTGGGTTGGCGTGGAGTTTGGGGAGTGGGATGCCAGCTCAGTTGTTGCTTCGTCATCTGGCCGTGATTTAAAATTATGAGGTGTTGTCCTCAGATCTTTTCCTTAAGGGATTGATCCAGAACCGTCGTCAGTAGCACGTTGTGTTTCTCTAGTACGACGTTAACTAATAATTACCTGTTCCTACTTCTGTACATCAGTTTTCGAAACAAACGGACGGTCCAAAATTTCTGTGTTTATATGCCATTGTGAGTACTAAGTAGGCTTGCATAGATAAAATATTTTTCTTCAGGTACTTCTTATTGATTGGTAGGTTTTTCTCTAGTTTTGACAGGAAGAAAACGAAAGAACAAATAATTTGGGGTCTTCGAATTTTTAATAGATTGATTTTTTATGGTGCAAGGGGAAGTATGGTCAAGCTGCGCCAAACTATCAGTACTTAAAAGTAGATAAAAGAATCCGTAAAATTAAAAAATATATATTATCCATTAAAACGAAAGGACCAATTGCTGCAGCCATCACAGAACCCCGTCTATAGATGTGCAGATCGGTGTGATATTCTAACGAAATCCCGGCCCACACCATGATACTTCCACCTCGGAAAGCGTGATGCTCGATTATGTTCTGGGGCCGATTGCGTGTGTCTTGTTCTCTCCAGACCCTTACACGTTTGTAATCTGGCTCCAGGACAAATCTCGATTCATCCGTGAACATACCGCTAGTCCAATCAGACAAAGTCTAATTCACATGTTGCCGAAACCAATTTAATGGTGCCGCTATGGATTGGACGGATAGAGGAACACAAACTCGTGGTACCCGTATGTACAGTCCATTAATGTGTAGCCTTCATCACACAGTAGTGGCAGATATAGTCTTACCAATGGACGCTGAAACCACAGATGTCACACGTGTGGTGGTGGCTTTGCGATTCCGCTTCGCTACAACAGCAATATATCGATCTTCCGCGGGGGGTCGTAATCCTTGGGCGGCTGGCCACAGGTCTTCGGGCAACTGTTTGCCTTGTTTGGAATTGTTTCCATAATCGTGAAATGACGGAATGATGAACGCCGAAGAAAAGAGCAACTTCAGTGATTGATTGATCTGCTTCAAGGCGTCCCACAGAACGCCAGCGTTCACTACTAGAATGCTCAATACCTGCTATTCGTCTTCTGGAAACCATAGAAACAAGAGTGTCTTGAAAACTAATAATACGAAAGTTCTAAACACTTTTTACAGCAATGTCATGCAACTCCTCTAACCCTAATGCTGGCTTCTTATACGACTGCCTTTTTTGCATATTTCTCGACACGAAACCGTGATTGGCTGCTACATAACACATTTGCATACTTTCATCTACCTCTGCAGCAAATTGCAGCCTCTCAAATTCAGATTGGCATCTGGATATTAACATTTTCCTCTCCGTGATTAACTTTTAAAAGTGAGTGTATATATTTTAAAATTTTAATTTACTTAAAACTAAAAATTTATCACCATGTCATTGCCTTACAATTATAAAATTTCACAAACATTACGCTAATTCTCTCACAAATTCGCTAGCCCGATTGGAAGAGTAACAGATAAGTAACCGGAGGGTTGCGAGTTCGAATCCAACAAACACTGTCGTGTACAAAATCTGGCTGGTGCACCTTAAATCTGTCGTGACCTCAAATGTCCTCACGTTGGCGTGGTGGTGAAGTTTGGAGAGTGGGGTGCTACCTCAGGTGTTGTCTCGTCAGCTGACCGTAGTTCAAACAAAATTAAGTGGTGTTGTTCTCGGATCTTTCACATAGGGGATTGATCCCGCACCCTCGTGTTGTTCCAGTATGACGTTAATAAAAATACCTAACTACCCATCTCACAAATTCGTCAAACGCCGGGGCTCTGGTTGAGTCGCGAATAGTTTTGTTAGAACTGTTCCTAATGCTGTCCATAGACTAGAATACAAGCTTTTGTAATGTTCTCTATGTATCCAAATAAAAATTGCTTATGACCCTTCCAGGATTAGTTGAATCCTACATTTGATTAGCGACAAGAATTGTGAAATATCCAAAGAAATTTCGCACATGCGCCTTGTAGTTTTGTTTTCTTCGAAAGTCTTTTCCGTCGAATGGAGTTCTTCCGCCGTTGAGACGCTCGGCAGTGTCTATTGCGCCGTACAGTACGGCTACCTTACTGATCACTCTATGTAAGACGTCAAAGTAGAGGAATTCGTGTTTTTGGCGACTATGTAGTATTTTGATCCGTTTTGCCTTTTCCATAAACTGCCAAAAAAGGCAATCCTTTTTTGTGGAAGGAAGACACATTTTCCGTCCCGTTTCCCGCCTTTTTAAGATTCTCCGTATATGAATCGAGGAAATGACCGCGCGAGTGGGAATAAATGCATTGTTGGGTTTCATTGCGCAAAGTGCGCGGGATATAATGGATAATAATAAAAAACGGAAATTTGATTGGATTTTAACCAAAGAGACCCAAGAAAGTAATATTTTGTGCAATCCCATTAATTCATAGGCACCCATGAGAAGATGCTCCGCGAGAACGGTCATTACCTAAGGGTGTTGCATTATACTTGAGCCCCACAGGCAAAGTGTAATATCCCGTATAATGGCAAAGTCTGATATCGCGTTCATGTAGCCGTATTAATATACGGTGAAGTAAACAGTCTCCTCATGTAGCCGTAACCGTATTAACTACCAACCAATGAACAACTTCACCGAGAGTACTAGTCCATGACAAATCTAAGAAAATTGAAAATGTTGCATTAATTAATAAAAAAAAATTGATTTTTTATGTGATTCGTGTTTCATTTGTGAACTCTGACGACTGAATGCTTATTAATAACGTTTTTGCAATATTAATTTGTGCTAAAACCAACTTTTTATACATTTTTGAAAAATGTCTGTTTGTTTTGAAGTAAGGTTAATTTTATGCCTTTAAACTTCAAAATCTTGAAATGTGTATTTTTTCCATAAAATAAAAATGTTTTCAGTCTTCAAGAAATATAAAAAAAATTGGCTTACAAGTGTAACATACGTCTTAACATATGTTAACACAAGCATTTCCTATATGATGAGGAAAGTTCATTTTGACTGTTAAAAAGGAGAAAAATTGGTCATTTCTCAGAAGAATAAAAAAAAAATTGAAAAATAAATCTAAAAATTTTAAGCTTTTTTAAAATTTTTGTTAAATTGTCTTCATAACCAGTGTAAAAAAAATTCAAATCAATACACATAAAAGAATAGCAAAAAAAGGTTTTTTTTTCAGTCTTGAAGAAATATTAAAAAAATTGGTTTACAAGTGTAATTGTTACGTTTCCTGAACAGCCGGGAATGCCTACCTCCTATTCAAGGCAAGTTCGGAACACGTCCTTGCCTTTTTTTCCGAGGGAACAGATAGATGTCGGAAAAGAAAGTGTTAGATTCAGAGGGATAGGGGGGTGATCGAACAACTATCGACCTCAATTTAGAGCAGGACGTTATCTCCCCTGGGTGAAAAGGAATGCTTAGGAGGGGGTTCGTTGCCGTTACTCTTAGGCAATATGCTGTCGTTTTCCTTTAAGTATGTACGTACATAACTTGTAAATACTTATTTTTGATCCCAAAATAAAAGGTTTTAAACCTTAAAAATTGATAGTTCTTTTTAATTAAGGTGGAAGGACTTCGCTGAAAGGGAAACTCACGTATTTTAAAGGCCCCAATTCTAATATATTTACCGGTCATTTATATTAGCAGTTAGTTAGAACGTATATATATGTCCTATACTCGACCCCCCTGCCCATCCACCGAGCTACCTGTACAGTGGTGACACTCGTAGCGATACCAGCGCCACGGAGTACATAAGGTAGAACGAAGGCGCAACAGAGAGAGAGCGTACTCACCAGCTGCTAAGCGCTCATCGACGCGTTCGTCATGACGTCTCCTTTGGTTAGGCTTAACAGCCTAAAGATGTAAGATTAATCCAATACAATGTCATTGCTTTGAAACCAAGTTATTCTTTAGTCTCCACTCATCAAACACCCCTAGACTTACCCAACCATAATGTGGGGGTTCGCCTAGTTCTGAACTTTGAAGAACGAAATGAACAACTCTTGGACTTGAACCGAAGCGAAATTCAACAGAAATGACATTCTACTTCCGAATGGTGAATCGACATTCTAAAGCCAAACCTGAAGCACGAGGCCAATTCCTCCGCCTTAACTAACGTGTCCAGTCAACGGTCAAGCAGACAACGATGCAGACAAAGCAAGAGGCCAATTCCACCGCCTCAACGAAAGTGTGCAGTGCAACGGTCTATCAGACAACGACGCAGCCAAAACGGAAGCGAGAAGCCAATTCCCCGTCTCAACGAAAGTGTCCAACGCAACAGTCAAGCAGACAACGACGCAGCCAAAACAGAAGAAAGAGGCCAATTCCCCAGCTTTAGCGAACATGTCCAGCAGACAAGGACGCAGCCAAAACGGAAGCAAGAGGCCAATTCCCCCGCCTCGACGAACGTGTCCAATGCAACAGTCAGACAGACGATGCCAAAACAGAAGGCAAACAAGAATATTAGGTAGAACCAAACCTTTTTATTAAGCAGGCATAAAAATACGAAGAAAGAAGACCTCATAAAGGTTGTTCAAAAAATTGATGAAATTGTACCGGAAAGTGCCTCGGTAATCAAACTAAAAGAAATTATTGAGGAAAAGGATACGTTCAAACAAGACCCAGAATTTATAAAAGATTCAATGAATTCAATCGTCGAAGAAAGAAAGGATAAATAATTCGAAAACAAAATAGCACGAGAACTCGAATTAGCTACTATAAGGAATAATGCAGGAGCAAACCAATCTCCAATCGAAATAATACTAGAATAAACGACACATCACCGCCGAACTTAGAAAGTTTATAAAAAGTGTTAAAACGCTAAGTATGCCAGTCGCAACTAAAGCAGAAAATTACTATTTATTTTTCCATTCGCTCGAACGTGCCTTTGAAACAAAAAACGTGACACAAGAATACAAATCAGAAATATTAATTAACATTCTTCAAGAAAAGGCAGCTAATATCCTCCTATACGTTTCAGTAAATGATTTTAAAAACTACGACAACGTCAAAGCTACTTTACTAAAAGAATTCCAACCAACGCCACACGAATGTCTCGCTAATTTCCGTAGGTGTCAAAGATTTCCTAATGAAGCACATACTCAATTTGCAGCAAGATTAACTAGAGCATTCGAATATTACTGCAGACTTCGAAATGTCAATGACTTTAAATCTTTGTGTGAACTATTGGTTTCGAACAAACTTTATAGCACTCTTTAGATAGTGATACACAATCACAGTTATGGTTTAGTCCACCGCAACTCGCAAAAGAATGTGACATCTTCTTCACTTCAAAGCTCGAATCACTCATTGACGCACACACACGCCAGCCGACATTCGGAAACCGTTATAGACAAACGCCACACGAACAATTTCGAAGACAAAACTACTCAACGCGAGGATTTTACAATTAGAGAATTACCCAGACCAAATAATAATCCGAGATATAATCGAAACAACCCTGTGTGTGAAATCGAAAGCCACAAACATCAGAAGCGAAAGAAATGCGTCAATTCAGTACATTGATATACGAAAATATTTTGGTTAACGGGGGAAAATATAAAACCCTCATCGATAACGGAACAGTTATATGCTGTATTAAAGAATCACACCTCTCCCCAGAAATGAAATATGAAGGTTCCATTATGTAAAGAGGGGCGTTCGGTAATTGTCAAGCGTTTCAGAAAACAATACCTAAAAGGGATCTCCCACCGAAAATAGAGAGATGGATCCTTTTCTTAGCAGATTTTGACTCCGAAATACTCCTTAGGCCAGCTAAACAAATGCGAGAAGTCGATGCTATGAGTCGTTACCCAGTTTTTGTAATACAACATGATGAGCTAACACAAAAATCAAAGATTCACAAACGAAAGACGAGTTTACACAAAGTACCAAACAACTGCTTAAACAGTCTTCAACATCAGAGTACACATTAAAAGATGACGTGGTGTATAAAATGGTCAATGAATAATAATTTTTAGTAGTTCCACAAGGCATGCAGAAACACATTGTTCAGCTTGAACACTCAAAAGGCCATTTTGGAATAAACAAAACTGAAAATTTGGTGAAACAACAATTTTTTTTCCCAACATAAGGAAAGTGGTTGAGACTGACATTTCCAATTGTGTGCGATGCATATTATCATCTAAAAAATTACGTAAACAAGAAGGGTTTCTACATCCTATCCCAAAGAGATATGTACGACTTGACACTTATCACGTTGATTTTCTAGGACCACTGTCATCAACACATAAAATCTACGAATACATATTCACTGTCGATGATGCGTTTACAAAATTTCTTTGGATATATCCGGTAAGATCTACTTCATAGCATGATGCGTTAGAAAAATTATAACAACAGCAAGACACATTTGGAAACCCATCGAGAATAATTTCTGATAAAGGTTCAGCTTTTACATCAGCAGATTTTCAAAAATATTGCCGAGAAGAAAACAGCACACATATTCCAATAACAACAGTTGTATGTAGAGGTAATGGACAGGTGGAAAAGCTTCATGCGACAATAATCTCAGTTTCAACGAAACTTTCAATTGAAGACCCAACCAAATGGTTCAAAAACACATCCGCTGTGCAACGTGTCATCAACAGTACGACATCAACATCAACCGAATACAGCCCATTTGAGCTTTTGACGGGAATTAAAATGAAAAACAAGGATAGCATTAAAATTAAGAAAGCACTTCAAGATGAATATATATAGATATCACTACAAAATGTCCAACAAATACGTGATGGAGCTAGGCTAAAATTTTGAAATTACAGCAACAAAGTAAACAACAATACGACCATCGACGAAAACCAGCACAAACATATTGTGTAAGCCACAAGTTTGCTATCAAGCGAACCCAATTTGGTGTAGGACTAAATCTTCGACCATGGTTCTTCGGACCATACCAAGTGGTGAAAGTTAAATCTAATGACAGGTATGATGTAGAAAAATAGGGAATCCACGAAGATTCACGTGTTACTGGACTTTATAAAACCTTAGGAGAAGGCTTAGTTCCTTTTATGTCTTTTTTTCTTTCGCTCACTTCAAGTTCAAACTTTTCCAGATGAACTCTCATAAGACTTTGTAACAGTAAATGAACAATTTGAAGTGAACTTTTCCTGAATGAACAATTTCAGAAAACGTTTTGTGTCCTGCAAGGGAGAATTTGTAAATATTTGTTTTTCCTTTTCCTGGCTTTTTCTTTTGATTATTTTCATATCCTCAATTCACAGCAAAGGTCGAGGGGCCGACCAGACGGAATGGACGAGTGTCGTAAACTCGACCCCCTCCCATCCACCTAGCCACCTGTACAGTGGTGATACTCGTAGCTAAGCCAGTGCCACGGAGTACATAAGGCGGAACGAAGGCACAACAGAGAGAGCGTACTCACCAGCTGCAAAGAGCTCATCGACGCGTTCGTCGTGACGTCTTCTTTAGTTAGGTTTAACAGCCTGAAGATGTATGATTAATCCAATACAATATCATTGCTTGCAATAAACCAGAATGCGAAACTTGAAACTAACCATGCAAGCGCGTTGACGCTGCAGGATAGCATGGTAAGCAATATAACTTCAAGAACACAAGAAATAAAAAAAAATTACATAAAAGTGGTAAAAAATGATAACAAATTATGTAATAACTGATAACACTCCCTGATCCAATAACATTTCTTCATTTTTTAAAATTTGTAACCACTTTTATTGTAATATTTTTTGAAATTTCTCTAGTATATATACATATATATATATATATATATATATATATATATATATATATATATATATATATATATACACTCATTGCCATAAAAATTCACGCAGCAAGAAATAATTGTGGGATCGTAACGAAACTTGGCATGAAAGTACATGTCGACCAGATATGCAAATGATTAGAAATGCAGCGTGATTGCGCATTGCGTAATGCTACTAGAGAGCGTTGAACTTCGTTCTCCTTGAAGTATAAAACAGGTAAGCAGCGCTGCTTGAGTGTACTTAATATTTTGCAAAGGAAACGCTGAGGTAGACATGCAGTTACGCCGAGTTCGAGAGGGGAAGAATCATCGGGATGATGGAAGCTGGGTGGTCAGCTCGGCGAGTAGCTCGTCAAGTAGGCCGTTCTGATTATACTGTGAGGAGGTGTTGGGACCAGTGGACAGAATATAAGTCATTTACACGGCGACAAGGCTCCGGACGCCCTCGACAGACTAGTCGTCGAGAAGACCGTCACATCATACGAAACGCACACATAGAGCCAACTGCCTCTTTGGTCGCTATCCAGACACAGGCAGCACCTTCACCACGGGCCCCTGTGTTGTCCCGAACCATCGCAAGGCGCCTGGCTGAAGGACATCTGGTATCGCGGCGCCCATTACGTGTGCTGCCAATGACACCCACCCACCGACGCTTCTGTTTGGAGTGGTGTCGTGCACGACGGGATAGGACTGCAACGGAATGGAACCAGGTCGTCTTCAGTGACGAATCTAGATTCAATTTGAGCAGTGATGACAATCGTGTTCGTGTGAGGAGGCCCCGTGGTGAACGCCTCAATCCTGCCTTCGCTTTACAGCGACACACCGCTCCCACAGCTGGTGTGATGGTATGGGGTACCATTGCTTACGATACACGGTCACCCCTAATAATGATCCAAGGCACAATGACAGCCCAATGGTACGTCCATGACATCTTTCAGCCACATGTGAAGCCACTCATGACAGGGCTCCCAGGAGCCATTTTTCAACAAGAGAATGCTCGACCACACACAGCAAGGATGTCACAAGACTGCTTCCGCCATATTACCACTCTTCTCTGGCCTATTCGATCCCCAGATATATATATATATATATATATATATATATATATATATATATATATGTGTGTGTGTGTGTGTGTGTACTAGGGGGCTCCGCCCCCTGCTCGCTTACGCTCGCCAACCTTAGAGGATTGCTACGCAATCCCATTTGGTTTATTTCGCAAATCAATACTCCTTTCGCAAGTGATTTACTTTAACACTCAATGCACCCTAAACTAATAGCAGCATCAGTAAAAAACCTTCTGCATCTTGTTCGCTGAACAATTTTAAGTAAACCGTGTTAATCTCCTAACTTTACGATCTGTACTTTGTACTTTCTCAGTAAACCGTCTGAGAACAGAGTGCAAAAAGCGAACCATTTTCCTGGCCAAAAAAAAGAAATCGATAATATGGCAATTGTTGCTACGATAAATTTGATATCTGACAAACCCGATAGTCAAAAATACAACCCACAACTGCTTGCGGAACCTTCTCTGCGAACTAAAAAATACGAAATTTGTGTGAGCAACTGATGATTGCATCGAATTTATTTATGAACCAATTTTAAAAATAATTGCACCGTAAGAAAGAGTACATTCTGAGGTATGCTGCGAAATTTTCAAAATTAAAAACTAATAGTAATTCGATATAGATATGACAGTTTTAGTTTTGTATCAGAAATTACTCTTTGAAAGTTCTGAAAATTGTATGACCAACTTTTAATTACATCGACTTTATTTATTAACCAATTTAAAAAATATTTGTACCGTGGTTCCACACCTTTGTCAGCCAAAAATTCAAGGACTTTTAAGGACTTTTCAAAACTCAAAATGTTTTTCAAAAACAAAGAAAATTTTGACGCATTTTGGTACTTTTCTGGGTCAACTGTTTCTGTTCAAATCAACAAATCAACTGTTTATTTACTACACAATGCACAATCGAGAAAGACTTGGTTTGGCTGTCTGCTAAAAAAGTGGAACAAATGCGTTTACTACTGGAAAACACAGTTCTTGTCAGTTAAAGATATGGCGTATCCAACAGAGCCGCGGCTGCTATTGCATCGAGAGTAATGCAAGATTTGGGTTTAATATCGGAATCAGATACCTGCCTCGTCACAGACAAAAATAAAATATGGAGGAAAAAATCGATAAATTACAAAAAAATGGTCTCAAAATCAATTGAAAATCGTTTTTACTCTACCTGGCCTTCATTTTGATGGACGGCATGACTAACATCAGAAACACTCGAGGACAACACAAGCGGTTCCAAAGAACAATTGTAGAAGTGCATTATTGTATTGTATCTGAGCCTGGTTCTAAGTAAGCTTTCAACTGTTGCTTTTAATAGTATTGAATGCGAGTTGCCAGACATTGATCCTACCACCCTCAGTTCAGATCGGAAATACTTATTAGACATTTGCAACGCCATTTGTTCTGGCGTTTGTTGTTCAGATCTAGCTAACCAGGAACGTACAATTTGGCCCACTGGCTAACAACTGCCAATCGAATACAAAGGTTAAATATATATATCTCTCTATCCATCTATTCCATCAAATGAGTTGCTAACTTTGGTTGTATTCATCCTAAGAGTCTATGGTCCTCATGGTTCCGAATTAAAATTCATCATTCCATAAAGGACGGTACTAGTGTGACGCTGCTATCGTCACGATCGCTTATGCTAAGTTTAGAACGATTCAGGAATAGAAAACCGTGTTACACTTTTCTCAGTAATTGAAAATCAAACACCAGTGATCAAATATTTGACTTTCCCAGACTATTCTGGATCACCCTTTCGCCTTTCTACTCCTTTTGAAACTTAAATCACAGGATTCTCCCTGATTATCTTGAGGTCGAGGGACAGGGCCGTGCCCACCTTTTGAATAGAGGGGGGGGGCGAGCATATGCGTAACTAGGGTTGTTAAATGGGGGGGGGGGGTTTGGTCCTTCCGAAAAGTATGGACTGTACCCCAATAAAAAGTGGGAAGAATAAATTAACATATATTAATTATTAATAATAAATCATATCAATTTGATTACAATATATAAATGATTGATTATTTATATTAATAGATATTCATTAGTTAACACTTGATTTTTAAAAAATCACATTTTCTCACTTATACAATATTTACTACATAAATGACTTTATGGTGAATTTTAAAACTTACAATACATTTAAATTAGAATTTAAAACGTCGATTTTTTCGTAAGCGTTTCGATTTTTCTGAACTTAGATTCATATTTGATTTTCTTGAAGCACATCGGTATAATTTATCTCGATTCTCTGCCGCCTACGAGTGCTCATAATTTTTAAAAACCTAATGAAACAAGATAAACATTAATTTTAAAAAGTTAAAAACTAATACAAAAAATTATAATATGTATTTGAAAATTTGGTTTAAAAAAAAACACAATCGAAAGAAAAAAAAAATTACTGATTTTTTACTCAGCACAATCTTGTATGAGTTCTTTAAAACACAATTTATCACATTACTCATGTTCGATAGTTATAGCCAATCTACTTAGTCTAAGTTGAGTCATTGTGGATCAAAGTACCTAATATGAAAACAATAATGTTTTTGTTAACTACAACTTTGAATAGGTAGTTTTATTGGAAACCCGTTTTTCAATAATTGAGTATCACTATTGCTTTAAGTTAAAAATATATTTAAGAATCTCTATATTAAAAAATAATTACCGCCGCTGCCGCAGGATTGAAAACTGAGTTTTTTCGCTCGATTATTAGCCGGTTTCCCTATAGTACGGATCAGGAAATTAACGTGGTTTGTTCTTCATCGTGTTCCCTGGACAATTTTGAAGATTTTTTTTCCGATGAGGCTATTAGTTTTGGGTTTATTAAGTGTCAAAATTGAAAAAGCGAAATTTCTAACACGAGTGTGCAAAAGACGTAAAAATTTTTAGTGTTAAGTCGTGATTTTTTTTAGTACCTCTGAACGTGTATTTTTGCAGCTGGTCGAGTTTATTTAGAAATTTCAATTTGGTTCCTGCTATTATTTTTTTGAAATTCGGGAAAAATCGGGACATTTTTGATATTTTTTTGTTAAAACTGTCATACCCCTTTATCTTATTACTATTAGTTTTTAAATTTGAAAACATTGCAGTGTACCTTAGAATGTATTCTTTCTTACCGTACAATTATTTTTGAAATTGATTCATAAATAAATTCGATGCGATCAAAAATTGGTCAAAAATTTCGTATATTTTAGCTCACGGAGCGATTACGTTCATTATTATCACTGAAATTAATGTTACATATTCTGACTAACGAGTTTGCCAGATGCCCTTGAAACTCGCTGTAGCATCATGTTCGTTTTTACGCTCGATTCTCAAGGCGGTTTGCCGATTGAGTACCGATCAGAATGTTACGAGATTAACATGATTTATTCAAAATTGTACAGGGAATGAGGTGGAGATAGTTTTTTACTGATGCGGCTATTAGTTTAGGGTGCATGAAGTGTTAAAGTAAAATAAAGCGAAATCAAGTACGACAGGAGTGTTGGTTTACACGCCAGGCACGCGAAGCAACCTAAATGGGATGCAATCACGGGGGGTGGCGAGCGTAAGCGAGCAGGCAGTGGAACTCTAGCTGTGACGTCGTGAACCGGAAAGTCAACGTTTTAACAATGCACTGTTCTCACGTTTCCGTCACTTAATTACTTCACAAATTCAAATATTCACTTTCAAAACCTTAAGCTCGTAACCTCACTCGTCAAGGAAATTCGTATGACTAAATAATCCATCGGGCGAAACTTCAAAACAATTCACTTGCAGGCAGTTACCCGTATATAAGAAAGTCGACACTTTTAAAATACCCTATACTGTAAATCATCAAAATAAGCAAAGGCAGATTTGTTACGTTTTCCTGAATGCCCTTAACTTCAAACGACATTTCCGTCAGTTGGTCAGGCGCTTCTTGACCAGTTTGAGACCTAGCGCAATAAAACCCTAACATACAATCCGTCAGTCGGTCATAAAATAAATCGCCTATCTTAAGACATGTTCAAGCCCTCCAATACATTTGAAGGATCCAGGGGTGACACAACTATACAGCAATTTCTTCGAAAATGATATAGTCATCTCGTAGCATTCTAGTGCGAGCTAATATATCGAAGCTCTCGGAATGTGTTTGTGCATACATCACATGAATTTTATTCCAGATATTTGATTGCAATGTGTTTTATTTTATACATTATTTATTAGTTTAGTGAATTCAATATGAAATATTTCTTTATTGTTATATTTAGTTGAGTTTTATGCTAAAAAACCTGAGTAAGTATACTTAAATCAATCATAATTTGGTAGTTTTCGGAAAAATTGGAATGGGTATATTGAATATTACGATTACTTTGATTGCTTTATCAGTACTACTAAAAAAGTAATTATTCTTCAAAAAAAATTTTTTATGGAATTTCAGCTCTGATATTTTATTTATTTAGAGTCTTATTTTTGTTCTTTGCGCAATGAAAACGATTTCCGAATATTTGGGACAGACGATATTTTTCAACGAACAGGAATGAACAAGATCGCGCGAGCAGTGATATTTTCTGTTTCTTTCGCTCTGAATTAATTTCACAATTCTAAATGTTGTGCACTTTTAGTTGTAACTTGTGGCAACTGTGCGAGATCAAGAGATAAAAATGAATCACAAATTAACATCTTAGAACAATTTTTTCCGACAGCTTTTATGTTGTTTTATTTCGCTGTTTTCTGTTTTAAATATTTATTATTTTAATAAATGTGTTTTCCTTCTCATCACACGAAACACCACCGCAAAGTATTCGACATAAAAATGGCAGGTAAGTCAGAATTAATTTTCAATAAATTCTAAGTGTAGTTATTCCATCATTGAAAGAATAATACCGTTATTGAAAGAATAATACCGTTATTGAAAGAATAATACCGTTATTGAAAGAATAATGCCGTTATTGAAAGAATAATGCCGTTATTGAAAGAATGATAGTGTTTAAAAAATCCGAACTAGAACTTTTCAAATATTAAAAAATTCGTTGTCATAATGACAGGAGAAGAGTGCAAAATTTCACTATTTCACAAAATTTCAGTGCCACAAGTAAAAAAATATTGTTTTGTTGACTATGAGTGCTAGAGCACACGTCGTAAATCATAATTTTTATTAATTGAGTTGAACATGAAAATATCTTAAGAAAGGGAATTCCAAATCTCCCTCAAAATCGTCTTTTGTAGTAGTAACCTTAGTTTCACCTTTCGTCATTTTGTAGCTTTGTCATACAGCAAAGGTGCGATGTATGTGAAATGTATTACATGAATGGATATGCATGTGTAGGATTTGTGTCCAAAGTAAGTTGTAGAAATTATAAAGACGGCGAAAGGTATTCAAATAAATTTTTACTCTACAAAAAACGTAAGTCATTATATATTTTAATTATCTCTTCAATTTAGAGTAAACCAATTCAAACCGAGTAAGGTCGGGTATTTTGCTTGTTTTAAATAAATCCATTCAACAACGCGCTGCATAAAAGTCATAAACCTTTCTGATAAAACCTTTGTAAAAAGTTTTTTATGTTTATGGATATGGATATTGAGGCATGTGTGTGAGGAGATGTACGAAGAAAATAACTGTCTTTTTTTTTTTTTTTGTTAATTGTTTTTTTTTAATTAAATGATCTGCAGTAATTTGTCAATGTCATCGAAGTGTCCCCCAACTGAGTACATGCAGTGTGTTGACAATGTACCACACCTTCATCTCCTATAATTTTTTATTTGTTTTCATACGTTTTATTTTTTTCTTTACACCAATTTTTGCACCCCTCCCCTGAAATCTGCCGCCCCGAACTAATGCCAAGTTTGCCCTCCTATAGATCTGGGCCTGCATCTATTGACTGGAAATGAAATTAGAATCCAAAGTTCATTTAACGGTACTGTTTAATGTTAATTTTGAAGTTAAAATGTTAATAATGTTCCTTGATAGCATGTGGGGGGGGGGGGCGAAATATCGCTTTCGCCCCTTCTTCTCAGTGACAGGAGGGGCTAAATACCCCTGCCGAGGGCAGATATGTGATACATCACGAGTTCGAACTTTTGTTTCTTAACCACCTAATCTAATTAAGTTTCGAAGTTCATTTGGGGGATGTGGGAAACAATTGATAAATAACAGCGTTAGTAATCACTTGAAGCTTCTATGACAAACATTGTACCCCCATAAAAAGTGTGGTGGTGATTTGAATCGACAGAGCAACCAAGGGAGAGAGAAAGCGAGTGATCGCTCGATACTACCCAGCAAACACTTCTAGGCCTTTAGTACAAAGAATGATGGTCTATGCAGAACGATACAGGACGTTGGCAGGTGGGGTTCTATATTCAACTTATTCTATCATTTATTAGATTATTAACTCTATCCTTTATCACTAATTAACACAACGCAATGCAATGTAAATTAAATGTAAATAAAAATGTATTTATCTTAAACTATAGAGAAATACTTGTTACTTCAAAGAGTAAATTATACTTATTTTAACTACGATTTGTTAATTGAAGCATGCACCACCGTGTTACTAGACACCTGAGGCATTTCATCAGCTCATCTCGGTACATGCCTAAGAAGTATCGTGACATAATCGAACCAGTTATTTCTCGCGACTCTTACTTTTCGGTTCCAGAAAACATGCTTTTGGCCATGTTAACTGTTGAGAGGCTCTATATTAGGACCCTTGCAGCTTGGCGGATTATCAAGGCAAAGGAAAGTAGCCCAGAAGGAAATTGTGCTCGCAGATTCGTTAATCCTGCTGTTAACTTTTGAGCTACAGACTACGTAGATCTCATTGACTGGCAAGCTTGTAATGTGACATAGCCTCCAGTTTTCAGAGACATCAGTTCCCAAGAACTGCTGAAGATGATACAGGACGGTATGCCAATGGACTGCTGGGACTTTATTAAATTTCTTTCACACACACAAGCAGTTGAGCGGATTGTGAAACTAATCACTGCAGCCTCCGGAAAAACAGTTGGACCGCAGAACAGGGATGGATTTATTAGAGCGACAATAGAATCTAGAAAACACCTGTCAAAATTTGAAACCAAAAATGATTACAAGCAATAATGTTTTTGTGATTTGTATGTTTGAAAGGTAAAATAAAGTTTCTGTTCGCATTAAAATGAGGTAAGTTTGACGTGTATTTTTTTTTATTTTGCCTTAATTTTCCAAAATTTTGTATCGATGAGGAGGCAGATGATATTAGGACCCTTGCAGCTTGGCGGATTATCAAGGCAAAGGAAAGTAGCCCAGAAGGAAATTGTGCTCGCAGATTCGTTAATCCTGCTGTTAACTTTTGAGCTACAGACTATGTAGATCTCATTGACTGGCAAGCTTGTAATGTGACATAGCCTCCAGTTTTCAGAGACATCAGTTCCCAAGAACTGCTGAAGATGATACAGGACGGTATGCCAATGGACTGCTGGGACTTTATTAAATTTCTTTCACACACACAAGCAGTTGAGCGGATTGTGAAACTAATCACTGCAGCCTCCGGAAAAACAGTTGGACCGCAGAACAGGGATGGATTTATTAGAGTGACAATAGAATCTAGAAAACACCTGTCAAAATTTGAAACCAAAAATGATTACAAGCAATAATGTTTTTGTGATTTGTATGTTTGAAAGGTAAAATAAAGTTTCTGTTCGCATTAAAATGAGGTAAGTTTGACGTGTATTTTTTTTTATTTTGCCTTAATTTTCCAAAATTTTGTATCGATGAGGAGGCAGATGATATTAACCTATAATTCTAAAAAAATTTTATAGTTGCTGTTTAAAAATTGTGACTTGTAAGCACTACCCCAAACCGATAAAAAAAAATATGTGATTATTAATTAATTTTTTAATTCTAATCATTTTTAGTCCAACTTTCGGAAATTTCGACCCACTGAGGCGACAGAAGAAATCAATTTACAGTTTTAAGACACCACACGCTTTTTAATGATGGGAGTTCACAACTTTTCCGCACTACCGCAAAAAGATATGAGATCATTTCGATTTTTTTCGATACGCCATAATAGAGCAGCTGGAAACGAGTTTCTGTGAAAACGACTTTTTATAAACGTTACCGATCAGAGTTCATCCGTGGAGGAGGAAGAACGTATCCAACGGCTAAATTAAATATATTTTATCGATACCCAGGGCAAGGGTACGCCTACGCTCAAGTAACGTTGGCAGCCTCCACGTGGCGTTGCTCGGAAATTAACTGGGGTGACCCCAGATAAAGCGAATAGCCAAATGTTTACGTCGGCTACCTCGGAAATCACTGTTGCAACCTACAATACCGGAAACGACGGAATTCTGCCCGGCTATCCCGATCTGGTGCTGTCGGCGAAAGTAGTGAAGCTGAGACTGTGACATGCGTCCAGCCGGGGCGCTAAGGGGAGCCATAAAGCAGCTCTTGTCCCCTGACAAGCAGCCCCCATAGGCACCCTCGATTGACAGTACAGCTCGGAATAGACGGAACATTGCATCATGATCCCAATTGTACGACTAAAAGAGGAAAATGTGGATTTGCGGTGCACTTCACGCGTGCATCACATAAAGCCGGGTTCTATGTATCCACTACATGAACCAACGGGAGGAATGACTTCTTACCAGTGCCGAATGAAATGACACGCAACCAGGGCTGTAGTGGAGGGCATACGGCGGTATACGCCGTACGCCCTCTGGTTTTTCCAACAAATTCCGTATACCCTCTGCTTTTTATTAAAAACTACGAACACGCTTTGTTTTTCCTAGAAAACATCGCGCGTAACATCACGTGAAACGCAGATAGCTGTAGAAGCAAAAGAAAAGTTTCTATTTCAAGACATCACCTTGGTGCATAATTCCACCTATTAATCAAAAGCAATTCATTCAAAGTACTGTCGATAGAATGAAATTCAGACTTTGTTCTGATGTTAATGAAGAAAATTGTCAACTTTTGAAGGATATATCCATGCTTGATCCTGAAAATATAAATACAGGGGATATTCGCCGAGTAGAAAAGGAGGTAAAAAGGATCTGCGGGTATTAGAGTGTACCATCAGAGGGTATACCATGGGGCCTTACCTATACTAGTGCAGGGGCCCCCATGGTATACCCTCTGATTTATTTACGACTACAGCACTGCACGCAACAGCGCCTGTGTACAGGTACAAACCGGGATAACCATATGTCCTGTCCCCACGTATGATAGGGTAACCTAAATGCATGGGCATCTGACCGTGTCGGAATTGAACCCTCGGGACTGAGGCGAATCCTCGGACTGTACCCGATTTGTAACAGCAAATACGAACCCAGTACTCTGCCTTCTAGCTCAATCTTGATTACAAGAGGAGGCGGAGTGTTTTTTCGTCACCCGTACTTGAGTTGACATCAAACACGGTGCAACAACCACGAACGGAGTTGCAAATTGTGGAAGATGAGAGAGATATGGGGGACGAGAGGTACAAATCACAACACCCACATTGTGATGACAACTCATGCCGCGTACCGCCTTTTGACTAGGATCTCAACTAGAAAATTGGCGGTAAAGGTTGTGATTCGGGTTGGTTCTTAACTATGAAACGCATAATCCATGTACGGCAAACGTCTGTTCGTAGTTCTGACCAACTGATAGTGAAGACTGATAGTTGACTGATAGTCTGACCACATCTCCGCATCGAACGGGTTCGTCCCGCGGGTGTCGGAAAAATACACACATTGTCAGCGAATTTTAAGCCGAAGTTGAACCCTCCATGAGGAGGCGGATGGTCGATTCCAACCATGTAATGAGGAGACGAATCGTAGTCCTGCTATCTTAGAAAAGACGTTCAGGGCAGCTTGATCCATCGAGCCAACCTCATCTCATTGGTTGAAAAGGGGCACGTGATTTTCCTTCTGTTTTTGGGTTCGAGAGTATATAATTAAAATAAGTAACTACGGATGTAAATAAACAAGACAAGCGGATGGAGACACGGTTAACCGAAAATACAGGCTTTTTTGGTTGAGTCCAACTGTTATTTATTATATCAGTTTAAAAGTTTTCCCGAGTGCGATACGATTGGCCTAATATATTAACTCTTTATTTTTTTTTAGCTTTATCACATTTAGTATAGTTAGTGATGGATTCCGATCACATCTGTTCGATTCGCTGCAAGTCTTTCAAGACAAGTTCTGGAATGTTTCAGCATCAAGGGCAATTTCACGTTGCATCATCTGCAGTCACCAAAGCTGGTTAAAATAGTCTGACATGCCCAATTTGCAGTCTGACACAACCTTTAAAGAATGAAATGGAACAAGCCACAAATTCTCTCTAAGTTTACTCAAGAACTGTTTACATATCAAAACCTGTCTGCATCATATGTTCGTGGTCACAGTTTATCCCTGCTTTCCTTCCATCATGCATTTCAAGCGCTCTTTGTATATCTGCTGCATCACATGTTCAGGGTCAATTTATCCATGCTTTTCAAGAACTGTTTACATTTCAAAACCTGCCAGCATGCCATGAACTCTGCCTCTGTCGTTGAGTTGGATATGGTCTCCTGTAGTTTGCTTCACGCGTAATTGCACGTCCACCGTAGAAAGAAACTACACCTCTACGAGACCTGAGTGTTTCTGCACAGCTGTTATCTGCATCACTAAACAACATCGGGCTTCTGTCATCTTCATTATTGTACACAATGCCCATATCCAATGATCTTGCAAAGGTATCTTAATGTCTGCACGATTTCCCAATAAGTCTCTGCGGGGTTGTCCAACTTATGAAGTACCAAACTCACTGTGTAAGCAATATCTGGCCTAGTCCCATTGCCAAATAAAGCAAACAGGCAACTGTTGATTGTTATGCAATTTCACTTCTTCGCCGGGAATGAATAAAAGTACTACTGAATGTACCAAAGTGTGCGACAAAAAGAAAAGGTATTGGTACACAGTCATCTACACACAGTCCAGAAGAAATGGTGAACTCAAATATGTCGTCAGAGCCATCGTTACTTTATCTGAGCAGTTGAATGTCGCTAAAACCCATAACCTGTTGCAATATTAATGAAATAAAGTGATAGCTAGTTGAATTCGGGATTTAATAACTAGAAAGTAAGATAATAAGAACAGCACGTCTTACTGTTCACATAAATTTTACTAGAATACAAAAAAAAGGAGATGCCAGATACATATAACACTAAATTGCACATAATATTAATCTGTATTCTGTTCAAAAAAGTGATCCATAAATCCTTTGCATCATGAAATAGGGTTCATAAAAATTGTATTGTGTCTTATTTGCTACACATACTGTGTTATTTTAGTGCTAATGATATATTATGTACAAAATTTATGTTTTGTAGCAATAAATGTACCTATGTATATGAAAAGGCGCTTCCCAAGATACAATATCACATGAAAAAAATGTACTTTGTGTTTCTAACCTATTTTAATTGGGCTTATAAAGTGATAATAATAGAGCATTATACAAAAACATGAGTTCTTCAGCAATATCTTATCATTTAAAAATTATTAGGCTTTCAGCATAGTTGAGACCCGAGGTTGAAGTAATTCATAATTTTTATCAGAAGAAAGAGAAAGAAAAAAACAATTTGTATATGGTTGGTTCTGAAGAGGTTAGATAGAGGGTAGAACTAGACTTTTTTGTTAACTTCAATTACGTGTGATTATCATTTGAAAATTTTTCTCTATCTACAACATATAAAATTCTGTGTTAATAAAGATTATTTCTATGAGCAGTTTTCAGTTATGAAGAAATAGGAGTTCAAACTACCACTATAATTGAGTGTAGTGGAGCGTTCCAGCATTGCTTATTTTCTTATAACAATCATACATTGTAAATATAAAAAGCTACATCTAATGAACCATTCCTTGGTATCAGTTATCAATTACATAAGTAAAACAATGACGAATTATGCTATGAACAATTTAAGTATTAATAAATTAGTTATTTGTGAAAAAAATCTTATATGTGAAACAAAATTCTTAACTGAATGGGGGGTTTGAACCACCACTCCTTTGGTTATGCCAATGTTTTCATACAGCTAATGTACCACTGTTTCATTGAAATCCTTTACTATTTACACAAGTCTGGTTTATATTGGGCTGCATGAAGGAAAATGGTCAATACGACCCATTCCTCAACGTAATTTTTAAAAAATATTTACACAAGTAAAATTGATGAATTTTACTGTGAATAATTTGAGTTATTTTTAATAAGGAATTGATTAAAAAAAAAAAAACACTTGCAAAGTTTTTTTAGCTGATGGGGTGTTGAACTCCCAAGCTTCCTGGTTACACGTATGTCGGGAAGTGGTGACGGTGCTTAACGTTTACTACTAAAGTTTTAAAACAACCCTCTCAAAAGAGTCATTTTGCATAAAAAAAAACCATAGGGATGTGTAGGTGTCTGCAAGTAAATAATTGTTTACAATATGTTTAAAAAGCTAATGTGTACCATTGTTTCATTGATATTAATTAATTATGCAAGTAACACAGTTATTAATTGTATTATGAACAATTTAAGTATAGGTATTAATATAGGAGTGATTTGTGAAAAAATTCTCAACGGACAGGGGGATTATTAGAACCCCCCCTTTTTACGCATATGATTTAGACTGATTCTATTGTGATGACTTAATTTTTTTGTTTTATTTGACCTTGTTATCTCAATATTTTACGTCCCTCTGACTTCAAGATATTGAGAGTATACTGTAATATTACTTAAGTTTACTAGTATTTTATTTTCTTCTCTACCAAAATGTCATGTGCAACAATCATTCCAAGTGTCAAGCTTTTCATTTCAATTCTTAAAATCCGCCCTTATATCAGATTTAACAAAAATTTCTTTTTGTATATCTAAACATTGAGCTTTATGTTACATACTAACATCAACATAAGCAAAAAATCCATAACTTACTCTATAAAAACATTTAACTTCAAGAAACTTTTAATGTTTTATTACAATTACTGGAATTTTGTTTCTTGTCTGGTTGCTGGTTCAGATATTTATTAGTTAAAAAAACATCAATATTAAAACCTAAATGGTAGAAGATAACATCACAAAGCATGTTGGTATTTATAAAAATGCTGGGATGAGCACACACAGGTGCTATTTCCCATAGTAGATCTGACCACTTAAAATTATGTGGCTCAAATCAAGCAAAGGCTCCGACATTCTCGTTTGGGAAATATTTGATTGAAAGAAACAAAAATATGCTAAGCTCTCCTGACGTGCAACGTTAACATTTAAAAAGTATCAACTCTGAGGGTTGGATTTGTTATGGTTAATAGTAAAAAAACTAATTTCCCCAATTTTAGCCCTACACCTTGGGTTATGCTCCTTCATTCAGCTGCCTTATTATTTTTGCATATTTTGATATAAATAATGGTTTTTAACTTTTTATATAATGTAATAAAATTACCACAAAGATTCATTTTAACGTAAAATATTTAATATAACTGATCAGTATAAAACATCTGTTTTTATAACCATGAATTAAAATAAAATAACCTTTGAGAAATAATTCTAGTAGAAAAAGAACTAAATATTAACTGAAGAACTCATTCTTTTACAATTAAATCAGTTTATCCGCAAAGTTATGTTAATTTTAATTGAAACTGAAATTTGAAACTCTATTTCAACAGCCTACTATGATAATAATTTCATGAATCAAATTGTTTACTAGTTCTTTTTAAAATCAGATACTTATTTTAAAACCAATTTTCTGGAAGTTTTAATGCAAACGATGAATTAATTAGACGAGTTTCTGGTATTTTTGACAACATACACCAGTAATTCCTTTCAAATGAAAGTTTTTTTTTTACCAAACCAAGGTTGGAAAATATCGAGATATTTACATAAATATAGAAATATCGGATATTTTATAAAGAGGTTTGCTGGAAGAAAAATATATCTTTCTTTTTTAAAGTTATGAAATGGTTACTAATTGAAATAAGTGTGTTCGGAAACGAATGCATTTTGGAAACTGTTGATGTAACGTTAGTTAAACACAGCGGAAAAGGTAAACAAACTTGTTTACATCTTTAACTTTACTTATTTACTTATACACTCTCGAACCCAAAAATAGAGGGAAAATCACGTGACCTTTTTCAGCCAATGAGAAGAGGTTGGCTCGATGGATTGAGCTGCCCTGAAAGGGCTGTCTATCTTAGTTCAATCCTCGTTTCGAGGGGAGGCAGGATTTTTTCGTAGCCCAACCAAACGGGTCAACTACCTTAGTAAGTGACAAGACTTGGTTGGAGTAGCGAACGATCTGGCTAACGCCCCCGCGGAAGCCAGGTATGCCAACGGAGTGACAAGCACCTGGAGCTTCGGACTGGTACTCCCTTGGAACCAATAGGTGTTGAGGTCTTAGTACAGCCTCTCCAGAAAAGACCTCAACGTCACTCCTACGGCTAGATCTCCATCCCGCACCATTCAGGCTCGAAAGACCCTGTTTAGCCGTGAAACAACTCAAGACGGACGCTTGAGATGTTATGCCTCCGGGCAAAGCAGGTGACTGGTTACAAATACACCGAGCGATGACCTGCGGTCTTGTGGATGGGAGTGTGACTGGTACTGGTAAGTCCACGAACCAAACTGAATCTAGAACCTCGAGGAAATGGGCACAGGCACAGCTGTTAACTGTGCCTGTGCATCGTGGCCCGGGGATGTTCGTTCAGATTAATTACCGGGCACTTTGAACAAGATTTGTTTGATCACCCATCTCGGAATCAAAGTCATGTATTTGAGCAATGGCGCACCGTACCTCGGGACAACTTCACCAAAGCACGCGGCAAAAGTGAAGGGAGTAAAGGTAAAGATGGAAACATTCAAGACTTTGGTCGAGGAAGTGACCAGCTTCACTCATTTCCCAATGGGGTGTCGTTAGAGTGGCTTGCTCTTCGTTTCCTAAGAGCAAGTTTCTTGTGAGGCAAAGTTGGATGGTGTTGCTTGCAACTTCATCCAACAATTAATAGCATGTTCTTGGGGACGAGAGAGAGAGGTGGAGACTTACCTTCGAGACGAGAGCTTCGCGTAGCAGGCGCGAGTTGGAGGGCAGTTAGCACTAAGCAGACCGTATCGGAGATAGACTTCCCTTCGTGGCTGACGGGAAAAGCCCTTGTGAAGCAGAGCAGGGGCGTAGGTCGCAACGGGGGAGCAGTGGCTGCCGCATGCTTAGGGATATTATTTTACCTCCCGGGCGTGTAATGTGCTTCTGCTTTCACACCTTAGGGTACGTTCGTGCACAATGTAGGCAATGTACCGTCATGTAAGAATTTGACGGACAGCTGGTTTAAAATTAAACTATTTATTTACATAAATTAAATATTTACAAGAAAATTTAAAAAGATAATTAAGGGCACAGCCATCGACAACCGAAACCTGCCTGAAGCCAAAGTAACAAAATGGCAAACAGAGACGTCTGTCTCTCGTCGATTCTCGAGTCCGAATTCTCCTAAAATCCATGTTCGCTTCGCTCAACAGAACCGCACCTGCCAACGAGAGGGGGGTGAATTCCGAGCCCTCTAGAGATGTTTATGTCCTCTCCAGAACAGAAACACCCCCACACAGATGCGAAAACCGTCTGTCATGACGACTTGAGTTCCCCACAGCAAAACTTGATCCCAGACATGGGATTAGGGAACCGACGTAAACTCCAGCTGTGTAAGGATCAAATGGAACGCCGGGCCGCCGATGAGCCGCACGTGCAAAGTCTGAAGTTGTTTTTGCATTTCGAAACATTCCAGCGTCCACGTGTTAGGGAAAAGGGTCGGCTAGTACCATATGGTACAGCACGCATTCTGCGAACTTGGCAGGAGCGCACCGTCGAGGACCGCGACGGGAAGTTGAGACGCCATACCTGTCCACAGGTGGCCGTGTCTCTCCTATTAAGCCTATGATATGGGAGACATTCCCCATTTCAGCAGTGAGGGAATCAAGCAGCTCGTCCAGTCTCCTGCAGCTGCACTCCCTCTATTGCGCGTAATAGAGGGCTCCTCACGCTGCTCATGAAGCTAGAGGAGCCTTGCAACATGACCGTATTGCAAGGAAAACTGGGTCGATCTTGCCCATCAAGACGACCCCTTCGAACCGCTCATGAGGTTTGCCCCTGTATTGTGACAGCAATACAGGGACTCCAAACGGCTCCTGACACAGGCAGCCATACCACCCTCTGTTGAAAAACAGAGGGTATCTTGAGCCGCTCATGAGGCCTGAGCCCCTAGCACTATGAATGTAGTGTTGGGGGAAAATTTGTCTTTCGCGACTACGAGAAGACAAATATGAACTGCTCATTCAGTCACAGCTCCATGACCGTAGAGCAGGGGATAGGGAAGATGAGACGATTGCGTCCGCCTGAGAACCTTCGCGGTTCTCGGGCCCAGGGTGGATGTGAAAGTCTCATTTTCCTGTCACTCTTGAGCTGCATATACAGCTAAGGGGGAACTCTCTTTACACGCTTGCGGGCGATGAAAGTCCTTAGAAACAGTTTATTGCGGTGTGCCACTTTGGACTTTGAATTTATAATCTACCCTACCGACACTGAAATGATTAAACACTATGCCGATACGAGGTGGAACTTAGTGCATGGCAGACACTAGAGAATTCTCTTGTTGTCTATGTTACAAAGGCTAAGTGTGGGTCTTTATGTTACCAGGGACCTATGCTTCGCCTTTATTTTACGCCCAAAAAACCAGAGTTCCTGGAGCTTTGAAAAACCAGAATAACGCAAGTCTCCAAGGACCTTGCTATTCATACGACAAACCGGTTGGTTTCCAGTAAATCGATAAGTGTCACACGCCTAAATTTTTCGGAACCGAGGCTCTGTCGAGGATTGACCTCTGCTGGATTATTTTTCCTGGCGAAGTGCAGATATCTGGCTGCACTTCGCCTTTTTTTAAGCCCAAAAACCAGTTTCAGGTGCTTTGAAAAACCCAAAAGAACGCAAGTCTGCAAGGACCTTGATGTTCATACGACAAACCGGTTGGTTACCGGTAAGTCGCAAAAAGTAAGTATAAAAAATATCTGGTTCTTCCAAACATTCGGATCAAAGTTCCTTTTTTATAAGGTTTGTGAGCCCACACTAACCTCCCCCTTTACTAACATGGTGTGTATTGTCGCACCCGCGGCCACACAAAAACCAAACAATAATTATTGTGATGTCCTGTAGAATATTCTCTATCTAAAGGCGCTGATATCTGCAATCATCCAGCCAGATTCTAAAGAATCCTAATCGGTGAAGAGAAGTGCGGGCTGCCCGTCTTTAGTGACAAGATGACAGACCACTGTTGCTGACGCTTCGGGATGAGTGTCATTGGAGGTCCGCATGGACTGAATCGACGGAAAAGGCGGATGATGGTAAATGTTGGCAGCACTTACAGAACTGCCCCGTTGGTCCCAACGGTCAGGGAGGATCCAGTGGAGTGTGAAGGAAAGTGTTGAGAAATCTCCTCGGAAAGGTATGAGGTTACGCGGGGGATTCGTGAGATGAACGCACGCAGACTTTCATCAGAAGGGGGCGTTTGGGTACGGGGGTACTTAATGTGTCATATTGTAATCGGAATCTTTATATGTTTTTATGTGTGTGTAGGTGGCAACGGTAGTTGTTGTTGTCATGTAAAGAAGCGGGAACGATACCGAGCGTTAAGCATTATTGAAAGTCATGTTGACTTGTAGACTATGTAATCGTATACTTTGTATAATCCAGAAAATAATAAATTAATCAAGTTATAATGAACTGCTTGTGTTCTGTACTATTGGTGTTCTAATAATGAATAACTTGCAACATGGTGTCGTAGAGTAAAAATCGCGCCGATGTTCCTGGATACTAAATAAAAGGAGAACTCGTGTGTATCAAAACGTGGGACTTTTGTGTTCATTTTCGGAGGAAACCATGGATATTTTTCGACCACCGGAAATAATGAACTTCTCTGCTGGAAATGTCGCAGATTATTGGTCTAAGTGGCATCAAAAGTTTATGAATTTCCTGATCGCGACAGAAAAGTCTGGAAAAGAAGATGTGATGAAAATGACCATTCTGCTTAATCTTCTTGGTGATGAAGGTGTCTCGAATTTTAATACCTTCAGGTTTGCTGACGAAACCGATAAAAAAATTTCGATAAAGTGATTGAAAAGTTCGAAGAACGTTGTGTTCAGTGTAAAAACGTCGTTTTTGAACGATACAAATTTTTCACTTGTATCCAGTTAGAGGGTCAAACTGTTGAATCCTATTTGACCCAACCAAAGACGCTGGCTTCCTCTTGTGAATTCGAAGAGCAGGAAGACTCGCTCATCCGAGATAGAATTGTACTTGGCATCTATAACAAGTCGCTGAAGAAAGATTGCTTAGGGAATCTCAACTTTCTCTTCAAAAAACTGCAGAATTTGTTCGACCTTCAGAGGCTTGCAAAGTACAGAATAAAACCATTACAGATCCTCAAATCAATTCTGTTGTGGATGCGGTGAGACTTAGGCGAAACAGTCGGCAAAATAGTGCTCAAGCTTCTAAAAGTGTGTTTCATAGTGCTCAAGCTTCTAAAAATTGTGTTTAATAATGCTCAAGCTTCTAAAAGTAGTGTGTTTAACTGTGCTAAATGTGGAAGATCTCATAAAATTAGAGAATGTCCTGATTTTAATAAGCTGTGCAATTTATGCAAGGGCAAAAATCATTTTGCTGCAATGTGCAGTAGTGCAAAGAAACAAACAAAATATGGTAAAACCCGCCAAGTGAGTGAGATTCATGCTTCATAGTGTTCACAAGAATTGTCGAATATATTTATAGATTCTGTAACAACAGGTAATGCGACTACGTGGTGTAAAATTATTTCTGTGCACAACAAATTGATTAACTTTAAATTAGACACAGGTGCAGAAGCAAACATCTTACCGCTTAGTGTATTTAATAGTTTAAAGTTATATGAAAATTCTCAATTAAGTGATACTAAAAGTGTATTGGTATCTTATGGCAATTACAAGTTAAAGCCGGAAGGCGAGATAACTTTATTGTGTTCAACAGATAAGTGTAAAAATGTTAAATTGAAATTTATTATTGTTGATGTTGAATCAAAACCTATTTTAGGTTTAAATGGTTGTAAAATGTTAAATTTAATTCAGAGAATTGATAGTATTGAAATATCTTGTAAAGATGATATTCTGACTAAGTATAGTGAGATATTTAAAGGTCTTGGCAAGTTCCCAGGTGACCCATATCATATTGAATTAAAAGAACATGCAACACCTGTTATTGATCCACATAGAAGAGTTCCCCAGGCCATAATTGATGAGTTAAAAGATACCTTGGCTGACTTAGAATCAAGAGGCATTATATCACAATTAAACAAACCTACTGACTGGGCTAATAGTTTAATTATGGTAGAAAAACCAAATGGAAAATTACGTATTTGTATAGATCCTCGAAATTTAAACAAGGCTGTTAAAAGGGAGCACCATATAATTCCATCTAGTGAGGAAATTGTCACTCGGTTGAAAGCAAATGAATTTTACACAGTTCTTGATTTAAAAGAAGGTTTTTTAGCAGATTCCTTTAGACGAAGAGAGTACTGAGTTATGTACATTCAACTCTCCATTCGGTAGATTTAAATTTGATGTTATGCATTTTGGAGTTTCACCTGCGTTTGAACGCTTTATGGAAACTGTCCTTCACGGCTTATCATGAGACGATTGCCATGTGTACTTGGACGACATAATCGTGGTTGGTAAAACCTTCGAAGAACATCAACAGAATCTCCGGAGGGTATTCCAGCGATTATTCATGCTAACCTGAAATTGAATTCAAAGAAATGCACGTTGTTTCGGCATGAAGTTTCCTACCTTGGACATATTATTTCGGACCAAGGAATGAGAACTGACCCGAAAAGATGAAGGTGGTCAATGAGTAGAAGCAACCAGAAAATGTTCCTGAACTAAGAAGCTTTCTGGGGCTGTGCACTTACTACAGGCGGTTCGTGAAGAACTTATCTAATATCGCTAGACCTCTTCATCGGCTTACGGAGAACAAACGGGACTTTCTTTGGAACGAACAATGTGAGGAGGCCTTTAAAAGGCTTAAGTAATTCTTGACATCAGCCCCTATATTGGCATATTCACAGCCAGATAATGAGTTTATCCTGGACACAGATGCTAGTAATGAAGGGATTGGTCTCAAAACATCAATGGAGAGGAAAGAGTCATTGCGTACTTCAGCAAAAGCCTCTCTAAACCGGAGCGAAATTACTGTGTTACAAGGAAAGAACTGTTGGATATTGTCAAAGCTGTGGAACATTTCCATCACTACCTGTATGGAAGAAGGTTCACTATACGCACGGATCATGCCTCATTAAGCTGCCTATCGAATTTCAAGAATCCTGAAGGACAAGTTGCCAGGTGGATTCAACGTCTACTAGAAAATGACTTCCAGATTTGACACCGTAGGGGGATTTTACATCGCAATGCTGATACCCTGTCCCGGAGACCTTGTCCTGATAGCTGCAAATCATGTGCGAGAGCTGAAGCCAAGTGTCAGCATGAAGGAAATATTGAAATCGAATCAGCCACTGCACGTCAATTTACAGTAAATCCCTGGAGTAAATCGGAACTTTGGAAGGCCCAAATGGAAGATGATGATATAAGGATAGTTTTGGAAAACAAGGAGCAAGACCAGAAGCTATCATTGCAAGATATCGCTTCATCTTCTCCTACAACGAAACGTTACTGGGCCCTTTGGAACTCTTTACATATACGAGAGGGAGTACTTTATCAGAAGTTTGAACATAACGACGGCATGACATGTAAGTGGCAATTGATCCTTCCACGAACAAGGGTTCCTGACGTACTGAAAGAAATCCATAGCAGTCCGGCTGGTGGACATTTTGGAATATTGAAGACGATCGGTAAAGTACGAGAGCGCTTCTTCTGGGGCAAGATAAGAGCAGATGTTGTGAGTAACTGAATCTAACAGGGTAGCGCATCAATCACTAGATTTCTTACAGCATAGAGTTTTCTTTATTCTAGATTAATAAAGTTATTTACAAATTGTTTAAAGTTCAGGGACAGGATTCGGATGGAGTACGACGGACGTTCGGAACAGGATGTTCCCGAATTTGAAGCAGTTTGGAACCGAATGTTCCTGAATTACGCGGCAGTTTTGGAACAGGATGTTCCCAAAGTTCAATCAGTTTGGAACTGGGTGTTCCTGAATCCTCTTAATAGGATAGATATCCTCACGAAAATGTTGGAGTGAGCGCTCGCTCTTTTCAGGATTCCACAAGTACGCAAAAAAACCAGGAACCGCTGTCCCGTCTCTACTCAACCGTCAGTCCAACGTCCAAAAATCAAATCGTCTTTTTCTCCTCCAAATTCAAGTTCAAGGGTCGGCGCCTCGTCCGAATTGGCTGAGAGCCTTCGTGACGTATCAGTACGATCATTCGCTGGACAATCGGCGACGTTCCCTCTGTACCCCTTCCGAAAGGGGGGGGGGGGACAGGTCTCCGTTTGCAAGCTTACGTAGGCGCCAGTTAGGCCAAAGTCCAGATAGCCAGGTGTCATGTTAACTGTTTAAATGGAAGAATCAATTGATTCTTCACAATCCCTCCCCCCTTAGGGAGATTTTGACGTAATGGCAAAATCTGCAAAGGCAATTGTTAGACCTGGTTCACCTGAGAACAACATTAGAGGCACAAAATTATTTAAAAGGAAAACTTTAGAACACAAATTCTTATGTACAATTCCGACAACTTACTACATGCTACTTAAATATAATATACTACACTTTACTAAATGAAAGTATACAAATACAAAAATAATAAATCAAAATCAAATATTCAAATACAATGCTTTCTTAATTATCAGGTAGCATTCTGCTCAGACAGTCTGCATGGCCAATGTCTTTTCCAGCCCTGTGAATGATTTTGTAAATAAAGGGCTGCAATGCTAACGCCCATCTCATGAGCCTTGGGTTACGTCCAGCATTCGTTTTAAGAAATACAAGGGGGTTATGATCTGTTTCGATTGTGAAATTCTGACCATCCAGGTAATGGCGTAGTTTTTTTATGGCATAGATAATGCCAGAACATTCTTTTTCTGTAGTTCCAAAGTTACACTCAGCTCCGGTAAACTTCCGACTTAGGTATAAAATGGGATGGTCGGTATTATCCGAACCTTTTTGAGCCATGATTATCCCTATTCCCTTATCAGATGCGTCTGTTTGCAAAATAAATTCTTTCGAGAAGTCAGGGGCGTATAACACAGGCTTCTCTGTGAGACGTTTCTTCAACTCATTAAAAGCCGCGTCACACTCCGCTGACCAATCCACATCTTCCTTCTTAATTTTCCCTTTTAACACGCGGGTCAAAGGTTCGGCAATAATTGCATAATTTTTTATATATTTGGCGTAATAGCCACTCAATCCCAAGAATTGTCTGATTTGGGTTTTGTTTTTAGGTGTTTGAAAATCAACCACCGCTTTAATTTTTGCTTCAGTCGGTGTCCTTTTCCCACGTCCTACCATATGTCCTAGGTGCTTCACGCAATCCTGCGCGAACCTACATTTAGCGGGTTTAATCGTAAGACGGGCTGATGCGATTTTTAGCAGCACAAGATTGATATGCTTAAAGTGGTCTTCCCACGTTTCGGAGAATATCGCTACATCATCAAGGTAAGGAACGCAAAATTCTTCATAACCTTGTAGTAGTTGTGCCATAAATTTCGAAAAAGAAAATGGGGCATTTACCAGTCCAAAAGGAAGAACCAGGGGCCTGTATGTTCCGAAAGTGGTTACAAACGCAGCTATCCTTTGCGCTCTAGGACTCAAAGGAATCTGCCAGTATCCTTTGGTCAGATCGATCACTGTGATGTATTTGGCTGCGGAGACCTTCTCAATTCTATCGTCCATGTTGGGCAATGGATAGTATTCCATTCTAATGATCGAATTTAACCGTCTATAATCTACACACGGACGGGGGTCGCGTCCAGGGCTTTCGACCAGTATCATTGGAGAGGTATAATCGGACTCTCCGATTTCAATGATGTTTAGGTCCAACATGCGCTTAATTTCGGTTTTTAATATCTCGTTCTGTCTGGGGGAGGTTCTATAGGGTTTATATCTTACAGGTTGATCACTGATTAAGTTAATGTCATGTTCTATCAGGTGTGTCCGGCCCGGATCATTTGAGAACAATTTCCGGTGCGATACCAATAATGTCTCTAATTCCAAGAGCTGTTCGGGCGTACACCGTTCTTCAAGGCGACTATCCTTCACGATTTCACTAAAATCAAAAATATTAGGACTCGCGTTAGGGTACGGAATCTCTAAATCTGAGTCAATCGTTTCCCTTGAGACTGTCTCGCTCATTTATATATTTACGCTCTCAACACGTTGATGGTAAGGTTTCAGTAAATTAATGTGATACACCTGTACCTTCTCTAATCTCCCAGGTATTTTAACTACGTAATTTGTTTCTGATAGCTTCCTCTCTATCGTTCCTGGACCGATCCAGCGAATGGCTAATTTATTAGGAGGGCAAGCGGATAACACTAATACCCTATCACCTATTTTGAATTCACGTTTGACAGACCCTCTGTCATAATATGTCTTTCCTTTTTCCTTCGAGTCTTTCTCTACCTCTGAGGCCAAAAGTTGACAACGCCTTACCTTCTCCCAAATTGGTTTAAGCTCGGAGCAGCTTTCTTGTTCCTTCGCGAACGTGTATGCATCAATATTGAGTAACGTTAACTCGGAAGTTTTATCTACGGGAGGTAAAATTATTTCTTCCTCGTACTCTGCCACATCCAAATCCGGTAAATCGGTTTGAGAGACTGTTTCACCTTGCTTTTCCGTTACCGATTTTCCCTTAGAGTCATCGCGACTCCCGTTAACTTTTGGTTTAATGTGACCGCGTCACTACTGCGGTAATCCTCGCTGGATTCTTTTTCTGCAGATCAATCAATTCCTGGGTGGAATTTCCTAATAGGTAATGGTCCATTTCTACAGATTTCCCTACTATCGCAGCTTTTGTTTCAATCCTACCAAACTCGGAACTCTCAATTTCGATACGAGCAAGTGGCAAACACCTAAACGAATTCTCCAAGGGCTGTTTTACCCGCCGGACTTGCTCCCCGGTAAAATCTTTGGACTGCACTAAATGTATAGGACATAAGTCTATGCAGCTGCCACTATCCCTTAATACTTCTACTTCTATCTGATTTATTTTAGCCCTACTCAGGTAAGGGTTAAACGGCGGAGAAAATTTCGAGTCTGAAGTGATATTGTTTACAATTTCTGCATTTCTCCTGGGTTCAGTACATTGGGGACGAATGTGACCTGGTTTCAAACAATTGTAACAAGTGGGGACCTTTCTCCTTTCAAATTCTTTCGTCCTCCAATCCGACTTTACATTATTATTTTTCCGCCAGTCCTTAGCCCCATTCCTATCATCTGTTGGTTTATGTGCGATTTCCGGCTTTTCGGTTGGTTTTTGTCTAACACCAAATTTCTTTTCGGGAGGTCTGGAAAGAGGTGGTTTTTTTATAAGCCTACGGGTGGCTCCATACGCATCTAATTTCTCCGCTAATTGATTTGGGTCGATTAATTTTCCCCATTGATCAATAAAATCTTTCATATCTGCAGGAACACGTCTTTTAATCTGATCTGCAATCATTAGATCTTTTAACGCATTAAAATCCTCCACTTCTATCCCGTCAAGCCATCCCTCCAAATAACTCCTTAATTCGAAAATCAAATCCTTCCATAACGCCCCATTTTAACGTTGATATGTTTGGAATTTGATTCTAAAGGCCTCTGGATCTAGGTTGAGTCTATTTAGAAGCATAGATTTCATATACCTATAATCATTACTTTGTTCTTCAGGTTCTCTAACCATAAGTTGAATTATTTCTCCGGGCATTAAACTATACAATTGATGAACCCACTCATCTTCCTCTAAATTAATTTTCTTAGCCTGTCGCTCGAAAAGGGTTAAAAATGTTGCTATATCTACTTTGTCTGGTTCGTATTGCTGCATCACGGGTTTTATATTTTTATTTGATTTCCTGCTTTCGGAATTAGACGATGCTACACTATTTGTTTCCGCAGACTGCAAAATTCGCAGTCTTTCCAACTCGAATTCTTTTTCCAATCTCCTTTCTTCCGCTAACCTATCCTGGGTGTCTTTTTCCATGACCAACCTTTTTTCCTCAGTTCACCGTCTTTCCTTATCCTCAGCGTCCTCTAACATCCTATCCTCTATTAAACTTTGCAAAACCTCTTTAACGGCTGTTTCTTCAAAATTTTCGTTCTCTCGAATTTTCTTTATCAGATCGAAAATCCTATCATCATTCCCGACCTCAATCCCTAATTCATATGCGAGATTTTTAAGATCTATTTTTCTGTGCTTGTTCAGAAACGCCATTTTAACTAGCAAGTTTTAGAATTCCTTAGAACGCTTACAACCACGGATTACAATACCTAACTTTTCCCTACAGGAATCAACAAACGGCTAACTTCTTTGACCTCTGGGACACAAGGTCGCACAAAACTGGCTCGCCTGCGTGGTTTTTCTCGGGGAAGGGGAAAAGTTTTTTTTTTCTTCCACCACTAACCCTGAATACTTTCAACAGCTAAATGGTATATTCCCTAACCGATTTAACAACTTTTTTCTACAGTACGATACAATTATACACATTCATGATCCACTTCACTTATCTTAGGCTTAGTAATTAAACACAATGAATACAGTTCTACCGAGATTTAAATTGTTACTTTAACACATGCAATACACAAAAATACTCTTTTCTATATCCTCTAAAAACACAGTGTATTCAATTCATCAATTTAATATCATTTTTCATTCCCACACAGCACTGAAATTGATTCTAGTACGTAATTTTTTTTTGAACTCAAGGAATTTTACACAATACTTAAATTTTCTATTACTAGTAAAATATTATACACGTCATTCCTTTATATATATTCTACTTCACTTATTATTTCACCACTTGGTATTTTTTCATTTAATATTTTCTTTTGCATAACAATTTAAATTAGCCTCTAATGAAGAATCAGGCTTACCTTGTCTGTTGCACGTCTCTTTTACCATCCACTGCTTCCACAGGCTTCCGTTCACTTAGGAATAGTTGTCTCTCACTTTAATTCGGGACGGGGTGTCCACTTTCTCGTTTGATTTCCGGACGGGGCGTCCACTTTCTTGATTGATTTCTGGACGGGGCGTCCACTTTCTTATTCGATTTCTGTACGGGGCGTCCACCTTCAGCTCGGTCCTTCTGGTCCGCTAGTTCAATTTCTGGACGGGGCGTCCACCTTCAGCTAGGTCCTTCTGGTCCGCTAGTTCAATCTCTGGACGGGGTGTCCAACGTAAGCTCAGTCCTACTGGTCCTGATCCGCTTGTTCAATCTTTGGACGGGGTGTCCACTTCAGTGTCGATCCTCGATGGTTCACACTAAAGTCTATTAATTTTTGGGTCACTAGAATTTTTAACTTATTCTGGCAATCCAACACCGGCTGCCACCATTTTTTTAGTATACTTTATCTGTAAGGAAGGTGAATGAACAGTTTGACCACTAGCAAAATGATCCGCTTCTTGTCGGTACATCAAAGGAAAGCAAGTGCTTGTGCTCGCTCTATTTGGACGGCGTTTTTTCGTTCCCTTGCTCGACGTTTAATCAATCACCAGGGTCATCGTTAAGAAACGGGTCGGGGATCTGAACATAGAAATACTTATTTTTCTTCAGATTTTAAAGTGATAATTGATTCAGACCGTTCTTAAACAGTATGATGGATGTACATGGATTTTTTAATGTCATTAGTATAAATGATACAGAATATCTCACATGCTATCTTGAATAGAGAAAGAACATTTTCAAGAGGAAATGTCCCTCAAGCCCATCCAGTGATTAGGGGCGCGCAATACCTGATGAACTTAATTATTTGAATCGGGAAGGTATCGTTTCAACTGTTTTAATGGCCGCATGACTAAACTACCACACAGGTGCAAATATGTTACTCATTAATAAATAGATTGTAAAGGAGAATGCTATTTAAAAGGTGTACAAATGATTATTACATTTGAAGACCAAGTATAAACCATTATAATCATTGAAGTTAACCCTTCTTTGCATAATGGTGGAAATTTCCATCATAACATTGAATGCCCAAAAATTATATAAAAGAACAAGTTCACTTTAAGTTGATCGTGTCTGGATACCTTTTTAATGTCCATTGCATAAAAAAAAACATAGCTGTCAAAAATAAGCAAGTGTCACTATTAGTAAAACGAGCTTGAAGTTGTCATTCCGCTGTTTGTTGTAGTTGCAATAAACGTATGACTTCGTTTTTAATTTTGTTTTATTATATTTGAGAGTTTCTATTGCTAAAAAAGTGAAAATGAGTGGAAGAAAGGTTTGTAACATGTGTTTCTGTTATTTTTAGAGCAATTTCTGAAAAAGTTTGCGTTTAATTAAAAAAAATATCACACGATACCATCATATTGTTTTTTGCTAAATTTATACTATAAATATATACTAAGATTTTTTAAACCATTTTTCCTTTAATTTTGAACATGAATTATATCACCTTGATTTATTTCACCAATAAAGAAAAAATCATGCAAAGAAGGGTTACTCAACTAATTCGGACTTCATCAGCACCGAAAACATAATAGGAACCTCAAATCATTTATCCTCACAAATATAGTGTAATTATCCCGTTGATTATCCAAACCTGTGTCCCCCATTACTTTAAGTACGTTAGTTCGTAGCAGTACGTAGTTTGTGAAGTGTTCTCATCTAGTTCAGTTTCACTGACAGTTTTCCCGCAATTGTACCGGTTTTTAACAGTTTGAGTTTGTTGTTTTTAAATTTAACAGTTCTACATTATTTCTTGCAAGTTAAAAGGTAAGCTCTACTTAATATATTTCATACTATTATTTAAGTAATGCATTTTTAAACATTGCGTTTTACCATAGCGTTACCATGCGTTGTTCCATCGTAGACGTTTAAAACTTAATTGTGAAAATGTAACATGCCCTTATTAATTACAAAATTGATGTGTCCATCCATGTGCATTTAGACGAAGAGTGGTATTGGGGAACTTTGCAATTTAAACTTCTAAATTTCTTGAACTTCTAAATTTAAGATAAAGAAGAGGAGGCTATTTAAAATGTATTTCAACTTTTTGCAATTGAAGAAAATTTTAAATTGTCGCACTGGCAATATGAGTACGGTTTGTCGAAATAGGCCGATTTGAATGAAACATTCAATATTATGTAACATATTATGAGTGAAATATTCAGCAAGAAATTTTTATCTTGTTAATTGAAATAATCTGCTTGATAATAATAATTTTGTGCCAACCAACCGGTACAGTGGTAAAGGTGTTAGCCTCTAGATCGGAAGGTTCCTGGTTCAAATCTGGGTCCGGGCAAGGATGTTTGTGACCGTATGGTGTAGAGGCGGCTGGTGCACCTTAAATCTGTCGTGGCCGAGAGTCCTCACGTTGGGTTGGTGTGGACGTTTGGAGAGTGGGTTGTTGCTTCGTCATCTGACAGTTGTTCAAGAATTACGACGTGTTGTCCTCGATTCTTTCCCTTAAGGGATTGATCTCGGACCGTCGTCAATAGCCCGTTGTGTTGCTCTAGTACGACGTTAATTAAAAACTACCAATTACCTTTAATAATAATTTTGCAAGTATATATAATATATATATATATATATATATATATATATATATATATATATATATAAATATATATATATATATATATATATATATATAAATATATATATATATATATATATATAAATATATATATATATATATATATAAATATATATATATAATATATGGCGATTAAAACTTAATTGGTGAAAATGTAATATATACTAATCTTAAAATCGATGTGTCCCTCTATGTGTATTTAGACGAAGAGTGGTATTGAGGAACTTTACATTTCTAAATTTAAGGTAAAGAAGAAGTGGATATTTAAAATGTACAGCAAGTTCCCGTAACAACGAACTTCACGGGACTGTAAAATGTTTTCGTTATAACAGAAATTTCGCTGTAACGAAATTTTTCTAATTCGAATAAAAAAGAACATTTTAATAATACTATGATTAGCTACTGCAATTAGAAAGTTTATTGCAATTCATTGAAATGAGCCCGAGAAAAATAATTATTTTTAAATGAATACATTGTTACAGCATTTTCTAAAACCTGTAAAAAAATTGACTTGCCTCTTTTGGGAAACATTAATCCTAAATGAACAAAATGCGAGGAAACAAAACTTTATTTCAGAAAATCTACGATTTTCTTCTGAACAAGGTTTGCTGTTGTGTTTGAGAGTAAATAATTTTACAGCTGGTGAATGTTTGTAAAGATAAAGTTCGGCACATTGCTTTATGACGAAATAATGTGTCCGCATTGTCTCCAAATTTGCTAAGGCTTCTGAAGAAGTGACATTGCGCACATCATCTCCAACCACAGCCTCTTCATCTTCACTACTTTAATTGGCCTCATCTTAGCTGTCTTTAATGGATTGGATGATGTCTGCTTCGGTCAGTTCATAACATGTTGAAACGTTGTTCTCCCCATCTACACTGAGATAATTTTTCAAATTCATGTCGTCAGGAAACGAAGTTTTATTTTTTGTAGCTTTCCAAATTTTCTCCAACTCAGATTGCTGAATGTCGTGCGTATTTGATTCATGTTTCAAGTCGACTTCTTCTGAAACTGAATTGGCGTCTTTGGCTGTGGTTGCATATGTTCAGGTCCCGATTTAGAAAATTTGGTATAGTAGGCACAACACGCAGGAAGGCCCCCTACCCCCATGTTATTTGTTCATCACAAAAACTAATTTTATAACAATAATTGGTACTTACGTATTTGACTGTTGACCGTTTCACAGATGTCACCAAAAAGTTTGAGAAAATCGTGATTTCACTTATAACTCTTGGCAAAACAAAATAAAGCAGATGAAAATCAAAAACATAATAGTTAGATAATTAATGTAATTACAAGAATGTGATAGTGGGGGAAACGGTCGACGGACATTTACGTAAATACCCAATAATTTATGTAACTACTTAAAAACTTTTTTAAATTTTTAAGTACTTATGAAACTTGGGGGCCCTCTAAATTATGGGGGCCCTAGGCCCGTGCCTCACGGGCCTAATGGTAAATCAGGGCCTGCATATGTTTCCAACTGTTTGTTATTGTTGATTGACTGATGTCATACCAAGATCCACATATCCATTCGATAGCCTTCCTTAACGTTGCATTTTCTTTTAATATTTTTTCCAAATAGAATAGAATTTGACGTAACAAAAAGGTTCGGTAGCGTGATTTTACAGCTCTAATGATGGCTTGGTCAAGAGGCTGAAGTTTTGCCGTGCAATTAGGCTGAAAATACGGTTACGACAGTGACAAAATTCTGCTTGTTTCTTAGAAAACCAGTCTTTATTTTGGCAACTTGTTTCAGCCCAACTAAAACGAAATTCGTTGAATCTAGAGAAACTGCATGCTTGTTATCAGTTGAGTGAAACATGAAAGGAAAACATATTTTTGCCTGTACAAATAGTTCGTTGTATCGGGATTTTCAAAAATCGATCATTTCGTTATATTGAGATTTATTTAACATTGTTTTAGTTGCTTTTCGGGTGGGGACTTCAATGACTTTCGCAATAACGGGATTTTTGGTTGTATCGGTATTCGTTGTAACGGGATCTTACTGTGTTTCGACTTTTTTGCCCCCCAATTGAAGAAAATTTAAAATTGTTGCACTGCAATATCAATACGTTTTGCCGAAAAAGGCCGAATCGAATTAAACATTCAATATTATGTAACATATTATGAGTGAAATATTCAGTAAGAAATTTTTATCTTGTTAAGGGAAAAAACCTGCTTAATAATATAAATTTTGCAAGTACGGAAGGATGCATATGCATGCATGTATATATTTATATCATTCAAATACGCAAAGTAACAAAGACCCACCACAAGCTTCTCGACTTTCCATCACGGGTGTTACCCCAGTGTCGCCTTTTTTGTGAACTTTTTTCTTCCTATTTCTCTTTAATAAATCGTCTATGATAATATACGCTGCACTCGCGATTATACGCCGACTTCGTAAAGAACGGGACATTTAAACAATTTGCTTTAAACAATAAATTTGCAGTTAAGCTTCAACACACAACCAACCTGATTGATCGCGAGCACATGGAACAATTTGTGCACGAGCTGTCGAACCAGGAAAACCAGAGAGATTGATTAACCAAACCTGTCTCCGTGGTGAATCAATCATCCATGTTTTTCTCGGCTTCTCCGGTGTGGACGGGGCTTTAGGGATTATATCACCCACGTGTTTGCCGTGCGTGGAGAGCCGTGTCCCTGGAAAAGAGGATCGTTACAGTTGAGGAGCGATATACTGACCCAATATACTGCTTTGGCCCCAGCTACAGGTAAAAGGAAGGTGTATACTGGTCCCGTGTGCATCAATCGGCTTGTCGGATTGACTTCGTCACCGTCTAGGGATCAAGTGATCAATCACTTTCTGGGCACCGCGTTAAGGGTGGTGGCTGCTTAAGAAGTGATATGAGAGCGTAAAGCCCCTGTCAACACTGGTGTCTCAACATCCCCTTGTAGGGCTCTATGGTGGGTGGTGTCGCAGGGTCGGAATATTTTATCTTAATTATTATGAATTCTATAAATTCTAATTCTCACAACCGTGAGCAACAAATAGTAACTAATTCGGTAAGATTTTTGTAATGAAAAAAGTTGTTGGTACATTTCAAAACAATTCCCCTTTCTTAATTTAAAAAGGAATAACTGAACAATTGGTGAAATAAAAGATGTTAAAAAAATGCGTTCTGGAGATATATTAATAGAGGTTAAAACTTGTAAACAGGCCGAAATTATTTCAAAATTAAATGTATTTTCTAACTCGCAGTCACTGTCTCACCCCATACACAACTTAACTTTTCTCATGGCGTAATTTCTGCTGCGGATCTACTGTATGTGTCGAACGAGGAAATTCTTGAAAATATGAAGGAACAAAAGGTTTGTGATGTTAGGCGTCTAACAATTAAACGAGATGGAAAAGTTATTATCACCAAACATATAATATTGACTTTTGAAACGCCTGAACTACCAGACAGCCGTTAAAATGATTACCTACATTGTTCCGTCCGACCATACATACCAAATCCCTTGCGATGTTTCCAATGTCAGCAATTTGGACACTCGAAGGCCTCCTGTCGCTCGAAACCCGCCTGTGTACGTTGTGGCGAAGAGGGCCACGGCAGTGACGCATGCGAGGGTAAAGAGAAATGTGTAAACTGCAAAGCCTACCATCCCTCTTACTCTCGTTCATGTCCTGTCTGGACTCGAGAAAAATAGATTACTACACTAAAAATTAAGAATAAAATCTCCTATCCCCAAGCAAGACGAATTGTGAACTCCTTAACTCCAACACCAGGTATAAGTTATTCATCAATAGCAAAAAAGTTATGAAAACATCAAGCACACAAACTCCTCCTCTGTCTGAAACTTCAACTTTACCAAAAGTGCGCTTATATTTATTAACAACAGAGCAACCAACATCATCAAGAAAACTATCTCTCTCACCACCTAAAAAACTTATAACTAAATTAAAATCAGAAAAAGCATTAAAACCTAGAACAGCGAGGGGGAAAAATACCTCTCCTTACAGATTGTCTCCACAAGTTCCAGACTCAGATGCGATGCAGTTACATCCATTTGATGACGATGAAACCCTCCTGAATGAGGATTTCCCAATTCAACAAATGTGTGTTTCCCCAAATAAAACATGATAACTTCCTTTATTTCATGGAACTGCTGTGGTTTCCGTTCTAAAAAAGACGACATTAAATAGATAATATCATCTTACCAACCAGCATGCATGACACTTCAAGAACCATTCTTGAAATCTTCCCATACATGCAAGATACGACGGTATAATTGCACCAGAAAATGTAATGATACTGGCACTACAGTGTCTGGAGGTGTTTGTATTTTAACTTCCCACGACTGTCCCAGCACTGTAGTTACGCTTCGAACATCTTTACAGGCTGTAGCTGTACGAGTTCACGTCCATTCTCTAGTTACAGCCTGCTACCGCACGATGCCATCCGTCAAGAAGAAGTGAATAATCTAGTACTACAGCTCCCAAAGCCTTTTATACTTCTCGATGATTTCAATGACCACAGTACCCTTTGGGGAAATGATAGTACGAACCGTCGAGGACAGCAGATCGAGCAGTTGATCACGGATCACTCTCTCTTCTTGCTTTAATAATGACGAGAAAACGTACTTTCATGAACCTACAGGGACATTTCACTCGCTGGACTTGCTATATGTACTACCTCGCTTCTACTGTTATTGAATTTCGCAGTAGGAAGTGAATTGCACAACATTGACCACTTCCCCCTCTTCGTCTCGTATGATAGTAGCATTAGAGTGAGTAATCAACCACCTACCTACTTGTATCTTCGAGCGGATTGGGTTCCTTTTTCACAACTGGCGATTATTTCAGAAGAAATGGTCAAGACTGCGAAGACATTAATTCCGCAGTGGACAATATCACCAAAACTATAATAATTGCTGCGGACACAACTATACCGATACGTTCTTCAAAACCCCGCAGAATTACAAAACCCTGGTGGAACACCAAATGCCAGTGCTCTTATAAAAAGCAATGAAAGGTATGGAACATTTTTCGGAGATTCCCGTCAACCACCAACCTTGTCACCTTTAAACAGGCAAAGGCATTCGCTCGTAAGGTAAGACGCAAAAGCCAGAGAGAGTCATGGATGAAATACGTTTTTACAGTAACATCTTCCACATCCAGCAAACAGTTATGAAAAAAATTAAAACAGCCAATGGCCTATAACGCGAAACCTCTATTCCGATATTAGAAACTCCGGCTGCTCTACACTCTTCCCCACATGACATTGCTGACGTCCTAGGAGAGGCCTTTGCTCGTGTGTCGAGCTCTGACTCATACAGTCATACATTTCAAGCGACTAAGAGTCGCGTTGAACGAACCCATATCAATTTTAAATGCAAAAGATACCTCTCCTATAACTGTAAGCTCACGATGTTTGAATTGAAGAGATCGTTATCTCAAACTCAGTAGAACCAGTTCTGGACCAGACAGAGTCACATACCATATGCTTCGACACCAGCCTCCAGATTCCCTTAAGAACATTCTTATTCCTTTTAATAGAATCTGGTGTGAGCAAACATTTCTACTAAGTGGCGCGAAAGCACTGCGGTTCCGATCCTTAAGCTTGGTATAAGGACCCAAAAGATACTCTGAACTAACATACAATTGCCTTAACGAGCTGCCTTTGTAAGCCACTTGAGCGTATGGTCAATGCCCGTCTTATTTACGTACTTGAAAAGAACCGATGTATTCCACCTCACCAGAGTGGCTTCCGCAAAGGAAGATCCATCCTAGATAATCTGATCGACATAGAAACATAAGTGCGAAATGCCTTTCTACGCAGGAATCATTTCGTTTCAATATTCTTTGACGTATAAAAGGCATATGACAGTACTTGGCGACATGGTATTCTCCGAAGTATGTTCGATTTTAGTTTTAAGTGAAACTTACCAATTTTTATTCAGAATTTTTTAACTTTCCGATTCTTTAGAATCCGAATTAGATCTTTTTTATCTGATCAATTTTTTCAGGCTGAGGGAGCATTTTAAGTGTTACTATTTTTATTCTTCACTCTTTAGCAACATCATTCATTCATTACAACCATCAATTCATAACACATTATACACTCATTGCCATAAAAATTTGCGCACCAAGAAATAATTGTGGGATTGTAACGAAACTTGGCATGAAGGTACATGTCGGCCAGATATGCAAATGATAAGAAATGCAGCGTGATTGCGCATTGCGTAATGCCACTAGAGGGCGTTGAACTTCGTTCTCCTTGGAGTATAAAACAGGTAAGCAGAGCTTGTTTAAGTGTACTTAATCTTTTGCAAAGGAAACGCTGAGGTAGACATGCCGTTACGTCGCCATCGAAGACAATATGAGCAGCTGTCAGAGTTCGAGTGGGGAAGAATCATCGGATGATGGAAGCTGGGTGGTCAGCTTGGCGAGTTGCTCGTTAAGTAGGTCGTCCTGATTTTACTGTGAGGAGGTGTTGGGACCAGTAGACAGAAGAGACGTCATTTACACGGCGACCAGGCTCAGGACGCCCTCGATAGACCAGTCGTTGAGAAGACCGTCATATCATAGGAAACGCACGCGTAGAGCCAACTGCCTCATTGGCCGCTATCCAGACACAGGCAGCACCTTCACTACGGGCCCCTGTGTCTTCCCGAACCATCGCAAGGCGCCTGGCTGAAGAACATCTGGTATTGCTGAGCCCATTACGTGTGCTGCAAATGACACCCACCCACCAACGCCTCCGTGATGTGCTGTCGCCCAAGATGGGATTGGACTGCAACGGAATGAAACCAGGTCGTCTTCAGCGACGAATCTGTGTGTGTGGAGGCCTCGTGGTTAACACCTCAATCCTGCCTTCGCTTTACAATGACACACCGCTTCGACAGCTGGTGTGATGGTATGGGGTTCCGTTGCTTACGATACACGGTTACCCCCTAATATTGATCCATGGCACAATGACAGCCCAGCGGTACGTCCATGACATCCTTCAGCCACATGTGATGCCACTCATGGCAGGGCTCCCAGGAGCCATCTTTCAACAAGACAATGCTCGGCCACACAAAGCAAGGATGTCACAAGACTGCCTCCGCCACATTACCACCCTTCCCTGGCCTGCTAGATCTCCATATTTGTCACCAATCGAGCCTATCTAAGATCATTTGGGACGGCAAGTTGGACACTCTACGAGTTTGGTAGAACTAGAGGTGCGTTTACAGCAACTGTAGAACGAGATGTCTCAAGACATCATACGGAACTTGTATGCATCAATGCCCGCTCGTATCGCGTCGTGCATTCGCGCTAGAGGGGGTCTAACAGAGTATTAAAACTTCCGTTCATTTGTACTTTTTTCTGCAATAAATTACTTACTTACACCAAAGTATAATAGTACTTACATGTGTAAAATTTCTTTTCATTTTGATGACTTTTTCTTGGTGCGCAGATTTTTATGACAATGAGTGTATGTTGATGACCTACAAATATCTTGTCAGGGATCAGATATGCGCCTCATTGAGAAACAACTTCAGACGGCTGTTAACAACTTGGTCATGTGGTGCAACCATAATGGTCACACGCTATCTTCTAGCAAGAGCTGCTGTGTTCATTTCTGCCGAAAGCGGGGTCTGCATCCAGACCCTGTAATTAACATAAACAACTCACAAATACCCGTAGTCATCCTAGTAAAATTTCTCGGAGTGGTGTTGGACCGCGAGCTCACCCTCCTCCCCCACATTTTACATCTTCGAAGGAAGTGCGAGCAATCACTATAAACATCATCAGAGTGTTGCCTAACACATCTTGGAGAGCGTATCGAACGTCACTACTCCGAGTATACCAGTCTGTCATTCTTTCTCGAATCGACTACGGTTGTGTTGTATATGGGTCTGCGAACACCTCTGTTTTACGAAGATTGGACACAGTTCAACACTCTACCTTAATGATATGTTCTGGGGCGTTCCGCTCATCACCAGTCACCAGCCTCTATGTGGAATGTTACCATCTTCAACTTGACCTCAGAAGAATGAAGTTGCCTACGAATATTTATTTTAAAATTTTATCTTTGCCGTCTCATCCTCTAAAGAGAATGGCTCTTGCCCCTGGTTTGAATGGGCTATATGACAATCGCCCGTCTTGTAATCGGCCCTCTTACGAGCGAACAAAACTTTTCATCAACGATCATCATCGATATCATGATCCAACCGAACGAAATTTTACGTTTCTCACCATAGGATTTCCCTACTATAACATATATCAACCTCTTTGCTTCATATACTAAATCTGACACTTATTGTGGAATATTCTTTCAAGATACTATATATAGCTACAGCCTTCATATTTCCTGCTCTGTGTACACTGCCGAAGTGGTGGCAATTTATCGCGCCCCCTTCAGCAAGTATTTTACAATACCCACCGCATATTCTGCTTGTATACTGACAGTGAGTGTTTTACAACAGTTGGAACATTTTAATACCTCTTGTCATCCTATTCTGCCAGATATATTTACAATCCTACGTACAAGAATATCGAAAGCAGGGGTTTCGATATTCTCTTCTGTTGGATCCCTAGTCATGTGGGCATTAAAGGAAACGAACTTGTTGACAGTGCTGCAAAAACAGCATGTGTCTCTTTGTACCAAGCCGTTTCTTTAAGTAACATTAAGATATCCACTAAGGAATTTGTCAACTCCTTATGGCAAGAGTCTGCGATCTTCAAATTAATAATAAATTGAATATCATCAAACCCATAATTCATATGTGGCCGGTTGCTCCAATGCGAAGGACCGATGTAAAACTGACTCGACTCCGCATTGGGCACACCCGCTTCACACATCGTCATCTTTTGTTGGGAGAAATTGTCCTTCTGTGTCGTTTATGTTCAGTTTATTTAAGCGTTCATCATAGTTTGATAGATTGTCCTGCTTTTAACCATCACCAAATGAGATTTTTTAAAACTACAACTTTAAATTTACAAGATTTGTTTGGGGTACATCCGCATACAAATCTTTTTTCATTTTTACGTGCTATTGACTTTTTAAATCTTATCTAATTTTAAGTTACTATATTTCAGCATGTTTAAATCATCCCTTCCTTTCATTAATAATTAATTTTAAAATAAACTTAGCATATTTTTTACCAACTTTTATATGAATAAAAATTCTTGCGCTTGATTTTTCCCACTGTCCTTTTAAAACTTTCATATCTACATAATTTTTATTCTTTTATCTTGTCCGGATTTGGACCTTGCGCCATAAAACCCAAATATCCTATCCAATTTAATCCAATCCATCAGGACTGCTAGAATCCTACTTGGCGAATTCACCAAAGAAAGTTTGCCATGCGCATTTTACGAAAAGCGCAGTACGGTTACATAGTAATCAGTAACGTAGCCGTACTGTACGGAGATGCTCGTTGAAGGATCAGAATTAATGCATGCGCATGCGCATTTTTGATATGGTGCATGGAGACAAGACAAACCTTAGACTCTTGTTTACGATTGAGTATTCTGGTAGCAATCCCTCCAAGTAGCTGTAAAATTTCTTTTTCCCATCTATTTTGTTTGAAGCATTGCAAATCTCCTCTTTCTGTCGAAATAATGAATCAAATTCAAGGTCAACCACATTATTTCATTGATGTTTCGCTTTGATGACGAAATGTGGAAAAGTTAGGCAAATAATTAACGTTACACTGGAGGATTAGATCGGGCTATTTGCGACGGTTCGGGATCTATAACGAAGGAAGAGATTCAAGGATAACTCTTCGTAATTTCGAGCCACGGTCTTATGACGAGGGAGCTGGCACCTCATTCTCCAAGTGAAGACATTTTAGGTCACGATGACGAAATGCGTAAATTGTGCATTGTATTTTTACGTGTAACTAGAAATCGATAAGCAAACATTTGCAAAAGTTCAATAAATAGACCCAATGATATGACACCAAACAATATATCTTGCCATACAGTCAAGGATTCGTAGTATGTGTTTCTTTCTCGTATTTATTTATTATTATTATTTTTTTTTTTTTGTAAATTTTCACAAGTTTTGAGCTGAACTAATTTCTGGATTTCTTCGAATATTAATGGAGTTTCCTGATTCGAATCCCGGTCAGTGCATGGATGTTTGTAAGCGTATGGTGTAGAGGCCGCTGGTACACCTTAAATTTGTCGTGGCCGAAAGTCCTCACGTTGGGTTGGTGTTCAAGTTTGGAGAGTGGGGTGCCAGCTCAGGTGTAGCCTTGTCATCTGACCGTGGTTCAAAATTACGTGGTAGTGTTCTCGGATCTTTTCCTTAGGGGATTGATCCCGGAACGTCGTCAATAGCCCGTTATGTTGGTCTAGTACGACGTAAACTTAAATTACTAACGATTGAATATTAATGACCAAAATTTCGGAGGGAAAACAATCAAAATACCAATGGAATAAAAAATATCAATCAATGATCCAACACTGAGATTGATGTAAAGGTAAATAATTAAAAATTAAATTTTAAAAAGTCCTTATTTGAATTCAGAGATAATGCTTAATTACTCAGCAATGACATTTGTCCATTGAAGTGAAGTGAAACTGTGCATACGCGTAAAAGCTCTACAGTTGTCTGCTGTTCAGCCATATTTATTATGACTTATTATATTACAGTAAACAAAAATTAGTCACAGTGACTGAGAGACCTCATTTTATGTTTTTAACTCTCTCATTTGCATACGAAGTATAACATAACGCCAGGCAGAATGCTGAGAATGCTCGATCCTATGATTTTAAAAATTTTGATTTGTTGTTTTTTGTGTGGTGAAATGATTTAATTTTTTTCGCGCTGTATTCATTTTACGTAGTAGCATTATGGATTAAACCCAATGCTTCAAATAGTTGAGAATATCATAGTGTGATGGAAGCAAACATGTAAGTTTTGCATATTTCGTGCAAAAGGGTCACGATTTTAAGTTTTTAGTTTTTGTATGTTAATAAGAATGTGAGACAGTTATTAACTTAGGCTTATTCTCCAAATTTAACCTTTCTTTCTTCGCAACGTTTAAATTTAAACTTGTTATCTGAGGTTGAAAATTACGTATTTTTCTGATAATTTAACATAAATTCCTTGTTTCTGTATATTGTTTTGCTAACCTGGTTACATTGTTATCAATTTGAATTCGACTGATCAAGTATTGCTCTGAATCCTAATCAAAACATTAAATTAGTCTTTAAGTGAAAAATGGAATTGTTTATTAATTTTTGTGATAATAATGCATTATTAAATCATCTGCTGGTTTAAAAAAATTGAATCTGTCGACAAGAGCTTAATATCAGATTTTTGTTAGATGTAGATCCAATATCTTTGAAAGCCCATCATGGGAATCATGTGTTACAAATTTTTATGGTAGTTTCCTGCCACATCTTTTATATTGGCATCTACTGATGTTTCCAAGTTACCTGTTTGTATGAAGTTGTATGCATTGATTATGTATGCAACTGAAAACATATAGAAAACTTTGCTTAAAATGTAAATTGTTAGGTCTTGGTTTTATTTGTGTGTTTACATACCTTTTTAAACATATTATATTTTTTGTTCATGACATGTTTAGTGTCATATATTTTAATTTATGTTTCTCAGAAAGCATACGTGTGCTGATTTATGAAATATCTGATTTGTTTGAGAATAGGTAACATTAATATAACTAAAGAAAACTCCAAATATTGTCATTGATAGTGGTTGCACATATTGCATGACAAAGAATTAGCAATGAATCTTTGACAACTCAAGATGCTTGAAAGTGATTTGACAGTTTTAAGCATGTTAATGTGCAATGATATTCCTTTTATAGTTTAGATGTTTGATTATCGTATTTTTTGTATGACTAAATTTGATGAAAGGTATGGAGTATTCAAAACTTCAATTGTTATAGTAAACCCATATCAGTATGTCTTATGACTTCAATATCCACAGTTGAATCTGCTTATCATACTTGAATTAACCAGAAAAAGTTCAAAACATTTTTAGAATTAACCCTTTTAGGGGTTCTTACATTGATATCTTGATGTCTAGGGATGGTCTAGATGGGCAGTAAGTAAGACACAGTGTTCCCCCTTAAAAATAAAGATACAATTCCGGACGTTTTACTAACCAGCACCAGCAGGTTTTTGTTTTTCTCTCACTTTTTCCATAGCCCTTTGTGTTGCTCTAGTACGACGTTAACTAAAATTACCATTACCATTACCATACTCTCACTTTTTCCATCTTTCCGACAATATTTAAGAACAAGGAGTTAAACCTAAGCCTAATTGATGAAACAATGCAAAATAACAAATGTTTAGAGGAGTAAATACCACACAGAAAAATTAGGAAGATTTGCAAGTTAAATTTGTTGCATTGTACAACTGCATAATATATATACTATTGCAAACACAAAATTCGCATGTGGGTGGGGGGAGTTTAGATTAAGGTTTTTGTTGACAAAAAATGCCGAAAACATCCGGAATGTTCGAGGTCTGTACCTTGTACTGTAACAGGATTTCACTGGTACACACTGAAGTGCTAGAATAGCTGGTACATATGAGCCAATACAAATTTTTTAGTAAAGCCACCTATGCACGCCATTGGCCTTATAAAAGTACGCACATGAATCAATTTCTCTTTGCATCTTTTCTGCATTTGTAGAGAAAATTTTAGAATCCAATAGACTTTTCAGTCCTTTTATGATAGGATGAATCTTAAGATGTTATTTTTTCCTTTAATATTCTAGTTTATAAATTAATTTTGTTAGTATCTGCCAAAGGTGTACTTAAATTAGTGAAGCAGGTATGAAATGTAAAGGTGTGATATTTTCGTCTACTGAATAACATATTGTGTAGTCTGCTTTTATTAAATGCTTCTTTATTAATGAACTGTATGGACATAAGTACATCGTAAATAAATATTTTAAATTAATTTTTGCTTCAAAAATTTCAACCTTTAAACATGATGCTCATACCTGCATCTTGCTTGGCATATAAAAATTCATTGCAAATGGCATTTGGCACCTTTTATTCACACACCGCACTTTCCCTAAACAATAATGTGTTCATACTTTGGACATTTCAAATTACATCATTTTGCCCATATCAAGTTTATATCAAATCAAAATATATTAACTATCATTTCTCAAATAAGTGTCAATCATTTTGCTTTACAATGTCCATGAAATTATATGGCAAGTCAACAGAATTGAAAAATTAGATACTTTGTTAAATATCATTATAATTGATATGGCAAGACAATATAAGTGAGAAAAGCAAAGTTAAGGGATATTTTGAAAATTAATAATAAGCTTAAATTTTGTACAGATGCCTATGTTTTTATAATTTTCAAGGAAATCATCAAATCCCCCAAGCGACCAGAAGTTTTCACTAAAACTAAAATCAGCAATAAAAAATGAAATTTTGAAAAAATCAGTCGAGATTTGTCCTATTTAGGCATTAAATTTCAATCAAAAATATTTTCTGCAGTTATATTTGCAAAAAAGTATACTTTTTATCAGAACTCAAATGTCATAATTTATGCATTATTATTAGTTTAACATTTTCTTAATAATAAATGCAGTTAATGTACTAAAATTAACTTTAACATTGTATGTCAAATATTCTAATTTTATATATTTATCTATTGTTCTCCTAAGATATGCTTTTGTAGTTTTATCCAATTGAGGAAAAATGTTATGCCTCTCTTTTGTCTCAATTTGCATTGAACATGGTTCTTCAAATGTGATATGATTGCGAGTTTCGTGGTATACTAAAAATAATTCTGTCGAAACGAATTCCTCTGTGCAAAGTCGTTACAAATTATGCAAAGTAAATTGAATTATATTTTTAGACAATTCTTTTTCTTTATATTTGGCAAACGCAGTCCAACACAAACTATTCTGGGTAAATTTTTTTCATTTGACCGCATGTGTCACGTAGGTATTTAAAACTAAAGAGAATCAGCAGTGTGTTGCTGTTATTGGCATGTGTCCATGCTTGGGTGCTACACTGTTGGGAGAAAGTCTCTAAATAATCTCCTTAGGAGAAGAGGGGGAAAATCAGAATGTATTTTTTGTAGCTATTTTCAGAAGTGGTCACATCTTTTTTGTATGTTTATGTAAGAATTTGTAAACTTCCTTACAGTAATTTGCAAAGCTTTCTTTCAGATTATTTTGTTCTGATAACTTATTTTTTAGTTTATTAAAAATTGCATGTTCTATGATGTCCATCAGTATTGTTTATTTTTAAAATATACTATAATTTTCAGTGTTACAATCTTTTGGAAAATGTACTTTTTAGTTTTTCCTATTAAATGAATTCATAAAAACAATATTTTTTACAAATACCTTCCACAAAGTTCTTTCCATTTCTCCTTAAATGGTTAAATCGGAAATCTCGCATCGCTTTTAAAGTGTACACTAACTTTACTTTCACTTGCTATTTTAATATTTTTCTTTTGCCAAATACTTTGGTTTAAATTGAAATATTCTCAGAATATAGCTGCATGATAATTTGCATTCAATAAGTAACTGAATGATATATTTGCATTTTTCCCCTTTATGATAATCTTATTCATAAGAATAAATGCAAGCATAATTTAATGCACTCTACTCATAATTATCAGTTGCATTGTATGTAGAGTGCAACAAAGGGGAGAGTAGAATATCTTAAAATGTTATTTGATTTTTAAAATACTTACAATTGTATATAATACTTGAATTATGTGTGCTTGTGTTTTTGTCTGAAAATTTTCAATTGGTATATGCAGTCAAAACGTAGTGAATAAACTTTCTGCCAGTATTTTGTAAATAAACCAGAAAAAGAATAAACTGGATTTAAAATGTGTGATAATTTTGTAAGCTCAATGTTGAATAACATTTGTTTATGACATTGTCAAATTGAAGTTTACAGCTGAGTTGTTGATTCAGCTTTACAAGTCCTTATCTTTCAGCAGAAGGTCATGTCAAAACAGGTTCATAAATACTGCCCAGATTAAACTATCTAAATTTTTAAAAAATAGAGAAATTAAAATCAAAGTTATCATAATACTTTTTTTCTAATTTACGATTCTTCTCATAAAATTTTTCCAGTTAAATTTGTCCACTTAGGATGAAATGACAAATTTTATTTGACACCAGCAGTATTTGTTCCACAGCAATTTTATAAATCTTTTTGTTACCAATTTCTGGTATTCGGTCAAAATGTATGTATAAATTATAACCTACTCAAAAATATTTTAAAGAAAAAAATGGCACTATATATGTGTTGAAAACCATTTTTAAAAGTATCAAATGCTGGCAACTGAGAAAAAATATACTGACAAGAGTGACAAAATTATAGTCTTGGAAAACCTGGCCTGAAGAATTATTTACATATAAAGATCTTTAATGGCACTCTAAAGTGTTCTTTTAAAAATCTAATATATTGGATCAATTACATGTTATTCACCCATGAAATAGGGTTATGGTTAAAATATATATTTAGCTTAAAAAGTATTTAGCTTCAGGTTGTGATGTATCAACCCAATAAAGCCTCTCACCAAGTTATTAAATACTTTTCTGTTAAAATGATTCAAAGTTACATTTGGAGTGTGATTTACTAACCTTGATTTTCTAGTAGTTAATACACCTGAATGTGCCTCAAATGCAATCCATTTGTTTTGAATTGAAATGTAATTTGTTTTTAAAGACAATATATATAATATACAAGCATATATATATATAAAGTGACATGTAACAAGGAGGTCTAATATGTTAACAATTTTCTCAATGAAATTTTACTGTGCCTTGCCTTTTTAAAATGCTTGTTTACTAAAGTTGTATTTTAATTTAATTGCAGGTGCTTTCGATTTTAAACAAGAAAAGAGTTATGGGTGAGCCGAGAAGGATGTGTACTCTTTGTTTCTCAAGACAAGTGCTGATTTCAAGAATCTGTTAAAGACAATGGCTGCTGGGACCAAATTGTAATCATACATTTTAATTTGAAAATGTCTGGGAAAATATTTTGAAATTCTTCATTAGAAGGTTTTTTGTGAATTGCTAATCTGCTTCTCATGTAAATTTATGAGTGTTGATTTTAAAAGCATCAGGAGGGCATGTGAAATTTGAGCAAATTCTTAATTGAAGTGATGTGATTAAAATAATCCATACTGCTTTATTTGTAGATAAATCTTATTTGCAGAAAAATGTGTACTTTTACATTCTGATACTTTTTTAATATTTATATTTCATTGTCCTCTGTCTTTATTGCAGAGGGATTTAATTGTTTGCAGTATCTGCAAACATTCAGCTCACATGGGTTGTTCACACCTCCCTTGTACAAAATTAAATACATGTAAGTGAAACAATTTATTTTCATTTGAATTGAATGGAAAACATGCCTTATAAGTGCAATTAGATTCTCATTTATTTATTTTCATTGAAACAGTTTTTAATGTATTTTAATGCAAAGAACTGGTATTTTATGTATTGCATTGCTAGAGATGCTGACTTGTGAAATTATAGCGAGAAATCTGACTAGTCCAGATTAAAAATGGTGGTGTGTTCATTAAAAATCTCCAAGTTCATGATCCCTATCTTTTTCAACAAAAGGTCGCCAAGTTGGCAACTTAATCCATCCCAAAATTCCAATCCCTATTTAAAAGCATGTTGCAATGTGGCTTGCTTTTTGGTCTGTTATTATTTGGAAGTGGCCTGGTGACTCGGATTACTGAAATCCCTTGTAATCCTTACTAAATATATGACAGAAATTTTGTGTATCATTATTAAAAATAAAACATCTCATTCCTGATATGGACTGCCAAAGGTTAGCATTATGCTTTTCATAAGTATTTTCTTAGTATAATTATATTTTCTGCTTTTCATATCTAACAAATTTTCTAATGAGTATAAAGGGGAAGAACAAATCATCCTTTAGATTTTGGTTTTAAATTTTCCAATGCATGTTTAAAGGTCTTATATAGTTGACTTTTGTACAATTGTAAATCATGATTTCATGTTACAAAAATTGGTACATTTCAGCATTTAATGTCTAAGTAATATTTATCTATACTAATTAATCTAATGTAAAAATATGCTTTATGTCAGTAAAACTAGAGTATCTCAGTTACAGATTTTCAAAATTTTCCACACTTGAATTGAAAATTTCAATGATATAAGTAAACTTGGCAAACTTAATTTTCAAATTTCAAGGGGAATAATGAAAGATAAGTTATGTAATGACTACCATATTTTTAGAATTAAATATGGAATGCTTGTAGTGAAATATTTGATAAAAATATTATATATAACCAAAGACTGCAGTGGGCTGATGCACGTCAAATTTCCTCACATTGTTGCGGTATGATGCTAGTTTGGAGATTGGAGTGCCCGTCAAATTTTGACATCAACACCTGACTGATTAAACAATATTGTGTTGTCCTTGAAAATATTGTGTCTCCCTTTGTGATTGATCCTGGATTTGTTTCTCCAGTGCAACATAAATTCAGCTACCTACTTATCTAAAGTATCAAAGATATTAATAAATTCATTTGAATATATAGATTAAAAGTAATTCCCATAGTTCACATAGTTTAATCTTTCAAATATATTGTTGAGATCAAATGAAAATGATAGTATATTTCTTGTATAGTAGGAAATCACTATTTTAATCAAATAGAAATGAAAATGATGAAGTAACACAATGCTTATGTGACTTTCTTATGCTAGTGGTCATGATAAAAATTTCTTTTTACCTTTTAGATTCTTGGTCGTGTTGTATATGTGTAGACAGACAAAATATGAGGTTTAAAAGCAACAAAGTTTCTGTTCCTGCTGAGGCAAACAAGCAGCATGAAAAAAAGGAAACTGCTTCTACTCCAGGAAGCTCTTCCTTCTGTTCTACAAAAATGTAAGTTTTTTTTAGTTGGAGCATTTCTCCCGAGAATATATAATGCTTAACTATTGTATTTCAGAAAATATTTATGATCTGAAATGGCAATTTAAAATTGTGATTTTTAATTTTTGTATTTTCTTATAAAGGTGAAAATTAACAATCGCCACTTGGTGACTGAATGTTTGAAAGTGGAGACTAAGGAATTTTGCTACAGTCGCTACACTTTCATAAAAACATTGGTTTATATGGTGAAACCTCAAATTTTACGTTTTTTTTTTTTAACCATAAAAATTTTTTTTTAAGAAAGAAAAAAAAAGTATGGTCACACACATAAAAACGTGTGTTTGCGTATTTTACAAAATATGTGAATGCTCATAAGTGATCACTGAATGAAACAAATTCAGTGACCACTTACAAAATTTTCACCTTTTTTTTCCTACATAAGTCAAGCACTTTAAAGTTGTGAATAATGTATTGCCTTATTTGTGTGTTTAAAATTTCTTCAGCATAGGAATTCTTAGATATTGGACACATTGCTGTACTATTTCTTGAAATCTTATATCTAATAAATATTCTGCATTGATTCCACCTTACTGTGTTTGAAAAGAAATGAACCATTTTTAAAATTTGTATCCTTAAAAGAAAAATTAATGTTTCAGATTGTTTCTGAGGGCTTTGTGTCGCTTAAACAAATTAAATATTTTTGTGTAATGAGTGAAAAAATTATTTTTAAAACTTTTTTATATATGTAGACGTGCTAGTAAAACTGATACTTCAGCATGATGCATAGTTGACCTTTTACTGGAGCATAGAACTACAGAAATGTGACATGGCATGAACTTCATGACCTTGCAGAAGTATTCTGTAGGCATTGAACACCATACTTTCTGCAGAGCCGTCCCCAATACTGTTTTATTCCGAAGTTTAGGTATGTGTTCCACAGCATGTTGCTTGATAATGTCAAGATCTGGTGACTTAAGTAGAGATGGCAGACCCAAAACTCAGTTGAGTGTTTCTCTCACCATAAGTTAGCATGTCTAGACTTGTGTGATGGTGCCTATTGTTCTGTTGAAAGAGGTCAAACCCATCAGACTGAATGCATGACCGTAGTGGTGGTTACTTGTCAGAAAGGATACACACACTGCAGTCAGCTATCAGACTTTCGTAAACATACCAGGGGTTCGAAGGAATGCCAGTTACAAATCCCAAACTATTACAGAACCTCCCTCCCCCCATCCTGTACAATCCCTTGTTACATGCAGAATTTATGGCATCATGGGGGCTTTCTCCCAGTATTAAATTTTGATGTTATTTAAGGCAGTGTTGAACGCCTGTAGCTTGAAACGATTCTTGCCAGACGATGCTGGTTACGTTCACCCAGAGTCTACAGCTGGTTTGATGTTGCAAGTTACAGATTGTTCCTGAATTGTTGTTTTCATGTATTGAATTATTGTACCCTTAAAATGGTAGTATGTGAAGATCCAAACTTTTCCTCTACCTCTGAAATGCCATGAACCATTTCACAAACTCAAGCTATTAAACCACATTGAAAATTGCTTGAATCACGATAACTTGTAATTCTCATGTGTAACTAGCTCTAAATGCTTCCACAGATGTTTATATGGTCTGGCAGATGCAACCTATGGTATGCATAGGTAGCATTGTTATGGATTTTGCATGAACTCGACTGTCCTAGTTTTTCTGGCACTTAAGTATATGTATAATATAATATACTAGCCACTTGGCCAGCACGGCGTTGCCTGTGACAGTTCTTTTCATGGAGTCAGGTGACCACTACTTGCTAACCCCCGGTGATTGCTACGAATTCCCATCGGGCGTTTGCTTCTCAAACCAAATAGGAATTCATAGCCTATTGGATAACAGCCATCACATTGTTGTTCTCGCAAACCAACACCACGGGAAACGCTGTGATGGCCTCATCATTGTTAAATGCGGCCAAGTCCGAATTGTAAAGAGATCCAAACGACGTGACATCACAATCTCTTGCGAAAATATAAATATTTAATTGAAAATTCTGTATTAAAAGAAAATCAAACGTATAAGGTATCTATCTATCGGGTGTAAAATTTTCTGCAGGTTTCAAATCTGTTCAAATTTTTAATCTATCTTTAACAATCCCGAATTTACAAAATATGAACTAAACAATGCCAGTCAAAAAAATTTTATATTTGTTTTACTTTTCTTTCACTGCCATTGTTTTAGCTCAGAAAATAGAATCTGTGGTGTGAAAGTCAAATTCGTGTTGGAAAAAATATAAAAGTAGCAATTTAGAAATTATTTATTTAATGAAAATCATATTTTTAGGTAACGATTTGATGTGAAATTTTAGCAGAAAAAATCTGTTGAAATTTTTACTTTATCTTTAACAATCTAGGTTATAGAAAAAAGAACTACATTACTCCAGTTAAAACTTTATTTGATTTGTTCATCCGATGCAAAATCATTCCTCGCAAAATGAAAGGGAGATTCGGAAAAAATAAATTTAGAATCTGACATCTCTTTATGTTGTTGCCATACTAAGAAAAACAACAACAATAGTAATTGAATTCCATTAAATTCATTTTAAAATGATCTAGATTAAATTTTAAAATTCGGGCTGGGCACAAAAATTGCAACAAATTTGGACTAACTGTGTGCCAAGTCTCGTTATTGTAAGTGCCATAGATTCGTCAGGACACTGCGTAGCGAGACACAAACACTTCCTTTTATAATAGTAGATATTCTATGTATTAGAATTCTATTTTTATCGTTGTATTGAAATATCAAGTAACCAGAAGAGTTCTGATGCATATCAGTAGAGATTGCTGTACTAGCTTTTAATGCTAATAAATTTATATAGTTTACGTTTTCAGGAGTGTTTGAATACCTCTCTCATTTAGGGAAGTTTCACATTTGGTTTTCGTTGAAATACCATGCATTCAAAATGTGTGTTAAACCTATTGTTTATTTGATGGTGTTTAATCAGTGAGGAATAAATTTCAGACTTACCATCAGCTCTTCACTTTTCTCATAAAAATTAACTGGTTTGGATTTCTTGACATTTGTTACAAAATGGATCCAGTTCTCCACCAAGAAGCCAACACATCATTGTTTGGCATCGAAAGACTCATGTCCCCATTTGCAAAAGCTCCACTCTACCCTAAAAAACATACTTTGTGTATGGTGTGCTGTGGCTGGTATTGTGTACCACAAGTTTTTCCCAGAGGCTAAACAATTACAGCTGAGACATACATCTGTCAATTTGAGTATGTGCAGGATGCATTGATTAACAAGTAGTCAGCACTGATGAACAGCCAATGAAGTGAGGTTTTCAGGACAATGCCGAAACACATTCAGCAAATTCGCATTTTGGTTTGCTCTTTAGAATGAGAACTTTATTACTCATCCTCTCAATTCCCTTGTGACTATCACCTTTTTCTTATTGTGACAACCTCTTGCTAAACAAACATAAACATAGATGATATTGGAGAGTCCAGGTTTTTTTTATTTCAATGAAACTATGTTTTATTTAAATGGTATAACTCTAATCTCTGTTTTTCAATAGGATTATGCCTATTTTAATGAGCAGAATGTTTTAAAATAATTCTACAGTATTTCAATTTTTATACAAAATGGTGTCTGAATTTGAATTGTTTTGGTTGCCTAATATAGTAGGTGACTGGGAATCAGACAAGCAATTTAAACACTAGCAGTAGATCCTTAAATTCTTCTAATTGGTTAATTGTATCAATTCACTAACAGGCTTTAAATAACATTTTACACATTTAATTGCTAACAATTGAAATACTGCCTTATTTATACATTAAACTTGGAATTAATGTGTGGTATTTTTACTATTTTTGTAACTTTTGTGTTTAAATCTTTTAGGTGGCCATCCTTTCAAATTCCACTGAAGAAACAGTGGCACAGGCGGCAAGCTTTCATGGACAACCTTGATTCTAGCTCAGAAAAAGTGAATCCATTTCTTGCTGCTCTGGAAAACACCAAAACTGAGCCATTTTCCAGCTGTTTGAAAGATCTTGACAAATCAAGTGAAACTTTTATAAAGACAAATGATTTTCAAATACAGCCATTTTCATCTCAGAGTCTGGGGTTCTTCCGCCCCAAACCGAAAGGCCTAGTGGACGGACTCTCGCGATTCTTCACTCCGACAAATAAAAGGAAATCACGTGTAGCAATTTCGTCATTGGGCGACTCTCTTACACTAGATGAAGAGATTCAAGTATCACATGCAGCTGAAAGCAGCTTCTCAGGGACCCCACTTTGTGATCAAACTGTGGTGAAAAAGAAAGCCAATAGTGGTGACATTTTGACTGAAAGTAAGCTTCAAACATGCAATGACCCTTCTCCACTATCCACTGCAAACAATAGTTCCCCGTCCAGTGCGATGACGCCATCTTGTGCAAGCTCAGCATCTAGTTCAACATCCTGTTCTTCATTAAATCTGCATACAGTCAAACCCAGTGGCAGTGGACAGTTGAAAAACCTTTTTGATGGCTTATCACATCTGTACACTGCATCGACCGATTCCCGCAAAAGAGGGTCTAAAAATTCTGTAAATAATGTATCGTCGCCAAAGCGACACTGTAAAAAGAGTAATAGTACCTGTGCCGACAAAGATTTTAATACTTCGATGTTTTGTGATAGAAATAGTACCGGTGATATGTTTACATTTGGTAAAGATAAGATATCCAAGTCTCAAGATGACGAGAAGCAGACAGGCGTGGAGTCTGATGCGTCATCGCTTGTGTCTAGTGATTGTTCATTGAGCATAAAGAAACAGGAGATATTTAAAGTTGAAGGATCACTTTCCACATTTGCTCACAGTGATAACTTGAACTACACACAGCTATTCTCTTCAGTGCCTGAAACTAGGATCTTTGGGTCGCCTGCTGCTGTGCAGATGGAAGATGACCAGGGCATGCCTAGTTTCTCTAACTCAGAACTTCAAGAACATGGTATGTGTGAAATTCGATCATTTTTATATATGATTAAAACCATGCATTATTCTGTCTGTGGCATAAATATAAATGTGAGAGAGATGTCAGTTTCTATTCTAACAACCTTGATTTTTGCCTCGAAGCACCAACCAAGGACTACTGATGTCCCATCCTTACAGCCCTGAAATATTACAAATATACTGATTATATCGGTAATTATTTATATTAACAAAATAAGAAGTTCTGAAGCACTCGTAAAATAAGTGGCATTTTACTTTCCCCCAATAATTTTTCCCAAGTTGGCACCACTGCGTACTAATCCAGTTACTTTCCGTTAGGAAAAGGTAATTCCTTGTGCGTTACTGAGTAGGAACAAATTTTATTTAAATAAAAAATCCATCCCAAGTTTTTAAATTTTTTTGTCATTAATCCAATTGAAAAAAGAAAGTCTAAAGTTTGATTTTAATCATATTTTGTTAATAAAAATCTCTTAATTGAACTAAAGATTCTGATGAAGGTGACTTCAATTTGCATGTTCCTGTTTCTTAGTATGATTGGTTAATGTCATTAGATGATAAGTTGACTCTTTTCTTCTACCCCATACTTCCTACCGAGGTTAGCATCCTGTCCAGATAGTATATGCTGTTGATTCTTAAGTATGGTCTAGCATTTTCCCGCATTTGTAGTATACATATATATCTTCAAGCTCTAGGAAAGCACTTTTATCATTCTCACAAAGGATTGTTCATCATCTGACCATGGTTCAAAATTACGTAGTCTTGTCCTCGGATCTTTTCCTTGGGGGATTGCCCCAGGACTGTTGTCAATAGCCCGCTGTGTTGCTCTAATACAACATTAATTAAAAATTACCACTAAGGATTGTACAATTGTGTCTTTAGGACTACGTTTTGAGTTGGGGTAAAATTATTTTTATGTTCTTTGAGGATAGGATGGTTGTATAAAGCTAGATTTAGTACTATATTTCTTTACTTTTGATTTAATCTCGTCTTCCCCTGTTAGGTCAAAGAAAAAAAGGGTTTGTTTCCTGTAACCTGACTGATCCTAAAATCACACAGTCAGGTGGCTGAAATTCTTCAAAAATGAGCCCCCCCCCCCACACACACACACACTTTTTTTTAACAACTACCCTACTGGTTGGAGCAGCAAAAGTACCAATTTGTGGTATAAAAACGTTTAATTTGTAGCATATATATAAATCAGATTTCTTCAAAAACACTGTTTTGAAGCAATTTTATGCAAAAACATTTTGGAGCCATTCTAAGGATAAATATATAGCATTACATAGGAACTCTTGATTTTTCTAATGAAAAAAAAAAGTTAAATGCAAAAGCAATAATTTTTTAATGTTACAGATAATAACTGTACATATAATAAACAAAATAAACACTATAATGCTAATCCTTTTAATATTCTTAAACATTTTAATCAAACGCATTGTTAAGTGCAATTTGGTGCAGTAATTGCATTTTTGATTGAAGTGATTTTGTAACCATCAAATATTACATTTTGTTAGAATAAAAAGCTCAATATAAAATGTTGTTATTCTGAAGAAATGTTATATTTCATGTTAATTATAGTCTTTTGTAGTAGTATATTATATTTTCATGTAAATTTTGTTGGTTTTATCAACTGTTTTTGTTACAAGTTTAATGTTATTATGATTTAATTTTTTTTGTATACAGTACACTCTCTCTAATACGAACACATAAATACCAGGCGGGTTTGGATATATATATGTCAGATTATTTACAAAAACCCAGTGGGTTTTTGTTGGTGGGCCAGCCCAGAAAACCCTGGGCGGGTTTTTCTGGGTTGGGCCCAACTTGCCAACCCTGCTACCCACCCTAATATTTTTGCTCATGTACAGGTAACATACCTTTTTTTTTATTTGGCCTTATCAGTGTTATGCTACTTGTCTGCCGTTCTACATAAACCATAGCAGAATGCTTGTCGGTCTGTCCAGAGTCTTGTGATACAGGCTCAACTTCCCCTTAAAGGCCAACTTAAAGTTAATGAGTTGATTTGTGCCTATATTTAATACCATGCTGTACATTTGATAATGATTAGTAGACTAGGGCATAGTTCTATTGAAGTGCCTTTGGCACGTAAGAGACATTTGTTCATATTAAAAATTATTTTTGTGAGAAACTTTAAGTGCGAATAATATTTTTTAGGTTCTGCATTTATTGGTAATATAGTACCTATTTAAAAATGAGCAACAAATTATTTTCTTTCATATGAAATTGTTTCTATGAGTTTTCTCCTTCACCTTTCAAGTGCTGATAAGCTTTGTTGCAACTTTTTTACTTTAGTTTTTATTGTGTACTCTGCTATTAGCAATGTTTTAGAACATGGGATGACAAAAACTTTAAAAAAATTTATCAGGCAGTCCTATTTTTTAGGGGAGTTATGACCTTTGCAATACATGTACTAATATTTTTTCGAACGCTGAGTATAAGAAGCAGAACTTATTACGCACACACACAGAGTAAATAATATGCTATTTATAGTGTAACTCGGGCAATAAAAAATAAAATTTTTACTATCTACATTAGTCATTTGGCTTCATTTTTGATCTTTTATGGCCTATAAAGTCTAAATTTTTTTTTTTCATGAAAAATAAACGTTTTTTACAAAAACAAGAAAAGTTAGGAGCCAAACCAAAATTTTTAGGCGACCTGGCCCCAGGGATTTGTCATGTCCTGTTTTAGAAAATTGACTTTTAAATGGTAGATAATTGCAGTAGACATAAATGGTAGATAATCAAATGCAGGAATTGAAAAAAATATTTTAAAACTCCCATGACACTTTATGAATACGTTGACAAAGGTTAAAAATGAAGTCACGTACTTCAATAAGCTTTTCATTTTATGAAATACTAGCCCCTGCGTGGCCAGCACAGCATTGAGTTCTTTTTGTGGGTTCAGGTGTGACCACTGCTCGCTACCCCCCGGTGATTGCTACGAATCGTATTCGAATTTGTAGCCTGTTGAATAACAGCCATCATGGCATTGCCCTTGGTGGCCTCGTCACTGTCCAAATGCGACCAAGTTCAAATTGCAAAGAGATCCAATCAGCGTGACGTAACAACCTCTTGCAAAAATATAAATATTTAATTGAAAAATATTTTATTAAAAGATAATCAAACGTAAACGTATATTTTCTGCCAATTTCAAATCCGTTGACATTTAATATCTATCTTAAACAATCCCGAATTTACAAAAAAAAAAAAACAATGGCAATCTAATTTTTTTTTTAATGTTTGCTTTCCTTTGTTGGAATTGTTTGAGCACAGGAAATGAAATCGGTGGTGCGAAAGTAAAATTTGTATTGGAGAAAATATAAAAGTTACAGTATAAAAATTATTTGTTAAAGAAAATCATATTTTTGGGTATTGATCTATTGTTGAATTTTCCGCAGATTTCAAATCTGTTGAAATTTTTACTCTATCTTTAACGATCTAGGAGATAGAAAAAATAAATACATAACTCCAGTTAAAACTTTATAAATCATTCCTCGGAAAATGAAACAAAATCACGAAAAAAATTAATTTGGAATCTGTTATATCTGTATGCTGTTGCCATTCTAAAGAAACAATAATAATTAAATTTATTGTAAACTGTTCTAGATTAAATTTTAAAATCTGGACTGGGGGCACAAAATTGAAAAAAAAATTGGACTACCTGTGTGCCAAATTTCACTATTGTAAGTGCCGTAGATTCCTCAGGACACTGTATTTTATAATAGTAGAGAAGATACATTGTTTTATTAAAAGGATAAATCTATATAGCTGGTCTTCCATCTAGTGTTCAGTATCTCTGTTAAGTGAACTTAAATTGACCAAGTTACAGTAAAATTTATTGCTTTCTGTTTGAGCTTATACTCATGACTTCAATCTTAGTTTAAGTTTTTCAACTTACATTTTAGGTTTTTAACAGGCTAATCTAGGTTTGTATAGATTCTACTAAAAATTATCACTAGTTCATAACATGGTAAAATCAACATTTTTTCATCGATATAAAGATAGTTTTTAAACCATGGCTCAGTTTTTGTAAACAACATTGAAAAATGTGTAATTTTTTAGAGATCCTGTGGAATGATGTGCATTTTTAATTTGCTAATTAATCAACTAAGACTAGCTAAACATACTTAAAAACAGGTCCTGAATTTTCAATAGCAGTTACGTTTTTTTCTCTTTTTGAAATGTAGCAAGACTGGCCAAGTACTAGTATTGATGTTAACTGAATAAAAATTGGGATTCATCTGAAAATGAAAACAGATTGAAATTTTGTATTAGATTGTGCATGGGTCAAATTCATCTCTGTCCAGCCATATTCTTGTGATTGGTAAAACAATTATCCCCTTGAAACCTTCACTGTACATTTTAGGTTAAGCTATACAGATCTTATTTTACTCTTGTGCAGCAAAAAATGTCAGTAGAGCATAAGACAAACTAAACTTTGTATCAATGAAAATAATTTGTTATATGACATTGTGCACCGTCAAAATTGTGAAATTTACATTAGTAACTCCTGAGATCTACAGAAAAGATTTTTTCAGTCCTTAAAAAACAAGTTAAATGCAACTTGATGTCGGGGCAAATTTTATTTCAGAAGTTTTGGTGGTTGTCCACTTTTCCACACTGAATTCTGCACATTCTCAATAAATTTGAAGCCAGGGTTTTTTGCTAGTAGTGTCTAACTTCCTGAATAGGAATATCCTTGCATACAAATAGTTTTAAAATGGTACCAATGCTGTGGATACTGTCATTAAACATCACATTTTGGACTATGTACATTACACTCAAATCTGTTCTTGTGAATCTAAAGCTGATAATGTTTTTTTCAGGCAATACTAAAGATAATGAAGAATTATCTATAAATGTTACAGAAGAAGATGAACTTCTATTTAAAAGAGTTCAAGAAACTGCTGAAAAGGTAAGAATTTCTTAACAAAGTAATTTTCTAATGTCTGATATTCTATTTAAGTTCCTTGGCAAATTCAGATTACACCTTTTATTTATGAAATTGACTTTTAATTATGTATTAAATCAATAACTGTTAAATAGATACATTAAAACAGTTTGTTCATTTCATGTTCAACATGTTTTTTTGAATCCAGGATCTATTATCTCAACAATTTATTTATTTATTTTTATTCTGATAGGTTCATGAACCCAAAACTGGATTGGCACCAATACCTCGTAAGCCAGCACTGTTACAGTTTGGAAAATATGAAATTTCTGTACTTTATACTTCACCTTATCCAAAAGAGTATTTAAGGTACATGTTACTTTTTAACTTTTAGTAATAAATTGGTCTCAAGCTCAGTTTGTAAGAAATTGGATTTTTAAAAAATCTGAGACTTAACATTCTTACTTAAAAAAAATTTGTATAGTATATTATTTCTTTAACATTTGTGATTCCAACTTTAGTTTTGTGTTTTGCTTTCTTGTAGGTTATCTAAACTGTATCTTTGTGAATTTTGTTTAAAGTTTATGAAAACTATGAAGACACTCCAAAGGCATTTGGTATGTAATTTATCTGATGATTTGTATATTGTATACTTTAATAAAAAACATATTTTAATTTATGGCATAATTTTTAATGAATACAAATATCACTCGTACTCCAAATTGTATTAAATGGTAATTTAATATTTCACATGCCTTATTTATCAAAGCATTTTTATGTTGGGTAATTGATGAACATGATGTGTAAAATCAAAAATCTTTTTATAAAGAAAAAAAAAATCAAATTTAGATATGATTTGAATTAATTTGTTGCTCTTATCAATTAAAAAACATGTTAACATAAGACATGCAGGTCTGTAGTTTTTAGTTAAAATTGATTTGTGTGAAACTAGTTTTGGGTTTTTAGCAATATAGCAGAGTATATTTTTGAAGATTGAAACAATTAAAATTAATTTAATAAATTATAATTATAAATTTTCTCCTTTTCGTTGTCCAACTTATTTTAAAGTTTTAAGTATAAAAACTTGAAAATATTATTTCTACAAATGAAAAAGTAGCTATTGGGGTAAGATGGCTTTATGAATGGTTTCTTGTCTTCTACATAAACACTGGAATTTTAATGAGTTTCTCCCATTCTGAATCTGGGATACAATGTTTTCCCTAAGATAAAGCCAAAGAATTATCTGCTTCCATTGGAATTTTCATAATTTCAGGCATGATGTTAAATGACTATTTTGCTTTTGCGAGTGTTAAAAGTTTCCTTCTTTTTAAGTTCAGTTGATTGATTTCAGGAGGGTTTTGGGAATAAGGTAGGGAAAGTGAGTGACACCCAGTGCTTGTTAGTAGCAAGCACTGGGTATTTGCTGAAATTCTTTGTCTGAATTTGTCATATAATTTTATGTGATAATGGTGATGGTCAGATTATTAAGAAAAATAGCACTTTATATAAATCTTTGCCACTTAGCAAAAACTTGTCTGCTTGATTTTTTCATAAATATGTATTATATATGTATTTTTAATTTAATTTTTTAGATGAAATGCAATTTGAGGCATCCTCCAGCTGATGAAATCTATAGGAAAGGGGATTTAAGTGTGTTTGAAGTGGATGGTGGCATCAATAAAACATATTGCCAAAATTTGTGTTTACTTGCTAAATTGTTTCTGGATCATAAAACATTGTTTTTTGATGTTGAACCTTTCCTCTTTTACATTCTAACCAAAAATGATAAAAAGGGATGTCATCTGGTTGGTTACTTTTCCAAAGTGAGTTTTTAGATGAAGAAAAATTTTACCTATTTATAAAAATGTATGCTAATATTATTTGATATTTTTCAGAAATTTAAGTGTTTATACTCCATTTATTTAATGTTTATCCTGAATTGTCTAACTTTAAATTGTGTAAATCTTTTTTTTTTTTTTTTTTCAAAAATAAGCTTTTAGTCTACAATGATGATTAAAGGATGTTAAAATACAAAATATGACTGTTTTTGATATGATCTGTTATATTTTTCATGTGCATAATATGCATCACATAATGCTTTTTTTATCACGATAATTTGTTGGTCAGCTCTTCTGACATAAATCCATAATTCACCTTTTATGAAGTTTTTGTCCCAGGTAGGCTGCTGTGATGTACTCATACATTGAAACTAACTCAATACTTAATATTCAGTGTTGTCACATAACTTATTTATAGTATTTACTTTCCAACTACTAAGGAATGGTCTTAGTTTCTGCAATTGTCAACAGCTGACTTAGAAATCATGGGCAGTATAGAAAAAACTGGAAAATTATGTTATTTTATTCTAAATCTAGTTTGAGGCAGCAAAAATATGTATTTTTCCAATGTTGTTTCTATTTTTTAAGTGTTAATTCAAGTGGAATAAATATCTGGAGAAAGTAGAGATGCCTATTTTATCTGTTTCTACCAGTGAAAAAATTCCAACACTAGTTGAAGAAAACGAGTGGGGATAATTTTAATTACCCTTGGTTTAGTTTTGTTACATTAGTCCTGAAACTAAGGGGACACTAAATATTTTTTCAATGGGTATTTGGAAAAACTTTAACTATTGAGCATTTGAAGCACAAAGTTATGAAATGTAATTCACATGCTATGGACTTATGTCATTGCACATGGAAAGGCCAAACTTAATTGAAGAACATGTATATAAATTTGTACCGCACATGTCAGTTTAAAGGACTAAACATTTTTTTTTCCTTGAAAAAACAAAGTTTAATTTTTATGAAATAAACTTGCAATTTCTTTGACAGTTGAATTTAACTTTGCTAGTGCAATTTTAACTTGTGTTTCAGATTTAGTTTTCTATTATGAATGTTTTTTTCTTGCATTTTAGGAACGATTTTGTCAGCAAAGGTATAATGTCTCTTGTGTGATGGTAATGCCTCAGCATCAAAGAAAAGGCTATGGACGATTTCTTATTGATTTCAGTAAGCTCATTTGTTCTATGATTGTTATTACACTGTTAAAGTCATTCAGTTCAAGTTATAAAAATATTATTTTACTCCTATGCAATATTTTAAGATGCATGTATGTCGTCTTTTGAAGACACATTTTGCTTTTCTAATCAAAATGGCTTTTGTGTTTAGGTTACCTCTTATCGCGAAAGGAAGGAAGATTTGGGACACCAGAAAAACCTCTTTCAGCACTTGGCCGTATTTGTTACACTTCATATTGGGAATCTGTTGTTGTAGAACATCTCAACAAAGTGGATCGCAAGAAAAAAATCACAATTAAAAGTTTGTATTTGTAATACACTATGTTTCACTGCTATTACACGAGTGGTGTCTAAATGTTGACTGGAACATCATTGTTAATATTTCCTTATTAATAACTATGTCAATCAATATGAAATATCGAATACACGCCATACCAGGGCTTGAAATAAGTCCCAGCAACCACTGCAAATGCTGTGAGCTTAACTTGAATCGCTGTGTTGATCAATGGTTCTCATGGCAAGTTTTACTGGAGTATTTGAAACCAAATGTTTCATTATAAGGCTGATCGAGCAGTTCAGAAATGGTTTTGTGCATGTGATTGCAGACCTTACTTTAAGCTATGTAGTTATGAAACAACTGCAATTTTCTCTAACCTAATTATTGACTGATGCCTTCGTAAACTTGATAATAAGGAAATAAACGTGAATCTACAATATATTATTTAAGTGGTTTTTTTTTTTATCTCAGATTTATTGTAGGGTTTCATATGAAATTGCAGAAAGCTTGCAAGAAAAGCAAAGTATTTTTTTTCTTCTCATTGCATTATTAATTCAATTGTTTTAAAGATTAGCGAAAAATTTGCAACTGCAATTTACCGTTATTACGGAAATTTTAGGTTTTGCCATGAGCTGAATAGTTTTTGCTGCCAGCTTATAAGAGCTCACAGCAATATTTGCGGCTAGATTAAAAATCTTATTTCAAGCCCTGCACCATACCAAAGTTTTTTAAATAAAAAATTTTTTTCTAGAGTTTTATGAAATGAAGCTTGCTTTTTCTTTTCATATTATCTCAAAACTAAATTAATAAAAATAAATGCTCATAGTATTGCAGATACAAGATAGTAGTTGTGTTAGTGTTGAATCTTTTTATTTAAAAAAAAGTAGTATTTACCTTTGATTTATTTTATAAGTTAGTCAAGATGTATTTTAATTTGAATTCAACTGCTTTTTGTTAGAATTCCCTTTGGTATATGCATTGTTGAAGTGTGAAAGAAAATGTGTTTTCATCTTAAATTATATTTTATTTTATTTGTGTAAAAATACAAAATTTGGAATTTTGCAAATAACGAAATTGAAACTATTTAAATTTCCAACACAAAAACTGCTTCAGCTTTACTAATACATTCACAACTTCAATAAATGGTGGCCAATCTTCATGCACCTTCATGTAATATACTTAAAAAATCATTTAAAAAGAACTTTGGGTTTGAAAGGTCGACTAAATGCCCAATTTACGAAGGAAGTAAACAGTTGACCACCATGATTAAACAGTCTTTAACCATTTCAAAATTTGAAAAAATTTATCTCAACTAAATATTTTTGTATATTTTAAGGTTTGGGGTTTCATCTTTTGGCCTCAAGTTCCCTGATAAATTTTTTTTTTTAAATTTCTTATTGGCATTTGAAAAAAAGATGTACAAAGTCTGAAGATTTTAGTGTTTCAAAAAGTGAACTATTTCTGAGTGTGACACCTTTACTTTTTACACCAATGGAAATTGTGTTATAAAAATTATCATCTTATTCATATGGATTTGAATTCCTTGCAACATCTATTATTATTGCTTGCTTGTTATTAATAGTAGTATTGCTTGTTTTAACCTTTACATACGGCTGGTACAGCAGTTGTACCTTGAAAGTTATAAGAATCGTGCTTGTTATATCTATAGATGTAGAAAAAGTTTAAATACAAGAGCAAGGAATTTTCCTTTATCTTCCCTGCAAAATTATGATGATTAGCATTTTTACATTTTCTTTAAGCTTGTCTGGTTTTGTTTATTTACAAAACAAATAGATAACAAAAAAATTTACTAAATTTTATTTAAATAATTTGTTCTGTATAACCCACAAATTTTGGTGCTCGGATATTGACTGTTTATACTTTTAGGTATTTGTAAGGCAACAGGTATGACTTTCTTGGATGTTGTCTCAACTCTAACTCTGCTTGATATGGTAACCAGGAATGAATTGGGAAAGTGAGTAGATATTTTACTTATACTGTGCAATAAGTGCAAAATTCCAATGATATGAAGCAAATAAAAGTGTTTAATTTTTTTGGTTAGTAATTAGTTGAAATTTTTATTCTGATACATATTTTGTTCTTTCAGATATATAGTTGCTATTGATGAAAATGTTTTCAAGTCTTATATTTCTAAATGGAATAAGAAAAAATCCCAAAGATTCTCATTAGATGCTGATTGTTTATCATGGGAACCCAGGGTTGGTCCATATTTTTTGTACTGCTTAATATTTTGCCATTTGGGGAAATCTGAAATTCTTATTTATAACAACTTGTATTTTTCTTGTACAGATAGCAAAGGTCAAATTTTCACTGGCAAACTCTGGCGTCAGATTTGGCATGTCCAAAAAGGTCGAAAACGTTGATTCAAGGGAGAAAAAATTAATAATTTCATTTTTAAATGTTCTAGATTAAATTTTGAAAATTCGGGCTGGACACAAAATGTGCAAAAAATTAAGAATACCTGTGTGCCAAATTTCATTATCATAAAAAGAAAAAACAACGCTCGTCAATCTCCAGTTATTGCTATGCAATTCCAAAAACGATCACTAGAACATTGTGTTGGTCCAGTGCAACATTAATTAAATACCTACCTACCAAAAACAATCACAAAGACTATTTCCAAGGGATGAAAGTCGTGACATCACTGTCTAATGCATCCATATTCGTATTACCAAATTTAAAAAGTTGCAATTTTGAAAGATTATTTTAAGAAAATCAAATGTAAGGTATCGATATGGTGTAAAATTTTTATATATATTTAAAATCAGTTGAAATTTGTATTCTATTTGGAACAATCCAGGAAATAGAAGAAAGAATTCCAGAACTCCAATAATACTGTTTATTTGTTTTGTTCGTCCGTTAAAATCGTTGCTCGGAAAATGAAAGGGAAAAAATTAATTCAGAATCTGTAATCTCTTTAAGCTTTTGCCATTCTAAGAAAAACAATAATTAAATGCTGATAGATTAATTAAAAAATTTTCTAGACTAAATTTTAAAATTCATGCTGTACACAAAATTTGCAAAAAATTAGGACTATCTGTGTGTCAAATTTCATTATCATAAGTGCCATAGATTTGTCAGGACACTAAAAATATACACACAGACAACAGGAACACTTCCTTTTATAATAGTAGAGATGTTTGACTCCTATTTCTACTCTGACTTTATCAAAGTTAGTATGTAAAAAGGGGTTTACTTTTGACTAATCTTTATATATATATATATATATTTCATTAACGTAGCTGGCTTAGAAATAGATGTTAATTGATTGTTATGCAATTAATTTGGAATTTTTTTTTTCACTTAGTTTAAATATGCTTGACATGAGCTAAGGGGCTGCATTGTATTGTTAAAAGTACACAGAAGTACTCTCCACTCTAATAAAATTCTTTAACAGTCAAACTACAGAAAGTAGGGAAAAATCTGGTAGATAAAAATCAGTGCAATAAGATAATGAGTAAAAATAGGCTTAGCATCAAAGAATGATGATGCGGTTTGAACAAAGGAAAGGGATAAAATTGAAGTTAATGCTCATATATGACTAGTTTTTTATTATTTGAAAGTAAGAATTAGCACCAGTTAAAAATAAGCAAAATGCTGTTAGATACTTTTGGTTGATTTCTTTTAGAGCTGCAATCCATTTACGTAAATATGGATGTTATATTCATTATCAATGCATTAAAATAAGGTATGAAATGTAAGTAAGTACTTTTCCGATATAAGTAACTGAAAATTTTCAGTGCACAAATTTTCAGCACACTATGCATGGGTCTGCTAGTTATTTGGTATGCATTTTCCTATCCAAATTACAAACCTTGGAATATAAAAATTGACATGCATTGCAAATAGATTCGTATGTTTACTTTTTAAGTTACCTTCAACAATAATATGACAAAATGTTTGTTTTCTTTTACAGCGAACCTTCAAGAATGACAACTGTAAAAAATGCAGGAAAGAAAGCACCAAAATCCGTGACAAAAAAAGGCAGTATCTGACCGAGCGCACAAAAACCAATAACAAAGTAGAGAAGGTTTTTGTGGGCGGTGTGTGGTATTCCAAAGAGAAAATAAAGTGTGAGACCTGCTTACTGTCTCAAGAGAGGGAGAGGAGAAAATTATTGAAGCATAAGAACAAAAGGAAAATGTCAGAGAAGCATATAGAGCTAGATTTAGGCGAGCCTAAGAGGAAAAAGTTAAAGTTATCTAGCTTACATAGTTCTATTTTAGATTCTAGTGATGACTCCATAGATTACCTTAGGTACACAAGTGCCAAGATTCGTAACCTCAAGAGGAAACTTTTGAGAAAGCACAAATTAAAAATGCAGAAAAAATATCAGGAGCATAAACAGGAAACAGGTAAGATTTTATATCTGACTAGTTTCGCATTAAAATAGTATTATCTTGTCTGTATAGGCTATAAATGCAATTGAAAATCTTTCGGCATAGCAAATTCCAAACCTTACACTCTTTTACATTGTGGAATTTATATTTTTCATTCTTCGTTAAATTGTACCTAATTTCTCACTATTAACGAGGCATTTTCTGTCAAGCTAAATGTAAATGGCAGTAGTGTTTGTAGAGCAACACATGTTTCCTGTATTTATTCTGAATGTGATGTCAGTTGGTTTGGTTTTTAAATGTAATTTCAGCACTTTCCCAGTAAAAATTCCAAATAATGAATTCCGAATTGAGGTATGATAATTGATTGGTCAAAACTAATTAGATTAAATGCCAAAACAGTAACAAACTTTAAGATTTAACTCATATGCATTATGAAAGATCATTCGGCAAGTAGATGTAATTTCCGTTTGGTTTGTTTGATCACATTGAAAGTCCCTCTCGTATGTTGATAATTTATGTTTTTAATTAACAAAACAACTGTCCTAGAAAAAATTTGCTTGTCAATATTGTAGAATTATTTGTATTATGTGCTAAGAAATTTTGTGTGAAGTTTTGCATTTTGTAAGTAAATACAACTGCATGTTGTTTTTAACATACAGTAAATATGTGAACTCTGAGTATATATTTGTTTACCCATTTAAAAGAGCAAACAGTTTCATTCCCATATTAATTATGTTTTGACAGAATGAAAGTAATTTGGGTTTTGTATAACATTGGCTGTAATATTTTTTATTCACATCCTGGAGAATGTGAATAAGTCGTATTTTTTACAATCATCCAGTTAATTGTATTTTTTTGCATTATATCTTGAAACATCCCTGAAGTGTAGAGAATTTATGTAACATTACTCAAAATCAGAGAAGAGCCTAATGTGTATTTTGCATCCAAGCATTTCAGTAATTTCCCTCTTTCAAAAAATCAGGTCTAATAGCAGCAGCTGCTGTAAAAACTCGTTGTTTTTTTTCCCCCTTCTTCTTCCCCTCCATTCTTAGACGATTTCCTGAGATAGTATTGATTGGAAAATTACAAAATTCTCATGGTTTGTTCAAAATTATACAAGAACAAGATTTTTTTCCCTATGCGGCAATTAGTTTAGGGTACATCAAGTGTCAAAGTTGAAAGTGTAATTTCTAACGTCAGTGAGCTTACAATTTTTAGTCTTCAGCCGTGATTTGTTTAGAGCATTTCTAAGCCCTTGCTGTTACGTCATGGACCGCAAAATCAAATCAGGATTATACAAATAATTAAGATAGTTTAGCCGTCGCAGGAGATTGACTCTGCAAAAGGAGTGTTTGTCTGCAAAGCAAACCAAATGGGGTTGTGTAGCAATCCCCAGGGGTTTGCAAGTGTAAGCAGGTAGGGGGCGGAGCCCCCACTATTTAATGAAAATTATATTTAAGGTATCTATCTGGTGTAAAATGTTCTGCAGTTTTTAAACCCGTTTAATTTTTTACTGTCTTTAATGATCACGAAGATAGAAAACCTCAAATTATCTGCCTGTGACGAAGATGAAATTGCTAACAAGAAAGTCGTACTAATCAATAGCATAAATCAAAACAAGCTAGAATCGAAAAATTTGGCATGGTTCCAAAGGCATTTGGACGAAAAACGTAGAATCTGTCCTTACTTCTATGTGACGTCAGCAGTCGAAAATCGCAAAATCCTCTCCTTTTTTCAATCTAGGAAGCTATAGCTTAACGGAAAGAAGGACGAAAGTTGGAAAAACTAATAAATTAATTTTTAAATGTTCTAGATTAAATTTTAAAATTTGGGCTAAATGCAAAAATTAGGACTACTTGTGTGCCAAATTTCATTATTGTAAGTGCCATAGATTTGTCAGGACACTCCATAAAGGTATGCAGAGAAACACTTCCTTTCATAATAGTATATATATATATTCTGCTTTGCTGCTTATAGTAGGCTTGTATAATGATTTAATATCTGTTATTTTCCATAGATATTTTGAAGTATGCTGTATTAGGGGAACACAAGAGCTCAAAAATTAAGGTTCGTGGATTCTTAAGAAAATCTAGTAAAGTTAATATAGAATGTCAACGAAAACTAAAGCACAAACGCATCCGAAAGGAGCGTTGCAAAAAATTAAGGAAGAAAAGCAAGTGCAAAGAATATACTGAAACATCCACCAAAGATAAGAGAAAACACAAAGTGAAAGTAAAAAAGAAGGAATCTAAATCTACTGAGAAAGATACAGACCGAGATGGAGTTCAAACACCACCAGTTTTGTTGCCTGCTGTGTTGTCAGATGATGAAGATTCATCTCGTGAGGCTAATTCTGCATCCGAGCAAGATCTTTTACCACCTCCACTACTTCAGGCATTAGTGGTTGAGCGTATTGAATCCAAAGCAAAATTAACTGTGATTGAAGACAAGCCAAACGACAATGAAACTTCTGAAAACAACAGCTCTGAGGTAAAATTATGCATGAATTATTTCCCTTGTTTACTCACTTGTGAAATCATTTTTAATGTTGATAAAGGAATGAATTTTAATTCCTCTGTTTATTAAATTACAATTATGCAACACCCAAGTGTTGCTAAAAGTTAAAATTTTATTTTTTTAAATCTATAAATGGGGGGGGGGGGGTATTTTATATTTTGCATTCGTATTTGTGTGGTTTACTTTATGCCATATTTTAATTTATTTTGACCTGTTTTTAATCGGTACTGCCAATACTTTTAATCAATTTTAAACGTTGATTGAGAAGAAACATCACCCAAATCTTTTTGAATTCTTTACATGCTATAAAACTTTCCAATTCTCTCTAGTGTTTTTATCCTTCACCTTTTAAACTCACTGTTCTTTATAAAATTTTTGACTTGTTATGCTGACTATGGGCTTAAATTTTTTTTATTCCTATGAACACATTTTTCATACTTTAAAATCTGCTTTTTATCATTGTTTGGATTATCAAATTTTATGTCTTTTGTTGGGTTATATTCTGTCTTATGTTTGCCACATTCATACTGAAATATAAATCTGATAGTGCTTTATTATAAAATAGAATTATTTAGGCTATGCATATCCAGAAGCAGAAAGTGAACTGAAAATAAGTTATGAATTTAAATTATTTTCTTTGAACTTGTTTTTAAAAAATGCTACAACCTCAAAGATTAAGGTGATACTTGCACCAGATACATGGTCAATTAATTTTAGTGTTTCAGTTATTCTTTAAAAGAATCAAATTTGTAGGTATAAGGTTTTGCTTTGTCTAAATCTTTACATTTTTTCAGCCTGAAATTTTACCAATTAAAGAAACAACACCTGATGAAGATAATATAAATGTTGGTCCTGCCATTGAAGAAAACCTAGAAACTCAAGCTTCTGTGAAAGATGATGAAATTGATAAAGACGACCCCATAAAACCATCTAGTCCAGAAAATATTGATGTATTGGATAAATTTGAGGAGGAAGATAAAACAAAAGAAGGTGCTGACGTGCTCGTGAATACAATAGAAGCAGATGAAAATACTGATAGCACTGACATAAACAGAGCTGCTGTTGCTCCGCTTCTTGAAATTTCTGAAGAGCAGGATCAGAGCAGTATGCTATATGATGATAAGGGCAGTAATTTAGATGATGTAGTAGAAGTAGAGAAACAAGACATCAATGAATTGTTACCTGATGAAAATGAGACCGATGATTCAAAGGATTTAGAAGTTGAAGAAATAAAAGACATGAAAACAAGTGAAAACTTTGATAAGACAAGTTTAGATGTCACATTTCATAACACAACTGAGGATATTGATCGATATGATCAGCCTAACAAATGCTCTCTTCGTGTGTCTGAAACTGTGTTGAGTGACACAGACAGGATTTCAATGCAAAATGAGCTTAAAAATGAAGATGAGGAAAATGAAGTAAGGGAAGCTGTAGAAGTCTTAAATGAGCAAATGGAGCATACATCCAGCATAGATATGCCTCTAACACCACAGACTCCTGAATCAGAACATTCTCGAAATTACCAAAACCTAAGTCCGTATCAGTCTCAAGATGAATGCAAAGAAGATGAAGAGTGCATTCTCAGTTCAAATGAGGTTCAAGAGATAGATGACGTCAGCAATTCTGACTGTCAAATAACTGAAGATGTGTCAGTCCAAGATATGAGTGATGACATTCAGGAGTGCACATACTCTGAACAACACAAAGATATGCATCAATCGAATGCTGAGCACTATGCCGAGGAGATGATGGAGCAGCCTGAAATCATTGTTGAGCTTCCCCAAGTATCTCAACCCCTATCTCAAAGTTCACAAATGTCATCCCCATCTACTCCTGTAGGAACCATAGTCACCAAGCATACACCAACACCTCAGGAAATGTCAAGCATGGGAGTTTATACACCCGATTCCTCCACCAATAGTGGTTATAATTCAGTTGAAATAGATGTTTGCCAATTGGGACTCGAATCTCCTACCTCAGTTTGCAGTAGTGAAATAGCTCAACAAAATTCTGTAGAAGCCCGATCCTCCCCTCCACAATCTTACCCTGACTGTGCTCAGCTAAATAATTCTCCTTACTGCACTGGTGTTTCACTATCTGAGGTCTGTTCCAATTCTACTCGGAGAGAGATGATTGCAGCTGCTGCAGCAGCTCAAGCAGCTGTAGTGCAGGCTCAGGCACAGGCCCATCATACCAACCCAACTGGTCATTGCATTAATGTTTCCAATCGTAAAAGGCAACAGCATTCTTCTGGTCTGACTCAACGAGTCACTAACATGCCTCCTGCTGGGCCAGTGTCTAGCTTAATGCAATCCAGCATGGTAAGTGTAAATGCCACTGCTGTGAATGCTCTATTTGTGGGACCTGCACCAAATACAAACAACGGCTACATGAATGCCATGAACATGAGCGTTCCATGTAGTAATACAACTGCTGGTGGAGGTCCTGTTGCAGGATCTTACATGGTGGGTGTTCCAGTTGCCACAGTGATACAACCGCAGTCAGCTGCAGCATTTGCTGCTGCATCTATGCAAAATCATCATCAACTCCAGCAGTCTTCTCAAAATTTCTCTGTGGCTAATCATCCAGCTGGCAATATTTCGGGTGCTATGCAGCGATTGACCCATGTGGGCGTTTCTCCTGGCTTAGCCCAGAATCAATGTCCTGTTTCTTCTGTTACACCTAATTTTCACATACAGTCTCCTAGTTACACTTACACGCCCACACCTACTCCTACACCCACACCCAACACACCCTCACAAATCGGCACCAGCTGCAGTCTTGCAAAACTCCAGCAACTGACCAATGGGATCATGGACATAGTTCCCAATCCTCCCTGCAACACAATGACTCCTCCCCCGAATATGACCCCGCCTTCCCCACAAGTCAACATGACGCCCCCACCTCAGATGCAGCGCTCTTTGACTCCAGCGATGGCAGGTCTTCAATCGCAGATACCTATGCAATCCAGTTCTCACAATTACAACAAATACCATTTTCATCATCGACAAATGCAGAGGAATTCAAATGTTGCTCTTAGTCCTAACCTTGTAGCTAGTTACCAGACTATCAACGGTGTTGGTTACCGAATCCAGCAAGCTCCGTCTGCAGCTATGTTAAATACCGGTTATATTACGAATGCTGGCTTCATCAATCAAGCACAGTTGCCACCATCAGCAGTTCAGATGGGGATGGTCAATGTGAACATGCATGGCCAGGCTCCATACCAAGAGACTCTGCAACCCAGTAGGCCACAAAATGCTATGTACACAACTTATAGCTACCACATAAGTGGTAATTTGCAACCACAGTCTTTAAACTCAGTCATGCGACGGTAAACCTGTTTCCAAACTCTACATTGTTTCTGCTCTTGAGCTCTAAATTTAGTTTTGATTGACAAGCCTACCTCATGAATAAGGCAAAGAATTTGATAGCAATGAATGAATATTTGAAATTGTCTTGTCATTTTAACATTGATTTTGTTGTCTTTCCCCTCAAGTCAAATGTTATTTTTGTCAATAACAGCACCAGATAATGCTTTTATATTTTAAAATCTTAGTTTTAGATATATTACTCCTGTTGGTAAGTGAGCAATATTTATTAACAAGGACTTTCATTTTTATGGAAAAAAGTTTATGTGTATATTGCATATGTTTTTTTATTATGTTAATTTAGGGTGTTCAATCATTAAATTGTTCAAGGAATACAACAAAAAGTTATAGGCAAAAGTTTTAAATCTGAAAATATCACCTTTTTATTAGAATTTGTACAGTTATGATGTTCAAAAAATGAATATGACTATTTGTTTCTCTACAAAAAATAGATTTTTTTTTTAATGTATTGTTTTTTATATTTATTCAAAATTATATTTTAAAGATAACTCGTTTTGAATATAAAAACATTAACCCAGTATGTACATACATCTGTTAATTTTAAATGTGGACGCATTGGTCTTTAAGATTTGCATATTGTGTGTCTATACAATTGCTCAGCAGTTAAACGCATGGACACAATATAGACATGAAGAGTTAAATGCATGGACAGATTCAGCCATTGGCCATATTATGAGTTTTAACTTTAAAAACATTTTTTCAGGTAGGAAAATTAATTTTTAATCTACATAAATTAGATTTGCTTTGGCTATATTAATTTATGGTTTAATCAACTATATAAGCATTTAGATTTGGCTGTATTAACTGCACTCAAATGTTAGCATTACATTATAGTTAATTTTTATGATCAGAGTGCAAAGGGTTAACATGAGATTTTTAATATAAGCAGGTTTAATACTTGTTTTCTGATATTTTGGTTCCTATTATTGATGCATTTCATAAAAGGCAATTTTGAATAGCTTTATGAAATCCACTTCAGCAAATTACCTTACTGTCTATTGAGAACTTCCCATATTGTCAGGTAAATTTTCTTTGTTGTGACTAAAATTTCATTATTATAGTTAACAGCTGTAATGAGTATATTTAAAAAAAAATTCTCAGCATGTGTATATGTGTATTCCTGAGTAACTTTCTGAATTGTATTGTGGCAAGACTACAACGAAGTAACTTCCATTTCCTTTTTAAAGTGCCTATTTATGTTATTAGATTCATGAGTAGATGTGCTCTCTTCTAAAACTAAATCTAAATCCAGATAAAAAAAACCTGATTATTTTTTAATTAAATTGCTTGAAATTATGAAATTACAGCTCTTAAAGTAATTTCATGTTCCAAAATTATGATATAATTAAACTATATTTAGATATATTTATTTTGACTATAATACTTTTTCTGTAAAGTTATATTTACTTTTCATTCAGATAAGTTCAATAAGGAATTAAGGTACTGTTATAATATTTTGGTTACATGCATCAAGCATTGAGAGTTTAAAGGACAAGCACAGCAAAATAATGCTTATTTTTATACCGTTTAGTACCTGATATTATATATATATTTGGTTTTGCCAATTAACCATTTCATTACAATGATATACATATGTCAACCATTTGTAGATTTCAGGTACTTTAATCAAAATTCTTGACCTTTAATAACCTTATGCAAATGCATTTCATATTTGCTGAGTCTGACCTTTCTGCTCACAATGTGTCTTCTTTGAATATTAGCCAATGCATTGTCTTTACAAAGATGGAATTTAGCTTTCTCTCAAGCAGAAAAGGAGGATGAAAATGTGCAATAGCGTAGTTTTTCTGTTACTGGCATATGCATTCAGGTTTCGGCGTGTGCTTTTTGAAACCTGAGAAATATAATAAGAAGTTTAATTTGGGTTCATGTACCTTTTGAGCTTAAATAATAGTGCATTTATATTCACTGCCAAAACCTTGTCATAATACAAAGAGTAGGCTTCATATTTTTCTGCTGAATAATAAATTGAAATTATCATTAATATCAATAATCTAATCTGAATCTAAAATTTTATTCTTAGTGCACCTAAATGTGTCATTGACTACCAAGACTAACTTTATTTTTTTTATTCTGTTTTCAGTGATTATCTGTATATTGATGTTGTTTCTTTGGTTCAGTTATTTGAATTCAAATTCAGCATCATAACATTATAATTATACAAAAGTATTTTGTATTACAAATTATTTAAAAAAAAGTACAAGTGTAAATTGCATGTATTATTCTAGCACTTAAATTAGTATACTTGTTTCACTGCAGGCAATCTACAAATAGTTACTATTTAATAATTATATGTATATTAAAATTATACAAGTGGTTTCAATAATTTGTTTAAGAATTTTCTGTCCCAGAAATCATTACTTTCCTTCACGTGAATGTATACAAATCACATGTCACTCTTATTACCTGTAATGCTTTTTCTTTCACCTATCTATGAGATATCTCTACAAGTGTATGTAATCCTTGTATTGATAATCCTTTTGTGAGTTCCTGAAATCTCCCTAAGTGTTCCTTAAGTTTGCAATTTTCAGGTATTCTATAGCAGACTACTTGCTCAGGGGATAGTAAAGATGGGAAGTTGTTTGCATAAGCAGAATACTTTGCAAAGTATTTTCATTGTAGAGCTTTAGAAAACATGTTATTTTATGTAAATTTAAAGCTTCAAATCAAGTACCTAAATGAGACACTGGAATTAAATCGAGAGTGAATAATTTAACTCCAACCCCATCTGTCACATTTTCATCCTCCAATTTAAAATGTGTTTCATCTAGTTTAAATATGTTTCGATTCCTAAAAGTCTATGATGGGATGCATCTTAAATTGAGGTAAAAAAAAGGAATGTACCTATTGTATTCCAATCCTTGTTGGTATCTAATTGGACTTGTGTGTGTCATTGAACTGACACCACAAAGCAACATACTAAATCTTCATGGGTATGTATTGTTTCCATATATCTTGTATTAAAAGTCAATTGAAACATGGTTTAGATTAAAGTTAACTCGGAAATAGTTTACTTGAACTTTGGTTCTCGAATTGTCCCAAACTTTGACTGCGTGGTATTATGCGAAGAAAAATTTAGTCACAGGATTTTGAATATTAACAACTGTAGTGCTTTATTTGCTGAAAATAAAAATAGTGTTAATGCTTTTTATAATTTTTAAGCATATAAAATCATTGGAAAATTGTATTTAAACCTAATAGACGTTATAGGGAAATGTGTAAAATTACACTCTTCATGTTTTAGACAATAATGCATCATAATTTTGATTATGTTTTTGGAAATATAAATTAAATTAAAAATTTATAATGCACAGATTATTTACCTATGCATGTGTACCCATTACAACCCAAATGTACTTAACAGACTTTTTAAGTAGAAGTGTTAAGTATATCTGGACTGTTAGAAATATTTCTATCAAGATATTTCTTGCATGTGAAAGGTGAAAATTTTTCTGGATTTGAAAGTCTTCAAATTGAAGGTATCGTCAATGGCTCAAATGTGTCTCTCTTTCTCTGTAAAGGCTTAATAAGTTCAGCTTCATCATTATCATATGCTGTTGTGATTTCCAACTGTCAACCCAAAAATTGACCTTGAGCCCTTAGTATGTATTGTTGTGATTGGTAACAAAACAAATCAATTTTCTCTTGCAACATGACTAGTTTCAAAATTAAACTTTAATGATTTTATGGGGGGAAAGGATTGTCTAATAATTGACTGGGAATGAAGTGGAAATGCTTATTAAAAACCCTATTTAAATAGAACATGAATTAAACATTTGAAGATGTTTTCTATGAATTCGAAAGTGCTGTATCCCACCAAAAAATATCACATGAACTCTAGAGGTTGAATTAAATTTAAAATCCCAGTCCTTAACTCTTCCATGAATTTAAGATTCAAAATTTGAAAAATAAACGGAATTACTTGAATGATGTTGGCATTAAATGTTGTGTATGTTAATTAACTTTAAACATAGAATATAAGATGTTATTTTTGCATTTATATTCATGAACACCATTTCTTCCATCCAACACTAATTTTAATGTCTCAGATTTGATTTCATGCTAACTGGTATATAATTTCCAATTTTTGTTTTAAATTCCTTACAACGTTGTGGTATTTCTTTATTTGGTTATGTTATTAATTGAGTCATATAATTAAAAATGACTGCATTTATTTTCAAACTGAATTAGTAACTTCAGTCAGGACACTACAAAAATTATTAATAAACAATTCTCATTGAAAAGTACACTTATATATTCCATTGCAATTGCTTTTACTATAAATGTTCTACATTTGTTATGTATTACTTATAAATAATTTTTTAAATCCTGCATTGAAAATGTAATAATGAACCCTAATTAGAATTGCTTTGGCACTTAGTTTTAAAGAAAAATTTTTAATGTTTATCTAGTTATATTGTTAATATAAACCAGTATTCATGGATAAAGGTTTTCCATGATGTTGAAGTTCACATTATCTTTCCACAAAGTAAGTAATAGAAAAATATTTCTATACTTTGATTTGACTGAATAATTCTTAACTCATCCTGGATCGTATACATAAATAGAGGTATGTTGAGTTCATACGTACTTGTAATTGCAATAAACTATTTTTGGTAATAGATATTGCTTTTTATAAATGTTTTTGGTTCAATTACTTTTATAGAAATGTATGCTTTTAAGAATAATTTTGTAAAGAATTTGCTGGTGAGATAAATGATTGGCTGAATTTAATTTTTTTTACATAGCTCTATTCTCTGCTAAAATATTAATAAATGTTATGTAACCCTCTGAGCATCTCGAGATTTTCGAGTCAAATAGAGTTTTCCCCCATTTAGGTCACTTAATTTCTATTGTCATTTAATGACTAAAAAACCTTACCAATTTGCTGAAAGACTCTGAGAAAAGATTTTACTGCTTATAAATCATGCAGTTAAGACTGCAGAGCTGATATATGTGTGTGAATCCCTTTGGGGGTAAGGGGTGGGGGGGGGTTAAAACAAATTTTGTAAATTTGATGAATTGTATCTATTTATTTCTATTTTATCGAATGTGCATAGGTAAATTACCTGGCAATCAGTCGTAATGTCATGTACTTTAAAACTAATTTCGATAAAATATGAGGCAAAGCCTGTTCATGCACAACCCTGCACATTTGCACACTAAACAACTTGCACTTTTACGTGAACTTTTGAATTGGTTGTATAGAAACTGTTTTTTCCTTTGTAAAATATATTCACATAATTAATAATCTTTAATGGATTTCATAATCGTAATGAGTAATTACTTGATCCATTGTCAATTTATTTTTATTTATAAAATTAAGTTGTAAAATATCTTGAATTTTTTATTAGTTTAATAGATGCAATTCTTAGCATCTAAATTCAGATAATTTGCTTTCATGATTTTTTCATTACTGAGATAATTTCATTTTGTTATATTTACCCATTTAAAAATTAGAGTAAACCTTGGGTAAAAATTTATTTGTATAATATTTAAGGGGGATATTTAATTTCATTAGTTATTAGTGAAGTTATCTTTATTAAATATGCTTAGTTATTTTACTGTCTTGCTTTAGGTGTAATACAGCTCTTATTACTTACTAAACGTATTGTGCTTTTGCTAAAATATTAGTATTTTGACCTTTAAATTTAATTTTGAACAATTGTTTCAATATTGGAGAAAATTTTATGGAGTATAACATTGTCAAAAAAAAGTATTGACTTTTGCAGTATTACTAATGTATATAGTCTAATACTTTTTTGTATATGCTGAAGAACAAATCAGTTATTTATTCAGTCAAGTACAAATCTGTCCATCTAAATATGGTTGATGTAGTGATTTTTCCTTATTTTATTCATGTTTTTATTACATTCATATATTTTCCCTAGCAGCTTCATGTTTTTCCTCTGTCAAGCATTTACACTTTTTATTTATTAATAAATAAACGTGTTCCCCTTTTCCCATGAAATATAGGGAATAATTATTCCACTGTTATGTGTTTTTCCCCCTGAAATTATTGATTCACCTGATGTGAACAATTAATCATTTATTACTTTTGTTACAAAGTTTTTTGAATACTTTCCCAGTGAATAAATTATTTAGTTTTAAAATAATTATATTCTTTGTCTTAATATGATTGTGAAATGATATGTTATCAATCAACATTGGGGAATATATATTATCTTAGTATCCAGGCAATAATGAAAATAATACATTTTTAACATTGCTATAACCTATACACAGATCCTAAAACTATGCATTTCAGTTTGTGCCTTTCTTATAATGTAATTTCCCTCCTATGTATTCTGCAATGTTGACATTTTTGAACCAATATTTTTCGTGATCTGTTTTATTTTATAATAATTTCAACTGATCTTGTAAAAATATTGATGTTCAAGGATATAAATATTATCATAATTTATTTATTATCTGAATTGTATATAGTTTTACCACTTTTGAAAAAAATGCCATACTATCGGTAATATAGGGTTGTAAATATTTTATAGAGCTTAAAATACATTTGTAAAAAGAGAGCAGGCTGATTATACAATAAGTAAATGGCCTCTAAAATGTATAATTTTAAAAGCGAGTTGAATGATTAAGATTATTTTACACCTGTGTTTTGCATATATTTATTTTAAAATGAAAAATTGATTTTTATTTTTAAAATTACGTGAAATTATTTGTATGAGAAAACTGGTCATATTGCATTTTCTAATGCATACGTTTTCCTTTTGAAAGTAATGTGCTTTGTGCTGTTTTGACTTGTGTATGTTTTTAAAATGCAAGTGTGTAAGTTTAGAAATAAGGAAGAATGTAGAGTTTGGAAAACCTAGTGGTGCAAGCCAATACAGAATGCATTGATACCTTTGCATTACAAAAATATCTGTGATTTTATCTTAAATTCTTTTTTGGAAAAAATAGCATCAGAAACAAATGTGATATTTCGATCTGTTTGTATAAGAAAATATATGTTCTGTGTTGAATTTTTTTTAAAAATGAATTTTCATAAAAGTATGTGTATAGTGTTCATAGATTGTTCTAAGCATTGAAAGAATGTTTTACTTCCTAGTTGTTATATAATGTAATAAATACAAATCTCATCTCTACATCTTCTCTTTGTCTTCTTTTCAAGCATGATATATTTAAAATGTAACTGGTTATGCAGTCACTTTATAGTGAAGTTTGCCTTAAAAAATGCACACTGATTGCTTATACATGGATTAAATATCAAATGGGATAGTTCATGAAGTGAAAAAAATGTCTAGGCGTCTGTGAAATGTCTAAAAATGTGAAAAATTCAAGAAATTTTTTTATATTTGGAATGAGTAAAAATAATTTTGTTTTTAGTGTACCTTAATTTCACTGTAATAGAAACTAAGTATAGTCATTGAAGTCAAACTTATGAGTTCATGACTTAGCAAAAAGTGTGAAAGTAAATATTTACTTCGATGATTCGAAACACATTGTTTGGTTTCATACACCGTGGAAGTATGAGTACAAACCTTTTGATTGGTGCACAAATTTATATAAACAATGTTTCGTCATAACATAAAAACTTGTCATGTTTTTGTGTCACCGTTGTCCACTGCTAGCAACTTACGATTCGTAGGAGGTGCAGGTTCGATTCCTGTCCTGTCCTTTTGCTCCTTGGGTGTATTTCACTTCGGCCATTCCATTCAAAATGAGGGCCGCGATGGCCCAGTTGAAAGAGTAACGGATTAGCAACCGAAGGGTTGTGAGTTCGAATCCAACAAACACCGTCATATACAAAGGGGGCTGGTGCATGTTAAATCTGTCGCGTTGGCGTGGTGTGGAAGTTTGGAGAGTGGTGTGCCACCTCGGTTGTTCTCGTCATCTGACAGTTGTTCAAAATTACGTGTTATCCTCGGATCTTACACTTCGGGTTTGATACCGGACTGTCGCCAATAGCCCGTTGTGTTGCTCCAGTGTGACTTTAATTACAGGGCTCCTAACACGTCATCGCCGACCAACCGGTATAGTAGTTAAGGTGTTAGCCTCTAGATCGGAAGGTTCCGGGTACGGGCATGGATGTTTGTAAGCGTATGGTGTAGAGGCGGCTGGTGCACCTTAAATCTGTCGTGGCCGAAAGTCCTCACGTTGGGTTGGCGTGGAAGTTTGGAGAGTGGGGTGCCAGCTCGGGTGTTGCTTCGTCATCTGACCGTGGTTCAAAATGACGAGGTGTTGTCCTCGGATCTTTCCCTCAAGGGACTGATCCCGGACCGTCGTCAATAGCCCGTTGTGTTGCTCTAGTACGACGTTAACTAAAATTACCAATCCACCACAAGAATAGATTCAAGAGCGCACCCTTTCAATTGTAAAAGGATAATTCACGTTGTCTGCGGTGTATTAGCAGCAAGTTCTGGAAATTTTCCCACAGAAAGAGACTATCAGTAAAACGAAGCGGCGAAGTTTAAGGGAAGCATGGCTATCTGTATGTCCGACCCCTCTTACCTAACTTGAGTGGCATTTACGACTAACGTTTTCCTTTCATAGTATTGTGTGGCGTATGGCAATATCAATGGTCGAACAAAAGGAGGAACCCTCTAGGAGGTCAGACGCTGATAGCTCGTAAATGGTGATCTATGCCAGTGGTCACTTAAAAGGGGGGATAACATTCTCCGTACACAGATCTGAGGGCGGTCTCATACCCGTTTTATTTTCGGATTCTAGAATAAGTAGAGAATGGAAAGATCGAGATACCGGACGGATCAAGCTGATATTAACTCAACGTTAACCCAGGAGAGGTAATGCGTTTAGTACCTTTGTCATCACATGTTGCAGTTTCTATTGTGGGTCTGATTATGTCTAGAAGGTATAGATACGTCAGGGTAAACACTGAAATGACGGTGGAATCTTCAATATGTATGATAATTTACACTCGAAGGTGTCTTCGGCAAAGTTTTTAAGGGATAGATGATCAACCTCTCGCACATTCTAAGCACTCGAAGCTCTTCATCAAAAACCCCGACATTCCTGTCTACGGAACGGATGCTATTCACGCGCTGCTCTCTTTGTGGCACAGAAATGAGGGCATGGAAATCTTAATGACCTTCAGCCGTTTCTTCAGGAGTTTGAGATCTGAAATATTCCAAACCCCACTGTAACCAGAGATTGCAAAAATTTCGGCCGTCTCTGTATCCAGAGGGTTAAATATTGAAGGACAGTTGCGAACGTATTGAAAATCATTCTCTGTTATCATCGAAGTTGATTATTAAGGGGTTTTTTAGTGAAAGTCAGTATTTAAAAAGATTAATGACTCATTACTTTCTACCCGAAAAAAAAAGCTAAATAACATTGAGACATGTAATATTCACACAATACATAATGCTTTTCTTAAAGGTCTAAAAGAGTTAGGGGAAGATGTGTCTGTTTGCTATTCACAGATTTTTTAATCAGTGGCCTATGCGTTGGTCAATATACAAACAAATTCAAGAAGATTTGAAACTTTTCACTCACCATTTCATCAAGCATTGTTCAAGCAGGTGGCTAAGCATAAAGCCAGCTGCTGAAAGGTTGCTTGAACATTGGATTGCAGTGCGCAAGTATTTCCTTGACTATATTCCAATAAAGAAGCCAAACATGATACAAAGACCAGGCTACAAAAAAAATTGTTCATTTACTTAGAAGAGAAACTATGAAGGCTGAAGTGATATTTGTCGTATCAAGTGCAAGCATATTTAATCGTGTGACCGAATATATTTCTTCAGAAAAAGGAACCTCTAAAACTTAACCCTTCATTCTCAACTTGAATTGTTGACAAGAACAATTTTGGGTAGGATCTACAAAGAGGAATTTATTCAAGATTTGAAAATGGCTAAATTGGAAGATATATGTCCTCAGAAACTGTTGCCTCTGGCTGATATTGTGATTGGAGATAAAATTTCTAGAGCGCTTCAGAATGTGAAAGATAAGGAAATTAATTAATTTTTTTCTAAAGCTCAAAAGCATTACATTGACAGTGTTAGATATCTTTTGAAGAAGTCCTCCTTCAGTTCATCTCTACTTAAAAGTTTATCCTGTCTTGATCCTCTTGAGAGACTCAGTGGCGAGAGTGTGCGACAAGTATTAGAAGTTGTAAGAGCAATTCAATGGGATGTCCCGACAGACATACTACTGGATGAGTAGAAATTACTCCAAAAAGAATTTGAGGAATAAGGATCTAGAATGAAGCCTATTGACGTTTACTGGAACCAGTTCTTCAGACTGCAAGACATTAGTGGTGTGGATCCTAAATACCCAGTTGAGTCAAAACTAGTGAAGGCTACTCTGTCACTTTCTCATGGTAGTGCTGACATTGAACGTGGCTTCTCAGCCTCAGGAAGAGATTTGACAGGTAACAGAGCATCAATGTCAGAACGCACACTCAATGCATTGATGACAGTTAAAAGTAGCTTGCCAAATTTTGACAATCAACCTTATTTGGTACCAATCACATCGAAGTCAATGGATATGGGAAGGGTTGCATATAAAGCATACAATGCCTATTTATCTCTCTATATTAAAAAAAGTTACAGCCGCCGCAGGATTGAAAACTGTGTTGTTTAGCTCGATTCTTAGATGGTTTCCTGAGAAAGTACTGATCAGAAGAAAAAAAAACGAAGTTAACATGGTTTGTAATTCATCGCATTTCCTTAACAATTATTAAGATTTTTTTCCGATGCGGCTATTAGTTTAGGGTTTATTAAGTGTCAAATTTGAAAAAGCGAAATTTCTTCCGTGAGTGAGCAAAACACATACAAATTTTCAATCTTCAGCCGTGACGTAATTTTTATCCGTAAATTTATACGTAAATTTTTGCAGCTCGTCTAGTATTTTTAGAATATTTTTTTGAAATTCGGGAAAAATCGGGACATTTTTGTTACTTTCTTTTTAAACTGCCGAATCTATATCTTATTACAATTAGTTTTTAATTTTTAAAATATCGCAGTATACCTCAGAATGTAGTCTTTCTTACGGTACTATTAGTTTTTAAATCGGTTAATAATTAAATTGGATGCGATCAAAAGTTGGTCATACAAAATTCGGAATCTTTGGATATGTTCGCTACTTTTTGTTAAAACCGTTATATCTACAGCAAAAATCATTATTATTTTTTAATTTGAGAACATCACGGAATACATTACATTACACTCTTTCTTATGGTACAATTATTTTTCAAATTGGTTAATAAATAAAATCGATGCAATTAAAAGTTGGTCATACAATTTTCGGAACTTTCAGATCGTAACTTCCGATACAAAACTAAAACGGTCATATCTATATATTATTACTATTAGTTTTTAATTTTGAAAATATCGCAGTATACCTCAGAATGCCCTCTTTTTATTTTTAAATTAGTTCATAAATAAATTCGATGCAATCAAATGTTGGTCACACAAATTTCGTATTTTTTAGTTCGCATAGCAGGTTCCGCACGCAGTTGTGGGTTGTATTTTTGACTATCGCGTTTGCCAGATATCAAATTTAGCGTAGCAACAATTGCCATAAAAACTATTTTTTTTTATTTGGCGAGGCTTTTTTCACTTTGTTCTCAGACGGTATACGGAGGAAGTACGAAGTACAGGTCGTAAAGTTAGGAGTTTAACACGGTTTACTTAAAATTATACAAGGAACTAGATTCAGAAGGTTTTTTACTGATGCGGCTATTAGTTCAGGTGCATTAAGTGTGAAAGTAAAAAAGAGTTAAATCACTTGCGAAAGTATTGGTTTGTTTCGCGATCCAAACGGGATTACGTAGCAATCCCCGGGGGTCTGCGAGCGTAAGCGAGCAGAGGGCGATGCCCTCGCTGTGACGTCATGGACTGGAAAGTCAAATCAGGATTATACGAATTATTCAGATAGTTTGGCTGTCCAGGAGATGCACTCTGCGAGAGTAATGTTGGTTTGCGAAGCAAACCAAATGGGATTGTGTATCAATCCCCGGGGGTTGGCGAGCATAAGCAAGCAGGTGGCGGAGCCCCGTAGTAAGATATAAAACGTGAGGCACAAGAAAAATTAGAGAAGGACAGGAAAAGAAAAAGATAAACTGGAAGCAGAGAAAAAATAATTTTAAAGCAACTGGCAAAGAAAAGAAAAGTGATAGAAGAAGACAAACGAAAACTTAAATTTATGCATAAGGAAGAGAATGAGATATTCGACAATGCTTCAAAATTATTAAAGGAAGCCAATGATAGGCTCAAGAAAGCGATAAAAAATAAAGTTTTTAAGGAAGTAGCACTTGCTCAGGCATGATTGAAGGAGCGGCAAAAGTCTCAGATGATGCTGGTCAGCAAAGACAGACTAAAAAATGCACATTCTTCTATTGAGAAGAAAATGACAAAATTAATTTCAGACTTTTTCAACAACAAAAATAATAAGACATAATTTTTTAAAGAAAAGAAATTCTTGAAGCTGTGTCAAAAATTAACAAATTAAAAAAACATCATTACGATTTTTATGTTAATATTTTAAAAGGATGTACTTTTTAAATGAAGAAAATAAAAATGTTTTTCCAAAGAAAGAAAAAGAAAGGAGAGGGGAGGATCTTTTTATTTTCTATCTTTATACTTGAATATATTTAGCATTATTGTTATTTGTCACTTTTTTTTTGTTGCTCGATTAGTCAGTTTTTGTCACTTTTTCTGCTTGATTAGTCACTTTTTGTCACCTTTTTGGTTCAAATAGTCCCTTTTGTCACCTTTCTAGACCTTTAAACTTGTTAAGAGCCCTGTAATTAAAATGCTTACCCACCTACCTTAAATACATTAAAATTGATGCTGTTTGGCGTAGCTTGACTAAAAGTAGCACTTGCACCACAAACTCCATAAACGAACCAATCTACCTTTTCATATTTCACTGAAGGTGTTGCTTCGTCATCTGACCGTGGTTCAAAATTACGAGGTGTTGTCCTCGGATCTTTTCCTGAAGGGATTGATCCCGGACCTTCGTCAATAGCCCGTTGTGTTGCTCTAGTACGACGTTAACTAATAATTACCAATTATCATATTTCACAGAAAAACGTCGAAGTACTTAGCCAATAATGGGTTGGAAAGAAATTTCGCATGTGTGATAGAAATGAACAGATGAAGAAATAATTCTCAATATAAAATACAGAGGACTAATAGATTTTCATCCGAAAAGTCAAAAATTAGTTAGTTGTGAAGCCCTCTCTTGCGGTTAGGCATGCAATCAAATGAATCTATGCTGTCCTGTGGCAATTTATATCAAGCATTTGGTAACTTGCTCCAGATATCGTATATTACAGGGGCAGCGCAATTCACTATCTAGCATATCCCAGGGAGACAAATCTCGACTCAAAAGATTTAAAACCTCATTTCTGATTTAAATTTACTATAAAGCATGCCTCGACCATAAAAAGTATTGGCCGTAGTGGTACACTCAAGGGTACGCCACTGCCACGGATTATTTTAACTTTGAGGGAGACTGATGGAAATCAGCCATCCTCCAAAGCAATACAAGTACAATTTTCAGTTTATTGTGGCGGAAGAGTCTACCATTGTATTTCATTGTTTTATTTTTCAGCTGATACTTCTTAAAACGCGATTAAAAGCAGGGGGTATGGAATTTATTTCACTTGAAGGAATCAGATCAGAGGAATGGTTGAAGTAAATTGCATGTTTCTGTCGGTACAGAAAAAGAATATGCATTTGCACGTTTTGAATTTTGAGCTAAAATTGATTTGTTATAATCAATTTCTGCTAAATTCTGTACACACATTTCACTTGCACATGCTAAAATTCTTGTTTTGAATTTCCATACCATCTTTATACCCTAAACAGGACTATTGAATAAGGAGAGCGATCGTGAAATTGGAAGAGAGAGTTCTCCGATAGAGCACCGCTCCTCAAAAACATTTTAGGTCCTAAAAGAACGCCCCTCGTCCTGTGAATTCTGAAAAGAATTTCTATGGCCCATTCTTCTTTCTCATGGTACTAAATGCCATAACGTTGAATGAACATATCGTTTAATGATATTTTCCATCCTTTTCGATCTATTGAGGATTTTAGACGTATATTTTACCTGTAATATACGAGACTTAGATTTTCCCTGATTTGACTAGCTTCATCAACTGTTTTTCATAGTGTTTTTTAACTCTTAATTCATTCAAGCCCTATGGGCTCTCCAACCAAAACATTCATTTCCTTAAGTGCTGTTTGAATATTCTAATGTAAATTAAGAACGAAATATACATACAGGAATTGGACAAAAATATGGAAACACCTTAAAAAAATGTAACCTTGAATAATATGGTGTAGGAAAACCGTTGATATTCAAAATAGCTTACAGTCTTCTCGGTAATGGATAAATACAGTTCCTGTATGCTTGGCAAAGGAGTCTTGTACCATTCTTACTGCAAAACGTTGGCAAGTTCAGGTAACGATGATGACGGTGGATGGCGATTACGCACTTTCCTCTCCAATGTAGACCACAAAGATTGAATAATATTGAGGTCTGGTGACTGTGGTGGTGGCAAATCATCCTCGTGCTAAGAAAACCAGTCCTGGATGATGTGAACTGTGTGAACAGGGGCTTTGTTGTCTTGGAAGACATCACCATTGGGGTAAGGTTTGTACCATGGGATGGACTTGATCGGCCAAAATGTTCACATAATGTGCCCTTACAGAGTAATCATGGGGCCCACAGAAAACCACTATATGGCTGCCCAAACCATCACAGAACCCCCGCCACATGTTTCACTCTTGGCAACAAGCAGTCTGTATTATAGACATGGGGGATGGCGTTCGCCAGATGTAAACTTGACCAGAAGAGGAAAACAAGACTCATCCGACCAAATTACTGTCTTCCATTACTCCATAATCCAGGTTTTATGACTTAAACACCAATTTTTCCTGTAACAGGCATTAACATCACTGATGAATGGTTTTTGAATTGAAGCTCGGCCAAAAATACCCTTCTTATGGAGCTCCCTTCTTATTGTTTTGGTACCCACAGGGCTTGCGAGCACATTAATTTCAGCAGTAACTTTTGCAGCTGTCGTCTTCTTATTTTTAGTCACAATCCTCCTTAATGATCATCTGTCACGATCACTCAACACACACTTTCGTCCGCGCTGTGATTTAGCGTATGATGTTTTTCCGCTTTTCAAATATGTGGAATAAAACTTAGATACAGCACCTCTTGAAACACTAAACACTTCGGCTACCTTGCTTACGGAAGCACCCACCAGACGAACTTCAACAATTTGTCCACGTTCGAAGTCTGTTAGCTCTGACACATGATGCAATTACAACTTCACAAAATAGTGCCCGACAACAACTGACATGCGTAGAGTATTTACGACGTTATATAGGTGGCGTCAGTAGGAGAAAACATCAGCGCCACCTACACATTTTGCTAGAATAAACATTTCTTTTCAAGCATGCATTTCACGAGGTGTTTCCATATTTTTGTCCAACCCCTGTACTTAAGAGTATATTTTATTACAATCGTATTTTATTGAAAGAACCAAAGACCAAATAAGTATAAAATTACTGTTAAATTTATTACTTAACAGATCTACTTCTCTCAAGTTGAAGGTATACAACGCATGTCTTTCAGCTGCCCTTACATTTCTCACAACATCCAAGTGCACGCCCAGCACACCACCCATTCACGACCTTCCCCTGAAAAATGACCGTATCAGCCGATGACCACAATTCAACCTATACGAAACAAAGATTCGGTGTACACTCATGATTTGGGAAAGAAGTCATACAGACTATGTTTCTCTGTGTATGCAATTAGATCGTTCCAATATGAGATTAATTTTTTTCCTTTTCTTTTCTTGTTGAGGAAATGCATAATGACAACAAAGGTCCAAACATCGCTTTGAGTTCTTCCCACTCGAATGCTGAAAAGCTTACTGATAAAACAGTATTGTCTCGGTGTTATGATAATAAGCGCTTCTCTTGATTACACATCCCGTTATCGCCTGGAGCATTCTAGCTACCACCCTCTCCGATGTGAGACCCAAAACCTCGCATCGTTGACCATCGGGATTGTTGCATAGATTCATCAAACCTGCCCCACCATGGAAGAGGCGGCGACGGAAGCCATAGAGTTCGAGCACCACGAGATGAATGCGTTCGATGGGGTTGAACCCCGATTCAACCTGCAACACAGCCACGGCAGTTTTCTGTCCAATTTTTCGGTCTCTTCTTGCGTGATTTCTCACACCCCGTTTGCACGAACGCTAGTGTACGTGTTTGTGATCGTAACGTGCGCGCCTCTGGTTGTAGGAGCTGCTTTTACGGATATATTCATGGTGGACGGCAATTACTATGCTGCTGTTCCTTCCTTTTTCACGGGTAAGTTATTTACTGCGGTTGATTTCGATTGATTCTGTGTAACCCACTTTGTGATTGCTTTGGGAGAAATGACATAAGAGATGGTTTTTCCGTCCCAAAGACATCGCAAATACGTCATTTGTTTCCCTGTAAGGCCCGGTGCACACATCCGGTTTTTCAACGTGCGGCGCCACTGCGGCACCGAAGCCCAACTATGCACGCATAACCGTGAAATGACTCACGAACTCATTTCGCGCCATTTGCGATAAATATTCTATCAAAGAAAACGTGTTTATTTTGCTTACTTGGTGTAAAATAAGTATATTTTGAAACAAAACAGACGTTACTGAATGCAACCATTTATTAATTATTATTTATATTCCATTTATTTATGAAAACATGATACTTCAGAACGGAGACGCATGTGCGGCGAGCTGCGGCGCCGTGGGGAACTGCGGTACAAATTGCACGCAAGTTGGACGTGCGTCGCCGCAGCGGCTTCGCAGGCATGTGTGCACTACTCCATTGGAGCTAATGTATCTTAGAGCGCACTTCCGTTGCTGCAGCGGCGCCGCACGTTGAAAAACCGAATATGTGCACCGGGCCTTAAGGTCCGTTTACGATTCTCCATATGTCCGTATGCGTAGGCTCCGCCTTAACGCATAGGAAACTACAGATAAGGTCTGCGTAATCCCGCCCATCTGTCAATCACGTGGTTCTCCTCTATCATTGGTTCGACGCATACGGACATACGGAGAATCGTAAACGGGCCATTAAGGAGAAACTATCAAGAAATCAGTGTCAGGGGGTAACTTCCTGTTAAGCCATCGTTCCTTCCATATCCCTGATGTGTTTCGTACAATAACAGGTCCCTGTACACAGGACGGGGAAAAGATCTCCTTACCTAATTTCTTACCCTGGGGAAAAAACACCTAGCGTACGAACTAAGTCCAAAATGGACTAACTTTGAACTTTTTGTGCTGGGTGCCTCAATTAAGTGTTTAGAGAGCGATAGTAAAAATATGTTGGGACAAACACAGCCAAATTTGGAGTGAATTCGAAAAAAATCATGAGGGATTGGTGTATAGACCATGGAGTTTTGATTTCTAAAACAAATAGTGCATATTATCACCAATAGAGAATAAAAAAATGACAATCTTCATTTTAGGAGTAAATTAGGCGTAGGAAGAAAGAAAGAATATTTTGCAGTTATTTCTTTTGTTATTACAGATGGAGGTTAATAATATGCTTCTCTTGCACTTATTTCTGAAACTTCATCTCTGAACGGCATTTTTTACTGCAGAGTGCGAAAGGTCTCCATTGATTTGCCTGACGGGTAACTTTATTCCGGTCCTTCAAAGTAGTTAAGTTACACACGTTTTCTTTGTACACCAAGTGTTTCATGGTTCCACAGCCAATAAAATTATCAGATAAGATCAGATGATCAAGCTTGCCATTCCGTAGAAAGTTTTCTCGAGTAGTTATTAAAATGCTGCCGTAGGACGTGCTAAGCATGCGATGTAATGTGAGAGTAGGGGTGCTCCATTCTGTATGGATACAGAAGATGCGATACATTTAAGCAGTTGAAGTTAAGAATAAAAAAATTGAGCAGCATTGTTCGATACCTCGGAACATTGACGGAACAAGTCACTGGACCTTTTGATCTTCGAAACACCAAAATGTTACTTTCAATTAGTGCTAAGAAATCTGCTTAAACACATGAGGGATCTCAGAAACACAAGTGCTGTAATGTATTTGTTTTACAGTTACATTCAGATGAAAATGTGCTTTATCAATCCACAGAATATTGCAAAGTCGTGCATCTTCGACTTCCATGCGAATTTTCAACATGAGAAAAGTTCAAGAGTAGCTCCTGCATCTTCTTGAAGCAATTGTTGGGTGTGGCTGCTTTTATGAGGAAACTTCAGTAACTTGCGCATGATTTTCCACACTGCTGCACTACCTGGATAGTGACCTAGCATTGCTAGAATCAATACGACAGTTGCAACTGTATCGCGTTCTTGATTAGTTATAAGTATGCGTCTTTGTCCTGGTAAAACTTTAAAAGTTACACAATTTTCAAAACTAGAAATCATATTTCGCAAATTTGTGACGATTATTGAATTATTTGAAGCATTTTACTCTTTTTTTTCGAAATGCGACAGAAACTTTTTTTTTAGTTGTTTTGTTTACCCAACAAAGCACGATCGCATAAACGTGGGGTTTGAGTCATATTTGATATACACAATCATCTTCATATTCACAAAACTGCGCCAGATAACAGAAATGTGTACAATGTACCTATTTTCGTTAAAATATGCATGCCCTTACCTAATTTCCTTAATTTATAATAAAATATGCATTCATTTACCTAAATTTCTGAGAAACATTTTCTAATATGATCGCAGGGCTGCCACAGGCAACTGAAAGGCGATTTTCTGCAACTATTATTCTATCTTGGCAACTAGGAGTATCTATTTTAAGCAAGTTTCTAAAGCTCTTATTCTGCAAAGTTTTTCTACTTTTGTTGAAAGTTAACCTTATACCAATAAAAATTAAACCACCTTCCTATTTTTTCGAACTAATATTAACACAAATCCCCGTTTCAGTCACGAGTTGCATGCCTTTTGCTTCACTGAGGAAATTTTTTTTGTGACTTTGACCAAATGCTCTCGAATGAAATGAAAAACGTTAGGTAAATATAAACATTCTGATCGCTTCAATGAGGCATCCATGTAATGCGGAATAGTATTTTCCCGTTAATGATACTTAAATTGTACTAAATGCCAAGCTATGCCAAACGCTTCTTCCTAATTCTACTCCACGAAATGTTCTTTTGAAGAGTTCGCGGCAAGCATGCAGGTGCTAGTGCAACTAAAGCGAGACTCGTTTTGCCTAAGTTACGGATGACGTGTCTAATTCGCCATTCAAACTAGGACAAAATTAAACATGTACATTCTTGTTCATGGCAAGAGTGATTGGTGTTACGAGATTCTCCTTGAATCAAATTATTCAATCGTTCACGACAAAAATACACTTTATTTAATCTGACTCCATACATAGGAATATTTACACGGCTGCGTTATCAGACATTCTTTTTAGGAATAAACGCGGAGATCAGAAGCTCTGCGATCTCTCTCATACTGTTGCTATTCTTATTAAACGAAATTATACGAAAATATAACAATAACTAGTGTACAAACGATAATACGAAAATATAACAGTAATTAGTGTACCGACGATAATACGAAAATATAACAGTAACTAATGTACAAACGATAATCCGAACTACTTTTTTCAAATAAATCTGTACCCAAGGGGTTAAGAGACGAAGTTGCTAATATTTTTAAGAATTTATGCTACTAAAACTACGATTTCACCTGTACTTTAGGTGTGGCAGTTCAGTAATCGTAACGCGTTTTTAGAAATCAAAACCTCATACCAAAAACGATATTTACAAACCTCAAAACCAGTGACTTCGCAATGGGGATGGGGCTGTCCTTCAATCAAATTATATTGAATTTATGTTATAAAATAAAATATAATACGTTTTAAACACAGGATTATTCTAAATTAAAGTAATTCACATCACATTAAAGCAACACAACGGTCTATTGGCAACGGTGTGGGATCAGTCACGATGAGAAAGATCCAAGGATGACACCTCGTTCTTTTTAACCAGTCAGCTGACGAGGTCAACATCAGAGGAGGCACCACTCTCCAAACTTCCACATCAAGCCAACGTGAAGGTTGGGTAGCGGAACAGAGTCAGTAGCATTGATAACTGGGGATGCTAAAATTGGATCGAAAGCTAAAACAAATCTTATGCTTGCGACAATTCGCCGTTGTTGCTTTCCCGAAACTTTACCAAGCACACTGTCTTATAGGACTGGTATTCCCCGAAATTTATCGAGAAATTTTGCACACTTTGGCAATTTGGAGAAATAAAAGCTACAAGAAAATTCATAGTAGCAAAAAAAGCTGCGACATTCGGGTATGTTTGAATCACTACGGGACAACGCTAAATTTAAGCAGTGTTCATAGCAGTGAGCATTTGGGCTTGCGTAAAAGACGACCTATAATGAAGAGACCACCATTGCACTTCAAATCTTGGTGAGACAATTTTTTCACCGCAATTCGTATTTTTTAATATGCCTCAAAATAAGATTTTAAAGTTCTGTTGCTGCCTTGTATACACTTTAGTCTTGGAAAAAAACCCTTTATACTACACTCCCTCCTTCAATTGTAAAGCAATATGCAAGTGTAAATTGTGATTTATCCGAGACATCAGCTGTCTCATCAGCTAATATGGTAAAAAAAAAAAGATTTTTCTAATTGTTTAGTATTTTAAGTAAGTGTACCGTCAACAGTTTCAATTAAACCATTTTGATGTCACCTTTAAATATTGTAAGAGTCTCGAAATGATTTTTAAGAGGCCGTTCTAAGAAGGGGATCATAATGGGCGGAGTAATTGAAAAGTTCCAAATAATTACCTAGGTATTTCGATATTTTTGTTTGATTTGCGGCCAGAAGGTTGTAACTTCGACATTCGATCCAACCAAAGACCACCGTGGAGAGGGGACTGGTGCACGTTTAATACTCGGTGGCCCAAATGTCCTCACGTTAGCGTGGTGTGGAAGTTTGAAGACTGGGCTTCCAAATCAAGTACGTCATCTGACCGTGGTTAAAAATTATGGGGTAGTTTCATCGGATCTCTCCTACGGCATTGATTCTGAATCGTCGTCAATAGTCCATTTTGTAGCTCTAGTACAGCTTACATTGAAACTTCCTTACCCTTCTTTTTTCATTCGTCAAGCGGTGGTAAAGTGAAGCATGACAATTTATTACAAAATAAAACTAAAGACTATTAAAAAACAGCTTTTGCTGACAGTTTTTTTTAAATAGAGATCAATGAACACGTTTAGGTTCTGTTACTCATCTAATGAAAAATATCCATTTTCCTTTACTTTGTGACTATGGTCGTGGTTTAACAAAGTCAATGTTGCTTTGCCATTCGATTCCGCTTAAAATATTATATACTGCTGTTTGTAAGAAATGCAACACCATGAAGGATTAAATGAAATTTAATACACAAACGGCTTGTATTAGTACAAATAAATGAATCAAAGCAAAAAAAAACAATATTAAATGTCCGAAATCAGTTTTTGGTGTAGCCACCACGCGCTGCAATAAGTGCTTCTATACGACGTGGCATGGAGTGAAACAGATGTTGAATGTCTGCTTGTGGAAGAGAATTCCATATTGTTTGTATGCGCATCCAAAGTTCGTCTTTTGAAGCTGTAGGACGCGGATCACGAGCGAGACGCCGACCAACCAAATCCCACACGTGCTCAACAGGCGACATATCCGGCGAATAAGCAGGCCAAGGAAGAAGTTGCATGTGTTGGGCTAAAAAGAAGTCTCGAACATTCCCTGCAACATGTGGGCGTGCCTGTTGTATCCTGTTGAAAGATAGCTACAGGGATGCCTTCAAGGAAGGGAACGACTCGGGCTCTAGCACTTCACGGACGTACCTTCACGGACGTACAGCTGAGATCGTCCATGATACGAAATCGCTCCCCAGACCATAACTCCGGGTGTTCGGCCACTATGACGTTCGATAACGAACTCTGGAAGGCAGCGATCACCGGCATAGCGTAAAACACGAATACGGCCATCATGGTTCCACAAATTAAAGCGGGATTCGTCAGAAAAGACAACTTGTTGCCAATCAGCCCGCCTGGCTCTTTGCTCATGAGCCCATTGCAGACGCAGCCGTCGATGGTTTGGCGTGAAGGGGATCCTGTATAAAGGAATCCTTGCACGCAGTCCACGGTGCAGCAGACGTCGGCGAATTAACGAAGCCGACATTAGTCCACCTGTAGCAGTAGACCAAAGTGCTGCCAACTGCCTGGAGGAAGCTGTACGGTCATTCACCGCCATGTGGACCAGGTGTCTATCGTCGCGTGCTGACGTCACCTTCCGTCCCAGTTTTTCGAGTTGTCCGGTGTTCGTCGGTCCACTGCTTCCAAACTAGCATTTCTGTGGAACTGTTCCACTGCACACGAGCTGCTATTGCGCAATAGAAAAATCCTCCTTCACGAAGGCCGATGATTCTCCTCCGTTTCAAACTCCGCATGTTGTTGAAATTTCACCCTATTTAGGCGTGGAGGCATACTTAGGTCACACTAAACGTTCGCCATTAAAAAATAACCATGCACTATTTTCCACGTCCCGCTACAGCTCTTTATTTATATGCTTTTAGCATCATTTCAGAGGGCGCTGCTCACACCACGCATGCATGGTGGCTCTGAAACTTTACTACTTTGCAAAATATCCTACAATTGACATTTGTTGCAAATTTCATTTCATTCGGATGATTCCTTCATGGTGTTGCATTTTTAACAAACAGCAGTGTATAAAAATCAATCGAAAAAGATATTTTTTAATTTTATTTCCCTTTTATAAAAACGTATCTCAATTAAATATATTTGTTAACTGCACAACTTTATCATGTCTTAGAATACTGTCAAGGGTTCTTTCCCGGGGAGCTGACCAAGAACTAATAAAAAAAATCGAGTGGAAAAAATATGACGTTAATTTAGTTTTAAAAAATTTACTTCATAAGTTTGAATTGTTTTTCCCTTGTGGCGATGTCCGGGCTATAGGGCGGATGGTCAAGCTGCTCCAACTTGAATTTGGCCAGTTCCGCGTGTGTGACCCTGGAGACGTGTGGACGCGTGTTATCATGGAGCAGAACCACACCCTCCGTGAGCAGCCCGGTCTTTAGTTCTTGATGGATCTGCGTAGGCTTCGGAGTGTCTCACAGTACACATCGGAGTTAATGGTTCTTCTGTGTTCGAGTAATTCAACAAGTAGCTGACCTTGGCCGTCGTAAAAGACGGCGAGCAACACCTTCCCTGCTGACGCCACGGCTTTGAGCTTTTTAGGGGGAGGTGACGACGCATGCTATACCGCTTTGTCTCTGGCTCGTAGTGATGGTACCAGCTCTCATCACCTGTGACGATCTGCTCCAGGAAAGCGAGGTCTTCAGGATACCGAAACAGATGTTGAAGTGCTAGCCCCATACGCAGTTCCTTTTGCTGGTGGGTGATCTGCTTCGGAACCCACTGCGCGCACACCTTCCGATAACGCAACCTGTCGTGAACAATTGTCCAAACTGTTCCAACGCTGACATCCACCATCACAGCCAATATTCGCAATGTGACAAGCCGATCACTTCTCACTAAGTCGTTTACCTTGTCGATGAGATCGGCCGTGATGACTGTTTGCCTGGCCTGGTCTCGGGTCATCAATCAAACTCTCATAGCTTGCACGAAAACGGGCACTCCATTTTCTCACTGACTTGTCGAACACATAGTCTTCCCCGTATACGGTCACCATCCGGCGATGAATAACGGCCGGTTCAACACATTCCGCTATCATAAATCGGATAACGCCTCGTTGCTCCTCAATCGTCGAATTTTGCAATGTGAACGCCATCCTGTCCTCACATGCACTGCCGCGTCAATTGGATGGCGCTCTTTATAAGAGCCTCTGCTCTCTCCTACGCATGCGGGTGCCCGCGCATGCTCCGATCCATGCCGGAGATTCCAATCGCATCCCTAGATGTCTCGCTACGTTCTTCCATAGTGGCATAAGCAAATATGTTAACGGTTACGTTGTTACGACGTTTCGTACCTTTTCATTTGAACACCCCTTGTGCACATTTGTACTCACCTGAAAAACTTGTTAAAAAAATCAATCTTAGAAAACCCAAGACAAAAAAACTATTTTTGTGTCATTCAAATGTGATGGTCAAACTGAGAGTGAAAAGTGAGAAGAAAATATCCCAAAAGAAAGAAGAGAAATAGTTTTCTAAGAAATCCGTTGCCCCCAACCTCATCCAATTAGAAGAGTTTCCTGTTGATTCCAGTTTGAGCAAAGATATCTTCCTACTACTCACTGTCGAACCTGTCAAGACTTAACCAGAGAGAAGCAGTCCGCAGAGTATCTTTTTTTTCAACTTTATGGCCCCTTATTTTTCCCTATACCCTTGAGGGGGTCGCTCGATGGAAAAGTAGTAACGAAACACCAAGGTCAGCTAGGCTTCACTGAGTCATGGACATTTCGGAAGCACGCAATTTATCAAGCTTAAGGGTCCCCCTTTTAACTACTTCAATTCACACCCGTTTCCTTTCGTTTCCGTTCCTATTTCGACTAGACTAGAGGAAAGATATAACTGCCACCAAAATCCAGTATGGTTGACACGCTCCTGAATCGTGAATTTCAATCCTGATTGAAATTAAAAATTAAGGCCTTTTTTTAGTCTTTTGGTCTAGGGGGGGGGAGCTTGTGTACGCGCCACTGGTTAAAATAGAAACTGATGTCTCGCACAGATAAACTCTCAAAAGAGCTGTTAGTGTTGTGTAAAGAAAGAATACCCCACATATAAAAGTACACTAATTCACATAAACAATATTGAGCTCTATAAACTACTAGCAAGCCAGCACTACGTTGCCCGTGATAGTTCTTTTCGTGTCCTTACTGATACTGAAAACAATAGAGAGAAAAAATAATAATTTTTAGAATGAGTCCCGTCTCTACCCGACAAGACACGGGCATGTGACAAATTCGCATAAAATTCGAACTACCTGATGCATCGATCTGGTGTAAAATTTGGTGCAGATTTCAAATCCGTTGAAATTTTTACACTATCTTTAACGATCACGAAGATAGAAACTTGGACTAAAGAATAAAAAAGAAATAAATGCCAGTCAAAAATTTTGTTTTGTTTCGCTTCGCTTGAATCGTTTGTGCTCAGGAAATAAAAGGAAAAAATTAATTTTGGAATCAGTGTTTATCTTTACACTGTTGCCAGTCTAAGGAAAACAAATAAATTAATGCCAACAAATTAATTTAAAACTATTCTTGATTAAATTTTTAATTCGGGCTTCGAACAAAATTCGCATAATATTAGAACTACCTGTGTGTCAAATTTCAGGATTGTAAGTGGTACGCATCGTCTGAAAACACACAGACACACACACACACTTCCTTTTATAATAGTAGAGATATTCAATCAATGCATGTATAGAATATCTTATTGAAGGTCGTACTTCAGCCCTATTGTAATTAATACAATTGTATTTGAAAGATTGTAGCCCTGGAACGTTTTGTTCATTTTTTTTACTTACAATTTCGTTCTATGTGTATTAAAACACGCGGATGCAATTTATTTTTAGTAGTAATATCTATTGCAACATATAGATTGTTATTTTCTACTATTTATTCTTCAGCTTGTCTTGCTGCGGGTTCATTATCCCTATTCATTCTTCACTTGCTCAAGAAAATGGAGAAATGCCATGATTCCGTCACTTTGGAAGGACTCAAAGTATTCGGCATGATCATGAGTGTCGGTTCTGGAATCTCATTGGGAGTCTGCACGATTCTCACATTTTTCAATAAACAAAGTATGCTTTTTCAATCTTATTTCAACAACAATTCCTTTTTCAACTGCAGAAAGAAATAACTTTTATGAATGTATTTATGTATTAATAGCAGTTTCGTTTTTTATTAACTCAGAGTAAATACATAGAAATGAATTAAACTGAACGGATAAAATATCAAAGAGAGGGATTTTCAGTGTAAACAAACCAGTCTGCAAACTCTCATATGATACATATCAGGGTTACCTAAAAATATGATCTATCGCCTTTTTGGCAACGTTTGGCATTAATCCAATCGATGGTGACCAATCAATTATCACATGTCTATTCGGAATTAATTTTTTGGAATTTCTACTGTCAAAGTTCTAAAATGGTATTTGAAAAACAAGCCAACACACTGACATCACATTCAGAATAGGTATAGAAAACACGTATCGCTGCTGGAACAGTACTGCCACCTATATTTAGTTGACAAAAATGACTTCCATACATGTTTTTTTTTTAATTAAGAACGCCACCTAACGATTCAACTTTTCAGCAATGATTCTTTTGCTTGAAACCAAGAACTCTGGTATACAGTCCCTCAAACAGTTACGTAGTCAACACCAATCTGCAGTACTACGCCATAAAGACTATTACTATACATAAAGATGGAGATTCAATACTTCCTATGTGTATTGTCTACACCACACTTAATTTTCTACCAAAATAATGGAATTGAAACTGTAATTCGTCAGACCAGGCAACATATTTCCAATTTTTCATGGTTCAGATAAGCGCCCCCGATTGGCTTTTCCATATTTCAAATAGTATTTCTGTTTCGTACAGGCAGGAAAAGGGTAGGATGTAGGAAGGAGACGGTCACCTGCTAAACTTTATTTTGTCATGTATGACGAAGTCAGTGTATGGATGATACCTCTTCGAAGGTTGCTGCTTTTTATAATAATGCTTGCAAGTATCCGATAATTTCGAAAGAATGGCATGTTAATAGTCAAATTTACCCCTTAAGTATTGGTAGACTTTTAATGATGTTTTACTAAATCGTGAAAGTCATGAGCTGTTTGATATAAAAAAAAAACCGCCAGTTCAATCATTTGAAGAAACAGAGCAACCTGCCTTCCTCAGATCAACAGAATAGTCTGGGTCAAACTACAATTTTAAAATTTTATGTCATCATATGAAACAAAAGTGAATATGCAAAAGTGACCACATTTATTCAATCTAGAACAGTGCTCAATCTCAAGGAAAGCATCCTACTTTATCTAGATTTAATGCTAAATGCAATACTTCATATTTACATGGTATTCATAATTTTGTAATTCATTCCTAACTTGAGTTAAATTAACTAGAAATCACGAAAATCGATCATAATATCGATATTTTTGCTATTGCTTCAGAATGTTTCCAACTTTTCCTTTTGTTATTGCTTCCAACCTCTTTCAAACTATACCAAAAGGTCGTAAATATTCGAAATATAAGGTAAGTGCAAAGTTCTAACCAGTTTTTTGTGACGAAGTGCAAAGAACACAAAATGTATATAACGTAAGACTACATATTCGGCATTACTATTGTACCATATGGTACTAGCCGACCCTTTTCTCTAACACGTGGACGCTGGAATGTTTCGCAATGCAAAAACAACTTCAGACTTTGCACGTGCGGGTTTTGACAAAATACCGAAAGAGAGTATTTTCTCACCGGCGGCCCGGCGTTCCGTTTGATCCATCGACACAGCTGGAGTTTCCGTCGGTTCCCTAATCCCATGTCTGGGATGAAGATTTGCTGTGGGGAACCCAAGTCGGTTACAAACGGTTTTTGCATCTGTGTGTGGGTGTCTTGAGAGGACATAAACATCTCTCGAGGGCTCAGAACTCACCCCCCTCTCGTTCGCAGCTGTGCGGTTCTGCGGAACCAAGAGAACGTGGATTTTAGCAGAAGACTGATTCGAGATTCAACGAGAGACAGACGTCTCTGTTTGCGATTGTTACTTTGGCTCCAGGCAGGAGTTCGACTGTCGATGGCTGTGCCCTTAATTAATCTTCTAAATTTTCTTGTAAATATTTAATTTGTCTAAATAAATAGTTTAATTTTAAACCAGCTGTCCGTCTAATTCTTACATGACGGTACACTATCTATCACCTCTTGCCATCTTTAAGGCAGGAGATAAATACCACGTCGTTAAAAGTGTTGAGGTTTGGTGTGAAAAAAGTCTTGGATGGAAGTGTTCACATCATCAAGATCATAGATTTCTCGGCTGTAAGAGTCGGTCCACGCACGAAACAGGTGATAGTCAGTAGGCTCCAAGTCAGGAGAATAGGGAGGGTAGGGTAGAACCTCCCAACCAAACCCCATTAATTTTTGACGAGTGATGACAGCAGCAAAGGGCCTCGCGTTAACGTGATGGAGAAAAACACCGAGCCGATTGACGACACTGGGCCTCTTCGCGACCAATGCGGATCGCAGTCTGTCTAACTCATGGGTGGCCAACCTGTGGCGCATGCGCCAAACTTGGCGCATTGCATCCTTGCGCCTACGTATTCTTTGATTACAAATGAACAAGCATTTTCATCCATGAAATTCATTAAAAGAAAAACGAGGTGGCGAATGAATGATACAAATTTGAAAAATTCTCCGTGGCTCTCAGTAACAACTTTACACCAAACATAGAAAGACTGGCGATATCCAAACAGACTCAAAAGTCTTATTAATGGTAATGTTTATGTGCTGTAATAGACATTGTTTTACGTACAATAGTTAAAGCATTTACAAATGTTAATTATGTCTATAAACATACTTTTATTAAAAAGTTATTAAGGATATGACAGGACCATGAACGTAAGGTAGAAAAGGTGCTGGAGTTGTATGGCGCATCGGAACTTGATGTGAAAACAAAATTGGCGCATGGTATGCAAAAGGTTGGCTACCCCTGGTCTAACTGAACACAGAAGGCGGCACTAATGGTTTGGTTAGGTGGCAGGTCCTCCCAGTACGCTTGCACATCCTACCATACACGCAACAAAACCTTCCTGGGATGAGGTTCTAATTTCGACGTCGATGCAGGTGGTTCAGACGATCGACACACAGTCCGTCGACGCTTTACGTTAGAGTACATACCACACTTCTAATATCCTGTCACAATCCGTGTCAAGAAGGCTTCATTTTTGTACCGGGAAAGCAAGGAAACACAGGTAGCGATTCGCCGGTCCCATTGATCTACAGTAAGCTGATGTGGAACCCAACGATCTAAACTTCTGGTGGAACGCAACGCTTGCAACCGTCTTTCGACTGTTGTCTGTTGAACGTTTCGGCTAATTCTGGCACGATTGGATTAAGGCTGTTTTTTAGGGCTTGATCAAGAGCCTCTTCTCCAACGAGTGAAGGACGTCCACACCTTGGCTGATCTTGACAGCTTGTATCTCCTTCCCTGAATTTCCGATACCATCAACGACTGCTGTCGTCAATTACAACCTCCCCATAAACTTGGCGTATACTACGGCTGCAGAACTGCTTTTGTCGAACTCGTACAACAAACAATGTCTCACGTGCTCTTTATAACTTGCCATGTTACTCCACCTCAGATGTTTTACAAATGCTGTACTATCCGAAACACCGTGCATTTATTTGATCGTTATCTACACGTTTCATTGGCCAATAATTCCGGTTATCACTACGTCATGTGCGACGTCAGTTCATCTGGATATTTGCATCTCCATAAACGGGTAGAACTTTTGCACATACCTAATAGTTTTCTAGTTACAAGGGTTGTTTGTATTGGATGTGGATGGCCTACTGATCAACTTGCATCTTGAGTCGATTCGCGACCAGCTCTGAACTTTGAGCCCCATTCTACTAAGGTAGTTTTCGACAGCCATTATTTTCCATACACATTCTTCATCCTCCAATGAATGTCTACCAGGTTTTGTCCTTCGGCAGCCAAAAAAAGAATAACGGCACGTTGGTTCTGTTTGGATTCATTTGGTATTAACGTCATCTTTGTTAACGTTTCAGCATTTCTCGCACACACTTCGGAAATAAACGAATACCACAATAATCTCATGCCTTGATGTCGGTACTTATAAACCCGCATCGGCGACGCACTAATTTGCATATACGCTACGGCCACGCACTCAAACGGAAATTTTTTGATCGCGCCTTATATTTGGCAATTTTTATTCGATACATAGCAACATTCCATTATTTTAAACACTTGAATAACAGTGGAAACAATTCTTAATTATAAAGTAACAATTTATACTGATGAATACAGAGAGGGGGCTTAAATCTCAGTGTAAGATAAGTGGTTCAGAATCTGGTACAAACCTTAGGATACGAAGGAAGTGAAGGTGAGGGTTGAACTTAAAATCCTCGTTTTTAGACGATTCTCAATCCTGTTAACTTTTATGTAGCAAAAAGTGATTCTGGAGAGACAAACCAAAACAATCGCTAACAGATAAAATGTTCACTGATAAAATTGTTTTGATATTCAAAGCTTCACACTATCAAAATATAAAAGTAATCTAATCTCTCAAAAGAAGAAGCTCGTATGCGACAAGACAGATTACAATTGATTCATGCATCTTTATACCGATTTTCTTTCAATTACAGATTACAATTGATTCATGTATCTTTAAACTGATTTTCTTCCAATTTTTTATAATTTAAAGATTTATTAAGTAGATAAATCATTACATAGTTCGTGAAACATGTAGTTAATTTCTAGTGATATTACAGAAGATAAGTAAATTTTCAGCAGTGCATGATAATCCCATTATTAATCGCTAAATACCTAATGCTTATTGCTTCATACCAATTTTTTCCAGCTAGATCAGAAAAATACTTCACTGTTTACCCCCTAATCCTCTAATAAAAATCTATCATACACTTCAGAATAAAATTACTCATTCCTATAGCGTTGGGTGAGGAATTTAACTCAACATCAATTAATTAGCAAAGGCTATATTATAGAATTGAAATATAATGAAAAAAAAGCTAGAGCTACTCTGTGCAATTTTGATTTATAACAACGTTTCAATTTTTTCCTTAGGTTTCAGCCTCCGTGGTACAAATTACTATTCATCTGCAGTTTTCAGCGGATTATGTTTAGCTACGAGTATCGAACTTTACATCGTTGCACAGTGGTATCAAAACGCTTTGCTGGCAAGTGTCAATATTTACTATATTTCATTTCTCAATGTAAAATATTGTAAAAGACACATTTTTAACATTCTAATCTTTTGGTAAATTAAATATTTCGGGTGTTCCATAAGGAAAAATCATACATCAATGAATTGGAAGATTAGAGTGCGGTTTGCACAAAAAGGCTTATCGATGGATCGGATGCTTTGGCACAAGAAAAAAATTAGTTCAAATTTTTACCAATTTATTATTATTTAATCTATTTTTAATCAAAGTATTATTTAATCAGAACAATTTTGAAATAAACAGTTACGATGGTGTAGCATTCATTAATTTCCATTTGTGAACATCTTTCAATTGCAGCTATTTAATGTCCACCTCCACAGCCAAGGAATTGTGCAAATGTTTCATAACGCCACTCGCAGATGCGTGAAGCATATCAGGGTCTATAGCAGTGTACACTCAACACTTTAGGTAGGCCCATAGCCAAACATATGCAGGTGTCAAGTCAATAAAATTCAGGGGCAAAACATTTTCACAACATAGGCTAATCAGTCGTTCTTGTTCAAAAGTATTGATCAAAAACTGCTTCACGAGATGCCTCATCATGCATGATCGTAATCGTGTTCAGAAGATTTATGCATTTAACGACTATTCTGTATACACTAGTTATTCAAACTAACTCTCCTTTGTGATAAACAATGGGATTTATCTGACCAAAACACGATAAAGTCACTGTCGATCTTCCTTGCTGTTTTCCAAACTGTACTGTACGAATTGTACCCGCTTCGCAACACCACTTGGTTTCAGCTAATAAAGAAATGGTAGTTTGTACGGGTAAATTTAAAGCACCGTGTACGACTTGTTGATTCTACTGAGTCTACATCAGCTATTGAATACCATTAGCACGATCCTCTGAAAACTTCGATCTGACTCTACAAAGACGATATAAATGACTGATCCCGGACCGTCGTCAATAGCCGTTGTGTTGCTCTAGTACGACGTTAACTAAAATTACTAATACAAAGTTACCAGTTTTAGTCCTCGAAAGGCTGTCTTAAGTCCGGTAACCGTCATTTGACCTAAGCTTTTACAATTTTTTTTTAGATCGAAACTTTTCTAAAGCTTCTGTAAAAACAATTTCAACAGAAATATCGTATCCACCACCAACATTTAGTTTAGCAAACTCAATAACTTAATTCGAACGAGCTACTGACAATGCAACTGTCGATAGAGCTGGCAGTTTTACATTTCCTTTCAAAATAATTAAATTTGCATATTTTTGTCATACAAATGGTACAACGCTTTCTGTAAGTAAAAATTTGAATAAAATTTTTTTTTCTTATGCCAAAAAATACCCGACTCCTTGCCAAGCCTTTTGGTACAAACGTCACTTTCAATACGAAATTTGTTCATTTGATATTCTTCGTTTATGAATTTATGAGACATAAATGTAGACTAGATTTTCTGTTCGTACGACACAAAAATGAATATTTAAGACATAATTGCATTTAAAAACTATGAATATATTCTAGTTACCTCTTGTTTTTCTGATGTGTTCACATATTTTAAATATAAAATAGTCTTGCAGTAAATATGAAGATCCTCTCTTACTGCGCAATATTTCAGTCAACTTTTATTTGTGATTATACAAAACGAATATACTAGTAAATAACGTTTCCAGTATGTTTGTAAAAGAAAATTTAATATATTTTATGTAATTCAAAGCCAAACATTCATGGAATGTGTGCTTCTAAGAAACTCAGACTAATTATTATAATTAAGAAGACAGTAGATTTTCAAAATCATAGAAATCTTTTGAAAAATGGATTTTAAAATTTAGAATTAAAAACTAATTCATATCACACTTTGTAGACAGCAAAAATAACTTTTCAGATACGATCCTTTTTGATGGAGTTACTTATACATCATATAGTTATGTCAGCAAATCAACTACAAAAAAGCATTTTTCTTCCTATAGTTTGACATTCTGATTTCAAAATGTTTCTTGCGCATCAGGTTGATTTCCTTGAACATTTTTTGGATAGTCCTTTCAATCTCACCAAATTGAGTAAATTTTATTTTCATGTAGATAAACTATTATGAATTAAAATTTTGACATTACATGGAAAACTAATGTACATAGCTAATGTACATTTGCTACTCTATCAAAAATGTCTGACCATGTTAATTCTGCACAGCTTAATACTTGTTTAGACTAATCTTTAGTGGAGGTTTTTATAAAAAAACATATACAGTCGGAAAATTTATAGCAATAGGATAACAGCAAAAGTTTGTTTTAAAAATCGACTGTCCCCAAAAGATCGTTCAATTTTGAACACTTAACAGCAATTTAATAAAATAGTTTTTCTGCAGAAAATTACTAACATGAAATCACGCAGAAAATCTCACTTTAAGAGCGTTCTTATTCCCGTCTGATTTCAAATAAAAATTAAAAACACACAAATTATCAATTTGAAATGTTTAAATAAAACCTTACCATGTTTTTGTCTCTGCAAAAAATAAATAAAAACATATGAGCCGGTTTTTTTTAAAAGTGGTATAAGTCCACCTAAAAAAGAGTTAATGGTAATTTTAGTGAGATATAGATATCCTCTTTTTATGTTAACTAGAGGGCTCCGTCCCTGCTCGGTTACGCTCGCGAACACGCAATAGACATCGCAATTGTAAGGGAAGGGAACCTTCAATTAAAGTCGTACAAGAGGTCCGGAATCAATCCAGCAGCGATCCAAATGGGGATGGATTGTGAAGCAATCCCTCCCCCTCATAGTTGAAAAGTATAGTTCACGAAGCGAACTAAATATGATTGCGTAGCAATCATCGGAGTTTGACGAACGATAGGGAGAAGGGGGCGTAGTCCCCTAGCCTATTATAAAAAAAATTTGTCGGTCTTTTTCAGGTTTATTCACTTTGTGATTGGTAGTTAGCGAGTCACGTGATAGCGAGCCTTGCGGTTCAACGGGATAATTAATGCCCGGTGCACACATCCGGTTTTTCAACGTGCTGCGCCGCTGCCGCAACGCAAGTGCGGTCTGAGATACATTAGATCCAATGGAGCAGTGCACATATGCCTCCATCGCCGCTGGAGCGACGCGCGTCCAACTTGCGTGCAATTTGTACCGCAGTTCCCCACGGCGCAGCACGGTTGCCGCACATGAGTCTCCGTTCTGAAGTACCTTGTTTTATAAACAAATGGAATTAAGTAATAATTAATAAATGGTTGTATCCAGTAACATCTATTTTGTTTCAAAATATACTCTTTCTACACCAAGTAAACGAAATAAACACGTTTGTTTCGATAGAATATTTATCGCAAATGGCGCGAAATGAGTTCGTGCGTCATTTCGCGGTTATGTGTGCATAGTTGGGCTTCGGTACCGCACGTTGAAAAACCGGATTTGCGCACCGGGCCTAATTTGGACCACGCGCAGGCGATAAACACAGTTAATTTTTTAAAATTAATTCTCATTCATAAAATTTGAGAGTACGCGCTAGAAAATGTGCAATATTTTCAGAACCGGAAAAATCCGTCACCGTTTCTATAGCAACAGTCGAATATCAAAAAATAGTACTATTACAACAAAAAACACGAATCAGCTAAAAAATTTAAAATTATGATGAGATTTCCTCCTAATTTTAACAATATGTCATGCTAAAATATTTCCTTTTTTATGTGGAAATGAGATGTTTTGTTCTTGACATTTTTTAAAACAATTTTTTATTTACACTTTATTTCCGTGTATAAGCCGAGAATTTTTGGAATGTTTTCTAAAGCTAAAGTACTGGGTTCAGTTTATATACGGATCCGCTAATCTTGCAAAAAAAAAGTAGGCAATTTTAGGTTACTCGGGCGCTTGCTATAAATATCGCAATGGGAAGGGAACCTTCAATTAACTTCGTACTAGAGGTCCGGGATTAATCCAGCAGCGATCCAAATGGGTATGGATTGTGAAGCAATAACCTCTCCCTCATTGTTCAAAAGTATAGTTCGCGAAGCGAACTAAATATGATTGCCCAGCAATCATCGGTAGTTGGCGAGCAATAGCGAGCAGGGGGCGGAGCCCCTAGTTTAAAAATCAAGTTTACAGTAAGAAAGAGCGTATTCTAAGCTTTCACGCGATATTTTCAAATTTTAAAACTAATAGTATTAAGCTATAGACACAGATAAAAAGTAGTATACTACTTCTCTGTGGCTATAGATATGACAGTTTGTTTTGTATCGGAAATTACGATATAAAAGTTCCAAAAATTGTATGACCAGCTTTTAATTCCATTGACTTTATTTATTAACCAATTTAAAAAATACTTGTACCTTAAGAAAGAGTACAATCTATGGTATTCATTGATGTTTTCAAATTTAAAAAATAATAGTATTAAGCTGTAGATATGCAGTTTTAACAAAGAGTAGCGAAAATATCTCAATATTCCTAAATTTGTGTAACCAACTTTTGATCGCATCGAATTTATTTATCAACCAATTTCAAAAGTAATTGTACCGTAAGAAAGAATACATTCTGCGGTATACATTATACAGGTATACTGCTGAATACATTCATACAGGTATACTGCGATGGTTTCAAATTTAAAAACTAATAGTAATAAGATATAGATATGACAGTTTAAAAAAAATGTCCCAATTTTTCCCAAATTTCAAAAAAATACTATCAGGAATCAAGTTGAAATTTCTAAAAAAACTCGACGAGCTGCAAAAATTCCGGTTTAGAGGTACTGTAAAAAAATTTCCGATTGAAGACTGAAAATTTGTACGCCTTTTGCTCGCTTATCCAGGAAACACGATGAAGAACAAACCATGTTAATTTTATTATTTTCTGATCCGTACTTTCTCGGGAAACCGTCTAAAATTTTAGCTAAACAACAGTTTTCAAACCTGCGGAGGTAACTTTTTTTAATTTTGAGAGATAGTCATGCATTTAATGGAGCATAAACATCATCCGAACTGATTAACGTTTGCCAATATTTTAAAATTCATTCAAGCGAAACCCGTTTTTTTTATCTCGATGTATGAACAAACGGACTTACAAAAATTTCAAAAATAACGGCTCATATGTTTCCTGCAAGCGAGATGCTTAATTAAAAAGTCGAAATATTTCCTACAAATCCATTTCAAAAAGAAAAACTGACAGAGCAAAGCAATATTTGGTTAATAAATAATTTAAGTAACAAAATATCAATATTTAAGTTTATTATATTCAGTGATAATTTATATTATTTAAGTATTGAATAAAATTTGTCAAAATGGTTTAATTCTGTGAATTTAAAGAGTTCACAGAACCAACAACCAAATAAAGTGAACATTCGAAGGCGTCATAATTTCTACTCTTGATCGATTGTTTTGAAAAATGAGGTTTCTCACTCGGGTATCATTTTATAAATGGAATTTTTGAGCAGAATGTTAACCATTAACTTTTTACTCGAGCTCAATTAGTTAAAAAAGCATGGAGAATGATTTTCATATGAAAAAATTATTCAAGAATAATCATTACAAAATTACATTGCAATGAATAATTACCTTATGTGTATTAACTATCACTTGATTTAAATGTTTAATTTGTTCATGGTTTATGTTTGGATACGACACATTGTCGGATATTAAACGAATCTTATTGCTCCCACCGTTTAATGAGTTATTGAGTCTTGATATCGTATCGTAATCATTTCCTAATTCATCCGAATATCAGTACGCATTAAATAATTGTAGACAAGATTTTCGGTTACATACATAAAAACGAACGCTTGAGAAAAAATTGACATTTTTTTTTTCAAACTGAAGACGATACAGGGAACATTGATAAACTCTCTTTCACTCCGTCTTCCGATCCTTCTACGGGGTGGCAACAAAATCCTTGAAAAAAAGTTCCCCGATACTTCCATGATTTCCCTGATAGTCTCACAAAAATTTCCCTGATTTGACAATTTCCTTAAGAAATGTTGTGATCCATGATTGGTATCGATATACAATATCCACACAACACTATTTTTAAATATTTAGGGTCAGAGGGTGTAAAAGGATAATTCTCCACAAATATTTTGTATTTTTTCTCTGCAGACCACAAATATTTTTTTTTCTCTGCAGATATTTTAATTGTTATTGTAAGGTTTGGAACCCTTATAATTGCAATTGAATAGAGAAATGCAATTGAAAAAAAATGGAGAAAAAATGCAAAATATTTTGAATATGAACATTTTACACCTGACCCTACATTATCATATTATTCATCAAAACCAAATGCAAATATACATAAAAAATTCTACAAAAATGTGTGTAATTGCAAACAAAAACAGTTAATTTAATACACAAAAAATATCATTAGTTACACAAATTTCAAATTGAAAACCACAAGTTGTATCGCTAGTCCAGGGCTCGAAATACCCGGGTGCACTTTAAAATAAAATTGTGCATCTAATTTTTTCCCTCTAGGTGCACGCAGTGAATATTAAAAAAAAAAAGAGGGGAGAACGTGTTTTATGTTATTTTGATGTTTGAACAAAATATTAGTATCGACATCTCTCTCACTCTAAAGGAATGTAATTAAAATTCCTAAATACACACTAGGAGAAAACAAAATCACTGGCCCGTAACGAGTTTATATAAGAGGAAGGTTTACTTGTGCCACTGCCACCAGAACTTTCCGATGATCGAAACATTTTCCAGATGGCTCTGTTGAACCGACTGCGCGACAACCGTAAGCCGGAGCAGGGATAATTTAAATGTTTTTATTTACTATCTACTACTAACCTATCTAAGCATACCCAACTAATAAAATAGTCTATATTACACTAATGCTCTTATATTACGGTTTTTTTTTAAATGTGCACCTAAAATATAACTGTGCACCTAACTTAAAAACTTAGGTGCACCTGTATTAAAAAATATATTTCGAGGCCTTCACCAGTCTCACGGCAACAAGACGCTGCAGCCGCGAACAAACGGCTGTGGCGGTTTTCGCTGTGTTTAAAAAATACGACGCCATGGTTCTTTATTCTATTTACAATTTCGTCGAACCCGATTTATTCAATCCTCAAAAGCACTCCTACTAGTGTATCTCTAAATAGGACAAATGATAATGGTAGCCATTTAAGTTGTCAAAATTTCCCTGATTTTGTAAAATTTGGAAATTTTCCCCGAGATTTCCTTGATTTTTCCAGAACTAAAAAGTTCCCTGATTTCCAGGTTCCGTTACCACCCCCTGTTCTAAATTCCAATAATTTTTTTATCACATTCCGTATCATGGTTATAGTTTGCACGTGCATAATTATAAATACGTTTACTGAAATTAAAGTTTGCACGTTCTTAATAAATACGGTATCAAGACAAAATATCATCTACAAATACAGAAGAAGCAGTTGCATGGGCGCAATAAAAAGTAAATTCACGGATTGCTTGCACATCCTCGAACTTTTTCGTATGTTCGAAGGTATTAAAAATTAAAGTTAAATTTCCTCGCACAGGGCTCACCGAGATTTCATATTAGGTGAACAGTCACCACTTACTACAAAAATAAGCTTACAATTTCATTGAATTGGCAATCAAATCCAATTGCCAATGCCCTGTGAGGAGTCGACATATTCAACTAGTTACCACCGTCCCAGCCTAAGCTATTCGGTGTATCGCCACGTAATTTTGAACTACGGTCAGATGACGAGATATCTGAACTGGCACTCAACTCTCCAAACTTTCGACCACGACAGATTTAAGGTGCACCAGCCGTCTCTATACCATACACTCACAAACATCCATGCCCTGACCCGGATTCGAACCAGGAACCTTCCGATCTAGAGGCTAACACCTTAACCACTATACAGGTTAGTCGGCAGGAGTCTATATATAACACAAACTGTTTTAGGTCAAATGTTTGTTTCTGCTAAACAATTGACCAAAAATGTTTCAAAGCAAAAGCAATGCAGCACAGATGAAAAATATTTTAAACGTTATTTTGAATCAAAATTAATACAAATGTCAGTAATTTAGCATCGATACTATTTTGGTTATTCTTTGCAGGAATAAATGTTTGTACACGTCAATCGATCCAGTTCTGTGCTTGATGAGTCGACATAATAGAACTCAGGATTAACAAACAGGCCTACTAACAAGCAACAGAGAGCGAAGCTGCGAGGTGTGTCCATAGGCAGCTGTCTCATAAGTACATGATAAACAACAAAACAGGGGTTGACTATGCACCCTTTTGAACATAAACATGCAGGTGTGGTGATATCCCATTCAGTACAATAGACTACTAGTCACTGTGCTGGCACTCTTTGGAGTCACCACCACAAGTCAAAAGTAGCGATATCCCCGAGTGGTCAGGTTTGTCCGCATGCCATCTCATAAGAATATACTCAACAAAATACTTAACTGAAAAGCTTTATCGATTTGTATTTATTATTCTCAAATCTGAACATGGTATTCATAATATTTTCCTTTTAGGCAACTGCAACGGCAGAACGATTAGCAAAATTTTCAAATCATCGTACACTTGGGCCTACTACAACTGTGTTAAACTGAAGGTATTGTGAAGAAAAACACGAGATTTGTATAGTTTAACTGTAATACTTTATGAATTGGTGGTAATAACACATTACTTTTCAAGTTATAGCAAATATATATGTATATATATATATGAAATAAATTGTTCTTAATTATGAAAAACATCCTATGACTCCCATTTTTCAACTTTAGATATGAACTTTACAAAATGTTTTAGTATAATAGGAGAAATGTAAAACTATAATATTAAAAAAAAAAAAATGATTTTAGTTCAATTTCTTCTGTACAAATGCTATGATTGTATCTCAAGTACCCAGTTTTAAAACATCAATTTTTAACAAACTTATAAAGATTATGTCATAGAGTTTTGATGACACCTGACCTTGGATGAGTGCCATTGATCTTGGTTTTTGAAAGACGAAATAAATTATCGAGTTCTTGCAAAAATTACAGCTTTTTAAAACCCTTAGGGATTTTCTGCAATTATTAACGATTTGTAAGGGGCCTTAAAAACAAAACTAAAAAATGACCTCCAGACTTTTTAAGACATGTGGAAACTTTGAATCTATGATGCAAGATATATTGAAATATTAAATGTAAGTTTATGGCAGCAAATGACTGATAAAGTTAAAAAATAAAATATTGCAATAAAACAGACACAGAATGTTTACATATTTTAAATTTATTTACATAGTTGCAGAAAAAATCAGCAATCAACAAATGTGGCATGACTTATTTTGGCATAAGAATCAATCCCATTCTTGCTTTCTTTAGAGAGAAACAATCACTCATTAAATACAAAATATCTAGTCAGTTTTCAACTGAAGATTTGAAAATCATAATTCAACGTATTAGGTGATAAATCAAGAGCTTGCACTTGAGAAAGAAAGAAAAAGTAATTTATGTTTATCAACTACAAGTGTAATAATAAAAAATGTAATTCAGTCTTCCAAGTGTTAACAGGTGTTTATTGTACTCAAATGAAATAATATTGAAGACAAATTTCCAATTCTACGCATTTAAATCAATTTCAATTAGATCTATGTTTAAATTGAGTGGTATAGTTTTTGATCTAGACATATAGACAAATGATTGTATAATCATACTTGCAAACATCCACCAAGCCTGATTTCATAAAATACAACATACATTTTACAAAATCCCAAACTCACACCATCAGAAGTCAAATTTTTTAATTATTGTTTCTTTACTTACAATTACACAAAAATACTTTTCCCCGGCAAAAGTGATTCAGTTAAGTAAAATGTACTTTTCCCCAGATAAATATTTCATGAAACATCTTTTTCGTAATTGAAATTTAGAAACCTATGGCATGTTTTTTATTTATTTACAATCACAAAAAAAAGTAACCATGATAAAATATACATAGAAACTGACAAGGTAATTTAATAAAAATTAAATCAGTACATAAAATTAAAAATTAGACATCATATTTGTAAAAAAAAAATCTTTACCACTATACCTCAATGCAATTTTTAGTAATACTTTCACAGTTGATTATACACAACCATTAAAAGTAAAATAGTGTTTACGGTCACATAGAACACAATGCAAATACTCTGTCTTCTGTTTGCTATATGAATTTTCAGCATAAATATATATTTCATAGTTGATGCTTACAATCAAAATGTAAATAATTTAATTTTGAAAAACAAACAATTGAAAGGAATACTTTAAGACCTTTCAATACTAGAATTACTGAATTGAGGTAATTTGAAAACCCAACTTCTAAGAAATAAAATATTCTGCATTTTGAAGCAGCTTCTGTTTGTATAGATGCGGAAGATAGTGGAAGCCTATTACACAGGAAGGATTGGAAGCATCATGCATGGTACAAGAAATTTAGATAAAGCATTACTTTTTTTACAAGAATTAACTACTTTTAAGTAACAAAAAATGAAAAATGTACTGAAAAACTTTTCAAAATAAATATAAATGAGAATTAAAAAATAGAAAAATTCTATTTATAAATTTTTGTGTTGTGGAGAAATATGATACCCTGTACCTTTTTAGTAGAACGGTCGATTACAAATCATTAATTCAAAAATTAATATAAAAATATTGGTAAGATTTTATTATAAATATAAGAAATAATTTGAAATGCAGTTAAACTTAGTTATTGATTAGGGTACATAATTTTCCAAAATAATTAACATTAAAAAATTGTATAAAATATTAAATCTAAAGTTTGTATCTGATGTAAATTATATTGCACGAATGTACTTTGTACTTCAAGTAGAATGTAAAAATCAAACAATTGGCCATGGAATGTAAATTTTACATGTGTATATGGAATAACATTCCATTCCATAATTTGAATAAGAAATAATAGAATGAACATAAAGTTGATATGAAATAATTATTACAATGCAATTTCTGTACAAAATAAAACAAATATAAAATGCTGGTAACAAAAATTCCAGGCCACATTTTTAAAATCACAATTATTACACAGATTTTGGCATTTCTTTTTTCCAATTTAAATAAAAGTTCCACATAAAATACAATAATTTAAAGTAAAAACTTGTTAGATAAGAAGTCAAGATAAAATCAAATTCCTCTTGCGTTTAGCATTACATCTGAAATGCAGTTCCATAGAATCGGTTTACTTTAACAAAAAGTAAAACATTTAACAAAAGAGAAAGGGAAAATGCTTATATAGACATCACCTTTATATAAAATAACAATTCTTTTTTTGCACATAAAAATAGTTGAGGAAGAGAAAAATTAATCAAAAATAGTAGAAAATACAAATAAAAAATTAGCTATCCATAACACATAAACCAATACAAAATATACTAATAATTTCTTTGTTTGATAGTTCTTATAAATCTCTCATATATTATTACATGTTGCCTTAAATGCTTTTAAAACAAGTTTAGAAAGCAACTAGAAACGGTTTAGCATGGTATAATGATTTTTCTTATATACATAGATACCGTTTGGCACATCATGCAGTGAAGCTTCAACAGGCAGTAAGTAAATTTTAAGTAATCAGTTTCCTATACTTGAAGTATAAAACAAATTGAAAAACACCCTCACACATGTTTTAGGGTTTGCATTTCAAATTCATAAACATCAAGTTTAAAAACTACTAGATTTATTGCTTTATCAATGTAAATAGCAATTTCACAGCACTGGGTATCTCCTTGTTAGAGCTGTTGGAATAATTGCATGTACAACATGAAAATATTTCATAGGGAAGAACAACGTTTTTTAATTTGACACGTCAGTGGCACCTCAAAATATACAAAAGAAAGTTCTATAAGTAAAAGGACATGTATATATTCCAAGGAATCAATTTTGTATATTAATGGAAAATGAATAGAAGACATTAACTACGCTTTGTCCAAATGGTGTTTTTATAATGCTTTGCTTTATATATCACAATTAACAAATTGGTATTAGTAAACATCATTAAAATTGTGAGAATGAAATTAAATACAACAGATAGGATAAAATGAACGATAAATATTTTGGTATTACGAACCAATGCAAATGCAATGCTGCACAATGTTAAGTTAAAACATTAAAGGTGACAGACGGGACAAACTAGTGGGGAAATACATAACTATTGCTCCTATGACACAGGGTAGCTGCTCACCAAATCGTGCACGGTGGTTGACCATCCGCAACTTGGAAGTCACACCACCTTGTCAACCTATTGTCTGTTAAGGTTTGGTGTCTGATGAGGCGATCCTGGATTATTTTCGCTTCCTAACAACACCAGGAAATTTACCGAACTGTTTGGATGGCATTGTCGAAGTCATGAGTCAAGTCACAATTAAAAGAACAACCTGGGTTGTCCTGTCTGTCACATGCCTAAGAGTGAAATTGAAAGAAACAAAAACACAAAAGCTTAAACTATTTGTGATTGATTAAAAATCCAGCTTCTTTGTTTATAGTCCACTCATTTATTATCCTGCATACAATAAATGACAAACTAAGTAAGTGAGAAATATTACATCACACACACATAAGTTTGGTTAATTCAAACTGTATGAATCAGATTTCGGACTTTTGGCATAGAACAAAACATTGAATAACAGACTAGAAATGTACAAATTCATTAAGAACAGTCAAATATGCAGATTTATGGTTTTAAAATGGTGTTGACAAACCAAAAAACTCTTTTATACCAACTAAATGCTCTTTCCTTAGCAAATACGATGATGAATATAAATTTATAAATGTATATAAATGAAGGTAATTTTCATATCTATTGCCCAAAAGAATTGAAATAGAAAGTCAAGGCTGGTAAATATTCCAAAATAATACTGGTAAAAACAATAGTACATAGCCTCTAGTGATATTTACTGTAGTTCTGTAATTAGCTACCAGAAACTATAACACAGGGACATTTTAGAGCAGATGTCAGGTATGATAATAAGAAAAACACATTTCGAAAGCTCAAGTTCACGGAAACATTTTAAAATACATAAATTGAAACATGATAATCATATTTAAATTACAGAAAAACAATTTCAGTAAGTTAATTTAATTGGAGTTGAAAAAAAATTATAGTGATTTCACTGTTAGTCTTTTATGAACAAAGTTCTGTCAAATGAAAATCTATCAATTGGGAATAATATTACTATTTGTATCACTGTAATAAGGTAATTTTTAAATATCTACCCAAATGCTATATCATGTCTGTCAAAGGTAGTTCTCATAAGAGCCTGGGTAAGTTCAAGGTTTCAAACCATTTTTCGTTTTAAGAGGCTTTTTAAGACAACATTCTTACTCAGTTCAGCTTGGAATTGAAGACCTGAATTTCCATTCCTCTCTTATCTGGAACATTGCAGCCTTACTTTTGTTCTTGCAGTTTCCCTCGAATGCCGACGTCTTTCGTTTCTGAAGAAACACTCCAGCAAAAATACAAAAGTTAATTTCAACACCGGAAGAGCTGCCACTCCTCTTCAGAGGGGCTTTCCAAGCAACATTTAGATTGATATCAAGTTTACTTGTACCAGAAAAGTCAATTGCTAAATGAAACTATTTTGACGATGAAATGAGAGGGGTACACACCAGAGATTCAAGTAACGATATTAAAATTACCCATCACATAGCTTTTATTATTTACAAGCCCTAAATTAACAAGTAGTGAAGGCGAATGGGGAGGTAGAAAGATGATTTCAGACCATTTGAGGTCAAATGAGGATAAAGGTAAATTTTAAGTATTGATGCCACTGCTGGATGGTATGTACATTTTAATCTTTGCTTAACAGAGATCAGGAGTTCAAAAATCACCTGACTAAATTAAACATCTTGCAAATTTTTCATCACATAGGAAGGTCTGAACTGGAAGAGGTTTGAAGAAGACGGTGACCAGAATCACCTTCTAGCATAGCAATCCTTTGCTTCAGCATTCGAACCTGAAAATTCGTAAATTCAATGAGGAAAATATGAAACTCTGTTATAGATTAGATGAAATCTTAATCAAAATGGTAGTAAAAATGCAGAACTTCAAAATATGACTAATAAAGATTAAAAACATGAAATTATCATCAATGATCATTATGGTGAAGCCAAATGGATAACAGGATAAAATCAGGCCATGAGAGGAAAACACAAGTTTAAATATTATTCCAGAATTAGATTTGCCACAACTCACTTTTTAATTATTAAATAATCGTTATTAATAAGTACATTGAACAAAGAAATCAACAAATCTGCCATTGTTCAACACTTAGGCCAACCATTTACAAAATTGGTAAAAAAATTTTAAATGTTGGTTTTTATCAATTATGTGCTTTTTACATTATGGTAAATAGTAATTTGTTGGGGTCAGTGTTGCTTTTTCTAAATCAAAACTATTTTTTGCTTACATTTTTATTGGTTCACTAGCTGAAAAACCCGGCATTGCTCGGGTTAAAATGGTTAAATGTTGATTGAAAAGTTAATTTAGAATAATCACTTTTCTTACATAGAAAAATGCAATAATTTAAGTTGTACGGAAAATACTTTTAAACTTCGTTGTAACTTTTTCATAGCTTCTACAATTTATTTTGGATGCAAATATATACATGACATTTCAATGTGTTAGCTCAAATACACAAACACAGGATTTACAAAATGTAAGAAACATGGTGTTCCTTGTGACTAAGTTATGCTTATAGAGGAAAACCAATGTCCAAAATAAGAATCTTTGTATCCTTTCAGTAACCTGTAGAACGTGTTTCCTTGTCAATATTCATTTATTGCAGAAAAACTCTGAAGATTTCAAAATTGGGATTTCAAGGGAACTTTTATGATTATCTATGTGCCAATTTTCATGGTTGTAACTGCTACAGATTGGTCTGAAGACAGGAAAGTAATGGCCTGTTTTCTGCAGTGTTCTAAAGTATTAGTGTACCAAATTTAGTGTGAATTGGTCAAACGGTGTAGATTTGTATAGAAAATATAGACACACTTTTCGTGGGGTCAAGTGTGACCACTGCTTTCTAAATCCTGGGAATTCGTATCCTATTGGATAACATACATAATGGCTAAGCCCGTGGTATTAGTTTGAGTAATGCTCGTTGTTTCAAATGCGGCCAAATTCGAATTGCAAACAGATCCCATTGCCGTGACGATCATTGAGATAAGAAAGAAAAAACAATAATGTTCACCAACCCCCAATGATTGCTACACAATTCCAGAAACGATCGCAATAGCCCATTGTGTTGGTCCGGTGCGACGTTAATTAAATACCTACCCAAAACAAACGTGACGTCATTGTCTAATGCGCCTATATTTGTTTTGCAAAAATAAAAAAGTTTTAATTTAAAAAGCAGGAAATGGAATCTGATCTTGATAGCAAAAGTCAAATTTGTATTGGAAAAAATATAAAAGTTAGAATTTAATTTAAAGAAAATCTTATTTTTAGGAATCGATCTAAGGTGAAATTTTCCGCAGATTTAAAATCCGTTGAATGTTTTACTCTATCTTCAAAGATCTAGGAGATGGAAAAAATAACTCCAGTTTAAACTTTTTATTTGTTTTGTTCATCTGAAAGCGTTCAAACGGAAACATGGAAAAAATAAATTTGGAATTTGCAATCTCTTTATGGTGTTGCCATTCTAAGGAAAACAATAAAATCAAATTCTATTAAATTCATTTAATAAATATTCTAGATTGAATTTTAAAATTCGGTGCGACCCAAAAATTGCAAAAAATTCTGACTACCTGTGTGCCAAATCCCATTACTGTAAGTGCCATAAATTCGTCAGGAATTTACTCACAGAAAACAGAGAAACACTTCCTTTTATAATGGTAGATATATAGATAACAGAAAATTAATTTATCCCCTAATTACAGTTACTTTTTATCTTACTTACCTGAGCATTATGTCTTTCAGTCAGTGAACTCATTTGTAGTTCTAGTTTCTTTACTTTGGTCTGTTGTTTTTTCTTAGCCTTTTCAAAGGCAATAACCAAGGCACTGAAAGACAGGATAGCAAATAAATTACTTCAAAGTGCAAAAGTTTTTTTTAAATGCATTAGACAGGAAATAAACACTGAAGTCAGAGTAGGAATATGTTCTTACAAAACACTTTTTGATGAAATGTGATGTAATCAAAGGGGTTACATAGCTTCACAAATTTAGCTTTATTGAAACTCACAAACCATATTTGGTCAAATAGAAATAATATTTATCGTTTTGACTTCAAAGAGTTATTTAAAGTTATTAAAAGAGTATTTTATATGCAATATAAATACACATATGAAACACGATAATTTATTAATATAGAACAGGCCCTTACAATATTTATAGTGAAAATTTTTTAATTTTATAAAGGCCTAAAGGATTTTATTTTAGGAAACAAACATACAACATCTAAATATTTCTCCTCCTTCAAATAATGTAAATAGAACAATGATACATGAAAATTGGAGGAAAGTCCTCATGCCATTGATAAAAACCTAAACAAATGATACCTTTTTCAAAACTTACTAAACATTTTAATTAATCTAAAAAAAGGATATACAGTTGATAAAATGGTAATAATACCTATTAGTACGCTTTAGATCATTAACAAATTCAACAGATTGTTGAGCACTCATTTCAGAATTTTTAGTCACTTTTTCCATGGTTAACACTAGTTCTTGGATTCTCGCTTTCAATTTACACACTTTCTCTGTTGCTTCATTTAGTTTCTCACTTTCAGTGACGTTCATAAGACCATCACTTTTTTCACTAGTATTCTGAAAAAAAAAAGGAAGTAAAGTAAAATGTGTTTACAAAATATTTTACTCAAAATATCAACATGCTTCTATTTTTCAACTGATAAATTTAAAGGAAAAACTAGTAATTTGAGATGCATATTGAATTTGCATACATAATCCCATAAAAAGTTTTGATGACCTGATTTCATATTTGAGTTACTGACTGAACCAGAGCAATGTCTCAGCAATTAGTAATATATATATATATATATATATATATATATATATATATATATATATATATATATATATATATATACATACACATACACATATATATATATATACATACATACATACATATACATATATATATACATACATAGAAAAATGAGATCATTTAAGTTGCACAGAAAATACTTTTTAACTTCGTTTTAACTTTTTCATAGCTTCTACAATTTACTTTGGATTGAAATACATACATTTAATTCTTGAATAATATATTGCAATATGCAAAAGACTAAGATATATACAAACAGAAACGAAATTTTGATGAAAGAATGCAGAATTCTGAAAAACGTGTAAAGTGTTGAATTTCGACTTCCTGAGCTAAAATAGAGCAATTCGAAAAAGACCCTAGAAGAATACTAATAAAAATGATAATGATTCATGAAATTTAGTAATACTCAAATGTGCTAGCAACATTTCCATGTTAAGTTTCCTGTGGGATGTGTTTCCTTGTCAATATTCATTATTGCAAGAAAACAAACTTTAGATTAAAAAATTGGGGCTTCGAGGGGCACTTTTAGGACTACGTATGTTCCAATTTTCCGATGTTTTCCCCAGTAATTTGAAGTAAAAGTGTACCAAATTTGGTGTGGATTGGTCAAATGGTGTAGATTTGTTATAGAGAATATACACGCATTACATCCTTTCGTATATATACATACATACATATATATAATAATGAACCTTTCTTTCTTTTAATAAATTACTTTAAGTGCTGGATTTCAGAGCTTTGTTTTATCAGACCCGTTTTGATACTACTGAAACGCAAACAGAAAATGTCACTTAAAATAATTGAGGCGTTGACATTGAAAAGAAGGTAAGCACCAAATAGGTTTTTTCATTGAACTGATTCTATGTTCCAATGTCAGTAACACTGAAAAGGAGGTAAGTTCTTAACTCACATGAAGTCGAGTTCTGAAAAAACCCACAAGATGTCACTAACGGAAACATGATCACTATTGGCTCTAAGAAGGAGGTAAGTGAAGCCTTCAACTTGCTTGTCCTGTAAAATTTAGTTTATGGTTCTTCACTTTTTTTCAATGTCAATGTCTCAATTATCTTTATTTGTTTTGAGAAAATGAATTACACAATCTCTGCAAGCATTTTAACTACCAAAACGCAATTTCTGTTTTTAATACTGTTATTGAAATTCCTCTTTATATATTATTAAATTCCAAGCCTTTATATGATGCATGCATTTCTTGATTATCTAAATTTTAGCAAATGAAATTACTTTCCATTGAGTTAGACAGTAAGACTGAAATTTCATCTGGAGAAAGGATATCAGAATATAAAAACTTATTAATAAGATGTAAATTATAAATAGCAGTGTAATTCGATAAATGCTTTAGGAAATCGTAATAACACTCTTTGACATATTTTTTAAGTGAATTTGGTTAGGAACACTTATTAATTTCACAAATTGAAAACGTACCTTTAATTTTTCCACCAGTTCACATTGTTCTTGCAACTCACTTTTGAAGTGATCAAGTTGAACTAAATATGCTTGTTCTTGCGCTTCTCTACTGCTTAGTTGAAGTTCTAATGAAGTTTTTTCTTTTTCCAACAGGTATACTTGAGCTTTCAGCTCAGCCTTTTCTTCCTAAAAGAAAATGCTAATTCTCAGAAAAGAATATCACATTTTATTTCTGAATACCTCCACATCACTAAATTTGCTTCCTTATTTTGATTCAAAGCACCTAACACGAAAGGCATAATAATAGATTACAAAAAAATTATATGGAAAAAAATACTGAAAAAAAAAAGCAATACAATCTATACAAAATATTAGATTATAAAGATATTTAAGAATTTATACCAATCTATAAAGAAATTAAATCTAGAATTAATTTTATGAAGTTGTTGCGTCAACTGACAAACGATCTATCAGATTCGCAGACAAAATCAGATTTAGTATTTTAGAGGTTTTCTTATATAAGTTAAAAAGGATAGATTTTTGGACATAGAAAGAAGCACCCAGTCACTTTTATGTTTTTACTAATAAGAAAAATCAAAAGGACATGACAAATTTATACTACCATCAATTAATTACATCATACATAGCTATAGTTGAGGCAGTTTTATCATAATGTAACAGGGAAATGCCTGTTTTGATTCTTCCTCTATAAATGTTGCATATCAAATGTTCCAGCTTGATATTTGAATTTATTTAAGTTACTATGTACAGAAATTTTTCACATTAACTCGAAGCAACATCAAATGTTGATAAACATTTTCACTTACTTTCATTGCCATTAGCTCTTGCATGAGGACGGCATTCTCAAGATCCAACTTTTGAGCATCTATAATTGTTGGTGGATCTTTGCATGCAGGATCAACATGGATACTTTCTAGTTCTACAACAGTTGTACGAACAGAGGCTCTATCACTTTTCAGTTGGTTTATATAATCTCGAAGTCGACGTTCATCTACTTTGGTGAATTCTCCATCACAGCTACTTGAAACAGAACTGGAAGTACTGAATTATAATGCACAGAAGGAATTAGTATTTATTCTTTCAAAAAAGAGATTTTAGAAATATTTATAGTTTTGCAGATTTTTAGTAAAAAAACATATTTTTAACAAAAAAGTTGATATAGCTTGATTTCTAACTATAATGACATGTAACTAGAATTACAAATTTTTTTGGAATAATGATGCATATAAAAGAATCATTAGCCCAATTTTTATTGTTTAGTTTGCCCCTTTATCACTCTTCAACCACTTACCCAATATTTGATAATTATTTCATTAAGTTGGGTGCAACTATTTAACCTTACTTTTTAACATAATTTAAATGAGTTTTTCCAAATGAAAATTATCATTTTTATTTAATGGAAAAAAAAACTATGTGTTGTCTTGGAAAAGTAATATATAAATACTTGCTTTTATATAGAGCAATAATAATTAAGAGTTTTCAAAACCACCTGTACAAACCTAGTTGTGTGACTGTGAGATGAGAGATCTTCCCATGGAACTATATGGCAAGCACCAACTCTAGATGGGATGCCATAACTTCTATCAAGTTTTTGTAAGAAATGCCTGGCAACATTTTCAGCTGATTTTCTATTTTCTTGTGATTCTTTTAACAGCTCCATTATTTTTTCTTGGTTTTCATCATCAGATTTGACTGAAAAATAATAAGAAATAAAATCAACTAATCAAGTAATAATTTCTTTTGTTATATGCATATTGACCAAAATATGTTTCAAAAAAATTTAGGCCTTTCTCTTAAGTTGTTTTTGCAATTTGTTAGGAAATTATCAATTTAGCATTTGGCATAATGCCAATAAGTAAAGTAGATAATAATCAATTGCATTTTTGGTGGGTGGAAGAAAGTTTGCTAAGTAACAGCAGCTGGAGTTGCAAGCCAATTTTTATTAATTTTTTTTTGCTGTGGACATGTTTCTCCTCATTTGAAAGCCTCCATTGATTGGGGTCTGTTCTGTTTTAGGATTTTTAATATAGACACTAACCCAATTTATGTATAAGAGAATTGATGGTAATCATAAGGGATTAAACTTTTGACTACTTCATCTCTGCTCCAATGGAACAAAAGAGAGTCAAAATGGAAAAGGGGGAACTGAAGAGAGAGAGAGAGAGGGCGGGGGAACTGAAGAGAGAGAGAGAGAGGGCGGGAGAGAGAGAGAGAGGGAGGGAGAGAGAGAGAATTGGAACACAAAAGAACCATTCCAAAATGCATACCAACTGAGAATGGATAGTAAAAAGAACCTACAACAGGTCTAAGATATTTTTAAGTAGAAATTTCCCACTGCAGATTTTTTTTGCAAATTCATGGGTATAAATTGAAATGTAAAATTTTATCAAAAACACTTTTTTCGTTGTTTTTATGAAAAGCGTGATTTTTAGTGTTCTGTAATCTCTTAAAACTATGTGATACTGCAGTACAGAAACTATATATTACAAATGAAACATGGAGTTGAACAATATAATTCCAAGAAATTAAATGAAGGGGAAAATTTTTTGTTCACTGAGTTATACTGTGTGTTTCTAAAGAAATCTAATCTCCATGCACTGAAAGACGAATTTGTGGAGAGAGAGAGAATGTACCGGTCTCTAAAGATCACCACATTCAAGTCTAAAAATCTTGCATCTCCAAGATTTTGACTTAGTGTATTTCATGTTGACAATATTTTAACTGCTCTATTTTCTCTTGATGAATAGGTTAAACATTGAAATACTTATTTTTATTACAACCAAGAGTCCTAATTTTAAGTTAAGTTTCATTGTATCTAGGTACATTAAACTAACAGCATTTAATATGCAAGTTTAGTATTATCAGCAGATTCATTTAACTATGATAGTTTTAGGAACATTTTAGCCACTAGTATTACTGTAATTGAAACATTATTTCTATGAATTTATATATTAAATTCCAACAATACAAATTAGAAACAGTACCTAGACCCACAGCTCTGCAATTTGCTCGTATTTGATCTTGTTCAGATTCCATTAGTGCAAGTAACACTTCAAAAGTCTCTATTGCTTGGTCACTGTAAGAAATGGCCAGCTGGAGAGCTGTATTGTTTGATTCGTATCTTCCAATGAGAACACAAAGTCTGTCACACTGGCCTTTGCTTTCATCGAGTGTCAGATTGAGGAGATCGTTCTGAGATTTGAGGTGCTCTATCCTGCTGTTTAGCCTTTCCATCTCGACTTCAAATTCCCTGATTTTGTTTTCAGGAACAGGAGATCCCGTAGAAAATAAAGTTTGAAAAATTTCCTGAGCATGAGAGTCTTCGTGAACGTTCTGAGCTAAGTGTTCAGCCATCTTTGTAGTTGACAACTGAAATAAAAGTGATTGCATTCAGTACTATTGAAATCAAAAGAGAACCAAGCAAAAACCCAAATGTTGGTAATGCACTAGCATGAAATGCATTTTAAATTCATTAGAGATATGTCAAAAAATGTTTGCCTTTAATCAAACCAACTTCAATCAAATTTTTATAAGGAATATTGCAAACAAAATATGGTACTTTATCAGGGTGTATGAAAAAAATGTATTTCTGAAAAGCAATCTGCACAATTCAATCAGTCTTGAAAACATTTTTTTATTGTGTTTTGGGGTAAAAATCTTGATCGAAAAAAATTTTACTACAAAGGAGCTTGTTATTTATAATAGTAAAATCTAAGTTCAGGCCAAAATATACCAAAAAATGTTTTTTGTAGATTTCTATTCAGTTTAGGTATATTTTACGCTCCAAAATAGTTTTGAATATTTATAGGTATCTTCAATTCTGAAATCGCACATTCTTAAGAGTTTTAAATTTGTATATTTTGTGTTTGAGTTTCCAAATCATAAAAACAAGTTAAACATATCAATATTTCTTTCTATCGTCAGTAATGCTGATCGGTTATATATCTCTCCTTTTTAGTGTACTGTCTCATAAAAAGAGCTTAATGAATATCAACATAAAGTAACTGTCCCAATTAAGTCAGTCTGGAGGTAAGGAACGATATGTTGTAATGTAAATCAGGTTGATAGATCAAATAAGGATGTATTAACTTTTTTTCTGGTTTGGGATGTGTGAATATGCCATGGATTAACCATCTGGTAACGGCAGCCGGCTGAGATTTCCATGTCTTTTCGTTACGGAGCAGACGGCCGAAATCCATTACGGTTTCCTTCCCCCTATTACTAAGCAACAAAGAGACCTCTTCGTAAATAACCATTTCACCGATGACAGGGGGATACCGGGGGACCGCTTTACCTCAAGCTATTACTACGATTCGTGAAAGGCAACTTCCCGCGCGCATTTACGAAAGAAGATTAAAGAATCTACGAAAGAAATATACTCTGTAAATTGTGTCTTATTAACAATCAAAATATATTCATGCAAACTTTTTTTAAATCATGGTATTCTTACAAGTTTAGAAAGCAATGGTTTTTGTCCAACAATGAAATAGTGAATGTCGTGTAGTACTGCACTGTAAACATTAAGTAAATAAAAGAAAATTATTAAAAAAAAAAACTTATTTTATGTATGGCATCAACACAACCTCCAGAAAAATTGTCAATAACCAAAAATAGTTAACAATGCAAGTATCTCAAATAATGAACATAATTTAAAATATATAATTTACAATGAAAAAGTGGAATTTTTTAAAGGTCGTAAACATATAGAAATGTAATTATAATTATTATTATTAACTTTACCCGCTCTTAAGAGTTGTAAATCTAAAAAATTTGTATGAGCTTTTATTATTATTTTTTTTAAAGTGCAAATAAAATTGGAAGCTTTCTAAGTTTGTTAAAAATTATGTTTGTACTCTTAAAATCCATAAGTATTTTACGCATAACTTTTCAACTAGAAAAACTCCATAAAATTAGTGCGGTATTTTCAATTAAATTCTATTTTTCTAATAATTTCCTATCATTTTCATAATTTTTGTGATAATTAAAAAAAAAATGTACTGATAAAAATGGGGGAATTTCCAATGCATTGTTGTTTCTTCATTGTTATTTACAATTCATCAAACATTCTTTGTTGTTTACAATGAAGTAATTAGAATTTTATTTCTGTTAACAACTTGGGAAAAATAGAATATTTGCGCCTTGCCGTAGCTCAGAGAGTTGATGGAAGAGGTAAGGGTCACAGAGGTAACATGATTTATGTAACCTGATATAAAGCTTGAGTTTTTCGTCGAATTAGATAAATTCTATACAGCCAGAATGTTTAATGAATATTTAGTCAATAATATCAATGGTAATTGGTAATTTTGAATTAACGTCGTACTAGAGCAACACAACGGGTTATTGACGATGGTCCAAGATCAATCACCTAGGGGAAAGATCCGAGGACAACACCACATAATTATAAACCACGGTCAGATGACGAGGCAACACCTGAGCTGGCACCCCACACTCCAAACTTCCACACCAACCCAACTTCAGGACTTTCGGCCACGACAGATTTAAGGTGCATCTGCCGCCTCTACACCATCTGCTCACAAATATCCATGCCCTGACGCGGATTCGAACCAGGAACTTTTAGATCTGGAGGCTAACACCTTAATTTCAAGGGATTATCATCTTAATAATGCACATTATAAAATAATATTAGCTTAGCACTATTTTATTTGAGGATATTTAATTAATGATGAATGTATTACGAAAAATGCATGTCTAGAAATACTTGCGTGTATTTTGAACTTGTACTAGTATTATGATGTACCAATAATATAGCGTTGTATCAATGTACACATTTCAAAGATAAAACAATTAATATTACATTTAAAAATTTATTTCATCATCTATGATTTTGTTTGACAAATTTTGTTTAATCATTATGCTACATTTATATTGGAAAAAAGTATATCAAACCAATTTTCTCATCAACCAAGGGGATGGTTTATTACTGAATTTCACCTTTTGCAATTAGCTAGGCAATTTCCCCAAGAGGCATTTTTTTATTTCCTTTAATTCACTTCTGCATTGGACAGGGAATGAGGGTGGGATATATTCATGATTCATGGAAGCAGGTCTTGCAAAAGCATATTGCACATTTCACACTACCACAAACTCTATTATCCGATTTATTCACGGCATTTGACACAAGTTCTTTTCCCACCATCTAATTTCCTTCTTTTATGTCTATGTGGAGAGGTGGATGGGCTCAAAAATACTCTGCTTGTTATTCGTGAAAGGCAACTTCCCACGCGCATTTACGAAAGAAGATTAAAGAATCTACGAAAGAAATATACTCTGTATATTTCTTTAAAAATTCGAATATTTTCTCTCGATATCTGCATTGAAGCAGCACCACCTGAAGTCAGGGAGTAGTCAAGTGCTGAATGCAACTATAGGTAAGCAATCTTTATTTTCGTGTCGCGTTTTCATACAAAGAATCTATGCTTGAAGGTACAAAAGAGGAATGTTACAAAGAAAAAATCACCCGTTTCTCTAACACTTAAAAACTGATTTCCCATGGTATAAACGACGCCGAAGAAAACTTCAGAATCCCTTTAGTTCAACAAGTGGCCATGTCTCAGTTGTTGCCGCCCTTTCAGTGACTCGGGAAATAATTCCGCCTTACAGGCATACTCCGACCCAACAAAAGAGATCCCCAACACTAGGTGATAAGAATTGACACACTCTCCACGCCTCCTGGGGGAAGGCACTAAGTCGGCCGGTTCGTCCGTCTTCCCGTAACCAAGTGCGAAAACGATATTTCGACCTTCCGTATGTAGAGGGTTAAGGATGTTGCCTTAAAACAGAATATTACAGTTGGGCGGGTTATTGGGGGGTTGGCGAGCGTAAGCGAGCGGAGCCCCCTAGTTTAAATACAAAAAGAGTACCTCTAGAACCAAAAGAATGCATAAAAGAAAGAAAGGACAAATTGAAACAAGTATCTTAAATGAAATATCCCACAAGGTAAAGGCAAGCATTACCCCTAAACTTGCAATCTCAGAGCCTAGTATATGGCGATCACCACTTTCCATTTTTTTCAGCCGCACACGCTCAGCCATCTTGGCAATAGGAACATCTTCCCTTGATGTAGGAGTTCTTTCACCCGTTGTAGGATTGATATGAGGGCTCTTACTGCGAGTGGGAGAGCTACCTGTTTGAGAACCCTGGGAACTTTGGGATTGAAGACTAGCAAGCTTTGACTGTACTTCTCGTATCTGCAACACAATAAAGTGATACAGAAACATAAATATGCTCTAAGGAACATGTAAAATATAGCTATCCTATCTTTTAACTAAATTTTTTTTTCTTATATTTGGATGAATTAACAAAACGATTTACAATAAATAAAAATAAACCAAGTCAAAGAATGTTTATAATGTCTGCTTATTGTTTTTAATATCAGAATTTGGCACTAAAATTCTATTACATTACACAAATAATTTCATATATTTTTGGGTTGAAACCATTTCTGCTATAAATATGGAACATTGAACTTTTTAAATTCAAGGAGTTTTCCACAAAAATAGAACTATAAGAACCAGGTTATTCAAGTGGTACTTTCAGAAAAACAATGTCATTTAGGAATCACTTGAATAATCACATTCATTTACAAATTATAGTATGCATATTCCACAAGCATTTATCAAGCAGCATGAATATAAATTCTTTAATTAGACTGAATAATGAAGTAAAACACGAAAATGATTTGGAAAAGTTTATAGCATTGAGGTTGAACTTGACAGAATAGAGGAACTCTTGTGTGTGTGTGTGTGTGTCAAGTTACATTTTAAATTCCTACTATTAGAATAGTAACTATTAATATTTAGCTAGCAAAAGGTACTTTTCTCTGAAACAAAATTTGATTGGAAAAAAAGCAATAAAAAATTTGATGACATGAAAATAACTGAGTATAAGTTAATTCCAAGCACATTAAAGGGTTTATACACAACTTACAAGAAAATTAAACAAATTCTGTGGAATTTCAAGCTTTCAATAAAAAAAATCAATCATTGCATAATCATTAAAATAGCTTTCCACTCCCACAATCTATTTTGTCACCATTCTCTTTCAATGATGGAAGATTTAACTCTTTTACAATCCAAATTTAAATTTCATTTATTATAGTTATGCTAGTAGGGTTAAGTCTAGGGATAAATGCATAACATTTCTCAATAGAATTTAAATACAAATAAACCAACATAAAATTCTAAAATTGAGAATTATAAAGATTAGTGTGAAAAATGTGAATTCTTTTGTGATACTGCAAAAATTTGTTTTCTGTGATTAGGTCTTAATTTTTTCACGAAGAGAACAATATGAAATAAATAATTAGAACATCTAAAAAAGAATTTAAGTCGCCACAATTTACAGCAACTTATGTGAATATATTTAGTTTCAGCATTTCTCCCCATCATAATGATATGGATGGTTCAAAATTGTCTATATGCGATTTATGATGAAAAGGAATGTTTGAAAAAAAAAACATAGATGAACAGGCTTGTGATTGACATCTGTTGGTTAAAAGCTCCAAAAAGAAATAATACTTGTCTGGTAATTGTGATCCCAATCAACAAATACTGTTATTTAATGTTTTTACAGGGTGGATAATTTTCAGTACAATTTTGGAGTGAGCTGAGTTGTAAGCAAAAGTTTTTAACTTATTTAGATAAGATAATAATTTTTAAAACAGTAAAACTTATTACAGAAAATTTTATTATTACAAAAGTCTAAAAATTACGATTTGAATCAATAATTTTAAAAATAAAAATAACTTGATTTAAATTGGCACATCCTGACAAACATGTTTGTCAGGAAGCTGTCGCCAACTGGAGCGGTTGGTTAGTGATAAGTGCGACAACCCAGGCAAGGGTTGCCAAGATCACAGGGGAAGTCTTGAAAAAGACGAGAGGGGAGATACAGATTGGTTTTTCTTCTGGATTAAAATAATCTACGCTTTCGTCGTTACCTACCACACAATGATATCTGGTTATGTTATATCTATGCTATGTATCATGTCCCTTTTCGTGAAATAAATTAACTTGGGACTAAAAACTGCTGGCTTGACTTTTTATGATTTTGGAAGCAACAGAAAGAACCCACCATAACAATATTTACTAAACGTATTTCAAAAGTTCCAAGTCTACAACAGCAATAAAGTCCTGTATCGGAAAAATTTTAAATTTTGTACCTCATATCAAGTCTGTATTTTAGTATCTAGTTTTTATTGCTCCTGGAAAATCCTGATTTCAAAACTTGAAGTAAAATAGTACTTTATTTGTGATGCACATTGGATGAAATTTTATTCAAAATAGCTCTTATACAGCCTATTCTAACATGGAAACACACATTTGAGTATTTTTAATTCATATTGATTCACATGAAACATTTATAAACCTGACCAAAGGAACAATCCCAATCTATTTCCTGCATGAACAATCCAATTTCTGAATATTCAAAATTTTAAATAGAACATGGCTTACCCTCCTCTGAAACCTGTCTCTCTCTTCCCTGCAATTAGCAAGAGCCGCTCTTGTGCGATTCAATTCAGTCTCTTGTCGACCAAGCTGATCTTGCAATGCTGCATTTTCAGTTCTCAACACAATAACCTCTTCTTGCAGCTGAGATAGTTGGAGACTGTGACATGAAGTGGCCCGGTTTTCCTTGAACCCTTCAATCTCACGGTCTCTAACATTCTAAAAGCATTGACAAAAATGTAAGTTTGGGGAGAAAACAAACATAGGATTACTTTAAGATCTTGTAATTATAATTCGAACACACTTTTTCATCCGTCTTTTTGTTGAAATTAGTTCCCTTGATAGCTTACAAAATTATGGATCCGAAGAACCTTGGTATAGATTAAATTGGGGGCAGTAGTTCTTAAAGTAAAGGTTGAATTTTGGACTACAGAACATAACTAGGTTGCTGTATTCATGTGCATCACCGAGAGTTAACTTTTCACACCTAATTTCAATTTAATTACCAAAATAGTACAGGTTTGAATTAGTGATGAAATTTTTGAGAATACGAGAACATTTATTAACCCAATGAGCACAATAAATTGAAAACTTTCCTAAAGACAGATAATCTTGAATTTTTTAATTTAAAAAAAAAGAAAGAAAGAAAATAGGAACACACACAGAATAACAGAATTCTTTTTATGATATTGTTTATATATTTTACAAAAATTTGTGAGAATACTATAACATAATTGTCTTTAAAGTAAATTAATGACATAATTGTCTGTAAAGTAAATTATACTAGAAAGCCTTAATTAGTTCTTTAAGTTCATTGGTTTAATCATACAGGTAAGAAGTTCAGAACTATGGGGTACAGGAATGACACATTATGACATAAGGAAAGAAATTAAACAATGTATATCACCTGCATGGGCCTGTCTTCTGAACTTTCATTATCACCAAGGCCACTGCTGGCCTCTTCTCCTTCCTGCAAAATTGTTCGAGAAACTTCATGTCGAGAATCTTCTTCCCCACCGAACCTAGAGAGCTCTGTAATGAATGGACAAAGGCATGAAATAAGAAAATGTAAACTAAGACATTTTTAATTAGCTTTTTTAAAGTTTAAAATGGCAGAAACAAAATTTTAATAATGTGAAATAATTTATTTGGAAAAAATAAAATGTTTCATGGATGGATATTTTTATTACAGTAAAAAAAAAAAAAAAAAATTTAAATAAGGTTCAGTCATAAATATAAGTATTTAAAAATGACTTATTTATTTGAAACCACACAGTTGATAAGATGATGTTCTAATGCTTTCCAACTATGGAACAGTTTTTCAAAATGTCTTCTGTCTCATTATAACTTGTTACAGAAAGAGGTGAATTTTTAGTGTGTTAACCTGAGGTACATTTAATTCAAGAAATATACTGAATGTTAAAACAATTATTAAATTACAATAAAATGTCAATTGACAAAACTGAACATAAAACCATAAAATACATTTAAAAAAATCCATGTACTTTATTCATAGATCATGATTATAAAATCTTTATGGAGTTTCTATACAACTTGTGAGCTCTATTTGTAGGTATTTTACAAAAAAAAAAAAAAACTTATATGGCTAACAACAAAGAACTTAAATTATTATTAAATGAAAAATTATATAAATGAGAACCCTTTTAACTTTTGTGCTATTTAATATTTGTTTCACTAGTTGAAGAGGCAAAACAAAAAATTTACGAACTCAACTGTGCTGGTTGGATGGTTCTCTTCCAATGGATACCCAGTCATTGCAACATTTCCGGTAATGAGAAGGTAGACTCGCTGGCTAAACATGGTTGCAACCTTCCACAGCCTTATTGCCTTACCAACAGGCATTTTCCATTGTTGTAAGATCAGCGAGGAGATACATATGCACAACTCAAGAGACTGATGCTAAGGTTTAAATCTGGGAAAGCCTACTATGTAATCCGGTCCCAATGGATCTCCACAGACGAATCTTTGTGGCCAATTTCAGAATTTTAAACGGACATGACTATCTCCAAGGACATCTCCACCAAATTGGTGTGAAAGACATTCCTGAGTGCCCTCTGTGTTCCACTGGAGAGTCTATGAATTTTAGACACTTGACAGTTTGTGCTACTTTGTCCAACTCTCAAATTTTAATGTTCTACCTCCTGACAACTATATTTCAAAGGCTAGTTTATATTGGGCTGCACGAAGAGAAATAGTCAATACGACTCATTCCTCAACAAAATGTTTAAAAAATAAATTTGTTTCCCAACTTATTAAAAAAGTAAACTATCAATTAACTCAATAGTTAAACACTACAGTTTGTAAGAATAAAATTTTTGTTGAATACCTCTTTCACTGCAGGACTCAGTTATGTTGTTATCATTACTTGTACAGTGGCTTTGTGTTTCGCTTTGCCTCGACTCTTCCCCAGATTGCTGACTGCACTCATCTTCTTCTCTATAATGAAGATTCACAAGAACCATAAGAAATTCACTCCAATAAAGTACCAGAATAAAGAAAATAACTCTTTTGATCTAATCATAAGATGGGGACACTAAAACTTCTTGATAAACTTGAACATGGTGACCCAGGAATAATTAAAAAATGTATATCATCATGCCAATTATCAAAACCCCGAACGCCTCGTTAACAGTGGAGCTACAAGTTTTGCGAATTAGCATAACGATTTAGAATGATGAATTATCACAATAAATCTTACAATCACTAAGCAATAAATGGACTATTAAACAACAGCACATCCACAATGTAAAAAGGGTTTCTTTGCAATAAATTTTTTTTTTAAATAATGAATAAAAACAAAATTAGCCCAAATGTACTAAAATAAAAGAACAAAGGTCAGAATTCAATTAAACCTAAATATTTGGGAACAAAAGTTTATAATTTAAAACATTTGCCAATCATGCTTTTTGTGCTTCTGCTATATCAAATGAAATTTACAAAATATAGAATTTAGGCCCTATTATTTTGATAATTTAAAAATAAGAAAGATAATTTGAAATATAAGAAAGATAAATTTATTCAAGGTAATGACTGGTGTGTATTGGAGTTTTTATAGTTTTTGAATAAATTAGAAGTGTGTCCAACTTTTTAAAAATAAAAATGATCAGAGAACCAATAAAAATCAAGCAAATAAACACAGAAAATATACAACTGGATCTTTTCCTCAAAATGCTATAAATTTCAGATAATTTTGCACTAAATACAACTGACTATAAATTTTTGATTGAAATTTTTTCAGTTTCTTTAAGCAAATGTTTAAAAAAAAAAAAAAGTGATCGAAAATAGATAGAACAGTAATAAAAATATTGGTACTTAAATTTTTTTAATTGTTATTAACTCGTAGATTTATTTACAATACTTCAAATTTTAAATTTAATCATGCAAGATAAGTTATGGCCTTTAACATTACTTTTTAACATATTTAGAGTAATTTTGAAGAAATTTGTCAGTTTCTTGTAAAAACAAAATTGCTACATAAATCAAATTTTTTTTAAAATGCATATTATTTTAGATAGAAGAGTAAATTTTGAAAGAGAAAGTAAAAAGATTTTTGAAATAAAAATCTTAAAACTTTAATTCAGCACTTACTTTATCACATTAGCTCGTTGAGCCTCAAACTTCTTAGACAACTCTGCAATCACACTGTGGAGTTCTGTAAGCCTTTCTTCATATCGCTGTGCTTGCTGATCTAATCGATCTTCTTGTTCCCGAACCAACCTGATTCTATCCAACTAAGTGAAGAAAAGTTATTGAAACGTTCAATGGAAAAGCAATTAAAAATGTTATTTTTTAATACAATTATTTTGGTGTTTTTATCAATAGTCAATAAGTTTATCATTAACAGTCAATAATTTTGACATTACTGTCTTTTTTGTCAAAGCAGGTTAACTGTAATATTAGACTTTAATCTATCTAAAGTTTTTTCTTTAAATTGAAATGAATTAAAAACATTTTCACATTTTAAAAATGAATTTGAATCAAATCAAATTGTTTGGTAAATGATTGAATTTTTATGGTGTTATCAGTCATTTTTGCTGCATGAAAATTGATTGGATCAGAGCCATTTGCAGGGGTTATAAACAGGTTTTAAGAAGTGACAAAAGTTACTAATCAAACAAAAAAAAAGTGATAATAAGGGACAAATAACAATAATGCCAAATATATTCAAGTAAATATAAATACATTCAATACTGCCATATATATTCAACAATTCAAGTTGAGGATGAAGGTGACGTATTAGGGGTTCCTTTTTCTCTCTCTCTGAAGAAATTTGGTCACACAATTAAATATATACTTGCACTTGATACGACAAATATCACCTCAGCCTCCATAGTCTCTGTTCTAAGTAAATGAACAAATTTGTATAATGTTTGGCTTCTTTATTGGAATGTAGTAAAGGAAATACTTTCGCACTACAATCCACTGTTCAAGGAATTTTTCAGCAGCTGGCTTTAGGCTTAGCCACCTGCTTGAACAATGCTTGATGAAATAGTGAGTAGGAAGTTCTAAGTCTCCTTGAATTTGTTTGTATGTTGACCAATGCTTAGGCCACTGATTAAAAAATTTGTGAATAAAAAAACTAGTTCAAACACATCTTCCCTAAGCTCTTTAAAACCTTTAAGAAAAACATTATATATTTTGTGAATATTACATGTCCCAATATTAATTAGTTTTTTTTTTCGGGTGGAAAGTATTGAGTTATTAATCTTTTTAAAAACTGACTTGTTGACATTGGGCCAATCATGAGCAGCTGATATTGTGGAAGGGATAACTCACTCAGAGCTTGCAAAATCTTGTCACATAAAATATCTGCCATTCCAGATCCTATATAAAATGTCTTTAAGTGTTAGCAAAAGATTTTACCTTGTCGATCTGAACACTATCTCACACCATTTAATAATTTACTCTTTCACACCAAGTTATGTATTTTTCAAGGGCCCTGAGTTCGGAAAAAAAATTCAAGAACTTTTCAAAGACCATGGGAACTCTGCCTCAGGTCATCATCATTAGATCATTGGGGCAAATGAAAATACCAAAAGAAATTGCAGGCAAACTTTAAAAAATATATCTCTCTCTCTCTCTCTTTTTTTTTTTTTTTTTTTTTTTTTTTTTACAAAAAAAAAATATATATATATATATATGTAAACACAAAAAATTCCAATTTTTAAAATTTAATTGAAATTTGACTTCTTTTAGAGGAAAAACGAATTTTTTAATTGAGAAATCCAAGTGGGAAAATGGGGGGAAAACCCCATATTTCAATTGAATCTTAGCAACAATGAATTTAAAATATCAACTAAGAACTCAAACCAATTCCATCTGTAGTTCTATCAGTGCTTTGATAACATCAACTAAGTGAGATCAAAATCCTAAATTGAATCTAATGTCATGATTCTCAAATTCAGTGAATTTTTCAACATCTTATCCAATTAATAAGTCAGCCGCTTATTTTTCCAATGATTCACATACATTATGCTGCTTATAAATAATAACTGGGGGAAATGTCCCCCCCCAAAAAAAAAAAAAATAATAATAATTTCCTTTGAAGGTGTTTTGAAAAAATATAGCTTTTTCTGAAACATATACATTTTTTGACACATATTATCCCTTTTGTGTCACGGTAAAAGGGATGAGGTGAAAATGGCTACTTATCAGAATATTTCCCTTTCTCACAAATATTTCGGGAAGAAAAAGAAACAAGGTATGATACAAATTATTGTAATTTAGGTAGATTAATTTAGTTTTGATTTTTAACTTATTATATTATTTTTAAATTACCAATGCACTTGACTCCTTTGAATCCATCAAAAGTCAGACTTTACTCTTTTTTCCCTGACACAGAAGACATATAGATTTAGTTTTACTTTGCAAAGAAATGTTCCAAGTCATTTTGATTTGACATATCACACAGAAACGCAGCGTTCCTATAGGAATTTTTAAAAATTTCCATTGCGGATTCTGTTTGTCATAAAAATTAATTAAAAATTGTAACAACCTACTCTTTCTACCAACTTGATTGATGGTTAAGATATGAAGAACATCAAAAAAAATTTGGAACAGGAACTGTCCTTCCAGACAAACTAGAATCTTAGATATTACTGTTAAAAACATGCAAATGAGTTAATTACATCTCAATTAGAAAGTTAGTGACAAGCTTAATCTTTTCTTCACGAATAAACCAATGACATATTGTAAAAAACTTGATTTTTAAAGATTAAAAAAAAAATTATAGTATATACATACACCTAAAGGTCACTTTTAAAACATAAAATTATAAAACTTGTATTTGCATAAAAAGTGTGAAGATAAATATAATTGCAATAATTAAAAATAAAATCTATCACAGAAAAATATGGAAAAAAACTGGATTTTTAAAGGTTAAAAAAAATTATAGTATATACGTACACCTAAATTTCACTTTTAAAATATAAAATTATAAAACTTGTATTTGCATAAAAAGTGTGAAGATAAATACAATTGCAATAATTAAAAATAAAATTTATCACAGAAAAATATTGCTGTTTTGTGAAGAAATGTCTCTATCAGTTGATTGAGAGAATATCGCGAACAATTGTATTATTCCTTATGCGCTTTTAAGAATAAAGAGAACTGAGAAAAGCTCTTCATTTACAATAACTATTCAATCCGAATAACTCAAAGTTATTAAAATATAAATCTTTGTCATAAAAATGTCACTTTTGAATCGCTTTCCTAAAACGCCGCATAAAATGGCTTTCTGAGATATCGCAAAAATATAAAAAAATTCCTTCTTTTTCAACATCTGGAACAAAATTATTCATCAGTAAAAAATCGTAAGCAGCAAGGAACATTGGTGTATAACATACAAAACGTCGGCCATGTTTGAACAGCATAAACATCACCAAATAAAACACGATGGATTCTAACCGATTTGCCGGGTGTAAAGGAGTCCAAAAGTTTCGAGTTTGATTTTCGTATTTTGTAAAATTAACGCCTCACTGGAGCAACACAACGGGCTAATGGTGACGGACCGGGATAAAGCCCCGAAGGAAAAGATAGAGGACAACATCACGTAATTTTAAACCACGGTTAGATAACGAGGTCACAGCTCAGCTGGCACCACACTCTCCAAACTTCCACATCACGTCAACGTGAGGACATTTGAGGTCACGACAGATTTAAAGTGCACCAACTCACTTTGAATAAGGTCTTTGGTTGTATTCGAACTCGCAACCCTCCGGTTTCTAGTTTTGAGTTCAAAGAAAAGAAAAGCGAAAGAGTCGTGGTACTTGAATAGGAATTATTGCATATAGCTACGTCCATTGCGAATTTCACGACGAGATTTGACGAGACGTTCAAAAATTTTCGAAGTTGAATAAGGTCTTTAATACGACAAAAAAAATTGACAGCTAATTGATTTTACAGAATGATTTACTTGTAATGAACATAAACAGTTAATAAATAACACCAAAATTGTATTTTATAAAAACCACATTACTATATAAATAACACTCAAATTGTCTTTTATAAAAACGACATTACCATATACCTAAAACGAAAATCAAAGTACCACATGACTGAAGTATATCATACATTTGTTACAATTCAATCAGGAAGTAAATTAATGTTTCTTACCTGAGTTTTATTGAGCTGCCTTTCAAGAATATCTCTTTCTTGAGCTGTATGCTGAATGATAGTGGTAAGCTCTGTTATTTTACTTTTTAAGGAATCAAGTTTAGCAAGATGCAACTGCAAGAAAATGGAAAGAACATCAAGTTATAATTACTTATTATAGGATTGTAAAAACATTGCCAAAAGCAAATGTGAATGATTATTAATGTTTTTGAGCATACAAATACAAGAAAAACAATATTGCTTTGATTAAAGCGTATTAAAAAATTTCAGATATGATTTCGTAAGCATAGAATGATATATTATATCTGACCATTGAAATGCAGAAAAATGTAAAATATACAAAATTGTACACAAATGTAAACGTTATTTTAAAACTTCTCTACACACACTAAAATGTGATAGAAAAATCAAACCATATCCAATTCTTATTTTAAAACTTTAGTCTTTTTAAACGACCAATTCAATTTATTTACAGAAATCATTAAAAAAAAGGTTTGGAGGTTTGAAGTTGTCTTAATAGGCACTATTAAATATTTACAAAATAGACAGTATTTTAATCATGTAGGGGTGTGAATGAATGATTAAATCTAAAATAGCACATTGTATCGTTAAGTTATTTAGGGCAGAAGTAGTTATGTAACTAAATGACAATTTAACCCTTCATTTACAAAAAATTAAATTCCCCACACAAAACCTGCAAATTATTTGTAGAAAAAACTGAAATAAAAGGTGTTAGAATAAATCTTACAGGTTCCAACAATTTGTACGAAAGGTACCAGGTTTAGTTTGGTTTGTCGCTATGTGGCCATTTTTGCAACGAGGGCTAATTAGACAATAAAGGTACCAGATCTTTGACAACCCACACAGAAAAGTCTTGATAATCTACACATAATTTCAAATCATTACGTATAAAATACTTGAAATGACATAATTAATGTCAATCTTAAGGTAAGATTTGAAGGTGCACATGTGGCAGCACAGACAACTGTAGTGTGAAGAAAAAGGGTTCAATTTCGAGTTATACCATTTATACAAAGAACCAGACATTGTTGAACACATAAAAATACAGAAAATGAGACGGGCAGAGCGTCTCATTAGGATGCTCGATGAAATGAGCATTAAATATTATTTCTGGCCACGCCAATCGGAGTTCGGTATAGAGAAAGACCAAACCTAAAGGTGGATTGCCTGTGCAGACAATAACCTAGTCATTTGCAAAACTAAGAACTGAAGAACACTTGCCAATAGCAAGTCAAAATCATGGTTACCACACCTTTGTCCGAAAAAAATTCAAGAACTTTTAAGGACTTTTCGAAGCTAAAAATATTTTTTTTCAAGGACCTAAAATTTTTTATAGCGACCTAAAACAAGGCATGTGCAAAAGTTGTCAACTAAAAAGAAAAATGTGAAAAATATAAAGAAAACACCAATTTGTTTACTCGTTTTTTAAACTACTGACAGTCAAAAAAAAGAGGAAAGGTTGTCATCAATTTTGGATTTTCTTTATCACAGAACCTGTGAATTTTTTTGCAAAGTGGGCTTCTCGTCGCAATGCTAACTATCCGGCTACTTGCACAAATATCGATTTCGGTCGTGCGATAAAATATCGTACGATAAATTCTTTAGTGGCACGAAGAAGAGTATGGGAGCTTGCACATGGTTCGATCGACACACGACACAATCTCCGTTTTGTTCTCGTCCACTGCCACTACAACAAACGGCTGTCGTGGTTTATTTTGTTTGAGAAACAAAACAAATACAAAGTTTTGACTGGTGTTACGCCTTTTTTGTTCTTTAGTCCAAGTTTCTATCTTCACGATCGTTAAAGATAGTAAAAATTTCAACGGATTTGAAAACTGCAGAAAATTTTACAAGGATACTTTTAATGTGCTTTTCTGTAAATAAATAATTTTTCAATTGTAAGTTTTATATTTTCGTAAAACCAATTCGACCACATTTGACGAAGATATTCATTACGAACACAAAAAAAAGGTCTATTCGAGGTTTTCTATCTTTGCGATCGTTAAAGATAGAGTGAACATTTTAACGGATTTGAAATCTGCGGAAAATTTTACACCAGATTGATACCTCAGGAGGTCCGAATTTTATGCAAAGCCCGAATTGTGAGCGTGCTTGAAGAAACTTCCTCGTGTTACGAAAACGGATCCGAACAGTATCCGAAACTGTTAAGTGTTCATTCTTAAACGTACGACGTAAATTGTACAAATTTTTTAATAACAAGAACAGTGAAAAAAAAGACCCCCTTCAAAAACCTTAATATTTTCTTTGTATTTCTTCATCAATCCCCCGAGACAATTTTAAGAAATGTTCAAAGAGGCGGAACTCTTTCATGTTTGTATAGTTTAAGCAAAAAAGCGATGGGACGAGGCGTCAATGAAACATGGTTTATGACCTAGTGTGTTCATATATACATATCACGTGGTTCATGTATACGTCACCCATTTTGGTTGTTCATATATATAAAACGTACTGTCAAAATACGTAACACCTCCAGATGACGCTCAAATTGCTCACCTGCCGTGAAGGAAACTTGTTTGGACACAAGTTCCAACGCAAGACAAAATTACACAATTATGTACTAGTCAAAAAAAAAGCAAGTACTTTCAAGCATGGTTCCCACACCTTTATCCAAAAAGAATTCAAGGACTTTTAAGGACTTTTCAAAACCAAAAAAATATTTTTCAAGGACCTAAAATTTTTTTTATAACGACCTAAAACAAGGCATACACAAAAGTTGTCAGTTAAAATATGTGAAAATTATAAAAAAAAAAGGACAATTTTTTTAGACTACTTATACTCAAAAAAAAAAAAAAAAAGGAAGGTTATCGTCAATTTTGGTTATAATTTGGATTTTCTTTCCTCACAGAACCTGTGATTTTTTTTGTTGCAAAGTGGGCTTCTTGTCTCAATGCTAACTATCAGGTTACTTGCACACATATCAATTTTGGTCATGCGATAAAATTACGTACGATAAATTCTTTTGGTGGCACGAAGAAGAGTATGGGAGCTTGCACACGGTTCGATCTACACGACACAATCTCCATTTTGCTGTCGTCCACTGCCTACAACAGATGGCTGTCATAGTTTATTTTGTTTGACAAACAAAAGAAATCAAAAGTTTTGACTGGTGTAAAGGCTTTTTTATTCCCTAGTCTAAGTTTCTATCTTTGCGATCGTTAAAGATAAAGTGAAAATTTCAAAGGATATGAAATCTGCAGAAAATTTTACAACATAAGGATATCTTAAATGTGATTTTCTTTAAAATTTTATTTTTCAATTGCAACTTTTATATTTTTGCAATTTGAATTTGGCTTTATTTCTTTGGATGTGTGCCAGGTTTCCAATGACGTCATGACTCAAAAGCTAAGGTTTCCTAAGAAAGCGGTGACGTTATCTAGCGGCCATAGATACGTCATGATGCGGAAGGCAAAACAAGGCGGCCATCTTAACGGAGACCAGAGGTGTCAACTTAGACGGACATAATTCTGTGGAAAATGGACGATCTAGACATAGCATTATTAGTATATCACATAGTGTCAAAGTGCAAAACACCGGTTTCATTCAGAATGACGCACCTACTGTGGAGGAAAACTAGTCTGGACAAGTTCCAATGTAAGACAAAATTACACAACTATGTACAAGTTTTAAAAAAATCAAGTACTTTCAAGGACTTTTCACCAATTTCTGTAATTTTCAAGGACTTTCAAGGGCCCCTAGTTAGTGAAAAAAAATTCAAGGACTTTTAAGGACTTTTCAAGGACCGTGGGAACCCTGTCAAGGACTTTTTACCAAATTTCGTAATTTTCAAGGACTTTCAAGGGCCCCTAAGGAAAAAACAATTCAAGGAATTTCAAGGACCGTGGGAACCCTGAAGATAGAACAAAATCATCGAGAAGGCCCAAGGCTAACATTATGCCATCGATCCATGCTCTGAAAAATCATAATTACGATCCAAAAACTTCAAATTTGGTCATTTTATAGAACACTAGCTGAATAACCCGGCGTTGCTCGTATTTCAAATATTTCAAAATTCCCTGGGTTAACTTAAATACACAAACCCTGTAGAAGTGTTTCTTTGTCCACATCCATTTATTGCAGGAAAACAAACTTTAGATTTAAAAATTGGAACTTTGACAGGCACTTCGAGGACTATATGTGTGCCAATTTTCACGGCTACAGATTGGGCTGAAAACAGGAAAGAAATAGCCTGTTTTTCGCAGTGTTCTGAAGTAAAAGTGTATCAAATTTGGTGTGGATTGGTCAAACGGTATAGATTTGTACATAGAATATACACACACGCACATCCTTTATACATATATATCGATTCTATTCTTGCAGAGCTCATATACCTTAAAATTAACCAACAGTGAAATATTACTCCATATTAGAAAAAACTTAACATTAATTTCACTTAAAGGTGATATATTTCACATGTTCATTCAATTTCAATAACGCTGCTCTGTAAAGTATTGACGCTCAATATTCCAAGCGTTATTCAGACGAAAAAACAAGAGCAGGAACGAAATTAAAAGCGTAAATAAAGCGGCAATGCTTTCTGAAAGCACTTTCAAGAATGAAGATGTGGAAGGGGATAAATAGCACATAGGAGATAGAGAAAATTAGAAAGGGGAAATAAAGTGAGGGTTGGGGTTATTTCATTAAAGCAGGGCATTTGTTAAGAACTTCTATTGTTGTTCAACAAAAGGTTGGAAGAAGACTGACAGCTCATCACACGTGCAGAAGCAGCAAAACATTCACTTAAGGTACATTTTTCAACTAGATATCTTTAATCATAAACCACGTTGTTTGAAATCAGACGGAGTATATCTCACAGTTTAAAGCAAAAGAGTATAGCAAAAACTTAAAAAGAAAAATATCAAATTACAAAAGCAATTAAAAACAGATACTGGAAACATTTCTCATGAAAATTCAACAGTATACTTTTCATCTTAACAATTTAACTTAAAATGCTGCTTTTCAGTTATAAATAGAATTCTACAAAAGACAGTTTTATAATATTCTTTAGAATTTATTTTCATAGTTACTTGAATGACATTAAGGTACAAAATTTATCTGTGTACTTAAGACGTCTGAAGGGTCAAATTAAATATAATTTTGAGATCAAAAGGTTTCCAAAGAGAAATGAATAAACGCTATCAAAGTCATTTAAATATTAGTATGGAACTTAAAAATGTCAATTTTTAAGATTTAACTTTTAAAAAGAGATTCGTTATGCAAAATGAAATGAAACACGTAAACTGTTCAGTACATGTAAAAGAGGTAGTAAATTTTATGCAGAGGTCTCTTTCATCCCAGGAAAATGCACTCTGATCATTGTTTGTCATTAAAAATAAAAGGCTGGTTCAGATTTAAAAAAAAAATATGTTGAGTCAAATTTTATAGAAATTTCAACAGACAATATTTCGTACATACACAGTCTACATACTAGTGGTTAAAGTATTTGCCTGTCACTTAATAGGCCCCTTGATCGAATACCGTAACGCACATGGATGTTGAAGCCTTGTTAAGAACAAATACGACTTTTAATGTGACGAGAACGCGTTATCACTACTGTCGCTTTCGCCCCCAAGCGATAAAATTAGGACCTGAATCCGCACTGAAGATGCCAGTTGAGGAAGCGATTTGTTTATACGTTAACACCACTCCCCTACTTCAACTAATAGACTCGTTCGAAACAAAATGACTCGACTGCCAACTCCCAGGAGTCGGATTATACCAGGAATAAATTCAATTTGAATATGATATTCGACAGTTGAGAAAATGAGATGAGGCCAATGTAATTTCTCAACCATTCTGGAAGGGCAAAGTTAAATTGCTCCAAATAAAAATAGATGTATGGTGATTTTACCTATGAAAAATTAAATGGAAAATCCTTTAAATATGCTTGAAAACAATAAAAATGGTATTTCTTACCTGAAACATGATTTTTCCCATAAAAAACACACAAGTAAAAGTGATAACGTATCTAAACGTCTCAGAACACATACAGAAACAATGTGAATGAATAATTCTACTATATCAAATGTGTAACTTTACTATCAAGCATTAAAGCAGTCATGAACTACAACAAAGTCATTCCAGATCATTATGATTTTCGTAAGAGAAGATCTTTAAACTACAAAGGACTCAACCATTCACTAGCTAAAATATAGATGTATGGTTACTGCCAATACAGTAGAAACCGTCCATAAATGAAATAACATTTTCATTCCGATTTTTGGCAGCTTCCAACAGTTTCGAATTCAACTGTGGGAGGAGGGAACGGGGGTGGAAGGAAACATGGAAGGAGAAGAGAAAGAGGTCTCAGTGACACATCAAACGTAATCTCCCCGCCTATTATCTTAGTTGCGTGAAAGGGCCGAAGTAATCTCAGATTGGAAGGAGGTGGAAAAGCTAATATTGTCAAGAGTACGTGATCGACTTATTGATTAAGATATCCGATTCGGTTCCCCTGTTGCCAAGTCTACAAATAACAAAGGGATTGGGCTTGGAAGTCCAATACACCTCTAAATATTGAACACCAGTGCGTTTGCTAGTGTACATGGAAAAATTGTGTGTGACGGGGTAAAATTGCCACCAATTGAGAAAGATCGTGAAAATGGCTCTTTTCATTACCAAAAAACATACCATAATGCTTTCGCTCATGGCAATATGTTCAAAACTATGCTTTTCGACTAAGAAAAATTACTACCTGTCTAACACAAAACCTGCTCCAGAAATAGTCTGCACAGGTCGTGTTGCCATACAAACGGATCTATCCTTTTTTCCATAATAATGCTTGAATAAAAGTATTTAGTTTTTTACATTGGTGCACATAATGACAATTTGGGAAAAAAATTGTTACGATTTTTACTAGTCGGTGAGAATATCAAACCAGTAAACTATCATTTCCCCCTCGCCAACATTCGTGAAAATTCAAATAAATTACGCCACCCCTGAGTCACTCCTACTCAAAATGAACGTGACCTGTTTCTATAGAAACGGCCACCATCTAGATTTAGTGTCGGGAACAGTTCTCGTGACAGCTGCACTAAGTGCTTTGAATAGTTTGTCACATTTTCACTTATTTTTGAAAGCTGATTACAACTCAACCTTCAGTGATTTTTTTAAGCCAGTTAAGTGACTCGACAATGGGTCATCGTCTAATGAACTTATTTTTAAGTACCAATAATTGTGTATGTACAGGGGAATCTCCAAATTCACGAAACACCTAGAATAAAGTCACTATGAAGCCTTTTGTAATCTTTTCGTGTAGGAGGCCTACAAATATGGACCTTTGATGTTGCCCCTCTTGTTGCAATAAATAGTCTTTATTACACCAAAGGGTTCACATATTAACATGATCATAGAACATTAACAAATATGAATCCGTGGTTTCAATAAAAAATTTTGCTCTTAGCTCTGTCAAAAGGCAAAATCAAAGGTTCGCAAATGTAGACCTTCGGAACAAAGAGCTTGAAAATACATTTCAGCATACATAACAATACATCTACATATAAAGCAGAGTTGACATCTGTTCTTTAAGCAAATCTAGACAGTTTAACCAATCGCGTTTGAGTACTTTTAAGTGTTATAAATATGTATTCCAGTTGTAAATAAATCGTCATTGACTCTATCAATAGTGTTCAAAAGTCTTTTTCAAATTGCTCTATTTCTGAACATATTGAGGAAGTCGATTGCACATCTTTATTTTTTATTTTTAGAATTCTGCAGATATATCATATGCACGTATTTGAGTGTGAAGTAAAAGATACTAAAAATTTAAAATGGTGCTAAAAAACTATTTTCCGTACACTTAAATGATGCATGCATTTTGCAATGACAGAAGAGATTAGTCTGGTCACTTTACAACCAACATTAAACAAATTCAACCCAAGCAGCGTCGGTTAATTTTGCTAGTTCCTTATAAAGCCTGAGCGGATGAACTGTTCATGAAAGTGTATTGGTCAACCTCACGATACTTTCAATATGCTTCTTTCATATTAATTATACGCTCGTAGACAATCTTACTGGAACTAAACATTTACGATGAAAGACCACTGCATAAAATAGCGTACTGGTGTAGTCAATGTCTCCATAGATGGGAAACTAAAAGATAAATAATTCTTTGCGTGTGTAACGATTATTACTAGAATATTAGGCTATTTTTTAAGGGTGGAGGCCGTTATATTGACTGAAGTGTTTGACTAAGCTTCATTTCCTGAAACATGCTCTTTCTTCTGTAAAGAATGGGTCTTCATTCTTGTTATTTGAAAGAAATTAATTTTACCTTCATGTCCTTTACAAGTGTTTGAATTGACATGAGTAGTTTAAAGGTATGATGCCAAAAAGACAGTCAAAAATGAGATCAAAAATATAAAATGTAGTTACATTTTAATGAGAATAAAAAATTTTTGTTTGAGGAAAGTAAAGTCAGGAGGAGTAGATGTAAAATGGTGGTTCAGTCACAAATCTCTCAGGATATTGAAGTAGTAAAATATCATTGATATGATGTTACTCACTTTCACTCAAATTGCAACCATACAAGTCGAAAAGGTTGATTAAAAATATAATTCTGTTTGTAATGGCTTAAATTTAAATTGAGGTTACTTTCTGATTGAGAAAACGAATCTCACATGTAACCATATCATTTTAACAAATATATTGCATTAGAAAAGGAATACAAGATCTCAGAATTGCAGTAAAACAAAGATTAAAAAACATTTATAACCAGGACTTTTAGAAAGGTTAAATCACACACTAAAAAATCGCTTCAATATCAGGAACTATTTTTGGGTCTGTTTCTCATTCATTTCAAAACATGGTGGTGAAAAACGAACGAGCAATATTTCAAACATTCTCATTTCCGTGTTTTACATAAAGAACAGAATTAAAAACTCACAGCAGCCGTAATGGGTTCGGCAGTCAATTTAGGAGAAATACAAAGGAAAAATCGATGTCTTCATTCTGTTGTACAAGTTACGAAGATTATGTACATCAGCAATATAGATATTTCTTCAATATTGATTTAACGTAAAACATATGCATGGATAAGTACATCGGAAGGGAAATCAGCAACATGCTGCTGCCATTAATGTCCTATAGAATAAAGATTAAATCATTGAAAATATAAACGATACCAACAGAATTTTTGCAACTATAATTTATTTCCAAGTTCTAAAGTTGAAATATTTGTGACACAAAAGCAATTAAATCGAAGTACTCAGAAAATTCTCCAATTTTAATTTAGCTCATTTCAATTTAATAAAAGTGGGGGTTCCTCTCAATGAACTTAATTCCATTTTTCCATTGAGTCATATTTATAAATATTCTTCCTTGTAGTGAATATGAGAGAGAGATTTTCAATGCAAACGCTCAAAGAGGATGATTTTACTTCCAGTTACGCAAAACAAAATTCTTACAGGAAGCATGTTCTACTACAAAAACACTAGAGCCATTTATCCTCCATTTAGCTTTACAGAAAAAACTCTGATACTTTTTGAAAATTGCTGAAATTTTGCATGGTCATACTAAAAGTTCTTCTGAATCGATTCATATCAAAGTATAATAAGGTTCAATTCATAATTTTTCAAACATCAATTTATTAATAATTATTATTAAAATTTTTTTTTTAATACATTTTACGTGGATTTTATTTGGGCTGTTTAACAGTCAATGGCGCTCAAGTTAATATGAAGCCATTATGCAAATTTTATGGATTTGAATTTACAGACATTAGTTCCTGTCAAACGCCATCTTTGAATTTTCTCTGCTGTTAAAATTGCTCAAATGAAGAGAAGTGGTTCGGTTTTTCCCCCGTGACTGTGCCTAATTTTAGAATAATTAAATATGGTAGTCTTCATCTCCAGTTTCACATCTTCATCACACCCTACCACATATATAATATTATTTATTCCTATGTTTGAATTGTTTGAATCAGAATAAAAGTTACGCTGTCAAAAGCTTCCTAGATTAACATACCTTTTTTATTTTGGAGTGGCGAAGAACAATTTCCAATTTAAAATTTGAAGGACTTGGGAAAACGACGATGATAAAAAAAAAAAATGGATGCATAGTTTGGAGAAAGACAAAGAAACAAATGTTTTTAAATGATTTCTTTGCTAAATATATTGGAAAACAATGCAAATAATCGTTTGGTAGGTAGGTATTTAAATTAACGTCGTACTGGAACAACACAACGGGCTATTGACGACGGTCATATCATCCCAACGGGATTAATCCCAACGGGAAACATCCGAAACAATCGTTTGGGTATTAAAAATCCATATTCCCAATGAAGACGATATGGAACAGTATAAAAAGTCTAGATTAATAAAAATTCCACTCAAATTTTAAGAAATGCGCTGTCATAAAGAAGACAAAAGCAGCGGTACATTTATTTAACAGACCATAATACTTCGCGAAAGAAGCCTCTTGCCACCGCGGGCTATTGAAGCGTGAATGAAACAAAAAAATAGCCTGAAACTGTCAATCGATGGAACATAACACGGCGGGTATCGAAATCCTATTCCTGATTACTGATCATTAGAAGATGCAGGGGGATGCGGACTTGAAGAGAGGGAGGCGCATCGAGCTTAAGTCAGCGAAAGAACCCAATCAATATGGGATGTAGAAAGATGACAGCGCATCTTAGATAAATGATATCATTGAAAATCCCGGCTGCTGTACAAGATAATAGAGCTATTAGATCGCCAAATACTGCCATACGGAGCGTCTTAAGGAGGGGATACAAAAGATCTATGATTTATGATTCTAGAGATAAAACATCAGGGAAGCGAGTAAGCCTTCCAGAGCGATAAGCTTTGCAAATCGATACGTGGGTTTTAGTTTGAACAAACACGGGGCTTTTCCAACACAACACAAAAAAAAATGATTTTAAGTATAAAAAAAGGAAACCAATTTTGGTATTACATCAAGCAAAATAACTTCAACAAAGCATATGAATATATTTCAGAATATGTTGAATAAAAATAAAATTGTCTACTGCAAATTCAAGCCAAATAAAAATCTGTTGAAACAAAAAAAAATGTGAGCCATTGGTTTGCAAAGCGTATAATAAAAAGAGTTGATTTATGGTTCCAGGGCCACCACAGCCAAAGCAGTTGTGAAATACCAGCATAAATATCAAATAAAGTAGGGCAAAAAAAAGTATCATTTAAAACACTATTTTAGTTGCTCAGAAACAAAATACATACAATGTGCTAATAAAGTATGAAACTAATAATAACTAAGTATGAACAAAATACCAACCACAGATTACGATGTTTTTCATCCATGATTGCCACAGCTTGATCCCAAAATTTCAAAATTTGTTCACACTTTCAATTTTCGGAATTTCTTAAGTTGGCATTGAAAATGATTCATTTTTGCGTTTAAAACAACTTTAAAGAAGAAAATACGCAAAAACGCATTTAAAGTAAAGTATTTCCCCCTCAACTTCCTTCTAACGCCATTTCGTGAGGCAGCAAACCTACTTCTGCACATCACCAACAGACTGCAACAGGTTCTAAACCACATCAGAACCCCATTTGTGGACTTCATTGAATTCCAAACGGAATTGAAACGGAAAAGTCGAAAGACAATTTCCATGGGCTCCAAACAGATTAAACACACCCTGGGACTTCCCTGGGAAGATAAATTCCACCAGATGAGGAATCGATAAAAGCCAAGAAGGCGCCAGGCGCGACTTCTAAGTAATTTGGTTACATCGGGGGTAGATGTGTCGCCATTCCGATATCCCCCCCCCTTCCTTTTTATGAAAACAGCAAACCCCATCATCGATTTCGAGCACTGTAAAAAAAAAACCGGGAATGGGAAGAGACAAAAAATCCATAACAATCCGACCTAAAACAACTGCCAACCAGCCACAGCTAAAAGAAAAATTGAATCAGTAGATTGTCCCAACCTGTTCCCTCCCCTCTCTCTAGAGGCAGACATCTGATACAGTCTCTTCCCTATTCAATTCTTCAACTTTTTAACATGTAGCTTATTTGTTTTAATTTTTGCATAAGATATTTTTATAAAGACCTAACTCTACGATGGAGACATGTAATAGAGCAACTTACGCCACAGCCTTGAGTGTTTTTCTTTTCCCTAATACCCGGTACATGTGCAATGCATAAATACTAAAGCAGTATATTCATTTCTGTGTCTAGAAGCATGCCCTTGTGAGTTGCTTCACAACGCACTTAATGTTAATGCAGAGAAAACTGTTTTACAGATTTCATGGATTTAGAAAGTTCCTAACTCAACCTTAGCTTCTGAACTTAAACTTCAATTGAATCGCATTCTTATTCCCTCCAGGGAGGTGATCCGATATTCTTTAAACCTATTTTCGAGTTTGTTCAGGATTTCTTTTCTGCGCTAATTTTTTAACGTCGCACTGGAGCAACACAACATTAGAGCGGATAGATCTCTTCCGTCGAGTTCTAGAAATATTATGGTGCTAACTCAAACTAAGCACATTTAAGTTTTGCAGTAAAATTGGCAAATTAATTTCGTAGCGGTTGCTATTATACTGTTTTATATCATGTGTTGCCATTGGCTAATATACATACAACGTCGATTTGTGCAACGTACGTTAAAATTTACTCTTTTAATAAAATGTTTTACTCAGAGTACACACACACACACACACACACACACACACACACAGCTTAACTTGGTAAAAAAATACTTTAAAATAACTAAGAGAAGGTAAAAATAAAGAAAGCTTTCAAAAGTTATTGAATTGAGTGCGAATGAATGGATAAGTCAGCAACTATTCAACAGTTAAAATACAGTTGCGAGATGATTTCTTATTAATCAGACAAATGGTCAGAAAATAATATCGGAGGAGCTTAAGTTTTCTAATGGTGTTTTCTATGCCAATCGAAAAGCCGTAATGCTAAATGAACATTATATGTTACGACAATTTTTTAACTGTTTTTAGACGTTTATGTATTATAAGCGAAACTCCAATTTACTTTGATTAAATTAGCTTGAACTTGTTTTGTGGTAGCACAGCGGATGACGAGTAGTATATTCATTAAAAATAAATCTGCACTAGTTTCAATCATTAATGCTTATGTAAGCTACCTTATTCCAGACCATAACTAAAATACAAAGATGTTAACCTCCTCTGATTTAATGTTTCAGGAATGTTTTCAGCAGTGATGCGTCATTAAATAGTTTTATGTACATGGCATTTTAGTCCAGAGTAAAAGGTAAGGGAAATTAATAATACACTTTATTCAAAAGTTTTAGTTTTTCTGCTTCCTTGGATGCATTAATTTTCCTTTAGAGTTATGTACGATTTATGTATTTAGAGTTATGTATTTAAGCATTATGTAATAATAGTTCCATATTCGTTCACTACTATAAGCTTTTGTAATGCAGGTAAACTCAATGCAGGTGTTTCGAGGAGAAAGAGTTTATGGAAATACAAACAGTAACATCAATATTATTTGTATTCAAATAAACACTTTGAATGTGAAATATTTCATTATAGTCTCAGATATTTTCGATAATATAGAAAAATTGTTTAGACTGGCTGCTCTGACTAAAAATATGAGTCGTTCAAAAATTAGTTTATTTTTTTTTTTATTTTTTTTAACTAATGTCACACTGGAGCAACAAAACGGGCTGCAAAAATAATTAGGATACTTAAAATAATAACTTTAAATTAGGAAATTAAGAAATTCGTCGAATTTATGTTTAGTCATACATTGACACTTGCAATGAAACACAATAACTGGGAAAAGCACTCACTTCCATAAAGATTGTGGATAAAAATTTGTCATGTAATATTGTAGCAGTCGAAGTATGTATAACACTGAAGTTAGTTCAAGCCATCGACTCTGCTTTTTTTTTCTTAATCCCTGCTTTCTTTTTGAGTTTGAATTTTGATAAAATTCTAGTTAACGTTACTGCCCTAGAACTTTTCCAATTATTTCGCCACCGGCACAACCAAATGATCAATAACAATGGGATGAAAAGAATGTCATAATATAATGTGAATAGAATTTTCGGATTGTTTTAAGGGCTGCCTTGGCCACCTTTTCTAAAAAAAAAAAAGAGAGGATATGTCGCCAATTTGGCAACTTTTCCAGACAAAACATTTTTATTTTAATCAAAAGGAACCAAAGACACTATCCATTCATCGTAAAACTACCACTTTGAACTTAGTGCCTTTTCCTTTCAAAACCAGGATACATCGTAACATTCTAAATTACTCAAGAGTAAGAATTATTATGTCATCAAAACTTGCGCGAGATTTCCCCTTCTACCCCACCAGTCCCCACTGCTGATTCCCCAATAAGCAAACGCCACATCGCCACACAAAATGCAATAACTCATCAACTTAAGCTTTCCATCTCACAGACCAGCACTAACCCCCCAAGAGAATCGATAGTCTTAAACACACGCAAAGATGACAACGTCGATATCACACAAACGTCAAGACGCCGAACTGCAAAAGCTTGCACACGTTCCGTGTTAGCGTGGAATGAATACAATTCCTGAAGCACCTTCTTGGAACAACATGAACATGATTAATGATCCAAGGAACCCTGAAAGAGGAGGGGGCATCACAAAGGGAGGGGAGAGCGAAGTCAAGGGTCCGATTAATGAAGACAGTAGGGGGAGGAGATGGTAAATGGAAAAGAGGATGGTTGGGAAGTTTCAATTTACCACTCTCTCCAACACCGCGGGAAATCAGAGCGAGAGGGAAACGTTATGGTATTATGCAAACAAAATTACACTCGAGTTTTATACTCACCAGGTCGGAAGTTCCCTAATACATTCGTTTTCACCTGGGAGATCAAGAGTAAAATTGAGGGGAAATTACGCTATGGTTGAGAGTCATTGTCGGAGTCATTAGAAAACTCATTTTGCGAAAACAGTGCCCTTTACTCTTGAGTAATTTTAACTTAATTAAAACATGCACGAATATCGTTCAGAACTAAGTAATAATCGTAATTATGTAAGAAATGAAAAAGTTATGTGCTCCTATGTTCTTCAGAGCTACACGCTGAAACTTCAATAATCAGGTAAAACGATCCATGTAATTAATAAATGGTAAATACGTGCAGTCTCCAAGAAAATTCTTGAGATAAATAAACAAAATTTAAAAAACCCCAGTAAGATGATTCCTTTTCTACAGGATGTTTCAAAACTCCGTGTACAAATTTAAGGGGATACAAGATTAAACCATATTCCCATAAGTATGAATTTTTTTAAAGCGGAGGACGTAAAAATAAGACATTGATATAGCGAGGCAATACTAAGTGATGGAAATTAAGTCGAATCGGTTACATATACTCACTGGGGATTGGTACTTTGTTAATAAGTCTTTATAACCCGTATGTATTTTTCAAAATCGGCTGAGTAAAAGTAGGTAAAAATGATATTATTCCAAATAGACGAACAAAACGTTTATTTTAACATTAGAAAATCGACTTTATTAATAATTATCTATATGTAAGAAATCAATCACCAACAATTAATTATAGTAACTCTTTGTACTATTAGTAGTAAGTATTAAACGATTGATGATCAGTCGAACAAGTTTCCACACCAAAAACATCAGTTTATTTTATACTTAGTTCTTTTCTATTTATCTAAAATTAAGTAGTCTCTAACTCTATCTCTAATGTCGTTGAGCAAATGACATAAATTGTACCAAACCTTGTCTCATACCAACATAAAAATGTAATCTTTGACAGTTTTTGGTCAACATAACAAAAAAGGGAACACTTAATTCTTCTTATAATTGCTTAAATCGAAGTTACATAAAATGAAAATTACTTTTGAGTTTGAAAAAAAGATATAAGGAAACAAATTTTATTATCCCCCAACCTACTTCTGAATGATCTGCAAATATAACCAGCGGCCGAGAAGAAGGCCCTCTCAGCTTTGACACTAGTTGGTTTAACCGTCATTAAGTAGTCATACATAAGAGACAAATATTTTCCTTTGACTCCATTTCACATGAAGTCATTTCTTTCTTCAGTATTTTCTCAAAATCTGTTTCTTTTCTTAAGTTTGTCTTTTTGCAATAGTCTTCATTTTCTTGCAGAGAATTTGCTTTTCTAATTTCTCTATTTTTTTTAATAAATATTATTGATAGTTTAATTTATTATTTTTGCTAGAATTCTCTAAACTGATGATTGAAAAATATAAAATCGATTAACTCACAATCGATTGCTTAATAAACGATTTTGGGACTTTAAAGTTGAGTTTGAACAATCGATTATTTATTTTTAAAAAAAATTCGGGTTTATCGGATCCGGACCGGATTTGATAGATGTTGATGGATCCGGTAGATAGCCAAACGATGCCGGATCGTCCGGATTGGATTGCAATCCCTAATATACACAAGCGCCACATAGATTTAATAGAGAACGCTGCGTTGTCAACTTTGAGCACCTTCTCTATGTACGATTGGTAAACTAAAATTAGTGCTCACATACTTTTCATTTCAGAACCTTAGTTTATTCTTCGAGCACATCTGTGAGTCTCTTTCGGATACCTGTGGTTTGATTTTGTGTTCCCTACTTCCCATAAATATAGCACAGGATATTTTGAAACATCCTGTACACCTCAAATGTAACATACGTTTTGAGACGCATCATTAAATATCAGTGTTATAAAATATCATGTTTGTTTATAAACCATTTATATAGCTTCACACAAATTGTGATTTTTAGATCATAGGTAACCACACAAAACAGTCACGAGGTCTCTTACTTCGGTAATTTCAATTTTAGAGAAATTCAGAATGGTATAGATTTGATATCAAATACATTGAAAATGGCTCGAAATGATACGATAAACTGCCTTTTATAAATTAAAGTTTTATTTTTCCTGTTCAATTTTATTAATTTTGAGAACAGGATCATGTGACCAACCTAGAATCAAAATATTCAGATAGCAAGCCTGATGAATCACAAAACCGAACACTGAAAAGGCTGACAACTATTGGAAATTAATTAAAATTTTAAAATTTACATCACACTTTTAAAGGTAATGGTAATTTACCAATGCACGTCGTACTAGGGCAACACACGGGCTGTTGACGACGGTACGGGATCAAGATTCGAGGACAACACCACGTAATTTTGAACCACGGTTAGATGACGAGGCAACATCTGAACTGGCACCCCACTCTCCAAACTTCCACACAAACCCAACGTGAGGACTTTCGGCCACGACAGATTTAAGATATCCACAAATATCTATGCACTGACCTGGATTTGAACCAAGAACCTTCCTATCTAGAGGCTAACACCCTAACCACCAGACCGGTTGGTCGGCACGCAATTAAGGGTAAAAAGAAACAGCAGTATGAATTTCTTTAAAGCGGAACATGTAAAACAAGACACTGATATCATGAGGCAATATTAGGTGATGGAAATTAAGTCGAATCGGTTACATATTATTTTTCATTCATGTTAATTTCCCGCTTCCTTTCAAAGAGGAGATTCATCACATTTTCTCATATGGAAATTTCGAAATATTTCTATTGCGTCGGCGACTTTTCCCCGTGTTACACAATTCTGACCAAATACACTATCATGCACTAAAGGCCGTTAATATTTCGTCGTTTCATAAAGATGCCGCCGAATGGACAGATGGAGGAAAAAGTTCGTTTTTCGTCAAGGATGAAAGCATTCATCTGTATTAAAAGGTCGAATCTTTTAACAGCTCTGCCAATTCAGTGAATGGAGTTTTATTTTATGTAAGACTAAGTGAACGGAACATGATCAAAAACGAAATACGCTGCGTTAAAACCTAATTTTTCCACATATTTTTAGTGCTAAAGATTGAAAGGGATGCCACAACCCTTTGTGCAGTCAGCAAGTGAAAATATATTTTGTGCATTTATATTATTTTTCAAATCGAATCCATTAAATTCATCTGAAGTTCAAGAGGTTGTTGTTGGCGGAACATTTAGAAGAAGTTCAACGCTCAAACATTAGCACACACGATACGATACATAATTATTGAGATTACACCCGTTTAGATGGTATTTGGAAAAACATTTTTAAGTTTTATTGAAAACAAACTGCCTTGTCAAATGCCATGTTTTGTTTTTAAAAGTCGAACTGGCCTCCTAGAAGCACCAACCTCTCGGGAATTTACCGATTTCCTGGTGGGCCTGCTCTCATTCAACCATCGAAGGAGCTACAGATATAATTGAAGAAAATTTCGGAAGGTGTGGATTCCATTCAACAGCATTCGTATAGCGATAAAACCATATTTCGCAATTACTGCTGAGATTATATAATTCATTCTAAGATTTCAACCCTACTAGCGAAAAGGAAGTCAAAGAAGAAAACAGATATGAAGCGAAATGATTTTAAGATTAATAAAAAGGAGAAATTTATGCACGGCTTTTTTATTCACTTAAAGATACTACACAACAATTTTTACAATTTTTTCATCGCTCAAGGTCGGTCACAGCTACGTTATTTCATCAATAAAGCCATATTTGGCAATTACCACCGAGATTATGTAATTCATTTTAAGATTTGAACCCTGTGAGGGAAAAAGAAGTAAAATAAAACAGATTTGAAGCGAAATGATTTAAAGATGGATGAAAAAGGGAAATTTATGCACGACTTATTTATTCACTTAAGATTCTACACAACAGTTTTTACAATTTTTTCATCGCATAAGTTCGGTCACAGCTACCTTATTTTATCATCACCATAGATAGTGTTAAAAATGGAATGTGAGCTTAAAGTTAAAAAGCAACGAAACGATATAACGAAAAATTTTGGTACAAACCCAAGAAAAGGTCTCATGAAAAAAGCGAAAAAAAAGCACAAGAGACAATGTTTTATGGGTTTACGCAAAACGTGACTAAGATTTAAGATATCGGAGAGAAAACCCACATATTTAGTCGTATTTACGAACTTGAGATTCAAACGGAATATTAATTACATCGATGTCTATTTCAACCACCATTTCTCCTTCCTTAATTGTGGATTTCAACGCCAGCTAAAGTCGGCCATTTGTCAATGTAAACTAAACTGTAATCAACTAAATTCCAACGTGTTCGGAAATAGTTTGCCAGCCGCTGGCACTTAACATTGACTCCTGCGAGAATAGTTGTCATCCCTGAATGCCATTAGGCTTTCAGTAAGAAGACAAGTGATGGCAATTAATCAAGAAAAACTACTCCAGCTATCAACGTGAATCGCAGAGTCCGATACCATCGAAAACTCGACCGTAAAACTCACCAGCAATAAAGTAACTTTTTCATCGTATTCTCTGGGTATGTCAGTCTTTCAACTGGAATGAATTTTTGTCGTTTATCTTTTTGAATAAGACAGCCATTTCACACGAACGAGTTTGATAGGCAGGTATTTTAATTAACGTCGCACTGGAGGAACACAATGGGCTGTTGGTGAAAGTCCGGAATCAAACCGGAAAGCGAGTTTAGTGGGGAAAAGCAAGTTTGGGCCTCCTCATAGGAAATGTTTCGAGGAAAGTAAATTAAAAATGCTTCAATAAGAAGTAATGCTAAAATACTCACCTCCTTTCCACTTTGTAGGAAATTTGTACTTAGAAAATAGAATAAAAAATTGTTTCCAAAAATATAAGGTACAGGCATGAAAATTGTTAGAAATTATTTTTTGGGGAAAGCATTTTTTGGATTAATCAAATAAGATTAACATTATTGACAAAGTAAATTCAAATAAAAACATGATATAAAATGCCAGATGAATACACCTGTCTGTGCAAAACGCAATCAGAAGATAAATTTTTGTTAGGATAATCAGAGTGATAGAAATTTATGTTCAGCAATAAAATAAAAATATCTCTAAAGATGAATTGAAGCTATTCAGATATATTGAAGCTATTCAGATATCCTTTGAAAAGGCAACCAGAAAAATAAAATAAAATATTCATGTGAAGAACATTGATGTTGTAGTGTATTGTTGTTGTAGTGATGTTGTAGTGTACTGTGGTTGTTGTAGTGTATTGTTGTAGTGATGTTGTAGTGTATTGTTGTTGTTGTAGTGATGTTGTAGCCATTATTCATATTTAAAAATAAATTGACTTACTAGAACAGGATTTTATTTGGGACACAACAAAATGCTTTTTCACTCAAAAAATAATTTATAATAATACATTTGATGACTAAATTGTACTCTGGGTCCCGATTATAGTTAGAAACAGCGATGTAGAGGAAGTATAAGATACTTCGGAGTTTTCCGATGCGAAAATAGAGGATAGGAGAACAAAAGAAAAAATGTGACATTCCTTGGTTATGTAGATGATTTAAAAAAAAAAAAAAACGATCATAAGATATTATTCATCAGATTGAAAAATCAAGTGTCAATGAGACAATAGCAATGAGATTAAGTGATGCCAGACTTTCTCATTTGCATAATCGGTGTCACGCTTTTCTAATCTCCGTGACAATTATATTTTACACATGGTACTGATGTCTTTTAGAAACCAGAGTGCCTGCGATTGTCAGAAATAAAAAATAAGTACAAATCCTCTTGCGAAGAAATTTCATAGCATGAAAAAGGGTAGGAAAACCCCCCATACCATTCACTTTGAATTTGAATGTTCAAAGGAAAAGAAATTCTGTGTTTGGATTTCAGAAGCGACAACCGCATAACTTGGCAAGAACAGAGCAATGCTCAAAACTGAAATTCAGCTTGGGCGAAGGGAAAGAGAATAATGGATTTATAGAAGTGTGAGCGAGTGGGATGAAAAGAAATCAAATCAGAACTCTTAATGCACGAACAGAAATAAATTCAACTCAATAAAATTGAAAGACCTATCTGTATTCTTTTCGACACTTGGAGAGAAAAAAGAACCCCAAACGGGAAAAAAAATCTATACAAGCCACCAATGCCTCTTCCAGGCAGAGCAGAAGTTCGAAGATGGGGCGAGAGAGAATAAAAAAAGAACACTAGAGAAGGACAAAAATAGCTCTGCGTAAGCAAAACGTGACTTCTGAGCACTTCTTCCCATTTTCTATTCTGCCCTGTTTTTATTTCTTTTTTACTTATCGGGAAATTTCTTCGGATCTCCTCTAATTCTAATGCAGAAAAGCAGTCATGGAGCTGGGCATAGCACGGTTTCTTCGCTTTATAACTTGCAGCTGTTTCTGATGTGAATTTATGCAGTTGCGAAACTTTCTGACGGCTACTTTTGGAATTTCGAGAATTGAAGTCCTTATTTGAATGAAATTTCTAACTTATACGTGGTTTTAGCACCAAATGAATGTTTTCAATTACCTTAAAAAATGATAGAATGTACGTATTACACTTTTGTAAATTATTATTTTTTATTACGATTCAATGAATATTTGTGTGCAGAGATAACAAAAAACACATACTAAGTCTTCAACATGATAAAAAGGAAATTTGTCAAATTAAATTATTTCATTACGAACTATCAAGTAAGTTATTCAAATTAGTTTTCAAACTTTTTATTTGTACTAACACAATACAAAGAAATGCATTGGGATCGGTTAATCTGCAAAAGCATATTTTAAAAAGTTGCCATGAGCTGTAACAAATAACCTTTTGAACCTACTCTTAAGATAATCCCGAGTAAATTTTTGACGCAGTTAGTTCCCGGGGTCTAGGTTAAAAAGTTTAAGTTCACAAAGCCTTTGCTACAATGAATAAAAATATCTTTCAAAAATAACTTAATCAATTCGACAATTTATTTCAAAACAAACAAATATATCGTATCAACAAACTTCTATTTTAAAAGTGAATTATTCATGTTCAGAAAACTGAGATATTGCAAAGTAAAGTAAAAAGGAAAACACATTTTCAATAACCATATGGCTCACAAGTATGGATGATCGAAATAGTTTTGATATGAATCTTACAATATTTTGGTTCTGCTTTTTTTAAAGTGTGAGTTAAAGGTACTTAAATTCCAAACAAGCTTACAAAATGCCACGTTTATATAACCTTATCACAGATCACATAATACAGTGAAATGATCCCGGACCGTTACCAATAGCCGTTGCGTCAACTATCCCCCTACATGAAAGTAAATGAAAATCCATGAAAAAACTTCGACTGTATAATGTAAGATTTCAGAATAACATAAGTACTTTTCAAATAAACGATACAATTTATGCTGTTTTTATATTCTATTTGAGCATAACTAATAAAACAAATGACAAATCTACATTCAAAAAAATAAAATTTAAACATTTGCCCGAGGAGTAGTTAATTCAAAATAATTGACGAAGGCAAAACTTTGATCTTTTTAAAATTTGTACGATTGCTTCACTTTTAAACTTCGAAAAGGAAGAAATTTCAAAATAACTTCGACAAATTTTCCAACAGCACTCAAACTGTCAATCACGCAATGTCAGAGAGAAATCGTTTCCATCAATTTGTACTCATCCTACAGGTCATTGCATTCAATTCTGCTGAAAGACTCAAAAAGTCAACAAGATACCAGTCAGAAAACTCATTCCCAATGTTACGCTCATAAATACACATCCAAAAACTCATCTAAACCCTTTAACAGATGACTGATTTCGCATTCTGCAGACTGCAAAAGGGGAAACGACCACTTTTACCATCTATAAACGTCAGAACGGTACATCACTCTTACGGCACTTCAATGTTCAAACCCCAAACGGGACCTGTCAGTCAAAACGAATCGAATCAAACTGCAGCAGTGGTTGATACGCACTACCAGAAGGCGAATCTTCTTCAGTACCACTTCGGACACCAAATGATGACAGAAGCAGTTGGAAACAGATCTCTAAAAGGAGATGAAATGAAAAAAATAGTATAAACAGTGGAAGGGGTTTGCAGTGAACACTTCAGCTGCTACCGTACGTGTTCCCGCGGGTTGCATATTTCAAGTGGATGATGATTCACGAGTGGAAATAGTTGGTTTCGTTCAAGAACAAAGGCCTGTACAGTATTATTCCCAGCGAATAGGTTTTGAGTCATTTCGTTTACGACATGCATCTCTATGCTAACGTACTTCACGAACAGAACTCCGGGCTTCCGTTTCCAACTGTTTTTCTGACGTAGGAATTCGAATAGCTCATTATATAAGAATCAAAATAGAACGAGAAAGCGATTTTGAATGCTTGCTCGGTGTGGTAAAACTGTAGATCTAACAATTTTTTTAAGGGTGAGGATAAATTCCTTGCTTGTGTAATATTTTTCAATATCAAGATTGCTTTACTTCTGGGATTGTCTCATAAAACCATGAAACAAAATAATTTTATTGTTTCACAGAATCGTTTAAAATGCCTCCACTTTTTGAAGTGATCGAAATAAAGCTCTTAACAGAATAATTGATATTGCATTCAGCATACTTGAAAAAAATGCCTACCAACAAATATTTTTGATGAATAATAATATATAAATAACATAAATGTACACTGTTTAGATAAATAAAGGATATCCGTTTTTCAATTCTCTAATTTTCTTTCCAGTTCATTGTAATGAAAATAAGTCTTCGTTACAACTTATATTTTTGATATGTTTTTTAAGACATTTTTGAACATTTAAAAGCTGAATAGATCAAACAGTAATCCCATTAATTTTGCGGTCGTATCAGAATTGTTTTAAGTGCCAACGTGCACAATTTTGGTTTTTGAAAGAAATTTCAAACTGCTTTAAAAATTTAAAAGTAACAGATTTAGCTTGCTTTAAATAATGGTATTCTTTCAGAAGTCGGAGCCTATACACTTTTTAATATGGTACTCCTATTTCGTATGTAACAAAAAAACTATGATATTAATAAAAATCAGCAATACCCAGAGATTTATTTATAAATGTGATTTAAAATACCAGAGTATATTAGTAACGATTTCTAATAATCTGAATATCAAAGAAAATAGATTCGCGAAAAACGGATAGCTCTAATAAAAAATTTAATCAAGAGTAAAGTGTAGCTGATTTCGTTAACAAGGATGTTTTTAGGGTAAAATAATTTACAAAGTACTTAAACCAACCTACTTTTATGACCTAGATATTGAACGCATCCCTTTCAGATAAGCGAGTCAAAATAACCCTTCCTGTTAATGAAACCCAGATTATTGCCGCTTTCAACCCTTACGTGGTGCCCCAGACATTGTGGTTGGTGTTATTCTTAACCCCCTTTCAGAGGATACTTTGATCCACTTGGCGTCCAAATCAGTGGTTCCCAAATTTTTAATCCAAAGACCCCATGTTAAATAAAAATTTTCACGCACCCCTTGAGATTATAAAATTAAATGGACACACGCGAACTACATACGACCATTACTTTACACACTACTAGTGGGAGTAAAATATTTAGATCAACGTTGAATATTTTCGACCCATTTCAAGTTTTCTATCCGTTTTGGACTCTTTTGATGCCAAATCCGCGTCTTGCGCGTTTGGCGTCTGTCTGTATTTGTGTGTGTGCCCTACACACGTCCAGACGGTTTAATATATTTTCACGAAACTTTGCATACTGTGAGTACTTATCTTTATTTAGTGACTGAACGTTGTGGCGTAAGTCTGTCTTTCTGTTCTATGTTCGATTTTCTGTTAGTGTGTTAGTACAGGCATCAAATGAAATTTATTCCAGATATTTGATTGCAATGTGCTTTATTTTATACATCATATATTAGTTTAGTGAATGCAATATTAAAAACATTTATTTATTGTTTTTTTAGATAAGTTTCATGCTAAAAGACCCGTGTAAGTATACTTAAATCAACCATAATTTGGTAGTTTTGGAAAACTGGAATGTGCATTGAGTATTACGATTACTTGGATTGCTTTACCAATATTGCTGAAAAAGCAACTATTTTTTCAAAATTTATTCAGCTGATACTTTATTTATTTCGAGTCCTATTTTTGTTCTTTGGGCAATGTAAACGATTTCCGAATATTTGGGACAGACGATAATTTTCAACGAACGTGAATGAAACGGAAACCCGTGTAAATTGATCGAGTGCAGTGATATATATTTTTTTTTGCTCCGAATTAATTTTGCATTTCTAAATTTTGTGCACTTTTAAGTTGTAAGTGTCAACTGTGCAAGATCAAGAGATAAAAAAGAATCACGAATTAATATCAATAAAATATAACTTTTATTTTGTTTTATTTCGCTGTTTTCTGTTTTAAATATTTATTATGTTAACAAATTGCATTTTCTGTTCATCACACGCAACACAACTACAAAGTATTCGACTTAAAGTGGCAGGTAAGTAAAAATAAAGCACATTTTTAGGTGTAATTATGCCGTTATTGAAAGTATAATAATGTTTAAAAAATCCGAACTAGAACTTTTCAAACATTAAAAAATTCTTTGTCATAATGACGAGAGAAGATGGAAAATCCGACAATGTCGCATGCCTGATGCAAGTGTGCCACAAGTAAAAAAATATTGTTTTGTTTACTATGCGTAAGAGAGCACTCATCGAAAATCGTTATTTTTATTAATTGAGTTGAACATGAAAAGAACTTGAAAGGGAATTCCAAATCTCCCTCAAAATTGTCTTTTATAGTAGTAACTTTAGTATCACCTTTCGTCATTTTGTAGCTTTGTCATACAGCAATTGTGCGATGTATGTGAAATGCATTACATGAATGGATATGCATGTGTAGGATTTGTGTCTAAAGTAAATTGTAGAAATTATAAAGATGGCGAAAGATTTCGAATATATTTTTATTCTACGAAAACTATAAGTCATTATATATTTTGATCATCTCTTCAATCTAGAGTAAACCAATTCAAACAGAGTAAGGTCGGGTATTTTGCTAGTGGATCATAAAACTTTGAAGCTTCACATAAACGATAGGCGATGATAATTTAAAGTTCTGAAGCAAAAAAAAACTCAATAGTTCTGAAATAAAATAAGCACTATGATATTACATACACAAAGTTATTTATTATTTAAAATGTTTTTAAATCAAAAGGCTCGCAACTTACAAATTATATATTAATGAGATCAAAATATGTACTTTAATTTTTATGTAAACAAGGAAGCAGCTTTTTAACCATTAGATCAGAAACTTTTGGTTCAATATGTCTGATATAATTTCAATGTAAATTCTCTCTCAACTTCAAGTCAATAAATATTGACATCTCCAACTAATTGTTTTAGTTTCTACATTTTAGATTTAAAAACACAAAATAATCGGAGAAAATAACGAAATATATTTTTGGAAATTCTCTATTTTAGCTAATAAAATATTGTATGTTATCCGCGGACCCGATAAAATCTTTTCGAGGACCCCAATTTTGGAATCACTGTTCTATGTATATTAAGGCTGTTAAAGGCATATAAATAGTCTCTCTCTTGATATCTAGTATTATTCAAGATGACTGGTAAGAAATAAGGGATTCCACCACCCCTTAAAAAATAAACTGTGCTCTGCAAAATACATTCACGTGAGGGTTTTGTCAAGAATAACCATTTTCAAACAGACTGCCTTTCACAGGTCTAAGACAATTTATCGCATAAGGCAGGATCATTTCCTAAGTACTGAATATTATTTTCAGAGCAGAAAATTGAGGATAAATGGAAAATACTCATGTCATTGTAGAGAGACGTGTCTAATTTTAAAAGATCAACTAAAATAAAAATCACAATACCTAAGAAGCATCAATACAAGACAAATTAAAAGCGTCAACGGCTTACAAACTTCAGGCAAGGTAATTTTAATTAACGTCGCACTAGAGCAACACAACGGGCATTGACAACGGTCCGGGATCAATCCACTAAGGGAATGATCCGAGGAATAACACCACGTAATTTTGAACCACGGTCAGATGACGAGGCAACACCTGAGCTGTCACCCCACTCTACAAACATCCACACCAACTCAAATTTCGGCCACGACAGATTTAAGGTGCACCATCCGTCTCTACACCATACGCTTACAAATATCCATGCACAGACCCGTATTCAAACCACGAACCTTCCTATCTAGAGGCTAACACCGTAACCAACTAAATCCACGTATACATTTGCGAACAGAACCGTTCGCGAGCTTCTAGTTCTAATGATTTGGACGGGGTTTGGGGCCCCAAACGAGCGGCTCGTGAACCGTTCGTGGCGATCCGCTTCCTGTCGGTTTTTCGACGAACACAACGGCGTTCTTGGTTCAGATTGGGACGGCGTCGTGAGTAGTTCGTTGCTTTTCTCTCTGCTCACGAGCTACCAGGGTTCATCATCACCGGTGGCTGACAAATGACTGCCTGGTGGTTCGATGTTGGTTCCTTCCTTTTCCATGGAATCGCTGGAAGCTCGTTGTGAAACTAATTTCAACGAACAGTTAACGAGTGGCTCGCGAACAGTTATGCTCGCAAATGTACACTGCGCCTTTACACACAACAGAGGAATGCCAATAATAATTTATTTGGCGTCAGATTTTCCTGAATAATCAACACGGACAATTTGTAACGGATGTTTCACTCATTTATACATTCAAGAAATGAAATAACGGGTGCTCCGGAGAACTTGGGCCGAAGGTCTTCTATCTCCTTCTGAATGTTGACCAAGGCCCGGTGCACACATCCGGTTTTTCGACGTGCGGCGCCACTGCGGTACCGAAGCCCAACTATGCACGCATAACCGTGAAATGACGCAAGAACTCATTTCGTGCCATTTGCGATAAATATTCTATCGAAGAAAACGTGTTTATTTCGTTTGCTTGGGGTAAAAAAAAAGTATATTTTGAAACAAAATAGACGTTACTGGATACAACCATTTATTAATTATTATTTATATTCCATTTGTTTATGAAAACAAGGTACTTCAGAACGGAGACTCTTGCGCGTCGAACGTGCGGCGCCGTGGGGAACTGCGGTACAAATTGCATGCAAGTTGGGGCGCTGGAGGCATGTGTGTACTGCTCCAGAGGATCTTGCGTAGCGGCAGCGGCGCCGTACGTTGAAAACCGGATATGTGCACCGGGCCTTAGACTGAGCAAAATTTTAGTTCGACGTAACTGATATGCTGCGGTGTGTGTGTTGAATTGGCGAACCAATGAGGATGACTGGATGGGTAGAAGGCGGAGACATGAGCGAGTCCAGTTAGTGCTGTGTAGATTAGTTCGAGTTCGATAAAAAAAGAGGAAAATTTACAAAGAAAAAAAAAAGAAAAAAGATTAAATATTTAGGATGGCCCTAGGCCGTTTACTATACTATGGTTGGCGAGGGTCGTATCTGGGGATACACTGAATTGCGGGCTTACCTATTATTTCTAGATTAGCGTAGAACTTTATAGCGAGTTTACTGAAGAATTTACATTCAAGAACAGCTCTATTCTTTCCATTCCCTGGGAGGTTAGGTAGTTCTGCAAAGCCTAAGCAAAAAAAAAAAATTGTAGTGGGAGGAAGATCAGCAGAACTGAGACGTAGAGTGAAAAGAAACAAGCATGTGGTAGGCATTTGTAATCTGTTGACACGAAACGTCACCACGTGTTTGAACGAATCTTGGGAGTTCCAAAAACATCCGCCAAGAACGCTTTCGTTTTTTCAAGAGCTCGATCCCTCCTCCAGCGAAAGGCTGCTTTTAAACGTTTGGCCCAAAGTAGATGCAGTGTCTAGACCCAACTCCTACGATCTGAAACTAACTCAAACCGACTTATCTCCACGAGGTTCAAAGGGCTTGCAGATAATTCAGAAAAACCGTCAGGAAGGTCTGCTGCTTCCCGCTCCGTTTCAAAATATTGTTACACAAAGCTGCAATCTCGGAGAGGCTGAAGAAAGAAAAGCCGGCCCGACAAACTGTTTTCATTTATTTGTTCAAAGATAAGACAACCGAAAAATGACACGCCACTTTGGGTCAAATCAAATATAATATCCATTGTGATGATTGAAGGGTGTGGTAGAGATTGATATAGAATTCTCGTGTAATTTTGAAAATCTAAAATTCAGTCCTATTTGACGTGGCTTCATTCAAATAACCTCGCTTACTCTGGGGGAAATCTATGTTGTTTGGAAATCATAATAATCATAAGAATATACTGTAGGAAATAATCATAAGAATATATTGTAACGGCTGAAAACTTTTGTTACAGAGATTGATTTAACATTTTTTTAATTTTGAAAATCGAAAATTCAGGTCTAATTTAAATGGCTTCATTCAATTTTGCTCGCTAAAACAAGGAAAATCGAGCATGAAAATTCTTGTGATGAGAGAAAGCTTTTGTTCAGAGATCGATTAAATATATTTTGTATTTTGAAAATCCCAAATTAAAAAAAATTTAAGGTTCTTGAAGAGCATAGAAGAGATTTGGTCTGAAATTCTCATAGAATTTGGAATATCCAAAATTCAGACTAATTTGTCAAGGTTTCATTCAGATAAGCACGTTATTTTCGATCAATTTTAACATTGTGAGCTTAGATGAAGATGAAAAGCTTTTATATCAATCTGAAGTTTAATTAAAATTCTATTGCATTATGATGATTATATTATTATAATTTTGTAAGAAACTTTCTGTTACGTTATATGGTTCTTAATCCGTCTGAATTAGTTGAATACCCTATAGATGGTGAATGTACGATTCATACCCCTTCTAATGAATGATGCTATTTTCCTATATCAAATTAGAATAAATCAAAAATCAAAGAGGCTTCCTAGAACATTTATATCAACACCCAGTATCATGAACCAATGTATCTCAGGACTGTATTTTGTAGATTTACTTAAAATCACACACAGCAGCAAATTGGTACGTAGCTACCTGAGTATATAGAACTGCAGTAAGCACTGCAACGTGGAAAGAATAAGAATCAAACTAGGAAATATCTACGTTGTTTTACTTATACAACAAGAGAGACGGCAGTAAATATACGGCTAGACAAAGATAAACTATACATAAGATTCATAATCGTTAAATTCTTCGATTCCAAAAGCATGTACTATTTCTCAATACCAAACTAATCCTGAAGAGAATAACGACGGTTTAGGCAGTTTAGTTTAAATTCAAAGGTTAATTTTAAAATGTGGAACAAATCTTAATTTTTTTTTTTTTAATCTTGATTGACAGGAGATGAATATAAATTGGAAAAGAAGATTCTATGATTTGTGCGTAAGCAGTTAAACAGTTTTTACGATAAAAAAAAATTCTGATAACGTAAAACATGTAAAGTTCTTGCGAAATAATTCTAGTTTATTTAAAGGTAGGTGCATAATGAAGAATCAATATCATTTTTCTGAGTGTCATTTAAATTTTCAATTTATTCATACAAAAAAAAAACTTTTACAATCGAAAATTTCACGAAACAGTCATTTTAGATACTCAAAATGACGAAAACGATTTTCGTAAAATAAGTCAATAAAATATATCGGCTTTTATATAGAGAATAAGCAGCTCTGATATGAAAGCTTCGAACGAAACGGATCGTCATTGTACCCAAAGAAACATAGAAGCTTTTAAACAATGGTTTTCTTCAAGTAAACGTAACTCAATTTCTGAATTCGAAATTGGGTAAATTAACTACAGCACGATTCTATTAAAAAAAACCTTTTAGGGTAAGGTGGAATATCGAATAGGGGAAAAGAATAGCCATTTTCAGAGAGACAAAAAATCGCATTAAGAATGAGTGAAGCATCGGGTAACGCAGGGGAACCAGGGTATTCTCTTTCTCATGTTTCAAAGAGTGCGGTAGAGTGAAAACATGTAATTCCCCAAATTATAAGGGAAGCTATGAAATTGCATTATCTAGTCTCAAAAATAATAATGAATGAAAAAGCTTTAAATTATATTTTTTCAAAGGTGTTGAAAAATAATGAATATAAAAACAGAAGTCTATTTCATTGTTACTACTGTTATTTGCAAGATGCATTTCAGAGACAGGTCCATTACTTGTGCTGAAATTACAAAAGCTTTATTTACAAACATGAGAGTAAAGGATTACAGCACACACGAGGAGACATGCGAAGTAAAGATTACATTAGTTGCAATCGTTATTTTAATATACGCATACTTGCCATACGCAAACTGTGCATCAGTAAAACTTTTGCACCGAACGCTCCTTGCCATAAAATACACAACATAAATACATGAATTAATGTGTATTAGAAATATTTGTATCCGTAACAATGACTAGTATTATTTGTATGTAAAAATGCATGATTAAAAATTCACATTTTTATCAGCTGCAGAAATCTCGCAAAGCAGTAGTGTTTTAACTTCAAACTGAACACATCCACTGTAAAAAACATTCACTTTATGAGTACCTACACATTCCACCCGAAAATGTATGTTGCATACCATTTAAACTTGTGTCAGGATTGCAGATCATTGCTGTTCATAAAGCTTATTTACAAGTAGATGAAAGACAGATCAAAGTTCTATTTACAAAGTTGTTTCATTTAGTGTTTTATCCAAAAGAGGAGGTTGCAGAAAAATTTAACGAAGCTGTGGTAGCTTTTTATGGTCTTCTTTAATAATTATGCGCTAAATTTCTACTCAAAACGAGGTTTGGGGTTTAGAGTCTTCACCACCACCAAACTTTCCAACGTTTTGTAAGAAATGAGAGAACAGTATTCAGTTCGGTTCTTTCTGACGAGGCTGAAGATTCTCTTACACTCTGCATTGGAATGGGAGATGATCAGAATAGAAAGCATAATCTAGGACAATCAAGCGAATTTTAGAAGTCCATCAGCCCTTCTTATATTACCAACTTCAAACCACAGCACACCAAAACGGTCATGTCCTTCTATTGTCACATATAAATCTTCCAGCTAAAAACAACAGAACTCCTTTTCCAACTCATCCATTGCTTCGTCTTTGCATCAAGTCCGATAGAAGATTTTAGTGAATGGTTGCAGAGAATAAAATATTTCGATTGCTCGATCGAAATATTAAAAATTCGTTAAAGTCCTTTATATCAATAAAAAATCTAAAAAGTTTATAAATACTCCTAGTCCGAAATATGCAACATCAGCACTCGTATAGTCAGTTTTAGAAAGATAATTATACTTCAAAAATGGAAAGGAATGAAGTATTCTAAAACGTTTAATAGTATTAAAAATGCATACCCTAAAGAGAAAAAGTTTTCTGAACGGGATTTTCACTGTTGATTAAAGTTAAAAAGTAATAAGCATCAGTAAAATAATCCTCTCAAAATCAAGTAGGGGGAGGGGAAATTGGAATGAAAAAAATATCTATTCATTATAACACATACACAGTAAATTTTCTCTTCTCTACACAAAAAAAAAACTATTTTGAAACGTATGAAATTTGAAATTGATCCATCACGGTCTTTTTATCCGATTTATAACTCACTTTTAGCTTATAATAAATGACGTTTGACAGATTAAAAACATAAAAAGAAAATTGCATCATTCTCTGGGGAATTTTAAAGAACATTTTCAATTTATTCACAGTAAATGCTCTTAAATTCAACGAATAACCAATTACTTACACGAAATTTACTACATTAAACATTATGTTCGAATAAAACCCGGTAAAAGAATGTTTCTCACGTAACAATTCGCACTAATTTTTAGACATGGAAACTTTAGTTATCACAAAATACACACAAATATTAATTCTATTTTGACGAAAGAGCAATAAATAATACTGAGCCACGAAGTTTCAAAAACAACTTTTGAAATCATGTGATGTTATATTCAAGTAGTCTTATTTGATAAATTGTATTCTAGGTGGGAAAGCAAAATTAATAGAGCACCTCATTAAAAGATTCTGATTTGAGATGTCAATGTAAAATACGGCATAATTAAAAACAAGTGAATTAAAATAACTAAATCCATGGAATTGTTTTGGTGCAAATGATTAAAAGTAATTCTTAAGGTGGAATAAATGCGGACAATAATTTTTAAAATGTATTACAAAAGTAAATGCACTATCTTTGAATAAAATTGTTATTCCCTAACTTTTGTCCCATCGTATTCAGTAACAAGATGAGAGTAAATCGTATCAAATTACACTTACCTCTATTCGAACATAATGAGGATGATTTCCCATGGTCGGAATGATGTCCAAATCATTTTCCATATTCCAATCATTACGCCTATGACGAGAGCTCCGCCTCGTCCAACTATTCGAGTCTTCCATGACTCTTTTAAGTTTATAAAAAATATCCTCAAATTTGACTTAGTTTTTCAGAAAGTACATACACGACTCCATTCAAGACGCTACTTTAATTCTTCGTTAAAATGCTTCACATCGCTTTTATGTCTCAAGAGAGCACTGATATTAAGACACAGTAACAAATAATATTTCTTTAGATAGATAAATGCAGTCCCAAATAGAGTTCAAACGTTGTTTAAATTAAACATCGAAGAATTCGAAACATTTCTTAGCACGTCACGAAACACACCGACCATCTAAGACGATAAAAAGAACACTTAAATTACACAGCACTCAATATTGATATGAATATAATGTTCCAATAATGGTACAGAATCGCAACTAGGTATGGATTGAATTTAAAAGTTAACTAACAACTTCAGGAAATTGCAGAAAGACTAGGAAAATAACATTCCAAAAGAATTTATCAAGGCATTTTCGACGATGTCTAGAGTAGATACGTGAATATCCCACACTGGCTGTACTAAATTATCGAACGTGCAAAAGTGTCACCGTTGAGAATCCACAAGTGAACCCTTCTTTCATCTGAAATCAATCATCTTTCAAGTCACTCTCTACAGCGTGAGAGAGTGAAAAAAAATCGACGCAGACACTTTCTTCACAACGACACACAACTCGGATGCGCATGGACTATTTCATGACAAACTGATGCACACTCTTGCTTGTAAAGAGTAGGAGGGACAATGATTGAATAGCCGAGTCCCAATCCATTTCGACTGCAGTGGAAATCCGAAACGGGCCGAAAGCCCAAAAGAACAACACTAAATCAAACACTCGAGGCCGCAGGGAGGAATACTGAGAAGACACTTGTTGAGGATGGAGGACAGGCCCGGCGAAAACGACTGATCGCATAAAAATTCTTCGATGACATCACTGTGGTCGCAATAAATCAGCGAGGCGAGGGTGCACTTAATCACACATTAACCGAAGAAAGAAGTCAATTTGAAATATCTTATCGGGCGAAATTAAAGGCTGGAACTGGACGATTGGGGTCAATGAGGATGCCACCAGAGATGCTACTTTAGCTTTGAATGGAACTGAAGAAAAAAAGGTTCGGTGAGAGAAATGTGGCTCTGTGTGGGAATGCGTGAGGGTGGGGATGGGATGTGACTTCTCTGGTTGAGGAGGATGGCTGGCGACAACTATGGGCGGGGGATGTTGGCAGAATTTCGCCGTTTGACGCCAAATCGTCCTGCGCCAAGGAAGGCAGGAGTTTCTGCAACTTTTCTGAGTCGAAAATGCAGATCGGCGCGCTGTAATTGTAATGTTCTATCGTTTAAAACAGATTCTCATTCACATGAAATTGGGGGGGGGGGTAGCTTAAGGTAAACTGACTACATTCGGAGTACTTTTTTTTCTCAAATGATTCAATGACACTTTTTTTTCTTTTAAAAGTTGAATGAACATTAAAAAAAGACATATTCTAAACCAACAAAAATCTGAATTTATTTTTTAAATAAATGCCAAAAACTGTCTTGTTTTGGTTAAAAATTTATGTTTGCGAAAAACACCCCAATTTTCTCACTTGTCACAATATGAACATAAATCTTTGCACTAAGACTCTTGAATATATAAGCTAGTGGCTGAAACTGGATATGAGCTAAATTTTATTAATAATTATTTTATTTATTTATTTAAAAAATTATAATTTGTAAATATAAGGGAGGACGTAAAAATTATACGAATTTCTGAAATTTTTCTTTACAATATAACAACGAAGTGACTGACAATTTTTTTTCTATTAAAGATGCACATAAAATCCAGCTGCAGGCACTGAAATATACATATAAGAACCATAATACCAAATAAAAAAATATTACTTTTTTAGTTATCATTGTTACCGTGCAATGATTTCGTTAAAAACAGAATTCAGAGAAAAAGCATTAAAAGATTGAAAAGCAATGTTTGGAATCCTAATCTATATATATAATTCTCTTACGTGGCACGTAAAAAAGACGTTATTTGTTATCGCGTTTTGGCAACACTATACGATTGTTTGCTTATCACGAAGTCTCGCACATCAATTCAATTTATAGCGTTATCGGATGAAATGTTATTTAAAAAAATTTTAGTTGAGCTGTTGCAGTTTATAATAGAAATCAAAGAAAGCGGAGGATCTTTTCAGGACCAACAATTTTAGTTCAACAAGACGCTTGCACGACAACTTTCGACAGCAAACTCAATGAAAAAGTGTGGGTCATTCGAGTGCTGGGAAAATGTACACACAAACAACATGCTGGGTATTCTATTTCGAAAGCAACGCTCACATTTCGAAACAAAAAATTTGCTCAAAGTTTTCATTCGAATTCTGATTTCAGAGGTACTGTATATATAATTTCTGTAATACAGCAAATTTAGATTTGAAAAACATTTTTTTGGAGTATCATATTTCGTAAACATACCCTTCTGCTAGGACACATGTCTTCATTGAGGCGAGCGAAGCGAGCATAGGTTCGCGCAGCGAACCAATGAGGATTGCGAAGCAATCCCCCGTTGGTAAGCGAGCAGGGGTCGGGGGCCCTAGTCTTTATCTATTTGCTCTTCAAATAAATGATGGCTGGAACATAGCACAACTAAAAATCATAAACTGCAATTTAAATTTTTAAATCCTGCGGGAAACCGAAACCTGAACCAACTTCCGACGCGCAAACACCACTTCCGGTTTGAAAAGTTTGCATCAAGGTTTTTCAAATTGAAATAACTCAACTTTTGATTTCGTTAAAGACAAGACAAAAACAGTTTGGTAAAAAAAAAATAGAGTTCATATTTTAAAAATATTAAATTTTTAAAAATCCTAAATTTTGCTCAAAAATTGACTTTTTAACTGTCAGATATCTTAAAAAGGAGCAATGGTCAGGTTAATGCAAAATTCATTATTAAATCGTGCTTAACGTGAACAATATCGATGGGAATCTACCTGATCAGTTTAATTTACTTACAGAAAGAAATAAGGAAAGACTTCAACAAATAAAAGGAGCAATCACAAATGTAGGAGTGGCCAAAATACTAAGTCCCACATGTATTTTCTAGCTTGAGAAAATGCAGCAGGATGATGTCCATACCTTATTTAAGTTTTACATGTCAAATGAAAAAAAATCATCCCAAACATACTACAAAATATAAGCGCTAAAGGAATATTATTTTAAGATGCCCATAAAAATTTGGGAAACTGATTTAACATTAGGAGCTCCAAACTTTCGGTATTCATGATTGACATTACACTTGATGGGGAAAACCTATCTGAAGTTAATTATGATATAGATTCGAAATTTTGTGTCAAAACAATCGGTATTATAAACGTTGGCTGGTTGATTTGGGTTTTATGGAGCAAAATCCAGGTATTATTAAGGATATCGATTATTTTGCGGAGGCATAATTCATAGACTAAACTATGAATAATAATTTGTATACAATATAGGGAAGGCAAAAAGAAAAAGAATATGAAAATCTCATTACTCATTCATCCTCCTGCATCATTCGTCAGAATAACTCAACACCTGACTAAAAAGCCCATTAACTGCAAGTGTTCTACAACGTCGTGGTGGATTCACCTGTTCTTTGCAGATGGCGAGGAATTTTATTTAACTTTCAAATTATTTTGCTTAAAAATTAGTGAAGGAATTATACATGCGTCAAAAAAAAAAAATTAACCACGGACGAAATAATAATTTACTTGTTTTCTTAGTTCCGAAAACTTCAACATTTTCTTCCACAAGATTACACTACCAAAATCTCAATGAAGAAACTGATCGACTGAAAAATGCTTGCTATGTAACACCATAAATCAGTCGATACGATTACAATTTCAAAGAATTAAGAGGATATAGCGTCCCGAAAATGTCGATTGTTTTGTCTTATATTAACTGTACGACTTTAAAGAACACGTGGGCACAATTTCATTGCTTTAGCTAAATTTAGAGGTAATAAAGATTTTATACAAGTGAAACTGACTAACTTATAAACTATAAAGCTATTTTTCTCAGCTTTCTGTTATTCATGACTACAATGTATTTAAAATTGTAAAACTTTTTGGAATTTATGTATAGATTTGAAACTGTCTGCGGTTTGTTTTTATGATGTATTTGGTAACTATACGAATGAAATAACATTTTAGTATAGGTAATTAAAAATAATAATATCAATTCTGACTTTTTTACTGCTTCTCAGTGTTTGCTATAAAATATATGTATAAATTGCAACAACAATAGTACATTGCAAACCCATGCACAAAATTATAAGTTAAACTTCAAGGAAAATAAAGAAAATAATTCAAAAATAATTTTAATTTTTAATTAAGAGTAGGAATTTTTAAACATTGATATATTTTTAGCTATCGTTGAAGTGACTTTTTATCATGTGTAAGTGGATATATCCTGTATATTAGAATAAAAAACACCAATAACTAATTGTAAAAGTGAAATAAAAAATAATTGTTCAAAGGAGTGTTCTCTTCAGTCAATAAAATAAAACTAAGGGGAGTTAGTACCTTCCAGACCTTGCGTTGCTCGCGAAAACATACTTTTTTCGATTCATCATAAATAATTGAGTTTTGAATATTGTAGTATAAATTTGATACAGTTTAAAGATAATTGTATGGCTTTTAAAAAACTGCAGTCATATTTGTAATTAAAAACATCTATTTTTATAAAACCTAGCAAAAAGTATACACAATTTCTTCGTTTTGAAATTTACCCGATTAACTTTCCCGCAAGTTTAAAAAAAAACTAATAAACGTAGAGTTAAGAAATTTTGTATGGTTATTCTAAAAGTAGATCTTAGTTCTCTGAACTATGGATTTGTGTATGAGAGCTATAGTTTTTATTTACGAATCCATACATGCTAAAATGTTTCAAAGTTGACTTATTTAAAAAATTTTAACTTTTATAAATATTTTTACTTTAAATATCACAAATTCCTTAGTTCATAGAATTAAGACATTCATGTGCTTCAATTTGGTGCAAACATTTTGGATTTTACAGTGCATCTTTCAAAAGTTATCTAGCGGGAAAGTTCAGTGCGTAAATTTCAAAACGAAGAAATTGTGTATAATTTTTGCTAGGTTTTATAAAAATAGATGTTTTTAATAACAAATATGACTGCAGTTTTTTAAAAGCCATACAATTATCTTTAAACTGTATCAATTTTATACTAGAATATCAAAAACTCAATTATTTATGATGAATTGAAAAAAGTATGTTTTCGCAAGCAACGCAAGTTCTAAAAGGTACTAACTCCCCTTGAAAATCAATGCAAACAAATTCCCCCGGAGAGACAAAAACAAATTAACTTGGAAAATAATTCATGACACCATATTGCACTAAAAACAAACTAAACTAATAAAACTTCTTGATTAAGTAATAATTAGGGCAACTTTTTTGTTGCAGTAAAAATAGGAAAGGTTGCATTTATCATTCCCTAAAGTTGCTTTATGGAAATAAAGTTGCATTTATTTTTGATAAACTAAAATCTGAAGTAAATTATTCGTAAAAAATGAAAAAATTCAATATATATTGACAATTTCAGTGGTGTACAACAGTATTATAATACATCATTAAATGCAGAACGTTGAATGGCCGATCCTTGGCCAGTAATTACTTTAACATTGAAAAACTGCGCCAGCTGCAGTCATATAATGTGCTGTATCGGATAGCAGAAGCGCAAAATCCTTTCGTTTAATATTCAGAGATTTTAAAACGTATTTACAAGGCGAATAACATATTGATGATCGACAATCATCCCAAAAACTCTGCAGTCGATTATGCAAGTTTCCTCAGGATTATCAAGAGTGCCAACCAATGTGTTAAGGTACTTGTTGCGATTTATTTCACTTTCGTCTGTCAGGACGAACACCTTCTTTCCATGAACTTGTTTGATCCGCAAAAACCTCGGCGTTCGCAAGATCAGACACACGTGATCGAAGCGTTGGGTCAGAGTGCAAAAAATGAAATAGTAATTTCATATTAATTAATTTTAAGCTACATTTTAAAATGTTGCATTTGGTTGCATTCATGCAAAAAGTTGCATTTATGCAGAAAATTGCATTAATGTTGCGGTTATAACTCACTTATAATACACCCCATGTAGGAGGAATTTTGGTCGTAGTACTTTACATGCAGCGTAGAAGGTGAGAAAAAAAAGTTGCATTTATTGCAAAAAGTTGCCCTAGTAATAATCCTCAGATTCAATGGAAACTCACCCATGAAACTCTCCATGAAAACCTAATTCCAGAAGCACAGAAAAAATCGTAATAAGACACACGTGGTGAAGCTAATTGGCACAATGAATAATAGCTCACACTTTTTTTTTCGTATGCCTAGCTTAGAAGGGTGCGACCTTAATTTGCTTTCCACTTCACTGTAATTCTATATACGCACCGATCACAGAGCCTCTTTTGAATAAGCAAAAGAAAATCAAAAACATTATCCTCATCCGCATTAGCTCGGCAAGTGGGAAAAAAACCCAAATAAAACATGAATTCAGAACAGGCAGTGGTACAGCTAAATCATTCCGCGGGCCATATAAAATGAAGCCTTAAAAGCGGATAAAATATTTTAGAAAATTCATTTAATCTAATTACATAAATTTGTCAGCGATAACTGCTTTTTGCGACTTCTCATTCTGAGGTCCATTTTAATTACCAGTGAGTTATTTGTTTTCTCTCCGTAAACGTTTTTAGTTCGCCTTGAAAAGTACAAAACCTGAAAGTGCTGACAGATTTAGAAGTAAGCGACAAATTCAAGCAGAGAAAGAGATGACTTTTGATAGCTGAAATTTCATGTTTCGTTTCCAAAACGGCGCTTTTGCAGAAGCTTGTGAAACCTCGCTGTTAATAAACAGCTATGCTTCAAAATACAACTATGATTCCTTGTTAAAAATATTATTCCATAAGTGTTTTTAATTTATTATTTTTTTTAATTTTGGGTTTTGTGAAAGATGTCATTGTACGGCTAAGGTTGGTCAGTTCTAGAGTAAATTTCTCGGTAATAATCTTTTGGAAATATTCTTTAAAATGTAGAATATTTTCTAAAAATTGTTCATGTTTTTTTCTAACGGCATAAAAAATATAATTTGTCTTGTAGTATATTTTTTAGTTGATGAATACATACGCGATTGAAAAAATGTATTAAATGTAGTTTTTCTAAGGCTAACAATAGAAACATAGAAAAAGTACACATTTCGTACTCTGCTCTTTAAAAGCTATGCTCGAAGTGTGAATTATTTACTTCTTCAACAATATGGTTATTTTCAAGTCCGCGCAGATTCCGTTTAATATATTCCCAAATAATAAGTTTCGTGTGTGGACTGCACACACGAAATAGTATATTCAGAAATACGGGTTGCTTATAATATGAGCCGTTATTTTTTAAAGTGGCATAAGTTCACTTTGAAAAATAAGTTTATTTTCTTTAACAATTCTAAATATTATTATTGCATAGTAAAATTTAACAGGTTTATAGTGTTGAAAACACTATCCGAATTGAGTAACGTTTGCCAATATTTTAAAATTAATTTGAACGTAAACCCTTAAATATCTCGATGTATGAAAAAATGGACTTAACCACTTTCAAAACTAACGGCTCATATCTAGCCTTCATTGTGGAGAAGCAGCATTATCAATATTGAGAATAATAACATAAAATAAGCTTCAGGTTAATTTCTGCAATCAATGAATTTCAATTTCCTGAAAGAGATTTCAAATAGAAATTCTCAGATGTTCTCCAAATTTCAATGTTATGAGAAAATTCTAGCTAAATCTAGTGTTGTTACAAAACTTCCTCACGTCGCCAAAAAGGACGAAACATCGCCAATGAAGTGGTACCTGAACCACTCTATCGAAACTGCTTAAAATACAGAGCATAAACCAAGCGAAGAAGAGACGGAGGCACAGGAAGTTGGAATGGGAAAGGGGGATAGTGGAGAAGAGCGCGCTCCGAAAACGATTTTTCGCAGAAAGAGGCTCGAGCAGACGATCGCTTTTAAGAGCCGTAACATGACACACCACTTCAGAATTAAAACGCTCGAGAAAAAAGTGCAAACGCGACGACGGTCAATCAGTTCAGTACATAAAAAATGACGACTGGGAGCTTAGAAACGGCATGAGGATAAAGATAAGAAGCAAGATCGTCTTCCGAATAATCGCATGCGAGGTAGGGAAAGTTGAAGTTATTAACTTCGCAGAAACTTTTCGGACGTTTCCCCTCAAGTAGCAAACAAGCGCTCGGGTGTTATCAGTTTGTGGTAATTTGGTAATTTTTAATTAACGTCGTACTAGAGCAACACAACGGGCTATTGATGACGGTCCGGGATTAATCCCCTAAGGGAAAGATCAGAGGAATAAAACCAAGTAATTTTGATGGTTCAAAATTAAACATTTACGTGACAATACATTTACGTGAGGTTTTTGTTAAGAATTAACCATTTTCAAACAGACTGCCTTTCAAAGGGCCAAGACAATTTATCAAGTAAGGCAGGATTATTTCCTAAGTACTGAATATTATTTGAGGGAAGAAAATTGAGGAAAAATGGAAAATACTCATGTCATTGAGAGACGTTGAAGAGAGACGTGTCTAATTTTAAAAGATCAACTAAAATAAAATTCACAATACCTAAGAAGCATCAATATAAGACAAATTAAAAGCGTTAACAGCTTACAAACTTCAGGTAAGGTAATTTTAATTAACGTCGCACTAGAGCAACACAACGGGCATTGACGACGGTCCGGGATCAATCCACTAAGGGAATGATCCGAGGAATAACACCACGTAAGTTTGAACCACGGTCAGATGACGAGGCAACACCTGAGCTGTCACCCCACTCTACAAACATCCACACCAACCCAACTTTCGGCCACGACAGATTTAAGGTGCACCATCCGTCTCTACACCATACGCTTACAAAGATTCATGCAATGACCCGTATTCGAACCAGGAACCTTCCTATCTAGAGGCTAACACCTTAACCACCTAAAGCCGCGTATACATTTGTATTTAGTTATTAACTTCGCTGAAACGTTTTGGACGTTTCCCTCAAGTAGCAAACAAGCGCTCGGGTGTTATCAGATTGTGGTAAATTAGTAATTTTTAATTAGCGTCGTACTAGAGCAACACAACGGGCTATTGACAACGGTCCGGGATCAATTCCCTAAGGGAAAGATCCGAGGACGACACCACGCGATTTTGAACCACGGTCAGATGACGAGTTATCAGTTTGTGATCGATATATTTAATCGATTAATTTCACTTAATGTACATAAGTCATTGAGGAGAAAACATGTGACGCAATTTCCAATCGAAACACGACAAGTTAATCAGATTAATGATCGACTGGTTGGGTTTTGTGGCGCAAGGGTCATATTTGGCCATGCTGCACCAAACAAGGTCAGGTAAATGGACATACACATAGGGATACTTTTATTGACGTAGAAAAGAGAAATACGTCCAGGGAGGAATCCAGCTTGAACACACACAAGGAAAGTCCCACTGACACAGAAGAGAGAAATACCCAAGCTGCAAGAAATCGAACACGACCCGCTTAAAACGGGAGAACAGATCACCAGAGTAGGTGGTGTGAAGTCCGATTGGAGGTGTGAAAACTCGTAGGTGTGAAGTCCGTCCTTCTTTGAAGGAGATAAACGGGCCGGGTGGCCTGGTCGGCAGAGCGTCGAGCTCGTGACTGACTCATCATGAGTTCCAGCACAGCCGACCGAAAACTCCCGTGTACGCTAAAAGGTGACTGGTGCACGAAAAATCTGTCGTGGTCACAAAGTCCTGTAAGTTCCCATAAATCAATACCTCTGGGGGTGACGAACCAGGGATTAGTTGGTCTGTGGTTTGGATCAAAATTACAACCGTGTGCCTGAGGATGATTGAATGTCGTGAAAATGTGACCTCTCCGTAAAAACGAAACGTGTCGATGTGCTGCCATCTGTTGGCTAAAAATTCGAGCTAAGTCCTCCCAATGGGGCTCACTTGCATGGAAGCCGCACCCCCCTCGCCTCTTGCCGTCTACGACGGGCCTGGCACTCCGATGGTCTATCAGTGTAGGCATATGAAACAACAACAACATGATATAAACTCCATGAGATGAATCAGGTTAACGAATTTTAATTCATGCAAAATTAAGGAAATTATGATCTAACTAGAATCTGATAAAATAACAAGGTGTTAGCCTCTAGATCAGAAGCTTCCTGGTTCGAATCCCGGTCAGTGCATACATATTTTTAAGCGCATGGTTTAGAGGCGGCTGGTGCATTTTAAATTTGTCGTGGCCAAAAGTCCTCACGTTGGGTTGGTGTGGAAGTTTGGAGAGTTGGGTCAGCCCAAGTGTTGACTCGTCATCTGACAGTGGTCCAAAATTACGTGATGTTGTCCTCTATCTTTCACTTAGAGGTTTAATCCCTGGATTCAAAGGAGTCAAGAGTATCGGTAATTTAAAAATAATATAGGTTAAAAATCAAAACTAAATTGATCTACCTAAATTACAATAATTTGTATCATTCCTTGTTTCTTTCTTTTCCCGAAATATTTGGGTGAAAGGGAAATATTCAACTTAAAATTCTGATAAGTAGCCATTTTTACCTCATCCCTTAGACCGTGACACGAAAGGGATAATATAAGTCAAAAAATTTAAATGTTTCAGAAAAAGCTATATTTTTTCAAAACACCTTCAAAGGAAATTTGTAAAAACATTTCCCCCAGTTATCATTTATAAGCAGCATGATATATGCGAATCATTGTAAAAATACGCGGAACCACGTTTTGAACCACGGTCACATGACGAGGCAACACCTGAGCTGGCACCCCACTTTCCAAATGTCCACGCCACACCAACGTAAGGATATTTGAGGAAACGACGGATTTAACGTGTACTAGGTCTCCCTTGTACACGACGGTCTCTTTGGTTAGATTCGCGAACACGCCGGTTGCTAATCCGAAACTCTTCCAACTGGGCTACCTCGGCCCTAACTGAAAACCGGAAATACTATCAATTTGCATTGTTTGCTTGGCATCACAAAATTTACCCATTTGAAGTAACCCCCAAATGTATTGGTATCATTGTTTGGGGTTGTATAATGACATCTCAAAACCAAAAACTCGACATTCCTAATATCTTATTTATCCAAGAGTCAAAAATCGTGACTTATCTAAAAGTAAAATCGGAATTATCTGGTATTTTAACATATTTTCAAGGCTGAGATCAAGAGTTTAGTGGAGTAAACTGAGGCGAAAACAATCACTCTAACTTCGCACCTACGCTTTTTTTCACAGCAGATAACTTTTTAATTTTTATCTTTTCAAGCAAGATCTATTAGTGGTACCCATTAATAATGCTGTTTTAAATTGTAAGGTGTAAATACAGTACATTATTTTATAAAGCGGAATTTAATCAATTACGCAGTTACCATATGATCTTCACTTTCTGGTTAACACGTTTTCTATCACAGCTTTGCAAAATTCCGAGGTTTTGGAGTCAATATACTCAACCAATAAGTTTCTGATCTCTTCATATGAATTCATTTATCACCAACAAGAAAGTGCTGTAAGAATCGGAAAACATGCTAAACAGATGAGAAAAAGACAGGTGAGTATGTAGGATGGTGAGAACTTTCCATCGCTTACCTTTTGGTGAGCGATTCTAGCTACATGTGATCTCGCGTTAACAGGTTGGAGGATAACACTTTTCCTGTTGATCAAAACAGGATTTTTTTCTGCAATGGCCGCTTTCGATCGGTTAAGTTGACCGCAATAAACGTCTTCAGTAACGGCTTTTCCGACATCAAGCAGCTCAAAGAGAACCACACCATTAATGCTCCCCCACACATGTATGAGAATCTTGCTTCCATGGATATTGGGCTTTGGAATTTGTATCGGTGGTTCTTCAGAACCATATTTTTTTCATCACTGGATTGTAGAGAACGTATTTCTCGTTTACCGTTATGATTCGGTAAAAAAAAAAAGGTTTATTTTTATGACGGTTTAGGAGCAAGTTGCATATAGAGGACCTTTGCAGTTTGTTCTCATCACTGAGCATATTGGGTACCGATACATCGGTATGCTGAATTTTTCCAATGGATTTCAAGTGTCATTGAACTGATCACCAAGAGGCATTTATCCTTTTTGAAGTTTCCTCAATTTTTTGGCAAAGCTTTTCTTCCACAATAGCACGCAAAGTGTTTTCATTAAATTGAATTGAACGACCTTGGGGCATCTTCAAGGTCAAAAATGCAGCTTCAAAATCGGTTGAACCATCGTTGACACTTGCGAACGTGTAAACAATTTACATAAATAGCATTGATATTCGCAGCTGCGCTATAACAGCAATTAAACTGAAAGAGCAAACAATGCCTATTATAAGCTTCTCCAGATTCACCATTATAAATTTCGTAAATGATATTCAGCAATCTGTAAAAAATCTCAGCTGAAAGCACAACGTGTATATACTATAACTAAAACTAAAATGAGCTCAAATGCTATAGAAACACGCCAAAAGTATTAACAGCAAAAACGACATTAGATATGGGAACCCTAAATAAAAGGAAATTATGATTTCCTTTTTAATATATGAATCCTTTTCAAGATATTGTTTTACAATTCCTTTTTACCTCAAGTATGAAATAATGCATAAAGGATATCGATGTGGAAAATTAAATATAACTTCGTATTAGGCATTATGCTGAAAAGTAGAAATTTTTAATTACTGTATTTTGATTATACAGCCGCAGTCAATGTTCTTTTTTGTGCTGAGAGTAGAACACAATATGAGCATAGAACGGGTTTCATAGAACTCGCAAAAATTGATTAAAAGACTTTGATTTATGGAATCAGCGTAACTAATTGGAAAATGAACATTATGATAGCATCGATTTTAATAAATATATTATATTTCTATGTTTGAAAATAAATCTAAAGAAAATAGAATTCTCTCTCATTGATATAGCCACACAAAATTCTCGTTTGGTGGGAACAGCAAAATTCAAACTGTCTGTTATAACATACTTATACTTTAGGTCAATGCAAATAAATTATAAGGAATAAATTACAAGAAATAAATCATAGGATATAAATCAAAGTTTAGAAGTATGGTCACAGTGCTGAAAAAGAAAATACAAGTAAAAGTTCTTTTTGAAATTTTTTCACCTGATAACTCAAGTCAAAGCAGACACTGAGTGTAGAAAGAGGAAATTATACAAACGAACTTTAATGTTTCAGTTTCCAAATTTCAAAACTGAGACACAGACCAATTTGCATTAGTTAAAACACGAACGGCGCATACTTTTCATGCAGTGACAGAAAAATGTTCTGAAGCTGCTTTACGAGTTTTTAAGGCTACATTAAATGCAGAACGAAGCAGAATAACCATTGTTATTGCTAATCACCTTGGTCAAAGTGAAACCTAGACCAAGTCCAAGTTTTCTAAGTGGTAAAGCAACTATCTCTTGTTCGTCAAGGGCTGTCCCACAGGGACACCAATAGTACAAAATATGGGATGAGGTGCGGAAAATGAATAAGTTGGACAGTTCTTACGCTAACAAAAGTCACATATGGGCCTCCTTCTAAGTCTTGTCAGAGCAGTCTTGAATCTTTAAAATACCTTGAATGCACAGGTGAAGAAACTCACGGGTGCTAAGGTTGGATTTCAGACCCAGTAATGACACTTGTCCGTGGTCAAGTGTCATTGATATTGCTTTTGACGGGTGTAAGGTAGGTAGGTACTTAAATTAACGTCGCACTGCAGCAACACAACAGACCACTGGTAACGGTTCGGGATCAATGTCGAAGGGAACCATCCATAGATAACTCATAGTTTTGAACCACGGTCAGATGACGACGCTACACCTGAGCAGGCACACCACTCTGAAAATTTCACACCAAGCTAACGTGAGACATTTGAGTGAACGACAGATTTAACTTGCAGCAGCCTCTATGTATACGACCGTCTTTGGTTGGGTCGATTTTCAAAATCTTAACCCTTTGGTTCCGAATTCAACCGGGCAACCGTGGCCTCAGTGGTTGTACGGAAAAAACTGTATTCGATAAGACTTTTAAAATTGTTTCAACATTTTTTTTAAAATTTAACAATTTAAATTTTTAAAATTGTCAAATTATTCGTCTATGGTCACGTGTCATTGATCATTACAAGCGAATGTTCCATTAATTTTTGCAAAAAATATGGGTTTTTGAAGTTTTAAACAATTACAACGGCTTTTAAGGACCCTTAGGCCTGGTGCACACATCCGATTTTTTAACGTGCTACGTTTTCGCTGCGGCGCCGAACAACTATGCACCCATAACCGTGAAATGACGCAAGTACTCATTTCGCGCCATTTGCGATGGATATCTATCGAAGAAAACGTGTTTGTTTCGCTTACTTGGTGTACAAAAAATATATTTTGAAACAAAATAAACGTTACTGGATACATCCATTAATTAAATTCGCTCTCATTGGTGCCGGTTTCCTTACCTATCGAACGTATTTAAGTTCCGTCGAACTAAAATTTTCGTTCAGTCAGCATCAATTTTCCGAAGGAGATAAAAGAGTGCTCCGGCCTAGGTTCTCCGACACACGGTTATCAACAAATTAATTATTATTTATATTCCATTTATTTAAAAAAACAAAGCACTTGAGACCGGAAAAGCTTGTGCGGCGAACTGCGGTACAAATTGCACGTAAGTTGGACGTGCGTTGCCGCAGCGGCTCCGGAGGTATGTGTGCACTGCTCAATTGGATCTAATGTACCTCAGACCGCACTTGCGTCGCCGCATGTTGAAAAACCGGATGTGTGCACCGGGCCTTAAACACGAACGTGAGAAATAAGGCCTTTTAAAGGCCCATGGTAGTCATGATAATATTTGTATGTTTGCAATATTTATGTCTGGTTTTTTAGGGTCCCTCAGTATAAAAATATTAGGAGCGCCCAAGGGGCTCCACTAGCAGCTGGCGCTCCAGTGTAGATAAATATTCGATCGATTTGTTTCAAAATCTACATTTATGGTATGAACGTGCGTAAAACGCTTTTCCCGCCCACTCCCCTTTGCAAACGCAACTAAAAGTCGAAGCATGACATGCCACACTTCATTCCTCTCAAGTTGCGCTTTTATCGAAAACTTCCGTTTTTAGCAGTCCCATGAGCGCGAGCGCATATTCGAGCGCATCATTTGCATGGGACGACAACAGCGGCGCGTCGTAAAACTTCCTCCAAGAACAATAAATAGATGCGGCCAACGAAACGACATTGTAGTGGGATGTGCTCCCAAATCGCACACACTTAAATAGGTACCGAAGATCTAAACACGCACTCAGGCGACTCGGGGAAGGACATATAACCAAATACTAAAGATGGGAACGCGAATAAAACCCGACGTGGGCTCGGGATATTTATGTGGCCCAATAAATTGGGAGGGGGGGATAAGAGGATGAGAGGCAAGAGGCATAATTCCTCCGAATCGGAAGTTGCAGTCCCTTTTACAACCGCCGACCAGACCGGAAGTTGCTAGGACCAGGGTTGCTGGGAAAGCTTATGACAAGACGGAACTCAAAGGAATTCGTCAGCTATTCGGTATCATGGATTTGTATTTTAACTTATCTAAGCTGATTCCAACAAAAGGGAATTGACGGCCATTTTACATTCACCGAGACAACAGTTCCCAAGGAGAAGAGAGGTGGTTATCTAATCTAGAGTTCGTGGTGAGATTTCTGCAACGAAGAGAATGTATTTAAACAGTGCAGTCCGAAACAGACCATGGCGTAGCCTGAAGAGGAATTGGTGCGCTTAAATCCCCTGAAAGTGTTGATTTCTTTTTCATATCCTTTTACACATAAAATGTTGAGAATAATGAAACACTGAAAATTACTAACCAGAAAATGCGAAAGCTAGATTAATCTGCTTTCTGCTCTGGCATAACTATTTCACATAATCACACAGCTACAAATATCGACGCTTCGTAAGTGATAAAGAGAAAAAGCATTTCGCCAAAAAAAACACGAATATATTTATTCGCCACAAATACTTTTAGCAAACTCATCCATTTAAAAATGATTTCTGTACTGGGAACAACTGAGATGCGTCACTTGTTATGCTAGTTCAATCCTTCCTAACAAATTTATCTAGAAACAAATTATAAAGACAGTAAAACTTTTTAAAACTCACATTTTCTGTTGGCATGAAAAAGTATTTCAAAATGAAATTTTGACTACGATACAATATCAAAATGTTTTTCGTTTCTAAAAGTAAAGATACATGATAATTTAAAGCTTGGTTCTCTTATTGAAGAATGATTAATTTTGCACGAGTTTTACTTAATTTCGCTGTCTTGACTGCGACAAAATTTTTATTGCAGTGATTTGAAAAGTAACAGCGCGATTTCTGATGTAGCGAATTGCGCAAACTTGTTCACATTTAGGAATATTTAAAAGATAATAGATGTTACATACGCTTTTTCACTTAACATAACGCATGGAAAGCGGGCATTGAACACTTGAAACAATATCAGTTTCAATGTCAACTGAAGTTATGAAAAAAAATTCAGATTCTTCAGCCTAGAAGACCAATTTTGCTTACCTAGAATAATTAAATATGTTATAATTTTGTTTGCGTTTCTGCCACAACTAGAAGCCGAAATTAGTTTTATTGAAATCGACCTTTGTTTGCAAGAATTACAGAACTGGAAGCAATAAATCATATAGTGACGGCCGTGACATTTGCCTTGATTACTGTCGATAAATTAAACCTTGTTATTCCATTCAAAAATTTCTACTCAAGACTATGACGCTTGAAATGAAAGTAAATTATAACCCATAGTTGTGTGGACAAGAAAAAAATTAAGAATAAAGTGCCACCAAAGTTGTGTAGACAAGTAAACAAATAATACTAGTCCACAAAAACAAAGCAGAAAGGGAAAGTTGAGATATCAGACGGAATGCTTCAAGAAAGTATATAGACTGAACACCAATCGATGAGGAACCGAAAGACATTATCTATTGTCGCAAGTGGCTTCTGCATCACTAGAAGCCAGCCAATTCAATTTGGCGGTTGAAATTGCATTGAATGGCATTCAACGTATCACCCTCTCCTCAATGATGTGCAACATTAGAGACCCGGGAGTATTCGGTCAAGCGCAAAATCAAACGACAGAACTTCATTGGGTTACCATTCATATCAAAAAGAGACAATTGATAACAATATAGAGACGTAAGGATACAAGGCAATAAAGCATTCGGAGATGAAGTATTATACTTTTATAAGTCAATGGTTTCAAACTTATAGACTTTCTCGATCCCTTAACCGTAGAAAAGCTACCTATTTGATAAGTAATAAAAAAATGCGTATTAAAATTTAACTCTGAATTTTTATTCAAGAAAAGAAACAAGTTTCATCCGACTGAAATAATTCCATCACCTAGAAAATAAGACAACAGATTAGATGATGGATCTCATTGGAGTCGCAACTCCAAATGTGGTTCTTAAAAGTATATCTGCAAATCGATTTCTGCGTTATTCAAAACATGACACTCTGGTTCATTGCATAAGCGATCGCATTGATTATTTATTTACCTACATGTAAATAAATAAGCATTGGGTATTAAGCTAAGCCTAATGGTGAAGTCAAATTAACTCATAGGGAAATTAAGAAATAACTTTAAAAATAAATAAATATTTCTAGTCAAAAATGCAAACAAATTTAATTATAATATTTTCAACCTGAATTAACCTGAAGCCAAATGCTTTTCAACAATAGTTTTGTGCCTTCTCTAAAGTAGTTTTATCGACATGGAAGGTTGGAGCAACACAGCAGGCTATTGGCGATAAAAGTATATCCAGGCTATAAAGGCCAACAGGGTATTGGCGACGATTCGGGTGCATTTCAAAAGGAAAAGATCCGAGGACATCTTGTAATTTTGAGCTTCGGTCGGATGACCCTCACTCTTCAAACAACCATATCCACAAACATAAAGACATTTGAGGACACAACATATTCAACGTGCACCAGCCTCCACGTACACGACGATTTTGGGTTGGATTCGTTCTGGCAACCCTTCGAATCCGTTGCTCTTCAAACCGGGCTCCCATTGTTCTACGTTTCTCAAGAGCGACGTTAATTAAATGTCAACCTAACCTTAAAATAAAACTTTATGATTCCTGTCGGATCGAGTTTCGAACGCACAACCATCACTAATCCGGTTACCAATCCGCGATTCTATTATCTGTGCTACTGAGGCCCTATATCAATTGAAAAATTCGAATTTAAACGAATGTAAAAGTTAACACAGCACCTCTGAAAACAATAAGTTTAAAAATTTCTTGTGTAAACCATTGCTGCTCTTTTACATAGTGTCCCAAACTTGTAAGTTAATTAAAAAATTAAATTTTAAATGGAAAAGCTTTCATACGGAATTGGCGTCATTTTGAAACTCTTTACAGTTTGATAGTACAAATTAAATTTAAGTTTTTTTGCGAAGCGAATTACATTTTAGTAGAATATTACGTTGCGCATGTAAGTACGAGGGTCATTCGGAAAGTAATGCCCCACCACAATGACAGTGGCAGGTTCACCGTTCAAGGTCTATCAGTTTTAGGGACTCGTCTGCCAACTGTGTACTGAATTACATCGTATTGTAACGGTTATCGTTCTTTTGGTAAGCGAACAAAAGTCCAAGAAAATCGAGCGAGCCGCCAAATGTAAAGAGATACCTGTGATCCGATTTCTAAACACAAAAAATGTGTGACCGAGCGAAATTTACCGTAAATAAAAGCAGTGTATGGTTAGGTGATGACTGAATCATGTGTGCGTCGTTGGAGCCGAAAGTTTATTGAGCAATGTGGCCGCCCAAGTGTTATTACGGATGAGTTGTCAAGTCAGTCGACAAATTCATAAAACATGATCGGCGTGTGACTTCGGATAAAATTCATGATAAATTTTCACGTGTCTCGCAGTATCATTTACAAAATGTAACAGATCACCTCAAATTCAGGAAAAATTGTGCAATGTGAGTGCTACGCATACTCCATGACGACCACAAAAGCTTAAAGACGTTACTGCTTATCTCAATGGACTGACGGCAGAGGAATATGAAGCTTGTCACAAGGAACGACAAATTTTTAAATTTGCAAGGGACTATGTAGAAAAGTAATATAAGGTATAAAAATGTAAAATAATAAAAAGTGAAAATTTTAATTGGTCTGTATTTTATTTAAAAACGGACATTATTTTCCGAACGACCCTTGCACAAAAAGAAATGCAAGTAGATGAAAATTGAGAATAGAATCGGTAGCGAAGTGATACCCTTCTGGTCAACTCGGGTCCGAAAGCGGCCATGTACGTTAATTTTTGTTGCCCCCCCCCACCCCACCAATGAAAATGCTTAATAAAATAAAGAGAAAAACAACAAGTCACAAGATGTACTAAATAAGGAGATATTTATTAGTAAGGACAAGAATAATAGATGTTGATTATTGTATTCGCGTGTGTAACAGTGATGCTTTGGAATGCTGTTTTGAAAAAGAAACACTGTAGATTTGTGTTTCGACTACACTCCCACATACACAAATCGATCACCAAAAGCACTTTTCGTCGCTGCCTGTACTCGGATGTGTGACCACTTAGCAACTGCTCCGATTAGAGTGCATTTTAACTTTTGAACTGCTAATAAATTTAAGATACCCAGCCCCTTTAATAAGTTTTAGTCAGTATTTTTTTTTATTTGCTACTTATTCCATGATACTCATTTTCTGATGAGGAGATAAGCTGATGCTCCGAAAGTGATAGATCCAGTCCAGTCCAGGTTTGACATTCTTGTTAACTTGTTTTGTTGTAAATATTTCCAGTTTATTTTTCAAAGTAAATTACAAATTTCGAAAGAGAGACAGTTTAACAATCAATTTAGCGCGAATACTACTCTACTACCATTCATCTATTATTTATCATTGTCTTAACTAATAAATGTTTCCGGTGGAGTGATAAGATAGAAGTTATATTTTGGCGATTTTAATATTATGTATTAGTGAATTTTTATTAAAATATATTAATTCTACTTTCTGTTTTATTTTTAATATTAATTTCAATACTTTTAATAGATAAAAAAAAACTTGTGTGGGGCCTGTGGGCAGGATATGCAGGGAAAAACTATTCTTAATTCAAGTTGAATGCAACTGTTACAACTAAAAATTAAAAGCTCTTCGAAATAAAAAAGGAAAAAATGAAAAGTAATTAATTGAAAGAATGTAATGTCAAAATCTTTGGTTGGTTGATTGGTTGGGTTTTTATGGCGCAAAGGCCACAGATGGCCAAGCTGCGCCAAACACAAGACAAAAAAGTCTGTACGAAATAAAGATAAAAATCTTTGGAAATCAAATATAACCAATTCCCCGTACTTTGTACTACATAATGTCAACAGGCAAAGTAGTGAATAAATTGGCGACCAGCTACTAAAATACATCTCATAATAGAAATTTCCACATATGTGGTAAAAATACCGTAATTTCATGACAGAGCAGATACTATGAGCATATAGTTCTCAGAAACTGGGTTCCTTATAACTGCTCATTTTTCATAAACACAGATCTAAAAGCTAATGGCGATCTTTCATAATCTCCTTAGACTACGATGGGTTTGCACCCGATTCAGAAAGTCAAATATAGAAAGAAGCCTTTAAAATGATCTAAAACAATATGCAATTAAAAATCATGGTTATATCAACAAAACCATTGCAACATAACAAATTCAATTTAATTTAACAAAATACATTGCACCGTATTTATTAAAAATATTTCAAACAAATGTAAAACGAGTAGGAGTAAAAAAAAAGCTGGGTTCTTCATAACTTCAAAAATGCCGTTTACGATCGAAAGATTATGGAATTTTTTTTAAAAATCGCATCTACGTCTTTGATTTCAAATTTTTTTAATTCGCTAATTGGTAATTATTAGTTGACGTTGTACCACAGTAACACAAAGTTTATTTCGCTAAAAACGATACTCGTTCATATATTTAAATCAAGTTCTACTTTTTAGAACATAAACAAAATGAAGAACGACGAAATGAAAACAAAACTCACAGGCACTTGAAAATTTTCAAATATCAAAAAAAATCTAAGCTTCCTAAAGAAATAGAGAAGTGAACAGATCGAGCCGGGGGCGAACCAGCGACCTATGGACTTCTGTTAGATACCAACTAGTTCTTTTAATTCATTAAAAATGACGAATGAAAAAAAAGTTCCTTAAATAAAACATCTGACATTCAGCTTAAACTTAAAAACTTGCCAGAAATTTTCTGCAGAAAATGAAGATTCTAAAAATATTTTGGTTGTAATTCTAAACATTAAGTAATTTACTAAAGGGACACAGGATATGAAAAAAAAATCTCCGTCGAGCCGGAGTCGAACCAGCGACCTATGGATTTCCGTTTGACACCAACTACAGTCCACCGCTCTGCCAACTGAGCTATCGACGGTTATGACTTTAGGTGTTTAAATTTCAACATAAGGCAAATATCTTATCAACTGTTGAAAATTAAATTTCGTTTGGAAATACGTGAAATGCTTTCTGAACATTGAAACATTCCACAAAAAATATTTCGTCCACGAAAAAAATGATTTTTTTTTGTTCAGATCAACAAATGCGGTTTGTGACGCAAAACGATTTTTGAAAAACAAAGAATCTAAAATCACGCCAGTTTCTTTTAATTTGCGTATAAAATTTAAAAAATTGTTTCAAGATTTTTTATTTGTTACGATTTTTGCGGAAGTCGCAGCATCCTTGCTTTTTACTGTCTCAAAAAAGCAGTTGGCTAATAAAGCATAATGCAGCAAAAGAAGTTTCCGTCGAGCCGGAGTCGAACCAGCGACCTATGGATTTCCGTTAAATATCAACTACAGTCCACCGCTCTGCCAACTGAGCTATCGACGGATGCAATTCAGTCAGCGATAATGGGTCAACAGTATGCCTTTCCTTATATTGACCTATAAACTGTTCATTCCTTTGCATTCCACTAGATGGCAGCAGGAGTAGGAATTTATATCCTTTCAAATTCCAGTCGTAAAAGAGGAGATTCTCGAAACAATATAAATTTTAACTTTGGAAGGAAGACCTTGCAAAGGTTCGAAAAAAATATTTCTTGAAGCTTACTTCCAAAAACATTTGGTCAGTTTGGAAGTTCACACAATATTACAAATATTTACTCTGTCCTATTCACTTACATTTTACTTTAACATTTAGATTGCTTTCCTTTCCTTTTTAACATAATACATAGTCTGAATTGAGACACATTTTGATATCTTTGCACAAAAAAAAGTATTACAATAAGAAAATATTAAATGTCCAATGTTGTAGTAAACAAATTTAGACAAAAACGCTTGACAAGATTTGTTTGTATATTTACAGTTCAGTTCTTTCAAAATACAGTGAAAACAGAATTATGCATTAGCAGTAAGTAGTTGGTTAATTCTCTGACGAATTTAGCTCACTGTTGAAGTATTTAAATTAAAAACTATTTTCCATAGTAAACTGCAATCTTTTTTTTTTTTTTAATTTCAAGAAATAAGGTCTATCAACATTAAAAGATTTTTGAAAAAACAATCCATTGAAAATCAGTGTTTCTTTTTAATTGCCTTTTAGTCAATGTTAAAAAATTTATCCGCAGAAATGTTAAACTTTCTCAAAGTTCATCATTTGAGTAAATGAATCTGAAACAAAAATTATTGGGTTCAAAATTTTAGTTCCCTTGAATGGGTTGAAACACCACAGAATTAACTGCACCTGTAGGAATATTAATTTCTTTCTACAATATATCTTCTGTTAATAAAGAGTCACAAAAGTGGACTGGTGGATTTATCCTCCATTAGTCACAGGTTTTTTTTTTTAACAAAGATCACAGTGCAACTCATTTGTTAAAACAAAAGGTGCTCGATACTTTCTTTATTTATTGGTATTTACTGATTTATTACTCTTTTTTCTATCATACAGGTCCATTTTTTTTATCAGATTGAATGTTTTTTTCTTTGTTTGTTTCTAGCTATAGTGCCATAGCAAGTCAACTAAAAATAAATATTTTTATAATCGGCACAGGTGAACATTATTAATTTTTAGGTGGTTTCTAGTATTGTTTGATTATTGGGTTCTTGCAAACATACTGCATTGGCCTGATTCTCCAAAGCAGAAAGAAAAACGGAATCTACACCCATTTGTCACCCTCTTATCAGCAGTGGCAACTTTTTCATTTAGCCAATGATTACAAAAAACAGTTAGAAATAACACAAGAAAGGAAAATTAAAAAAAGACAGAGCAAGGCAGTAACAGAAGAAAGAAAAACTTCCTAGAAGAGTAAATTATAGATTAATGCAGTAAATAAAATGATAATGCTAGTGTAAAAATGTATTACATTTTGTCTCACTCTTTTAGGACAGAAACTCTTTCAAAAATGCTGAAGGAGTCACTTGGGATCTGCTACCAGTGTGAAACTAACGTAAAATCGAGGGGTTATAAATGCAGCTTATGCAATAAAATTTATCCTCACAGATGTCTTTCTAAAGAATTTGAAGGGAATTTACCAGACATAAAAGTTGTAAGATTCACCTAGGATCACCATTAATAGTTTTTGATACGACCATTACTAAATTTGTAGGACCATAACTGGTAAAAGAGCTATATTAAAATTTATTTTTAAAATTATAAAATATTATGGGAAATTAATGAAATTTACACTGTTAAATAAAGTGAATGTATTAGTTCTAACCCAATCAAAATAATTTTTCCCTATAAATTGGAAAAGCCAGATTTGTACTCAAACTAGGGTGCTCTGCCCACTGTTTGCTTATGCTCGCCAATCCCATTTGGTTTGCTTCGCAAACCAACATTTCTTTCACAGAGTGAATCTCCTGGACAGTGAAACTATCTGAATAATTCGTATAATCCTGATTTGACTTTCCAGTCCATGACGTCACAGAGGGAGCTTCACCCCCTGCTTGCTTTCGCTTGCCGACCAGAGACAGTAATTCCAAAATTACTCTGAATGAAATATTCAAAAAAATTATAATAATTTATTTGTAAAAGAATAAATATTCATTGTACTCAATAATGCTAAAACATAACAGCAAATTTTTCTATCATAACCCAGATACATATAACCCAGACAGGAATAGCAAATCGAATTGAAAATTAAACATTAATTGTTCATACAAAGTAGTAAATTTACACATTTATTATTAGTTGATTTTTTGTTTGTGCTTTTCGCATCAGATAAAACTTGTTTCGTTACAAAATGATTTCAAATCAGTTTCCTACATTTTAACTATCATATAAAGCCTAAATACATTTCATCTTAATATTTTATCTTCAAGAACTTTTTATGGGTTTTAGATAAAGAGAAAAGAAATAATCCGATTTCAAACATGTTTTCAATCTTCCGAATGGAATACAAATCTTGGTTTGTCAACATCGAAAGTTTAATATTCATCTCCAAGCATTGTTCTTAAAAGGTTGCATGCTTTTGAAGTATCAAAAGTTCAAAATCATAAAATTTTTTATCACTTGCAGAAAGAACTTGAATACATGTTAAAAATATGACATTTTTATTAATAGAATCAAGAGTTTACAAGTACTCATTTTTTCCTTGATGAAAAAAACCAAGTCATAGTTTCGTGCTAACTGATTTTTGTAATTATCTCAAAATGCATAAAATATACAGACATGCACACTACTAAAAACAAACTATATAAACATTTTAGCTGAAAATTATTTCTAAACCTAACATATGTGAATAACTTTTAGTGACATACAGACCGTGTCCAAATTAAAATGCACTTAATTTGGACGGGCTTGTTTAAAGCTTGATTTTTCCAGATTAACTTCTAAGAATGAGAATTATAATATGGTTTAACTATTTAGCACTAATCTGTATAACTGTGTTAAGCAATTAAATTCTAGAAAAATAAAGCATTTTTGTGATACATCATGTGATTGTTACTAGACTTCAACAAATATAAAATGTGCCATATATGTTGTTGATGAGTAGATGATGGCAGTAAATGTGTTATGAGGGTTTTGATACATTGAAATATAGTTTATACAGCATTTTCTGTGACATTGAACGTCAAGTAAAACAAGTTATTAACCATCATTTCAATTTTAAAAAATTCACAAACATACGATTTAAAATTATTTAAAATCTCAAACGATTAGAGGTAAGCCCAAATTGGTTCTAAAAATTATTAAAATAAAAAAATTGGTCAAAGATAGGATGTAATGCAATTTTTTTAGGCAAATAAAGAAATAAAAGGTTATCTAGCCTCGGAAATTAGTACAGTAGAACTCCAATAATCCAAATTCCAGTTATATGGATTAATTTGAGAAAAAAACGGAATCGGCAAAATAAGCATTTAAAAGTTTCTTATCAGTGAATGATAAAAATGAAGAGGACAAAGGATCAGTTCTGGACATAAGAAACATCAGAGTTAAAATTCCTGGATGTTCCGAGTGCAGTGCAGAGGACTAAGGCGAGTGGCTGATTTTTCTGACCCTGGGTTCAGAATTCCCAGTGACTATGAACTCATTCAAAGTATGAGAGAACTTAATGATGACCCAGAATATGACAATGACATTGCTACTCAACCAGACAAGGGACCTTTAGCTAGTACGGGGTTTGAGTGCTTTGACACAGTGGGGTTAAAATGGATAGATTGGCAGTCTGAGTGCGACCATCTACATTTACTAGCCTCAATTGCATGCGAGACTTGACTGCACGAAAACGAGTGAAGACAGCGAAACAACTGACTTTGACCAATATGTTCAAGCACTGATATATATTTTTATACAGTATGTAGGTTCAAAACATAAACAAAATTGTTTTCACAGTCATTAAATGGCATTACATACTAAAGTAAATTAGTTTTTTTGACTAAGAAATAACCTTTTCACTGTGGTAATTTTAGTTAACGCCGTAGTACAGCAACACAAAAGGCTATTGACAACGGTCCGGGAACAGTCCCTTATAGGAAAGATCCAAGGACAACACCTCGTAATTTTGAACCAAGGTCAGATGACGAAGCAACACCTGAGCTGGCACCCCACTCTCCAAACTTCCACACCAACCCAACGTGAGGATTTTCGGCCATGACAGATTTAAGTTGCACCAGCCGCCTCTACACCATACGCTTACAAACATCCATGCCCAAACCCAGATTCGAACCAGGAACCTTCCAAATTTTTCAATGTGAATCATCCACTTATACAAATATTCGATTAACCAAATGGGGTCTTGTCCCAATTGATCCGGGTGATTGAAGTTCTACTGTACATCCAAGGATTATGATTTAATCCATGATTCTAACATTGTTTAAAGATTTGTGTGGAAAAAATCATTTTCAAATTTCGGTATGAAAACTTCAATTGTAACTCCATTCATCCCAAACATTTTATTCAAAATCGTCCTCCTTTTGAAACCAGGTGTTAATCACAAGCCTGCTCATCAGCATGAATTTTGTTTTAAACATTCCTAGTGATTATAAATCGCATGCGAATCAATCTTGAATATTCAATCTCCATGTGATGGATTAAGGTCCTCAAAATTTATTCCCTCAAGTTATTAAATTATGGCAACTTGTATTCGTTATTTAAGATGTTCTAGTTATTTATTTAGTATCATAGTCACTTCATGAAGAAATAAACACATAATCACAATGAAAAAATTTCCTGCAGTAATCACAAGCATATTAATTTTATACATAAATCTCAAAATTGGCAACTTTAATCTTTTCATTGTGTTTTGTGTAATATGTTGTTTAATTTTTATTTTTATGAGAATTTTGAGAAATTTTATGCTTTGATCCTTAGGACTTCTTATTCAGGCTTGATCCCGGACTATCACCAATAGCCCATTGTGTTGCCCCAGTGCGACGTTAATTGAAATACCTACCTACCTTAGACATCTTAACACTGTTAGCATAACTACTTTGTATTTATGGAATTGGAATTTGAAAGTTTAATTTACCCGCCCAATTGAATGAGTAAGTTGACAAAATAGATTATTGATTGAAGTGGAAAGCAATATTAAAATGATTAATTGCTACAATCAATATTTTATTGAAAGCTTGAAATTCCACAGAATTAGCTTCACGTTTTTGTGTGTTGTGTACAAACTCTGTTAAGGTGCTAGTAATGTACCTATGAAATATTTCTATGCTCAGAGAACATTTGAAAAATGGGCATTTTTTTATTTCAATTTATGCATTTTCATGTTTGGTCTCATTTTTTACTGTATGCTCCCAAAATCGTTCATCTTGTAAGCTAAAATTCAACTAATACTTTAAATAAAATAATTTTATTATGAAACAACAAGTTCCTTTTATTTTATTTTCTATTAGACATGATTTTTTTGCAGACCAATTCCTTCAAATCAAAATACATATGAAATTATATATATTTTAATCTGAAATGTGTATAATTTTGAATACTTTTATACAAGAAATTAAAATATGGTGTTTGTAGGATCCCACAACTTTATATATCTATGTCTAAAAATTTATGTCAACAATCAAAGTAGTCTAAATATCACAAAAAACAGATAAAAAAGCTTTGTTTATATCAAGCATTTGCAGCACTTTTCTATTTACTCTGTCAAGTAATTAATATTGCTGATTCCTATGCAATGTTTTTCAAAAATTTTACAACTATATTTCATGAAACAAAATATATATTAATGCTTAAATAAATAAAAACCATTTACAAACTACACTATTTGTGAGTCTCATGTTCAACAAATTTTGTAGAGGCAACACATTAATTAAAATCATAAAAATATGATTTAAATATAAACATCTGATTTAAATGAAATAAATCCAATTTAAATTTTTTTAGACCCTGCTTTCAGAAATTAACTTTAAGTTCCAGACCTACTTAAAAGCTGTGTTATGAAAGAAAAACGTCTCAAATCCGCATGATTAGACATGCAAATATTTATACTTTGAAATCAGTGGATGTATTTATTTATCTATGCTTTTTTGATAAAATATAGATAGATAATGAATATGAATTAACATCTACTTTTTAATTCAAATTTTGTGATTTTTTCACTTTACATACATTTGGTGTGATGAGACCATCTGTGAAATTTTTGCACCTGGTGAAAAATATAGTCATGTGTTGTACTGGATGTGAAATACTGATTAAATTCAGTGGCAAGAAATCTGGGTGTTGGAAGACTACAACATGACAGGATCAATAGAACAAGTTAAGGGCTTGGCATTTACATCAATTACTAAAATATTTCTCAAATAAAAAATTCTTTATTTGGAAAATGGAGTTTAGTAGAAGTCTTTTTGCATGAAGGAAAGGTTTCTGATTGAAAGCAGTTCGGGTTGGTTTTATGGCACATTCCAAAATTGTCTGTTGCATCAAATTCAGGTATTTGTTTAACGATTTACTTTTTACTAATTACTTATATTGTGGCATCTGTGACAAATTATTTTTGGTTTCCTTTTTTTCCTAATCTATATACTTCAAGCAAAAAGGACTCATATGAATTTATGTAATACATATAAAAAGAATTCTCACCTTATTAGCCAATTCCAATAAATCATTGCTGCATCCTGATAGAGTGCCTCCCGCAGCTTCTATTAGTTTATGAAGAGTATTGGGTTCAGGACTAAGATCACGGGCTCCTGAATCAAATTCCCAACTTTCGTGTTTACCACTAGCTCCATGACTGCCTAAAATGTATATAACATTTTCAATTAATAAATAAATAAAATTTTAAAGAAAAGCAAAACCTTTTTTAATTATTCTAAGCAAAGAATAGGATACACTTTCCATTGCAAAAATCTAAAAATACTTTTGTATAACTTCATAGACACAGCAAAAAAATTATACAGAATAAAATTTCACATTATCTTATGCAGTGTGTTTCCCATGTGATACATGTGTGTGGTTTCAACTTGGTGCCAATGCTTGGATACCCAATGAAGACCAAAACCCAAAATTGACTTTTAACCCTCTGCATACGAAAGCGCCCGAAAATCTATTTCCTTTCGTTACGTGGGACAGGGAAAAAGAATGTTGTCGGATTCCCAACAAGACGCCTGGATCCATTAAGCGTTTCTTTCCCCTTCTTCTCCAGGCCTTCAAGGAAGAGGGCGTGTTTTGCGGTCACTGTTGATTACATCTAGCTGCGGGATACCGATACTCAATGGTGCCAATTTTTAGACTGGTGTCATCCAAATTGAAAATGGAAGATAGTGAATTTTAGTTATAAAACAAAGGATAAACGTTGACGAATTTCTTAATTTGCAAATTTGCTTCGGCTATAACTTTTAAATACTTACGCTAAAAGCACGTGGTTATTTTAAATTTTACATTAAGATTAGCTTCCCCACTAGTGAAATTTAATTTCCGTAAACGGGAAATAGTATCATCCCAAGGATTACTGGTTTTGAAATGTCACAATTATTATTATTTTTTTATGAAATGCTTTTTATATTGTGGTCAGTAAATATGCTCTTAAGTTCAGCCAAATAAGTGTTTGGATGAGACAAATTTTAACGAACTGAATTTTTCCTTTGTTGACATAATTCTCCCTCTATATATATAATTCTTTTACAAAGCACGCGCCGATCAACCGGTATAGCGAATCCAGGTCCGAGCATGGATGTTTGTAAGCATATGGTGCACCTTAAATCTGTCGTGGCCGAAAGTCCTCACGTTGGGTTGGTGTGGAAGTTTGGAGAGTGGGGTGCCAGCTCAGGTGTTGCTTCGTCATCTGACCGTGGTTAAAAATTGCGAGGTGTTGTCCTCGGGTCTTTCCCTGAAGGGATTGATCCCGGACCGTCGTCAATAGCCCGTTGTGTTGCTCTAATATGACGTTAACTAAAAATTACCTTACGAGGCACGCAAAAAAGACGTGATTTTTTACCGCATTTTGGCAACACTGTACGATTGTTTGTTTACTAGGCTAGCCTTGATGTTACTGGGCAAATACTTTCTGTTTACGTTCAGCGTCCCACAAGCATAATGTCCCATTTTTAGTAAATCTATAATCAAAGGAACACTACAAAAAAAAAAAAACGGTCAAAATATATATTGTGGCCTTTATTATTCAGAGTATTTGCCAAATGAGTGACCATATCATATCCAAGTCCTTTCGAGGACTTTGGAATGTTACCCATCTTTCCAGCATACAGTTCAAAATTTAAAACATAGCCGGATTTTGATGAACAAAGGAGCCACATTTTCAGACCTCGCTTGGCCGGTTTTAAAGGCATATATTGAACTATGCCCACTCGGCCCTTAAATTTAATTAAGGCTTCGTCAATGCAAACTTCTCTAGGAGCATTGAGATGCTGAGAAGATTTGCTTTTCAATGTAGAATACAGAGGTTCAACCTTCTGTACGTAAAAAAACTCGGCATTCTCTCTTCGAACTTCCTTCGAGAGTCTTGAAAGAGACTTTTTTAAACGAGAACAGAATTCAAAGCAAAACCTGAAAGCAGGTAGTGAAGGTAAAGCACGTCTGATCAGAGTGCAAACACTGTCCAGACTGTTGGTAGCAGCCAGCAGCTAAACGTTTCAAATGGGACAAAGCATGAGAAAAAAGTCAAGAACACAATTGCATATACAATGGCGCACATAAAAATTCGCACGTGAATCCGTATGAACTGGTTCTGTGTCGCGGAACGTCATGCTTTGGAAAGATAAAGGACAACTTCTTGAGTAGTTTTTGACCCCCTATGGCCCATACAAAGTAGATGATCAAGTAGAGTGACAGGGTGATATGCCTCCTAGGGGAAAGAACTAATCTTGGGCACTCGGGCGCTCTCCGTAGTCTGCTTGTCCGGGAGCTTGGGCGCTTCTCGTAACGAAGTGTAGAATTGATAGTTCGAGGCTTCGTATGCAGAGGGTTAAGACCAATTTTTATTCTGATCGACTTTTATTCATGACAAGTTTATAGTTTCTAAGACAATACCTAACATGAAGCTTCATCACACTGTCTAAAAATCCACTGTTCTTCAAAATTATAGAGGTAATGTATATTGACAGATAGATTTTATTTTCACTTAACATTCAAGAAATAATGTAGCAATTAATGAAAAGTACCTTGACTATCACTGCTTGTAGGCCAGTTTCCCGTGCTACTGCTTTCTGGTGCAGGAGATGCTTGTTGCATTGTGATGGAATGTCTCCCAGTTCCACTTTGAAGTGACTCATGTTCCCTTGCTTGTTCATGGAGGGTCAATGCATTGATTTCATTGATGAGCTGCATTCGTCTCCTAAGGAACTCACTGTATGATATACGTCCGTGCTCATCTGCACCCAGCTGTTCCATAATCTCATTAACACAATGCTCAAGATTGAGCTGACGGCAAACAGCCAATAGATCTTGACTGTAAGAAAAAATACAGAGGATAATATTACATCCTTAAAACATATGTTATATATTAATACATACAAAAGTTTCTTGCACGCTTCATCTTTGTTAATCTGAGATATGTTTTAACCCATAATAGCTTATGCAAATAACCTAATATAATGTATCGCAGCCCTTTTTATAGTCTTCAACTGTCTCAAATGCTAAAAATGTCAAACATCAAATTTAACATGGTGAAAACAAATCTCAACAAACATCACAAGTTTGAACTGCTGGAGATTGATTATTTACATAATAGTTTCAAACAAAAGGGTGACATGAAAACCAGATTACTTTTTCTCGGTGTAATCATCTAGAATTGAATCATTCTGTACGAACCAGTCAAATATTGATTCTTGAATTTTACGACCAGTAAAAGGGTTGGTTGATTGGCTAGGTCTTTTTTATGGCCGAAACAATATATATATTTAATAATCAGTATTTCAAAAACAAATCGTAAATCTTAACAGCCAAATACAAAATACAGCATCAAAATTAACTTAGAAGAAAAAGACAAATGTGAGTGTAAAACGGAAGAGAGGATAGCTCACTAGGTACATTGGAGTTAAGAAGCTTGTGTTTACTCGAAGAAAATAAACTCTGCGAGGGCTCAGAAAAATGGATTTGATATTTTGGGTCACATTGCACATGTCAGTTCTAGGTATATATGACTATGCAAGATAATAAGGTGATAATGAACTTTAAATATGGGATAACACTTTCCTTTTACTTATTTCCTATTAATATATTACACTTCAACAACACAAATGACGAAAAATGTTGCTAATTGTGTGATATAATATTTGTTAGGAGAGGGACAAGAAGTCTGCTGTGGATCTCATAAAACAAATGAAATGTAAAATAGATAAGTTTACAGAGATAAAATATAACTTTAATAAATTGCCACAAAGTGAAAAATTCATACTACCTATAGCTGATTCTACAAAATAAATGCCAGTGTGCACTCAAATGGATGACATATTTAATTTTTTAACAGGTTATGATTTCCTTAAATACACTTCAACTCCATTTTATGTTGGCTCACGCAGATGTTTTCAACACTGATCATTTGGACATATGCAAAGCAATTAAAGACTAACAAACTAGTGAAAAAGTACTGGAGAGCCCATAGGCTAATGGCATTAGTCAGAAAAACTTGGCATTTGCCATTGGATTGTAAATTTTAAGGATCTGAGAATAACTAGAGGTTATATTTCTAAATAGAATACAGCTTAGAGTAACAAAAAGTCAGAGGATTTTTTGCAGTGGAATTTAAATTATTTTTAATATTAATTTGAACCATGGTTTTTAAAAGTACAAATATCACAAAATAGTTAGTTGTGAAGTCCCTTAATATAAATAGAAGGGGCAACAGAACATAAGTAATGGATGCAGAATATTTGTATAAAGGGTATGGTGATGGGATTGAAATGTAATTTCCACATATTCAAAATGACAAGTTTATACAAAATTCGTCACATATCATAGCCAAATGTAGATGTCGAACATTTAATTTTATTGAAATTCTCTTTGACTTTTAAACCCATTTCAGTGTCTATATTTCAATATTTAGTTATAGAAATGTATTTCACTTGAAATAAGAACTAAAAATAATATGTAGCACAGTAATACATATGGTTCTGGATGACAGGAGATCAGACAAATCCATTGAATCCACCTTAGAGCTCAATTAATCCACAAAAAGATTAAAATGAATCCTAACTTGACTGTTATAGTTGCTGTGAGACATACACAAAATAACAGTGAAAAGACGAAATATTCATGTTTTAATGTTTAATTCTGAAGACCCAGAATTCTTAACATTTTTATGATTAATTTTCGAACTGTACATGTAAAATGTGACACAGATATAATTAATTTTAAAAAATTGTTTTATTTTTCTATTAATGTTTTCAACCAAGACGAAAAATTTGCTTTGATGGCAAGATGGTGAGACAACTCTGCAACAATTTTGTAAATGCTTAGAAGTAACGGTCATGGATAAAATAAGTTTGAAAAAGGTTGTCATGAATGTACTGCTTTAATTACTTAAAATTAAAAATCAAATTTAATTCATTATTGGTTGCAGTAAAATATGTGCAAATCAAGTGGATTATTTCTCAATATCTACTTTTACTTACTGCATACTGCCATATTTAAAAAGATGATACAGAATTTATTTTATTTTCTTTATTTCATTTAGATTCTTGAATAAATAACTGCATTTAGCAAAATGATATTTTCTCCTAAGAAATAAAGTAGATACATAGGCATTTATATTTATGAAGATAACAGATTCAGATAAACCTTGGTGAAAAAAGGTTCCAGAAGGCTGAATAACAATGCTAGATCAGGATTGATCTAAATTCAAACGCTTAATTTTTTGAAAAAAGTCAATGCAAATTATTTTGACAGTGGAATTCAAATAAGATTTTACCATTTGCTATTTAGTTCAATATTTTTGTTTCAAGTTCTTAAGGACGCAAGGAATAGCTTAAAGCTATACTTTGCACCTGTCACGAAGCATTTGGCATCTCTAAAAAGTGAGGGACTAAAAGTAACTTGTCGTTTAAGAAATGCAAAGTTATATTATCTTCAAAGTAAAAATTTTTAAGACAGCAGTTGATCCATCTTTAAAAAGCAAAATTACTTATGTCACCAAGCAAGAACAATATGCATTTTACAGTTGAAGCTACAGACACTGTATGTAACTAAATAAAATCCATAAAATTTTACTAAAAATACGTCTTAAATTTTTTTTTAAAGGAAAACATTAAATTAAAGTATTTTTTTAACAGGATTGTCTACATTTTTTCTATGCTTTGAACAGTATTGGAAGGTGGTACTTAGTCTTTTGTTTAATTTAATTACTTTTGTACAGGAAAATAAATGTTAAAATGTAATCTTGTATTTAGATTAATTTATGTGGTTTTCATTAATTTCAATGGTACAATGAAAATTCCTCAGGTTTAATTTCCATAACATAATATGGCTTGATTAAGTCATCAAAATGAACAACATACTGAAAAGATTTCTTGATGAATCCTTCTTTTAGCATATAACAGATGTATAATAACCTAGACTAAATATACTGACAAAATAACTAAATATTAGTCTTTCCTTCAGATATAAAAGAAAAACTGAGATTTGACAGCAAGATGAATAGAGTATTTACATAAGAGTTTGAGAAACACTACCATCGTTAAAACCATACTTGTGTTTAAAATAGCAATATATATAACTGAGACTTCTTTAAATTCATAAAACTATTTGCATTTAAATGTCAGTTAACATGAGTTCTTAAGCATTCAATTCAAGATACAATCACAATGAAACAATGTTTTTTTCTAAACAACAAAGGCACCTAAATGTACAAAAATGATTAAAAGAAAATGTTTTTGTCGAAGACCAGTGCATTTTGGTTACAAGCCGAGTTATGGTGTTTTGAAAACATAACATTGCAAATTAATTTAAATACAAATCTAGTTTGTGGTAAGTTACTATATTTGTTCATAAAACACGATTTTTATGTACACTAACAACTGTGCATGATACTTTACTTGAATAAATTTACCTGTCAATGAATCCATCTCCATTTCCATCACAAGTTTGAAATAGTCGTCGAATTCTTTCTTCCTCCGGGGTCGAACCAGAGTCACTACCACTGGAATCGCTGTTAATATCACTAGCCATAGTTCCAAAATATACAAATGCTCCTATATTTACAAAAGATGCACGCTTTCTGAAGACTGGCTAATCAGTCGCATAAGAAATCAAACATGATGCTTGGAATATTTTGAAATAATTTGTTCAACAATATATTTCATAAAACATTCACGGATAGTATGAACAAGTCTCTTGAAATGAATAGTTTTAAGTTTCAACAGAATCAGTTCGCCGAGTACACAAACTTTAGTATTAAGGATCAGTTAAAGTACAAGGCTGGATAATATATGTACATAATTGTATATACGTAACAGATATATATCTAAATGTCAAAAAACACAACTCTGTAGATATAAAGGCCTTTGACAAATAATTGTTAGACATATGAAAAATAAAACGAAACTATCACATCGGATTCCATGATCGATATTTGTTTATTTTTTATTGAAGCGGGAATGCCACCTCGGTTTTTGGAATAACCAAATCTGTCAAGTACACAATAAAATAAAATAAACCTTTCAAATATCTCGAGGCATTGATCTAACACCGAGTAAACAACAGGTAGGTTGGTGTTTAATTACAATTGCACTGACAAAAGTACAAGCTATTGGCAACTGTCGGGGATCAAACCCAAAGAGAAAGATCCGAAGACAACACCACATAATATTGAACCACGATCAGATGACAAGGTCACACCTGAGCTGACACCCCACTCTCCAAACTTCTACTCCAGCAAACGACATTTGCTAATTTTAGTAATTTTGTACTTAACGTCTTACTAGAGCAACACACCTTAAGGGACTGATCCCGGACCGTCGTCAATATCCCGTTGTGTTGCTCTAGTACGACGTTAACTAAAATTACCATTGCCAGACCGTCGACAATAGCAAATTAATTAAAAACCTGTTACGTTGCGGTTCAAAATTCCGTGGTGTTGTCCTCGGATCTTTTCCTTAGGGAATTGATCACTGGCCGTCATCAGTACCCCATTGTCTTGCTCTAGTACGACGTTAACTGAAATTACCTTACATGTTTCCATTTCTCCGGCGTTAATAAGGATGGTTCCTGGTTCGAATCCGGGTCCACGCATGGATGTTTGTAAACGTATGGTGTAGAGGCGGCTGGTGCACCTTAAATCTGTCGTGCCGAAAGTCCTCACGTTGGGTTGGCGTGGAAGTTTGGAGAGTGGGGTGCCAGCTCAGGTGTTGCTTCGTCATCTGACCGTGGTTCAAAATTACGAGGTGTTGTCCTCGAATCTTTCCCTTAAGGGACTGATTCCGGACCGTCGTCAATAGCCCGTTGTGTTGCTCAAGTACGACGTTAACTAAAAAATTACCAATTACCTGCGTTAATAAAAATACCGTACCACCTGAGAGTAGAGTTCTTATATCTAAGAGTAGTGGATAGTTGAATTAAAGTCATACTGGGTTTTTTTTGTTGTTATTTTTAATTAACGTCGTACTAGAGCAACACAACGGGCTTAACGTCATACTAGAATAGTGTCTACATACTGGATTAACTCGACGGGACTCTGTCAGACAAATCAATCCCAAGGAAGAAATCTCGACTTTTAAGCCATCTAGTTCACTATAAGGTTTTCTTTGGTGCTTTGTTTTCATCTGGTTTCCTTTTTATTAAGTTGTATTGCTCGAGTGCGAAGTTAATTACCAACCTTTTATTAAATCAAACCCTTCAGAGGTTCTAAATATTTTAATTAACGTCGCACTGGAGCACATCGGGCTACTTTAAATCTTCAGCGAGAAAAAAATTTGCCGTACGTTTTCCGAACAAGTCAGTTGGCTTGTTTTCAAATAAACATCAGCACTTCCCCAATAAAATAAAATTTCCAAAGAATGTGTGTGTGCGAATTTATATGTATTATTTAATTAAAGATGAGAACGCCGATATTCGCATTTGGGTGGCGGAATTGAAATTCATGTGGTCTATACACACAGAATATTTCTTTCACATAACATTGAGAGAAACATATTACTCAACCTTGCCGCTCTAGATATATAGGAACCATGGACTAGTAGTCGGCGCTAGTGCCTATATAATAATATTATATAGGCACTCTAGTCGGTGCAAGTTCAATTCCCAATTCTTTCTGGGTTTATTTTTTGGTCAAAAAAAACTTTATATGTGCATTTCCATGACTCAACGTTCGACTTAGGTTGGCACAAACTAGCCCTTACGCTATAAAATCAAGTAACATTTATTCTTATGGATTATTTTGAGTACAAATGTTTCGTACAATGCGTGAAAATGGAATGCATTCCTGTAGGCATGAAACCAACTGCCATTGAGGAAAATGTGACAATGCTTAAATATGTTTGAACTTCATTTGAAGACAAATTTTTTTTACTAGGTGGTATATATCCGTATTTTTTTCATTACCCCAATCTATTCAGCATGACATTTATTTAAGGATTGGATTGGATATGATTTTGTGGCATTGAGACATTATGCCAAACTTAAGATAAAATATCAGATATATAATATAATAATAAAGTGAAATGAGTCAAAACATAATGAATGAATACTATATAAAATTATATGTGATGGATAAAACCAATGTTATGTACAAAGCTAAAAATATTTGGATGAGGATTCTCTCCAACCATGTCTTCTAAAGCCAAGGTATATGAAGAATTAAAATGTTTAAGTCGTTGCCTATTAAAATGAGAACATTCTATTAAAATGTGTTTTATGGTTAGTGGGCAAATGCAGTAGTTGCAAATGGGAGGATCTTCTCCGATTATTTAAGGAATTATTTTTCCAAAGTTTAAAAAAATTATATTTGTAAAACCCATGTCATTTGATGGAGAGGTAAAATACAAGATAAACCTTCAATGCCAAAGGGGTCAACACATTTCAGTTTGAGTAAAGTATCATGGAAAGTGGGTTATGAGTTTGCACACCTCAGTTTGAAAAATGAAACAGCTTTAAAATTTTACACACAAATGTGCAGGCTGCTTTAGAAGTCACTAGGGAAACTGAGACAGGAACCTTCAGGGTTTCCTTTGCACTACAAAAGCCCATCTCTTGTTACTAAGATTTTAATATATTGTAGACGATAATTTTTGTATATGATGACTTCAAATGAAATAGTTTGAGATAGTAATTACAACTAAAATAATTTTTTCTCAAAGATGTAATCTCAAAAAGTTAGGCATTTGTTATGTATAATGAAGAAAATAGAACTACATCATAAATAAATTTTTATTTTCAAACATATTACACTTGTTGCAAGAGTGCGTTGAGTATCCAAGCTTATTTTTCAAACATGAAACCAATTTTAGAGCTTCATAAGTGTGGTCAATCCCATTTGTTCTAAGCATGAACCAGGAGGTTAAACGATATATTTGTATAACCTTCACAAAACAGATAAGAGATAATGAAAAAATAAAGCAATAGTATTGCATAAGAGTTCTGTTACCCAGCATCTACAAAAGCAGGACAGAAAAAAAGGAGCAATAACAACCACTACTGTTTTATTAAAATAAATTAGTTTTATAAATAGCAAATTTAAAGATATTAAATTAATCTTAACTATATTGGTATTTCATAAATGTTTTAATTCATATTATTAGTCATAATAAAAACAAATAACTCTTCTAGCAATGGTAATTTGAATTTAAAAGCATCCATAACAAACAATTTTCAATAGAAATGTTTTTAAAAACAAATAAACTGGAACTTTGCAGCTAAAATTAACCAATACATGAATCATATTCTAACATTGATCTAAGTTGCTCAAATATAGATGCAGAATAACAGTAATTTGGGTAAAAGAAATTGTACAGAAACAGAACTAAATAGCAAAATCAAATATAATCATTCTAGTTTTATGAACAAATCGAATGCTCCACACTATTCTTTATACGGAAATTATAATTTAATTTGAAAAAATTAATGCCTTTAAATAGCTTAATTTGCATAATATTTCAAATTAATATAGAGCAGATTTCAAACATTAAATCCAGTTTACACATTGAATTTGATAAAAAAAAATGCAATTTTTCATTACCGGGAATTTTTTTTCATTGACCACTTTTGTTTGGAAACATGCATGATAGACATACATGACTACTTGTTTTGGAATGTTTATGTTTGGCACATTAACTTCGTTATAAATAGAAATACAAATAAAAAGTGTCCTGAGCTAATAATTTTTATTTTAGCACATGTGACTGAGTTGTTTTCTGTCTTAGAGCAATAACTAAAATAAAGTTAAATAGCAATAGTAAGATTTTGCTATCAAAACCAGCTTCAAAATCTTCATGAAAGAAAATTGCTAGCAGTCAAAACCATCTTTATCTTAAGTACACAATAAATATAAATAATTTAAAAAGTAATCCTACTTTACAGCATTTTGAGTACAACAGAAACATTTATAATTAATAGAAAATGCCATATCACCACAAGAATTCAGCAGAAGCAACACATTTTAAGTACTTATTCTGAACTAGTGCATTGGAAGCACTCCCAGCCTTGTAACCAATCATGCATTTAGAGTATGCAAAAGTTAGGAGAAAACACAGCCATTAAATATTTAGAAGACCACAATATCATACAAAAAGGTTTTATATCTAGTGAAAACCGGTTTATTCAAACAATCAGAGATAAGTAGAAACATAGTTTTCAGTTGAGAATATAAACAAGAGTAAGCAAGAAAGATTGAAGGAATGTTTCTAAAGGGGATCAATACACACATATATAGCAAAACAATGTTTCTATTTAAAAGTCCATTGCAGCCAAGTAATTCTAAATGTTTACAAAATAGATCACTTGAATATTTTTTTTTATTTTTCTATTTACAAAACCAAGATTCAGATTTAAAACCAGAGGGCAGAAAAAAATGCAAATTTAATTCTAACACAAAACATTAAGCTAACTAAATGTATATGCAGCATCAGAGCTAATGCTCCTAACTTTTTCAGAATATTTAAGCAATCAATTATAGTATGGAAGTTTTCCTTCAATTGTTTGCTTTTTCAAATCACAAATATCCAATATTAGAACAAAATCACAAAAATGTCAAGTGAGTATAAAATAGTTCTGATCATACATTGGATTTTTAAATGTAGTGTTCACTCGAGAAAACTAAACAAACTCAAATTATGTACTGCTCTATTTTTTTCACAAATATACAAAAAATCTTTCCATAACCATAAGTATTTTAACATTATTTTTACAAAGGTTATTTTGTTCGACCAAAACCAATAGTTTAATTGGTTGTACAGAACATCATTTCCAAGAAACAAAAGAAGAAACCTATAACAATGTACTTAAAACATTTTTTCAACCAAGAATAACATTGTGGCTATAACATAACCATAGTAAAATATCAAAAAATAAAATAAGAAATAACAACAGAAATTTTGAAGTAACAGATAATGCAGGTCAATTTGAATTTTTATAAGGCAAGCACTTGTATAAATAAAGAAACCCAACCAAGAAAAAAGAATAAACACAAAATTACTCTATTTAATATAGTTGGAAATTAAGGCAAATACGCACTTTTGTTATAATCAAAACTTCCCCATGTAGGTCAGATTATGTTAATTTTAAGGAACATAAAGAAGTAATGTACTATTAAGTGGAAGACAATTGTTACCCTCCCTTTTTATGGTGCTCTTTGATAAAAAAAAATGTACATAAATTACAATTATGTACATAAGGGAAATTTCTGACATACAATATGCATACAGTTTTATTTTTTAATTAAATTTTTTTTTAAAACTATTAAAATGCTTCATTCAGAAGAAACACAAGGAAAATATTCGATGCAATTTTAAAACATTACACTTGAATTAATTTCTTGTTCATAATATTTCTTTCTTATTCACAGAAGACATAAAATTAAACTAGCAATACACAGGAAGAATAAAAGAAATTAAATCAATTGGATTGATAAGGCAAATCCACTGAGCTATTGAAAACAGCTAATTCTAGCTTTATTAGAAACTAGGAGTAGGTCGAGATCTCAAGGAAATGCATAATTATTATCTTACAACCAAGTACACAAGGATACTAATAAATTCTATATTTTGTTATTACAGGAGCAGCAGTACATTTCATAAAATAAGATGTAGCATACTTGTCATGGCCATTAAATTAATGAACAAAATTTAAAAATAGTTTTTAAAGTAAATAAAATAAAAAGGAAATCTTAAGGAAGATGCATTTTAAGTTAACACAAGAAAAATGTTTTTACACACATGGCAAAATTTATTTTTAACTTCCTTATCTTTGTAAAATAATTGCTGGTTTTGATAAATTTCAATACCAACTTTGCAACATATAGTTCAATAATATAATATATTATTGATTAACTATTAACATTACTAACTTTATTGAAACTAAGGGTTTTATTTTAAAAGAATATTAATACAATTACTGCAATGACTCTGTAGTCCACAAATTTTCAGCAAATGGGAAAAAAGCAAGTATCAAATAAACGCAGCATACAATGCACAAGAAACACTAAGATAATAATGCGAAATTCCCATATACAAGTTAGTTGTTAAAAAAACAATGCCATTCCAGATGGTTCTCAAAAGGAACTTGAATATGTTAAGACAAAACATAACCAGCCTTCAGTTTAAAGTACATGTTAGTAATGAAGAGAAGTAAATGTAAGGTGTGGCTAGTTTTTAAGAAATATAAAAATTGTTAACTTGAGATTGGATTTATGAAAACAAATTTGAGATAATTTATGTGTCAAGATCAATGTTGAGTATTAATATAACAATTTTGTAGTCAACAATAATATAGAAAAATCTTTTTTTTTTAGGGCACATACTGATAACAATTAATTCAGACCAAATACTTTTGAGAAGAGAAGGGACAACTTATTGAGATAAATTTCAGGAATAGCCCAGAGAAAAATTCATTTAATATAATTTTAAAACAATCTTCCACACTTCAGCAAAGAGCAGGACATTTTTACAAGAGATTACATTTTTACAACATTTTTTATTTATCAATAATTTACTCATTTCTTATGAAAACTTACGACTTTTAAAAACGTTTTTCAGATAAAACATGCAATCACTGTCTCTAAACATTATTGAAAATTACAATAAAATAGTTTGAATGACAAATAAATACAAACTTTAGTGATATCAACAACTTAGAAGTATATTACAACTTAACACGAGATTCTAGGGAAACAAATCAGTAGACCGATATGTAACTCTATTAAACCTCTTTGCACAGAACTCAAGTTTAACTCTAAAAAGCATTTCCTTAGATATAAAATTGTGATGCATAAAGTATGATCATGAGATTAATGATTCCATTTAAAGACACTTCATTCAGCCATGGCCCACAGGAATGCTTGCAAGAATATTCACTGAATAAGTAGTTTGAGTTCATTGCAATTTTTTCCACCTGATACATGAATCAGTGTATAAGGGACTTGAGGCGAAATTTCTTAAATATAATTTATTTAATGATATGAGATTTCTTAATGCTTGTGAGGATAGTGCTAGCTCCAGCTGGGATCATAACCTTTCCATTCTGCTGGAGGTGCTAGGTAAACTCGTCTTCCCTTATGCATGAAACTCACGACACCTCTGTAACCAGTTCGAGGAACTCCAGACTAAAAACAAAATATTAAAACATAAGTATTATCTCCATTATTATAAAAGAAAGTGTTTGTTTGTTTGTCTGTTGGGGACCGAAAAATCCTGACAATTCTATGGCACTTACAGCAATGAGATTTGGCACACAGGTAGTCCGAATTATTTTCAATTTTTGGGTCACGACGAATTTTAAAATTCAATCTAGAAGATTTTTAAATGAATTTCATAGTATTATTCTCCGTTGGTTTTACAAACGCGGAGAACTTTTTCTACTCATGCGACCTTGCAGTCAGGGTTTGGAATCATGCTAAGTTTTTTTCATCCGCAGAACGCTTAGAATTTTTTTTTAAGTTTCTGCTTTGATTTTGCGCGAGAAACGATTTTCTAGCCAGACGATAAATCTTAACTGGAATCGCAGTTCTTTTTTCTATCTCCCAGACCATTAAAGATAGAGTAAAAATAATAAATTTTACACAGCTTAATACCTTACATCACTGGCAACGCCGGGCTGGCCACACAGTTGCTAGTGTGATATAAAGCTGTTTGCAGAAGTTTCAACTAAAATAATTATACAATCAATATACCTACATAAAAAACATCTATTCATAATCACTATATTCTGAATATAATTAAAAGAATTTTCCAAACATTTACAAGTGAACTTTTTAGAACAGTTAACATGCAGCTAATTTTCGACTGATTCTTGTTAATTACAGCAACAATGTCTGAAATAAACTTTAAAGAGCAAATCTAAAGAGCGCTACAAACTAAACTTCACATAACTAGGGAAGGTATGTGAAAAATAATTTTGATCTTTATGTGGATCTGGGTTTTTCAACTTGTAATGGAAATATCTAAGATGGAAAGAATGTGCTTTTAGATTGATTCGGCACTTAGTCCAGTATTCGTATGTGTGTCTATATAAAATTACAAAAATGTACAATTTCGATTATTTTATTCTCTAATGAACCAAGTCTTCAAATTCTTGTCAGACAACTTTGGCGAATACGGACCTAGGATTGTGATGGACCTTCTCTAGATGCTCTCATTCAGCCACATGAGATTAGAGGTAGGTTTGATTTAAATTAATTGGAAAATATATGAAAATACTTTATCCAAATATGAATTTCAATGTATTGAAAAGGAAACAAACTAGTGACAGACAACCTTTTACCAAACACATAACAAAAATAATAGTTACCATAAATGAACAGTTAAGTAAAAATTATACTTTGGAGCAAAGTTTGATCTTCGTGATTAAAGAAATCAGTAAATTTAAGAAATCAAACTCTTTCCATGATCAAAGATATCAGATAATTTAAAAAAATAAAACTCTTTTCATGATCAAAAAGATCAGTTAATTAAAAAAATTAAACACTTTAGGTTAGAATTAGTGAAATAGAAGCTAATAGTGACAGCGATGAAATAGAAAAAAAAATTTATGTGAGTGAGGAATATAAAAAAAGTAGGGTACAATGAAAAAAAAAACACTAACTAAAAATTGTTGTAAAAATAAATGAAAGGCTGTACCATCCCTCTCGGTAAAGGATTCAAATGAAAATTTCAAGCCAGACAGGCAAAGAAATGAAAATAGTTACACTTCCAAAACTAAGCATCTCCAAACCTTATGGAAACTAGCCGTTGGCTGAACTTCTGGTATTTAAATGACGTAGCTATTCATAACAATGATTATTTAAGTAAAATTGTGAAATTCCCTTACTTGAAAACTTATGTACATAAGGGATAGTTTTAATAGCTTTTTGTTTTTTCCCCGAAGAAACGAAAATTATGAATATTCAATACAATTTTTAATGAAAGGTTTGGGAAATTAGATTTGATGCTAATGTACGAGTCCAGATTTGATGGTCACAATCTCTTGAAGTTACAACTGGAACGTAAAGTAATCTCCTTGGCTCACATGGTTGATGTTTCGCATTTAAAACACAGGCATGCATCAAAGTTTTGTGGGAAAAAAGATAAGACATGTAGAAATTCCAAGCAGCTTGATAATTATTTAGTACGTGAAAAGACATACTCTGCAATAAATCCACTAATAGCAAGAGCAAGTTTTGACCTTCGTATCTTTCGCTATATTGCTTAATATAAACAGGAAAGAGAAAAATCATCACCAATTGAATTTCAAGCATTTACTGTAGTGGTTAAAAAATGAGTAGTGCTGCTTGATAGCATCAGCAATAGAACATTTGTGAAAAGAGATATGAATTTTTGTGGACTCATTGGAACTGAAGGTCACTTGACAAGATTTAGAATACACAAATTCCATGGGATATAAGCTGAGACCAAACATAATTATGATACAGATGAGCTCAATTTGCAGAATAGAACTAAACCTAATCAGAATATCAAATTATAAGCAGTGATCATTGACTTCATTACAAAAGGCCAAAAATGAAATTCCTTCACAATGATTTCCAGAAAGGAATCAAATCAGCTGATACTGGAACCACAGAAATAAGATACATACCTGGTTGGAACGGATTATAAAAGAGAGATTTTACAAGAAAAAAAAAGGATAGGTAAATGTTTAGTAGTGACTGATAGTATGTTTAGATCTGTAATTAAATTCAGAAAATTGTACCAGTAAAACCACTCTCTAAGTGATCAAATACATGATTTATTCGACATCTAGCTGAGAATTTGTATATGTGTGTAAATAAATGTTTAAACATATAATATCGATTAGTTTATTCCCAACTGAACAGTCACTTGTTTTTTCTAAATTAGGAATTCAATTGAAGATAAAGAGTCAAGAAAGCCAACTATAATACTATTCAAAACCCATCTTTATTTTTGTGTAGTTACAGCATGTGTTTCTCTAATCTAATGTCTCCCCACTAATAGGTTTCTCTAATCTAAATAAAAGATCTAATATCTTGTAATGGAAAGCAATGATACATCTAGCTCGTATGACATTGAATTAAAATAGCTATAACTAAGGTAATTGGTAATTTTTTTAATTAACGTCGTACTAGAGCAACACGACGGGCTATTGACGACGGTCCAGGATCAGTCCCTTATGGGAAAGATCCGAGGACAATACTTCGTAATTTTGAACCACGGTCAGATGACGAAGCATCACATGAGCTGGCACCCCACTCTCCAAACTTCCACACCAACCCAACGTAAGGACTTTTGACCACGACAGATTTACGGTGCACCAGCCGCCTCTACACCATACGCTTACAAACATCCAGCCGGTTGGTCGGCAGCTATAACTAAGGACTGGTTGTTGATGGTTCAAAGGGTTAGTAAAACAAGAATTAAAAAGTAAATTATGAATTATTTTCACTCACTACTCCAGTGAAGGTCAAAGTAAAGAATGAGGATTATCTCACTAAAATTAGATTTTACCCAACAGAATGAACCATTTTTGTAATTATTTTACAATTCTCAAAAGGGAATCCTGCGTTCACATGCATAGTCTCAACAAAAATGTATTATTTTAATGATAAATAAAATTACTTAAAACAGCAAAAATGACCCAAAAGATAAGATTCAAAAATGCAAATGTCATTGTCATACGACATCCGTCCTTTCCAAAATTCAGTACCAATCCCGAAGAACAGAACCCAATTTCCCAGTTTAACACCAAACGAGAGAAAAGATTTGCAGGCCATTTGAAAGACGCTTCAGTTCTCACATCTGCAAAATCGCTTAACGAAACTTTCCCCTAATGAGAAAACCAGATGTGTGAAGTTACCATGTCCGTTGGGGCCGACAGAATTGGAGTGGAATCGCACAGTGCTTGGCGTATAACGACATTCCACCCAACCATAGCACGAGCGCTGTCGCCAATCTTTTCGCTCCAAGCACTGCTTGGCGAGAGAAATGCTCAAGCGCGAAAACGAGGGTTTTCGATTCACCAGTCTTCCCTTCGGTTCCGTCTGGAGTGGCCCAACAACTCAGGTATTTAAATGTTTTGAATTACACTCTCCCCTCCATAAATTTTTGACAATTTCATATCTCTAGTGAGACTTGTCACCTCCCACGGAAGTAACAATTCTATTTTTGGACTATTTCTGTGGCTTGTTAAAAAGACTAGAGCATTATAAGTATCCATTCCAACTCCCGCTGGAACACCACCAGCCCTTGAATAACGTTGTACTGACAACTATCATTATTACCAGTATAATATATATATATATATATTTACTCTCGAGTGAATAAACAGGGATTCATTTGTCACCAGAACTCTGTCTTTCTTACAATCACGGAAAACCAACGCACAATAAGCTCTAATCATTCTTCCTTAGTGAATATTTTTAAACTCCCACTATACGATCCGTAATCTGAAAATCTCCATTGTAACCATTGTTAGTCATTAAGGTACACAAATAGGAAACTGAACAATACTTCCGATTCAGAAATGTTTTATATCTCCTTGAAAAAGTATATTTCTTCTAAATAAGCTAAAACAATCGTTAACAAAAGGATCAAATTTACAATGAAATGTTCTCCAGTGATCAGTGCAACTGCCTTATTTTTAAAAAGTTGAGACACTAATCCACCATTTTCAATAATATCCAAAGCAAAAGGAACGAATAATTTTGCACCAGGATCAAAGTTGATAATCCAGCAAAAAAACCAATATATGAACAACCAATAAATTAAGTAACTTCAGCAAAAGTAACTCATTTCGAGGGTGTCATACTTTCTGCTATGAATTAATGGAAGTTTTAGACACAACGAATTTTTAGTAATGCACGATACTACAAAAAATGTTCATGGAAGGGATAATTTAAACAAATCAATTAATTTACATTGTATAGAATATAGGTTACAATACAGAATACAAATTTGTATATTTCTTAGTCCTGGTCTATATACATGTCCACCGATGCTTTAGAATTAAGTTTTTTTTTTTATCCAGTGCAAATTTCAAAAACTCTACAACTATACTCAATTTCAATTTTTAGCTCTGACTTAATTAATTCTAAGTTACTTTGATCTTTGACCAGTTCACTTAAAAACCTAGTCCAAGATATCTAGGTGGTTCATTAGTACCAAGCACTAGTTTTGCGTAAATATTGAAATCATAGACATAACATCAAAATAATGGATTGAACTTGCTTTACTAAAACATATTTTTACACTTATGTCAGAACAGTTGCGAATGGTTGTCGACTGCAAAGAATCAAGTATCTGACGTTACAGCATGTTTGTTTTACTTTGGAGGTTTATGAATTGTTTACCAGATGTAGACTTGCCTCTACAGATCTTATTATGGTTTGGCACATAAGTTTGTTAGTTTCATATCACAGCAAACATTCGAGCAATTTTGTTTTATGCTTATGTTTACAGTCTGGAAACAGGTATTCTGCTATTCATTAGTATATGCGAAACATTTTATTGATTATTACAGTCAAGTTTTTAAGTTCTGTGTTGCGCAGCGTTTGTGATATGTCATCAGTGCCGACATCACACACTGATAACTGTATATAAGCTCGCACCTCACTTTAACCATTGCTATTTTTATGTGTTCGTGTTGTCCTTGCTTGCCATCAAATGTTTTTGTTATGATGTTCATTTATACGCAACCTTTCACACAACCACTTAAATTCATATGGGCCTAATCATTTTGGCACCACATATATTGGTTGACCTAGGACACTTTTAAAAATGAAATTTTAACTGCGCTAAACAAATTGTAATCTGGAATGCTTTGCACACCATAATAAACTATTAATAACAAGGCAGTTTATATTGAGTTCATTTGGCAAGATTATGTATAGTTTAAATTTTGCAATCTTGTTCATTAATGAAAGATACAGGATAAATAATAATTATCAATACAGGAGCCATGGGAATAAAAAAATTAACCTTAAATAGAAGTTCCCTGGAAAAATACACGATCTAGTCCTCACTACTTATTTACTAAATATAAACAATATATCTCAAGTATAATTTGCTACTTTCCTTCAGTACACTAGAGGATAAAACATTTAAAAAACCCCAAGATATGAAACTAAATACCTTAAAGTCATCCATAAGTCCTAAAGATTTGGCAGTCTTCTTAAAGATATCTTTATTCTCGTAGGTAATTCGAACAGGTTCAGAATGATCAACGTTTCCACGCTGCAATTGACTTAAAGTAACTGATGGGGCTCCATATATTTGTTTTACAAAAGCCACATCATAGTTGTCCTAAAAGGAAAGAAAGTTTATAATATAAACTTGGTATTAATATTTTTATATTGATTGTACTAATTGGTGTTACATGCCAAACTACCATTTTTAAATCCTACTTCAATAAGTACTAAAGGAATACAAAACACATAATTCATACATATACAAAACAAAGCAACCATTTATAAAAAGTTTCTGAAGGAAGAGAACTTTGCAACAAAAATATTTTCTTTAGAATCCTATTCAGAAATTGGTACATATGCTTAAAATATATACCTAAAATAAACAGAAAAGAGTTTTGCAGCCACACTTTTTGCAAACGTAACAGTATCTTGAGATGTCATAGGCGAATTTCCACTTGTTTCATATATGTTTTCATGTAGTCATAGTCATAGTCATAGTCATATAGAGTGGGGAGGTCAGGAAAGCCCTAGGTGCTGATTCCACTAGGGAATATTGCACCACACCCCATTGTTTTTCGATATTCCTGTCAGAGAAAGCCAGATTCCTTGAGAAAGGCCAAAAGGCTTTTGACAGGTTCTTCGTGAATTGTATCAAGTTCTGTTCCAAGACCTAGACTTGAGTGCCTTATGTGAAGCAGAGCTTCGCATTCAAAAAGTATGTGGTGGGCAGTTTCCTCCACCATATTGCATTTTCTGCATAGAGGTTCTTCTTTAAAGATTCCCATCCTATGAAGGTGTTTTCTTAGGTGATAGTGGCCTGTGAGAAATCCAACTATCACCCTCATCTTACCCCTGCTAAGACGAAGGATCTGAGAAGATGTTTTCATAGAAGGTTCTTGAATCATAAGCCTTGCATGTTTTTGATCGGTGGTTTGCTTCCACTTTTTTGTAGTTTCTTTAAGCATTCTTTCTCCTATCACCCTTTTTGCGGTAGTCTTAGAGATCCCGCAAAAAGGCTCAGGGCTTAAAGGTAGGTCTGCAGTCCCCAGTTTGGCTAACTTATCTGCATTTTCGTTTCCTTCTACACCAGTCTATGTTTTCATGTAATACATCAAAAACAAAATTCATGTGATATAATGGTACATTTAATTTTGTTTTTAGAACTTTTAATATTTTGTTAACATTTGAAAACAATTTGGTCAATTGAAACTATGCAAATTAAAATACATACATTAATTTTATATGTTTAAACAGGACAGTAGAAACATTTGTATTAAAACTTTGTTTTTTGGAAATTTAAATATGACTTATTATTTTAATTCATTGCTCCTACATGTTTAAGCTCGTTAGACATAAGACATGCAGAATACAGATCAGTGCTACTAGATAGAATTTATTTATGTCAAATAATATATAAGTTGGATTATATACAGGAACAGCATGACAAAATTTTCCAAGATTAAGACATTTTGAAACTATTTTTTGGGCCTTGCTGCTTTTATTCTTTTATTTAAATTCTATTTCGTGATACAAATCCACAATATTCAAAATTAAGATATAAGCATTTTAGTAAAAAAAGATCAAATTTAATAAATGTTTACAAATAACTAAAATTATTTTCATTTTCAGGCTTTTTTTGTCACATAACTTGTTTTGAGTATAAAAACTAAGTAGATCTTCTATTAGTCATAGGATATTTTTTAACAAATGAGATAGCAGTACATTTGTGAGGTGCTAGATGTTTTCTTTCCGTTATACACACTTTAATTATTGATTTAAAAATGCATAGTATATTGTAGGACATATTAAAAAGCAAATAAAACTGTTCTTTAAATTTAAAAGTTATGCATTACCGCAGTTATTCTTCCATTGCATTACATCGAAAAAGTCACTGTTCACCTGTCATGATCAGTAAGTAACAGAGGGTTAAAACAGTTATGTTGAAAATAATTTACGAACACAGAAGTAGCTGTGGTGGTAAAAGAGATTCATGAATAGCTTTCTTGTCTTCCGCATAGATCAAATTTCGAGTAAGTTTTCCCCACTTCAAAGGAGATAGTATCTAGGATACAATATTTTAGTAAAGAGGAAACCAAAACCTTATATATTTTCTTTTGAAATTTCATAATTGCAGGCATGATTCAAGATTAATATTTCACTTTTGTAAACATACAATAGAACAAGAGAGGTTCTTTCTAAGCTCAGTTGATTTTCCCTTCAAGGAAGGTGAATAAAATAAACCGGGAAGTTGGGGCATCTGGCATTCATTTGTAACACACTGAAAGCAAATGTTAAATAGCACTGATATTTTTATTAAAACTAGTAAATTCACTGTTGAAAGGGCATCAGTTCAATATATCTAACCTTCTTATGTTAAAGAGCATATCAAAATTAACTGAAAATACTTTGTGCAATGTATGGATGGACTGGCCTCATAAACATAAAACTCATTCTCTGCTGATAAACAGATCTGTAAGTGATACCTTGTTTTCAATGTGCTAAAAGGAATATTGTCAATTGCCATAATCAATTTAAACCATCTATATCTAAGCATGCCCTAGTTGGCTGATGTGTTCTTGAAACCCTTAAAATTTCGAATAGCACACGAAGTAATGGCAGACGAAGTAAATACATCATCTTTCGTAAGACGAGTTGCTTTTCTTTTCCTTGCAGGTCTTTTTTTCCAGGGGTTGAAAAGGAACCTTTCATTCGAAATTCCTGATGCATTTGTAAGATACTGCGAGCAGAAACGCCGGTCAAGCTCGTAGTTTTATAATTCTTTCAATTTATGGAATACATTTATAACTATTGTCTTTGCAGAGTTTTCAGACCACTGCCTTTCTTGTGCGGTTGAAAAACGCAACTCCTAATAGATTTCGGAATTAATTCCATCTCTAATATTATAAAAGGAAGTGTTTGTCTGTCTGATTTCTGCACGCAAAGTCCTGATAAATCTATGGTACTTACAGTAATGGGATTTGGCACACAGGTAGTCCAAATGCTTTGCAATTTTTTGGTTGCGGGGAATTTTAAAATTCAATTTAGAACATTTAAAAATGAATTTATTATTGAATGCAACAGTATAGATCAGTGCTCCCCAACCTTTTTATCGCCGCGGACCGGATCAACATTTGATAATTTTAACACGGCCCGCTGAGGAGGGGGGGGGGAGGGAATGTTGATTTTTTTTTAGATATATATTTTAGAATGTTTTGATTTAAATTTTCAATTTGATTGTATTCAAACATGCCTTCAAAATAAAATACAGTTACACAAAGATATGAACATAAAGGGATTTAACATTTTAACTCACTAGATCGCTAAATCAATGAGAACCCTGAGCTTATTTCTTTGCGACGAGACGGTTTCATCCGAGGGTAATAGGAGACAATGACACCCGAAGTGTGTTGCTTATGTCCAGTTTATCCCGTTGTTTTGCTTTGGTTGTTGTCACTGCAGGAAACCCTGCTTCAGATAGGTTGTCGGATATGGCAATAGGGATTTAAGTGCTGTGGTGGCAATCTCAGGGTATTCCTCCATGACTTTAATCCAAAACACCAGCAGAGTTGTTGTCTCGAACGTAATTTTAAGGCCGTCTTCATTTGCAATCCCCAGCAGTTGATCTTCTTGCACAGACATGCTAGATTTGCCTGATTGGTTGAAAAATGGATAGCGGATTCATTCCTTACTAGTCTGTGGGTCTTTTGTGGTTGGGTCTGTTGTGCTCTTTTAAAAGCAAAGACAGATGATCGTGCACCAACTGGGAGAATGAATGTTTAGGCTCGGTCTCGCCTAAAATCCCCACTAATGTATGAAACATGTCCAAAATGCCTCTGATCACGCGCCGTCCCCACAACTTCAGTTTTGCTTCAAATGAGCTACTTTGTCTGTCAACTTGAAAACAGTTGTCACATTTGTCAAAATTCGAAAAGAGACATACAGAATTCTGAAATCATATTGAAGCTCTAGTAACAGAACAAATTTCAAGTTCTGATTTACCGCCTCCTAATTTAAGTTGACATTTCATAGATAAGAACCGCACAAACCCGAGAGAAATACACCACAGTAAATAAAATGGAAATAATTTAATGTTCCTTGGGCGGCCCGGTACCATTTGATCCATGGACTGGTACCGGTCCGCGGCCCAGGGGTTGGAGACCACTGGTATAGATCACAGATTCTAATTTTTTGTTTTTTAGTTTCCGTTTTAATTTTGCACAGACGAATGATTTCCCAGCAGATGACAAAAAATAAATAAACTTTTAACTGGAGTTGTTTAGTTCTTTGATTCTATCTCATAGACCGTCAAAGATAGAGTAAAAATTTCAACGGATTTGAAATCTGTGGAAAATTTTACTTTCTTTTGATAAATAATTTTTCAATTAAATATTTATATTTTCGCAAGAGATTGTTACGTTAAGTCGAATTCCCATATGGTATGTTGAAGCAAACCAACACCATGGGCAACTGTTATCCAATTTACGAAGAAAACCAGTTCATAATATTCATATTTTGGTTTGTGAGGCAAACCAAATTCAAATTCGCAGGGAATTCATTCCAATAGGCTAAAAATTTCCATCTGCCACCACCACGGGCAATGCCATGATGGCTGTTATCCAATATGCTACAAATTCCCAATTAGTAGCAATCACGGTGGATTAGTGAACAGTGGTAATACCTGCCCCCACAAAAAGAACTGTCACAGGCCACGCAGTGGCTAGTTAATTATAATAACAAAATACTTATATATAGAGATTAAAATGTTAACAAAAATAAGATTAAAATTTTAACGAAAATAAATGCAACAGACATTTGTTGAGAGATAAGTAGCAATCTGCCAATGGAGCCAAACGATAAGAATCGAGAGTGCTGGAACTACTTGTTGGCTCTTATTGGCTGGGCACTCGATTCTAAATTAAATTAATACGCCACACGTAAAAGGCAAAATATTCAACATTTCACACTAATTACGACAAAAAATCGTTACATATGTGTGGGGTTGACAAATTAATTATATTTCTAAATTGCAGTGCTTCATTACACTCAAATATCGGTCAAGGCGCTAGGAACTATTTGTTTTGCTTGGTATCAGCCTATTTTTCCACTGTCAAGTAAACCTGCTGCCGAGTATAGAACATATATAGGGCAGGCGAAGCAAGTGATGTTTTACTTAGACCTTTCTATAATTTCTCAAGTTAGCGAAATTCCATCCCTATCAATACTATTACCTTGTATCCTCAAAGTGAGGTGTTACTGTATCGAAGCAAATTTTTAAACGAATAGATATAAAATAACATGCATTCTAATCTACCCTAGGTTATCTCGTTTCCATTATTAAATTTTAATTAAGAAAAAAAAGTGAAAGTTTGTTTAAAATCATGTTTTATTTTTTTAATAAAAATAACTTGATTTGATTAAAGTAATTTAAATAGGTAAACCCAGGTGATCATAATATGTAACTTATCAACAGGAAATTTTAAGTGTTAAACATAATAAATGAGCATTGTATTTAAACACTCTCAGCAAGGATTACTCACACTCCTAGGATATAAAACATATTCTATTCAATTGTGTGCTGTAGAGAAGCTGTTCTTACTTCTCTATTGAAGTAACTTCCCACAAAATTGAGCAATAAATTGTATACATATTCATACCTTCACTTTCTAAATGTGATCTGAAATTTGTAAGTAAAAAAAAATCCTCACAAATGTTGACTGGAGGGTATAGGTTACATTATAGTACTTTACTAGCAAATGATTGCATACACACATTTATGACTGCACACATACACTTATGCAATACAAAAAAGATAATAATAAAAAAGCATAATGCTAAGAACAAGATAGAAATCATACTTTTTTTAAATAAGAGAGATCTATGTTAGTAAAAGGCACAGCTTTGTCATTTAATCGGATGTACTTGAGGTGCTTCTCATAGAAAAGGCCACTGTAAAGATTTACAAAATAAGCAAAAAGCAACATTTATACAAAGAAAGAAGATATTAAAAATGTAACAGCATAATATGGCTATTTAAAAATCACAACAATACATAAGGAAAAGTAAACTATGTGACAGCCTTTCTATTTTTAGTCAAATGATGTGCGAATCAAATTTATTTTGATAGGTTCTTGTTGTTTTCCATTTGCAAATTTTAACTTTCAATTTTTACATATTTAGGTATTGCTTCATGTACAAGTACATTTTTATGCAGATTTGTATTTTTATTTTCTAACCTTTTAAACTTAATTGTGTTCAGATCAATTTGATACATTCAATATTTTATTGATTTTGTAATTCAATAGTACATGGATCTTACTAGAGTTGTTCAATTTTGAAATATTGGATTTGAATGCAGGGCAGGATATTTAGGCCCACATGAAAATGCCCCTTCTCAACTAGCAGCAAGTGGGCCGAGCTCATTCAGTGTCACCACACCTTTCCTTTCCAACTGCTAAGAATGTGGGACAGCCTACCTCAAAATTCATTGTTGGACTGCACTATTTGTGTTAATTAACTGTTGCTTGTTACAAAAATAGTCTGCTAAAGAATTCACCTTCATCATCCTTCTAGCACACTACATCCATACTTGGATATAATGCTTTCTTGACTAGGGATGGAATAAATGTTTAATCTTTTTAACTAGTGAAAATAATGGATTATACAGAATTAAAAAGGATATATGTTTAGTTTGGCATAATAAAGGTTTCTTACTTGCTAACACCCACTTTGCCAAATGTTTTAGTGCGAGAAATCTCTGGGCGGATACAAGCTCTATCTCTTCTTTGGGCAGGCTGACGAATCCAATCATCCCAAAACCTAAATAATAATTATTTAGTTTTAAATAATAATACCATGGAAACTAGAAAAAGAAGCCATTAAGTTTATTTAAATAGAATACAGGAAGAGTAAAGATTAATTTTGATTATCCACGAGATCAATATCGCTAACTTTGTAGGCTAAAAAGTATCGAACATGACAATTTTTTCCACCTAGAATTTACATTACAAAGAAATTACCACATGAATGCAGACATATTTCTGCACAGCAGAGGCACACACAACACAAAGTCACAGAAATAAAAGCTTAATGAAAGGCAGTCAAGATAGTTGTTTTGGGGTGTTATGGGTGCAAGGGCCATATTTGGCAGAGCTGCAGATTGCCTCAAAGCAGTAATGTACAAGGTTTTTAAATTGTTAATTTTATCAATTGGTAATTTATTGTACAGATATGGACATTGATATTTCTCCACTGTGAACTAATCTGATTCCAGTAGGAGCAAATGATGGCACTGCTAAATTAATGTAAAAATATATGTTTCGGTTGAGATCAGTAACTGCATCTTTGTACTGAATGGTAAAAATAGAAAAAGATATTGCTAAATCATTGTAAATTTTCAAATAACCATCAAAATTGTTTTTAGATACAAAGAATATATATTCAAGTTGCGGATGTGGAGTAAAAATAATTTATTTCTATTGAAATTATGTATGTTTTTGGCACCAGATCCAGAAAAGTTTTCTGTACCCCTGGCTTTAAGGGTAATGTATATTTGAATATTTTCTTTCAGCTCTTTAATATATATTTTATGCTAAAAATTATGAAGAATTTTTTGGAGTCAAGTAATAAGAGGTTAATGATTGGTAACAATTAGAAGACTTTCCATACATAAATTTTAGTGAAATATTTTACACCAAATGTAGACAGAATAATTGTTGATTTTTGCATACACTAATCCACTGTGGTTTTGTACAAGATTTAAAAGCAATGGAAATCAGTTCTTTATTTACAATGTTATGTAACATAATGGAATATTAAAGATATTGTTACATTGTAATGTTTTATTAAATGTCTGTATTCCAAAGTACTTTCGTATTTTGTAAAGCTGAGGCATGTAGTTTGGTGCAATTACACTTACACAAGCAGTATTTATTTTTACACTAAAATTAGTTTTCAAAAATAAACTAACGCTTTAGGCCATTTTGGAGCAAGTTCCATCCATAATGATTTTGTCAGCATCCAGCCTAATCCAGGAAAAAAATCTGATCTGTACAAAAGTTCTGAAAGAAAAAAAAGATTATGAGAACATTGTATTCAAATTAAAATAAGAGACAAGACAATTCTAAATGAAAATGGAACTATCTATATATATAATTCTCTTACGTGGCACGCAAAAAAGACGTTATTTGTAATCGCGTTTTGGCAACACTGTACGATTCTTTGTTTATCGCGAAGTCTCGCGCATCGATTGAATTTATAGCGTTATTGGATGAAATTTTATTGAAAAAAAAAAAGGAAATTTTAATGAGCTGTTGCAGTTAGTTTATAATAGAAATCAAAGAAAGCGGAGGATCTTTTCAGGGCCATTTAAAAAAAGGTCCTTTTCAGGGCCAACAATTATAGTTCAACAAGACGCTTGCACTACAACTTTCGGCAACAAACTCAATGAAAAAGTGTGGGTCGTTTGAGTGCTGGGAAAATGTATACACAAACAACATGCTGGGTATTCAATTTCCAAAGCAACGCTCACATTTCGAGTCAAAATTTGCACAAAGTTTTCATTTGAATTCTGATTTTAGAGATACTGTACATATTTTTTCTGTAATACAGCAAATTTAGATTTAAAAAACATTTTTTTGGTAACATATTTTGTAAACAATCCCTTCTGCTAGGACACATGTCTTCATTGAGGCGAGCGAAGCGAGCATAGGTTCGCGCTGCGAACCAATGAGGATTGCGAAGCAATCCTCCGGGGGTTGGCGAGCGTCAGCGAGCAGGGGGCAGGCCCCCTAGTACTCTTTAATGGAGATAAATTGAAATGCATAATGTGCAATCTATTTTAAAATTTAAAACATATATTAGTCATTCAGAGATCACTAATGCTTGCAAAAGTTTATTTCCACTTTGTAATGCCTTCAATTGGATTCTGTGGAAATTGGATGATGCAAAGAAATTATACGATATCCAAGGAAGACCTCAGCAACTTACATCGCCAATGAGCCCATAAAGCTATGCCAGTAGCATGTTATCATGATTTACTACAGCTTGTCTTGAAGAGTGAAAATGCCCAAACAGTTCTTAAATCACATGATGTAAAGACCATCTATGCTAGGTACTCAGAAAATGAATGGGTACACATTGACACTGATGGGTCAAGAACCGATGACTTTTTTAATGCTGGTATAGAAGTCTTCAGTGAAGCTTTTACTGTTTATAATTCTGTTGGAAACTACGCATCTGCATTTGATGCAGAAGTGAGTGCTACTTTTTGTCAGCTGAATTGCCAACAATATAAATTTAAGAAATGTGTCATTTTGTTAATTCCCAAGCACAGCGATATTGTTTAATTAAAATTCTAATGAGGCAGTCATTTTAATTCTTATGAGGTATAAATACATTTCAACAAAAGTATAAAAGTTTCCATCATGTTTCATTTCTGTATTTGATATAATTTGGAAGAAATTTAAATATGTTCCAAAATGTTGTGTTGTTTTCACTGTAATGCGAGTCACACTGCTATTTTTATACAAAATATAAAAATATCTTTTAAATCATCTAAAACTTAAACCTGCAAGTATTTTCTATGTGAAAAGCCAAAAAATGTGAAAATTACAACTAATTTCTTTGAAAATTTTCTCCAAACGTAATGGAAGTCATGCCCAACCACAGATTAACATGTTCATTGAAGAATCACAAACTAGCCACTGCGTGGCTAGCACGGCGTTGCCCGTGCTATACTTTGTAGGGTTAGGTGTGTTAATTGTGAACGTTTGCCAACCACCGGTGTTTGCAACGCATACCCATTTGGTTTGCTTCGCAAACCAACACGACGGACAACGCCGTGATGCCCTCGTCATTGTGAAATGCGACGAAATTGGAATTGCAAAAAGATCCAATCGGTGTGACGTCACAATCTATTAGAGGGTGGGGTGCCATCTAAGGTGTTATTATTTGACCGTGGTTGAAAATTACGCGATATTGTAAACGTATATTTTACTTATTGGATTTAACTCCGACCCTAGTTATTAGGTAGTTGTGTTGCTTGAGAACGTTAATTAAAAATTACCCAATTTTCTCGGATACTTTCCTTAGGGGATTGATCCTGAACTGTAGTAAATAGCCCGTTGAGTTGCTATAGTACGACGTTAAAAATTACCTTGGATATTTTGCTTAGGGAATTGATTTGGGACCGTTGTGAATAGCACGTTGAGTTGCTACAGTACGATAATTAAAAATGACCTATGATCTTTCAATTAGGGAATTTATCCCAGACCCTCGTCAATAGCCCATTGTGTTGCTATTGTGTAATGTTAATTAAAATTACAAATTTCCTCAGATTTAAAATTCGTTGAAATTTTTAATAAAAACTTGTAGAATTTCTGTTCATTGTTGTATTATTTTTATAATCCATTTTATACACATGCATATTTTACACATTTTACTGCAATGCCAAACAATTGTATTTTCTAAGAAATAAAAGTTTTAAGATTTTGAAAAAGGCAGTTGAGAAAATTGAATAGTGAAAGGAGTGAGAAAATATGCTTATTTTACTAAAAACAGAAACAAATGAGTATTATTTTTTAAATTTTACAACGTAAATGTGTATTTTTTTAACATCAATAAAATGTGTTGGTTTGGCCAACGCAGTATCTTTTAACCCCAAATTACTGTGATAATAGGGAGACAGAAAAATTGGAAATATTTTTGTAAGTTGAGGTAGTTTTGAATTTTAAATAAAATAGATTGATACACCAAAAAGGTATTTTTTATAATTTTGTTGAGCACAAAGTAAATTGTTTTACTGCTTATGTGAATTTTTTAAATTACCAATGTTTGTAGAAGTGAAATGTAACTCCTACCTGGTTCGAAAGCAACCAAACTATCTTTTCCATTATCATTCCATGCTGATACACACCAGAGAGTTGGATCACTATTTAAAATGGCATGAGTGGCCATAAAATAATCAAAGAAATCAGGAGCAATGTCTAAATCATCTAGAAGAAAGAGAAAATAATTAAAAAAAACACACAAAATAACTATAAAAATAAGCTAATTAAAAAAAAAATACAAGTGTATTACATTGATGAATGGTAGGAAAAATTGATTACCATTGAATTTTGTGCAATTCACAAGGATTCTGGTATAAAGAATCCTATCACAAAAACCAAGTTCTAGTTTCATTCTGTATCCTCTGAAACATTAGACATTCTACTTTTGGGATTCATCGTATCCATAATTCGCTTTAAAGGCTCAGTGGTCAAGAGCTCTGTTCATAAAAACTGACAGTGGCAGTTTGAAGATAAACAATTTGCTATTTCTTCCAAGTTGGGTTTTTGAGTCATGGTTCTTCAATAGTAAAAATTCCCTAAAAATTACACCTAGAAGATATGGCCTTCTGTATTTCGAAGCTAAAATCATAATTCATCACAAAAAGGAGATTTTTGCACAACAAAACATGATGAGTGAATCGTCATGTGCCAAAAGCAAAGATGAGCCAGTTTGACATTGATCCTTCATATTAGGGATGGCCACAGATGAATGCATGGTTTTATGGAATGTAATTTAGTATTAACCAGCAGACCATGACTCCATCCAGTGACTGCCTTTGAGTATGCAAATGAGATGGGCATTAACCATATGCTTAAGAGATAAGCACATAGGCAGCTTATTAAAGCAATAGGTCTGTAACTTAGAGAATCTTTGGAATCCCCCCCCCCCCTTAAGGACAGCAATCAACACTTTCCTTCTACAAAGTGTGGAAACAAGGCTCTTGACAGATCTGGTTATAGAAGAATATTTAATAGTCTGAACTCATACAGCAGAGTATGTGGTATGCGATTCCATCTGGTTCAGAGGTGGTAGTTTTGGGTTGGGCTAAAGCTTTTTTCACTTTGAATGTAGTAAAATCGCAGTTCTGGTTTCAAAATAAAAGCTGTTCTTTCAAAAAGACTTTTTGTTGTTAAAATCGTAGGACAGTAAGAAGCAGCACTCAAAACACTTTCAAAAACCTCTTTGATGACATTGAAGATGTCACATGAGGCGCTTGCTATTGAGTACCTGCCCATCACGTTTTGTTGCAATATACTTGACATCGCTAATTTCCTGATCATGTATATTTTCTTGGGTCTCTTCAAGTACATTCCAGGAATTGGCTGTAGAAATAACACCATGTGAATAATAAGGCTGTTATGGGGCGAGACACTGACAGCCATATTAACCAGGATGTACATCTTGGAATTTACTTCAGCTTGTTTAGCTGATGCTACCTCAATTAATAAGCCATCCAAATACATTTTATGGATGGACACTTTACCTACTGAGCAAGATATACCTTTTTTAATCGTATTTTGAAATGAATCCATTTGTTTCATAATGAAAAATCTTGCAGCATTTAGGATAGTCATATACGCACTTTGTTGCTCCCAATTGGGTAGGTTGCATTGGGGTTCTATGGTGCAAGGGCCATATTTGTCCAATAAAAGTCAAACAAAAGACAGATGCTCCTGATTGTGATAAGAATCATTAGTTTCCATAAGGGACGAAATTCAGACCCTGTAGCACTCGCTTAATACCAAATCAATGACAAAATCAATCTAACCAGCCAATTGATGTACACACTTCAAAGTACACCAGTTTACCTGAGGTCAAAGCAGTGTGTTACTGCTCAACTTAAACATCCCCTTTCCCAGGTACATGTGTTTCCACACAGAAAACACATGAGAGAGGATATAATCCTCAAGGAGCTGTTGACAGGGCAGCAAAAAGCTTTTCAAGGGAAGCTCCCACCCCTACAATGAGGAAGGGGAAAAGCAAAGAGTAGAAAGGAGGATGGATCAATCAAGGTTGATGTCTGTACCCACCTAAAGATGTGCCTCTGAGACTTTTAGACAACAGGACTTTTTGATTGCCAACAGAATATCAAAAGCATAAAAATAAATTTACCTAATATTTATTTTTAATTTATGAAGCAACATAAAAAACCAACACTTACCTTCTACAATAATTACAGTTTTATAATTGAAACGGAAAAAAGTTTCATTAAGAGCCCATCCGTAATGCCGGGCTATCTTATAGTATCCTTTAAATTTCTTTTCTTTACCAGACAAAGAAATGTCACTCTGATCTGGATGCTAAAATGAAATATAAAACAATTAAAATTAACAAAAAATTGCAATGTTTTACTGTAGAAAACATCTTTAAAAGTATATAACTGTTTAGTATAAGAAGATACGTGAGATTTTAAGCATAAAATAAAATTTTGCTTCGCTGCAATACTGGGTTCTTAGGTAAAAATCCACATATTCCAAAAAAGTGTACACCAGACTTCTTTCAATAACTTAAAACTATTACAGTTAGCAAATATATAACTTAGTTGAAAGGAAGGTTCAGTCTACCAAAATCAAATAGTGCACACCGTCCCAGCCAAAGCCATTTGGTGTGTAGCAACCCAGATTCTTGAAATCGAACTCGCTATTCATTCGTATCCAATTTGCTCAATTATGAGCTCTAGTACTTTCCTTATAATTTTTTTCAGTCCTTCACTGGATCTTTTATTTGTTCAGAGTAATTTTATGTCTATGCTAAGGTATCTCTTAGGAAATTTTTCGTCCCTGATAGTCTGAAAGTTTTTACAATGGTAAACAATGCGGTCTACACTTTGGATGTCTTCCTGGCAGTTACATGTCGCTTTTGTTGAAGAAACGTTTTAGGTACGTGCCAACCCCCCCCCCCTCCCCCATGTCCCGTTATGATCTGATCTGATTAAGCTCGAAGAATCCCATCAGTTGCTTCAGCGAGTACTTTTTTATAAGCCTTAAAGACTTTTGGTGCTTCGCTTGTCTGTGACCATCTGTCTTGCCAGTCTGTTTGATGTTCTTTCCTGGTTAATTTCTTAATGTATTCTTAAGTTTTATTTTGCTCTTTAGTTGTGGCTTCTTTGGCTATTGCATCCGCTCTTTCATTTCCCCTGTATCCCATGTGTGCTTTGATCCACTGGAATATTATTTTCCCTAGCATACATAGCTTTTTGGTATATTTTTTATTCCCTTTTAAACACAACCAGTCCACACCCCACTCAATCCTCCTTCTTTGATTTGTCCGTATATATGCTTATACTATTTGTGCTTTGCTCCTTATAGTCCTTCCAGTCCACACTGAAGGCCTTCCATGGTGGTTTCAAGTTATTTTGATGGTCTTCAATTTCTCCAAAATAGCATTCAAGGCCAAATTACACAATAGTGAGCACTGTGAAATTGCCCCATGCCATGAGCGGTAAAATCAGTTTACTTAGGACGGCAAGGTGATAGCACATACCGCAAAGTGTTATTCCGTTCATCTACACAAGATCTATTGATATCTGTAATAGTATTTGAAGAAACTTGATTATGCACGTAAAAAACTGAAATACGTAGTTGAGAACTGAAAATTTCCAAAATATCTCCATACCTTAATTTAAAGAAGGTTCAAAGCTACCGCAAACAAGAAGAAAAAATTAGTCAAAAGGAATTGAACATGCATAAAATGCCTGAGGCAGAGCGTAAAAGAACCTACATGTAATGTCCGAAAGCCAAATTAGCCGGCCGCCGCAACTGTGTTCGCACAATTTATTTTCTTAACAAAGCAATATAGAAATGGTATGCAATATGAAACTTAGAGATCATAATGGTCTTCATACATTTTGTTGACAGTACATTTGTGTATATGACAAAAAACCTTTTATACCTGTATAAGGGTGAGTTGATCTCCATACGACTGTATAACTCTCGTTGTTGGCTCATGACCACAATCTTGACTGACGACAATAGGAAACTGCTGGGGAGATGGTCTAAACCTTGAATAAGGATCACAAACATTTTATATTAAATAATAATTTCAACACAAAGAAACATTGAAACACGTGACTTAGCACATTTTGGCAGTCCTCACCATCAGGTGGCCAGGGTGACCCTTTCCCATCTGTCCAGTTAATAAAGACTCTACACCCTGCCCATTTAGAGTAATCATTTATTCTCTACCCTCTCCTCTGCTTTTCCCTAGAGAGCTTGATTGCAGATTCCTGCCAGAGGAGTGTGTCCCAACTTGATACATAGATGCAATTGATTTTTATTTGTACACAGTAAATACTTTCTGGGATACTAAATGAACTCGTTCATGCTAAATTAAAGCAGTTATTTAACAGTGTTTCCACTCTTTTTTTTTTTCAAACTAAATGTAATGACAAAATAAGGACTTTATAAGGACTTGCAATTAAAACATTGTAGAAACCGTATTATACAATTCAATACACAACTTTTGACCAAGTGGGATGCTCTTAGATTAGTTAATCTTATAAGAGTAGCATAAAAAAATTTAATATTAAAGTCTATTTTCTAAAAATTGTACACAAAATAATACCACAAAAATGAGATTTTTCAAAATAAGCCCAGTCTAATCTTTACAAACGTCAGCAGTTAATATATGAGCATTTATGTATATACAATATCAGTGACATGCAAGTATATAAACAAATTATAGAATGGAGACAGCAAGAAAAAAAAGCTTTTAAACTTACCACAATCACACACGTTTAAAACCTTGCTTAAAAATTATTTACAAACAAAATTTTGAAATTAAATAAAAAAAAGAAAAAGTAAAGTGGAGAGTAAAATTTCAATTCTAATGATTAGACTAACGTAACTTTATTGATTGTAACAAATAAAATACATAAAAAAATTATGTACTACAAATATTAAAAACATTAAATTAAAAAAAAAAATTTTTTAATTGGATGTTTTTCTTTTTATATCTCTTTGCAGTGCGTTCGTGTTTTCAAAAAGGAAATAATATTTAGAAGATCCTGCCTTAGTACAGTTCTGCTGAATTTTCCATATCTCTAATATCAGCTTGAAAAGCTTTATAGATTTCAAATAGTTTAGTTCTTTTATTTTTCTTTTTTTACTGTTTAGAAACAGTCTAAACTTTTATGATTTTTAATTTTGCATTGTTCTTCCAAATGACATAAATATTTTTGCCTTGAAAAAGAGATAAACTTTCTCATCTTATTTGTTGAATGTGTTGTATCATTAGAATTATTTACATTCTCATAAATGAGCCTCTGAGTATTGTACGATTCTTCCTTTTTGTGTTTTCAAATTGTAATTATTTATTTGCACTGAACCCATGTTCTACTGTAGCTTGTCCACGTGATAAAATCATACAAACTTGCATTATTCTCCATAATTTTGCATTTGCTGCATCTTTAAGTACAAAATCACTTAAAAAAAACTGTCCAGTCTGTCATATTTTGGATCAAAGTTTTAGAATGATGCTGAGTACTTTCAGACTTGTTTCTAAAAACTCAGAGGTCATATATATATATCTCTATATTAAAAAGAAGTTACTGCCGCCGCCCGAGGATTGAAAACTCGCTTTTTTCGCTTGATTCTCAGACAGTTTCCTGAGAAAGTATGGAACAAGATAGAGATGATTTTTTTCTGATGCAGCTATTAGTTTTGGGTGCATTAAGTGTCAAAGTCGAAAAACGAAATTTCTAATGCCAGTCAGCAAAACACGTACAAATTTTCAGTCTTTGGCCATGAAGTTTTTTAGAGTACCTCTAAGGGTGAAATTTTGCACCTCATTGAGCTTTTTTTCAAAAATTTCAATTTAGTTCCTGGTAGTATTTGTTTAAAATTAAGAAGGAAAAAAAAATTGAGAAAATTTTTGTTACTTTTTTGTTAAGTTGTCATATTTATAGATTCTTGATATTAGTTTTCAAATTTGAAAGCATCACAGAAAACCTTAGAATGTACTATTTTTTATGGTAAAATTATTATTGAAATTGCATCAAATAAATAAATTTGATGCAATTAAAACTTGGTCAGACAAATTTTGAAATTTTATCGTAATTTCTGATACAAAACTAAAATTGTCATATCTATAGCTTAATACTATTAACTTTAAAATTTGAAAATACCACGAGAATGCTTAGAATGCACTCTTTCTTATGGCATAATTATTTTTAAAATTGGTTCATAAATAAATTTGATGCAATGAAAAGTACAATTTGGCGATGGTGTACAAATTTTTCATCGCAGAGACCTTGTGAAACTCACTGTGACGGTATGGCGAAAAGAGGGTTGATTTGCGAAGCAAACCAAATGGGATTGCTTAGCAATTACAGGGGATTGGCTAGTGTAGGTGAGTAGCAGAGCCCCATAGCAGAGAAAAAATGTTGTCATTTGAAAATTGAATTTTGTTTAAGGAAAATAAGCTTTGGACTATTGAGGAAAAATAAGAAAATAAGTACTTTAAGGGCTTTTGGAAAAAGAAGGTCAAAATAAGCATTTTCTAAGACCCGTGGAAACCCCGTTCAATGTCGAAAACGTAAAAATAACATAGTATCAAGTAACACTTGAACAATAAGTTAGTTGTAAAGCCAAAAAAGTGAAGCACACTGCAAGTTTTATGAAATAGTTGGTGAAGCATTTATTTAAGGTCAAAAACATAAAATTAATATAGTATCACTTGTAGAGTAAAGTTGTTATAAAGACATAATAGTGAAGCACACAATACAAGTTTTATGAATGTTTATTAGATAGTTGGTGTGCTCTAAACATTAAAACAAAAGTATGTTACTTTAACAAGTTGAAATTGGTTACTCACTTTAGTAATTGATCAAGATTTCTTTTCACTGTTACACGGTTGCAAGCGAAGACTAGCACTCCAATAACAACATTACTGAAATCTGGATCATTTTTCACATCTGAAGATGAATTTTTCAAAATTTGAATGCTGTTTGAATATTCTAAAAACAAATATTCTTGATAAGCTGACAAAGTAAATAAAAATGTACACAACTATAAGCAAATATTCTTATAATACCAATACTATTTATAGTTATTGTGACACTTATTATACAACTTTGAGGTCTATTTGATAACCAACAGTTTCATTGCTTTATTCTTATGAACTTTATAAATGACTAACCACTGCTTGGCTCGCCCGTGCCCGTGATGTAAGGGATTAATCTGGTGTAAAATTTTCCGCAGATTTCAAATCCGTTGAAGATATATTCAATTTAAAAATTATTTATTTAAAGAAAATCATATTTTTAGGTAACAATCTAAGCTGAAATTTTCTGCAGATTTCAAATCTGTTGAAATTTTTGCTCTTTGATGGTCTAGGACAGTGTTTCCCAAACTTTTGACATATGTGTACCCCTTCTATAATTTTTGTAACGCTGAGTACCCCTCGTTGAAAAAATAGATGTATTTTAATAACATTCAAATGTATTTTTTTTTCTTTTTTTTGTGATATACACAAATAATAAGAAAAGATAAATAAAATTATTCAGAATAAAATATAAATAAAAGTTATTATAAATAACGTTTATATTTGGATCAATGAGAAGGATGAAATTGTTTGTACTGAGTTAACAGATCATCATAATTTGGTTCCCTGGTTGTTAATTTTAATCTGAGATGTGGTTCCACGTCCAATAGTCTGTTCCTTTTTTTCGACTTAATGTCCACAAATGCTGAAAAAGCAACTTCACATAAATACGAAGTTGGAAAAGGCAAGATGTATTTAGAACTTTTTCTGTTAAAACCGGTACACAGGTTGCATTTGTAACCAGAATGATGTTAAAGTACTATCCTTATGTTTATTTTTCAAGAATCCGTCTGAAGCCAATTCCAACTATTGCTCTTCTTCCGCATGCGATAAATCTTCTGGCAAGGATGTTGTGTTAATATTAAACGGATATCTTATCAATTCAATATTCTTGGTTAAATCAAGGAAATAGTTTTTCAAGCCCACTTGCAAACTCTCCAAATGCTGTGTTATGCATTTCGGAATATCAGCATCAATTTTAGTAGTCGAACTTTTTATAAACTCATGAAGAAAACGAGTCTACTCCATTACCAACTCTCTTTTGGCATAACTTTTAGTTTTGCGATGGCAGCATTGACTTTATCTTGAATGTGAAACAATGAAATTTCTTTGCCCAGTAACGATAAGTTGAGGCAATTTAAAAAAGAGAATATATCTGCTAAGTATGCTAGTTTATACAAAGCCATTTCCAGTCATGTAAACAATATCTCAACTCAAATCTATCATTAAGAAAACATTGAAGTTCATGTCAAAGCTGTGCCTGTCAGGTCGTTTGCGCCTGACGGAAGGTTAACGAAGTAAGTTGTTTCTGTAACGAAGTGTGGTATATTTCCGCTGTGTCACTCCGGACCATCTCACGCCTCACAAGACTGTCTTGACTTGACTCATGAGAACGTAAGGCGCAGCTAAGCACAGTGCATATCCTCACCAAACTCCGCTGCAACGCGTACCCCCACCAAACTCTTCCCGTACCCCTGGGGGTTCGTGTACCACACTTTGGGAAACACTGGTCTAGGAGATAGAAAAAAGAACTGTGACTGTAAATAATACCTCGGGCAAAATCAAAGAGGAAATGGAAAAATAATTTTCTTAGCGTTCTGTCAGAGGAATGGCCAATGGCTGACATGGCAAGGTCATTTTCGGCGTTTCACCTTTCTCTGGCAGAAACGTGTTGAAAAACCATTAAAACTATTAAATTAATTTAAGAATCTTCTAGATTGAATTTTAAAATTTCGCCGCGACCGCCAAAAAACTGCACAAAATTTTGACTACCTGTGTGCCAAATATCATTGCTGTAAGTGCCATAGATCGTCAGGATTTTGCGGCTACGAAACAAACAGACAAACACTTCCTTTTATAATAGTAAGAGATTCAGGAATTTTGTATTTCTTAAATGGTCAGTAAAAATAGAATATTTTAGATCATAACAATAACTTTCCTTGTAATTCATTGTCCAGGGAGGATCTATATTTTAATCCTTTTGTTGATTTCGTGTAAGTGCATGCACTCGCATACTTGGTCTAACTTGTCTAAACCAATCGGGATAAGAAACATTAACTGTTTTGATACTTCAAAAGCACCCAAGATCCAAGAGTTAAAAATAATGGTGTATCATATTTCAGTTTAGAAGAAATTAGTCCAAATACTTTCAGTGAGCAAGTCAGCTACAGTGGTTTCATGTGTTGTTGGGGTTCATAGGACGGAGCCCAAAAAGGGATAAGCACTTCAATAGCCAGTAGTCACGTCACTGCCAAAAGATTTCCTAATGAAAGTATCAGACTGGGGAAAAGATGGAATATATTAATCTTATCTGTGGATCTATGATCATCCAATCTGTGATGCAACTAGTGCCATTTAAACGGAATGATCAGTTAAATTCTGATCAGCTGTAGGTCAATGTGATTTCAGCCTTTTTTTTTAAACTACATTTACCAAATGTTGTTAGGTTTAAGGTGTTTTCATAAATGCTTTTCACTTGCAAAAGGCCATTGATACTGTTGAAAGAAATAATGATAAAAAAGGTACAAGTGATCATAAAAATAATTGTCCTCAAAAAAAAAAAAAAAAATCACAGAAGAGATATTACTTACTTGATCTAAAATTTTGAAGGAGCCCAAGTAACTCATTGTTCGATTTCAATTGGTCATTTAATTCCACTTCCAGTAATTCAAGCTGCTGCTGGAATTTTACAGAACGTTGAACCTATAAAAAAGGATTTACAAATGGAATAAAAAAAGAATATAACTTACTCAGAATGGCTTATTTCTAGTCTCTTTTTACATTGAGTTTTAATTCTGAATAATTTATCCATATTCCGGAACATGTAGTTAACACCATTGCCCACTTCTGATCTACATTTGAAATTAGTTAAGAGCTTTTCTTTTATTTCTGCACATGAAAGAGTTTGTAACTATGAGATGAAAACTGTTTAAGATTACGCTATGAAAGCTTATTTAAAATTGGTAAAAATAGCCTTTCTTTAAAAATTATTTTACACTTTACTTATTTCATGACATACTCTAAACCATTTTAATGTACTTGGCCAATATCGAAAGCTTTTACCAAAAATATTTTATTTCTAGTGCTAAATTTATAATTTTACATAAATTTCCTCAAACATGATATTTTTATGTACAATTCGACACTTTCTCACACGTTTTTGGCTCTAATCAATATTGTTATCTTTTGTATATTGCAATTTTTTTTGTCTCCAAGAAGCCTGATATGTTGATTGTTAAGAAAGGTAAGCTAATATTATGCACAGGTTTTATTTTAAAAACTTCAAATAGTATGCCAATTATTTCCGTTCATTGACAATCAAATACTTCAACAATTGAATTTTTAATTACTAACATACATCACTTTATAGTTGCAGGATTGTAACTGAAGATATAATTAACTTCATTATTTAGACCCTATCATAGAGGATGATAGCCTAACATTACACAGGTTCTTCAGAAGATTAGGTATTTCTATTGAATACTATCCTCTGAAATAGATTGAGAAACACTAAATTATCTTATGGTGATATACAGTTATGCACACCACCATATGTTATTTATGTGTTGAATGTGTGAAAATATACCATAAAATTGAATTTGTAATTTTAATAACCTAAAATAGATTTTTGGGAGTATATGAACAGAAGTATTAGCATAACTTTCCTAAGCAGCTAATTTTATGCTTAGAAAATTACCAATGATCTGTCACCAACAGAAAATAAACACAAATAGAGGTAAAAACTGGATATTTCCTAAACAAGAAAATGTTTAGAAGATGGGGAAAGTTGATTTTCTGAATTTTAAAGTACTATCTTTCAAAGTATTGCAGTTTTGTATGGTATCAAGTAATCTGACGAGATTAAGTGCTATAAAAATACAAAATAGTAAGATAATAGAACAGAAAAATAAGTGTTCTTTGGTAATTTGAAACTAAAATACAAACACATACCTTCCCTTGAGGCCTTTGTAAAAACAAACGATAAGTAACAGCTGCCCAAGAAAGCAAGGCCAAAGACACAATTAAGACAAAAGTCCTTTTACGCATTGCCAGGAGTCACCGACCCTTTATTCATTATCTAAAATGTATCAAGAAAGAAATCAACATTAACAAATTTTTTAATTAATATTTCTGAAAGAAAATCGTAAATATAATTTTTATTAAATCAAACTTCAGAATATTCTATAACAGTGCATTAAAAAATGAGATCCAAATTTTTTTTCAATTTATTAAGAATAAAATAGTCTTATACAACTATTTTATTATAAATAAATTGAACAATTTTGGATGCTGAGCCAAATTACTTTATGAGGAGCAAGAGTTGTTATGGTGCGTAAAGTGACATTACTCAAATTATGACATTGAATTAAATCAAAGAAAGATCATGTTTTCTGGAGAATGCAGTAAAGTGAACAGATGCTATAGAAGATTGCTTCTTTGGAGAAATGATTGAAAATAAAAATACAATCAAAGGAATTTATCTAAAATTTATCACTTAGAATGAAATTGAAATTCATCAGAGAAATGAGATATAGAATCTTTGTTATTTTCTGATGATGGTATTTAAATACTTAATCAGTTCTGTTAGGTGAACTCTTTGTATTTTAAAACTATAGTGAGATTACTTCATGAAGTTTCAGTTTGCTTTCATCATAATATTGACAATCACAGACCTATCTTTGATATAACACTGCATAAACAATAAAATTGCAAGCAGTAGTGAATTCAGCTTAAAATAAAAAAAAAATAAATAAAAGTATGATGTGATAGTAAAAAGTATTTCCAGTCAATGCATATTTTAACACATTGCCAAAAAGGAATATTACTGAATTGGAGAGTTGTTCTAACAAATTGTTTCAATAAAAAATATAAATTTTTAAGTAGGTAAATATTTACATTAGAAAGGTGTGCGTAAGTTTTATAAATAAATTCTGCCTCACTCGAACGTTCTTTTGCCAACACACATATTAAAATTTGAAAATTTCAAGTGAGAGTCAAAATGTTTAATCATGTAATAAGAGGAAACTTACGGTGCACGAAAATCGTTAGGCTGAAGGGCTCAAATAACCAAAATTGAATGATATTAAAGCATTCATCTTGTCTAAAGAATGCAATCCCATCAATTAACTGAAAATCGCACAGAAAACTCCAGGATATTAACATGTAGATATTCACTTGCAAATACAATGAAGATATGAATATAGATAAAACAATGAGCTGTGAAATAAATTGAAGTAAAAACACATTTATATTTACCGATGTTGCCCTTGGATAAACTTCAAATAGAACCTAAGTGATTTTAAATAAGATCTAGTGATCTGAGATCAAATAAAATGTTTAAATTTATAAATAGCTCTTTGAACGCAAAGCGCTCAAAATTCAACGAAACACGAACAGGATTTGAACAAGAAAAACCTTAGAACACAACACGAAAACAAAATTTTGAAGATCCCACTATTTTACATAGCGGAATTATATGTAAAAAGCATAACAAACAGACAAACGTTTACAAGACCGTCATCGTAAGCTGTGTGAGCCGTCAAAGAAGGATAGTTGCCAACTGTACTATCTATATTTGATAAATATTATTGAAATTTTACATGAAATCAAAACAAGGTATTTTTAGGTAGGTATTTTAATTAATGTCACACTGAAGCAACACATCGAGCTATTGAAGACGGTCCGGGACCAATGCTAAAGGGAAAAATTCGAAGACAACATTACGTAAATTTGAACCACGGTCAGATGACGAGAGAACACCTGAGCTGGCACCCCACTCTCTAAACTCCCACCCCCTTCAACGTGAGGACATTTGAGGCTACGACAGATCTAACGTGCACCCTTTGTTCACGACGGTGTTTGTTGGATTCAAACTCGTTCCCCTCCGGTTGCTAATCCATTACTCTTCCAACCGGGCCACCGCGGCCCAAATCCAAACATAAGTGGCAAAAGTATTATTGAATATTTGAAGTAAAAATAACAAAGTGCCAGAAAAATAGATAAATTTTAGAAACTGATGTACGCTTCACATTGTTTTCAAGATGAGTTTGTGCTTTTTCAAAGCAAAAAAGTGGTTAAAGTTCGTATGTTGTTACGGAATATGGAGGTCAAAGGGTTGAATAGTGAGGTTTGTGTATACGATTGTTTTCATTTGCAAGAATGCTTTTAAGTATACCTGCTTATTACCTTTCGCTACAGTATGGTAGTTGGTAGTACAGATGGGTGCAAAAAAGAACAGCCCTCTCTTTTTCACCTGTTCTTCAAATAGAACAGGAACAGCCTGTTACCGATATTTTCAAAAACTTGCTCGATGTTTTCAGGTCAAATTTGTAGAGGTCTTAAATTTCCTCACATTGGCGTGGTGTGGAAGTTTAGAGAGTGAGGTGCCAACTCAGGTGTGACCTCCTCATCCGACCGTGGTTCAAAACTACGTTGTGTTGTCCTCGAATCTTTCCTTTCGTGTTAGATCCCGGACTATCACCAATAGCTCGTTGCGTTATTCCTGTACGACGCCATAGTTTATACGTGCATGCTTACAAAGTACTAACAAAAGGTGACGTCAACAAAATCCGAGCCTTTTGTCTGTCTGTCGCGAAAACAGCTGAGTAGATACAATGCACACACGTAGTATATACAAGTCTATGTGGCGCTACGTAGTCTAGAAGGAGGAACAGTAAGGTTTTGCACATTTTGTGTTAAGATATATTTGATAACAGTGGGTGAACAAAGGAGCAGGCTAGAGATTCTACTTCCTTTGATTCAATACGGAATACTTATAAAAAGCACGCTCTCCCATTTTTTCCTAGTGCCATCTATATTTAGTTTTACAGAAAAAGGCTCTTATGTCAATAAGCAATTAAAAAATTTATGGAGGGGCTAAAACTGTAAACAAATACTTAATAATATAAAGCATATGAATAACGGCATCTTCCAGGGATATGAGAAAATAAATTCACACTTATTCAACAACTTGTTCGAAAAATATCGGATTTTTGAATTAATCTTCACGTCTTTAAAGAATAAGATTTATATTTAGGATTTAAAAGATAAACCTAGAGTTGGTTGGGTTTCTATGGCACAAGGGCATATCTTGTTGTAACTAGTTATTCTAAGTGTTATACTAGTTATTCTGTGTTTTGTTATAACTGTAACTTTTTTGTATTAGTTCTATCTTTTAAGTGGCTCGTGCTGTTTTTCGCTAGCTTTAATTATGATCTCTTTTTTTTTGTTACGGTTCTTTCTTTTTTCAATAAAGTAACGTTAGATTATCTCTGCTAAATAACATCGTTCAAATAATTATTCAAACATATCTGACCCTGCTGCTCCAGACAAGGTATACAATAGCAACTAATAGACACTCACAATGAAAGTTTTACTAACACAGAAGAGAGAGAAATACACCCAAGGTGAATTGTATCTGCGCCACCTACAACTCGCGGGTTGCAATCATACTGGTCATCAGAGGCGGATTAGGCGGTAAGCGGACAAAGCGACAGCGTAGGTCCCCGGAATATCAAAGGGGCCCCGAGGTCTTAAAAAGTCTCTTCATTAGGGCTCGTGGAAAATTGTGTCCTGAAAAAATGGATTGCGAAAATTCAGAAGAAAGAGATAGTCCAGAAAGACGCCTCGATATAGACATTGAAGTAATAAATGAGATAGCTTTATGGACATCAATATTAACAGATGCTATTATTGACCACATTCTTAGAAACAAACGGAAAAATATCGGGAAAATAGAGAATTTGAAATCAGTGTATAAAGACAGTGATGAAGTGTATTACAGAGGATTTCTTATGATCATTTTTACAGAAATAAATAAAATGGAATTACGAATAAAAGAAATTGGCTGATTTTTTCAGAAACACACGAACGTGTTTGCTGCTATCCTTGCAAACTTTACTCAACATCAAAGTCTAAATTAATAACTGGTTTGCAAAATTGGAGATCAATTACTGTTATTTTATCGGACCACGAAGTTTCAAAAGAACACATGTCAGCCATGTGTACTATGTATATAAGATCAACAAAATTCAGTAGAATTGATACTCAACTATTACAGGAAAAGAAAAAGTATGTTACTGGAAAGATGTGTTGAAAAGAATTATATCAACAATAAAATTATTGAGTCGCTTAGGATTAGGATTTAGGGGTCACGATGAATGCAAAGATTCCAATAGGAAATGAAATTATTTAACCTGCTTGGAATACCTAAGCGAATGCGATGAGTTCTTGAAGCAACATATACAAAAATATACCGTCAAGCTCTGTATTTCATAATATTTGTGACGAATTTGTAGGCCTTATTTGCAATCAAGCAAGAGCTGAAATACTTGAAGAAATAAAATTTGCGACTTTTTATAGTATAAATGTTGACCTTACTCCCGATGTCGATCAACTAACTTTTGTGATACGATATATTTTATCGAGTGGTAATATAAAGGAAAGATTTGTGGAATTCATTCCCATAGATATACACACGTCTACATATTTGGAACAAGAAGTTTTGAAAACTTTAATAAAATTAGTAGTGGACAGTGAAAACTGTCCTGGACAATCAGTTGATAATGCTTCTAATATGTCAGGGAAGTACTCAGGTTTGCAAAAACATATTAAAGAACATAGCCTAAGTGCTTTTTTATTCCGTGTGCTAATCATTCCGTAAATTTAATTGGAAATTTCTCTGCAGAAAGTTGTAGCGCTGCAATTCAGTATTTTATGTTTGTGCAGAATTTATTAAAATTTTTTTCTGCGTCAATCAATCGCTGGAAAATTTTAACCGGAAATCTGTAGCGTTTAAACATTTTGTCTCAGCAAAAAGAGTTTCTAATACAAGATGGTCAATAAAAGCAGATGCTGCATTAGTTATAAAACTTGGTTTCACCCATTAAAAAAAAAAGCTTTAACTCAAATTTGTAATACACAAGAAGAAAATAATGTTACCATAGAGGTAGAGACTTCACTTCTGAATTACATTGGTCAATGTCGATTTCGGGTAATTCAGCTCGCTAGATATGTCCTTCAATGATGGGTCAATTCTGTGATAATCGACGATTACACCTTTCTCGAAATCAAATAACTCTGGACTTCGTGGCATCTTGCATGCGACTAATGCCAATGTTGTTTCCTTCAGGATATTTAACGGCGTGACGTATATCAGGACCGTAGATATTGTCATTTGCATGGGTGTCCAAATACTTATTGGTAGATAGTGTATTTATCCAGTCGGTGGTTCCAAAGACAATCATGCTTAGAATAGAGAGTTCTAAAAATTAGCATCACGCATTCAGACCACTAGAGGCTCATTTTTTAAACTTTTTAATCTAATAAAGCAAAAACAATTTTAAAACCTTAATTTTATCTGTTGATAATTCTTTGGAAACTAAAATACTTTTCTTATAACCAATACATGGCCTAGTATGTAACCAAACAGAATAAACAGGTACAAGTTAGTTGACCATAGAAACAAAAAAATTAAATATTTGTTTCCATACACGTGTCTGTAACACAAAAATATTTTAAAATTTTCCAAATTTTTGATAAAAATTATAAAGGGAAAAATATTCTTTAAAAAAGAAATGTGATTTCCAATTCGGCCAATTTATGTAAAGTTTTTCGCGTTACAAACTAAAATTTTGAAAATCGTTTTCTTGGTAAACGGGAAGCTTATATTATTAGACCAAAATTGTAATGTTTAATCCATTTTTATTTGAAGCACGAAATGAGACAAAATACTGAATCAAATATAGCAAATGTTTAAAATGACTGGATGACTAATAATTGCCATACACAGGAAAAAGTGCCCTAAAAAGGTACCTAATTATTACTATAAAATATTACTACATAAATATTTAAATTATAATTATGTGTATTATAATTATATATATTAATATTTAAATTTTTATTAAATATATTGCATAAACTAAGCAGTATTTGTGTCTTACGTCATGACCATTCTATACTATACTATATCTACTGTTACAAAAGGAAGTGTTTGTTTTCTGTGATCAAAGTCCAGACGAATCCATGGTACTTAAAATAATAAGATTTGGCACACAGGTAGTGCAAATTTTTTGCAATTTTTGGGTCGCGCCTAATTTTAAAATTCACTCTAGAACATTTTAAAATGATTTAATGGAATTTAATTATTAGCGTTTTCTCAAGAATGGCAACACCATAAAGAGATGGCAGATTGTAAATTTTTTTTTTCTGTGTTTCCGTTTCATGTTGGGAGGACGATTTTTCAGCGGACGAACAAAACAAATAAAAAGTTTCAACTGGAGTTATGTAGTTCTTTTTTCATGCTAGATCGTTAAAAATTGTTTAAAAATTTCAACTAATTTGAAATCTGCGGAAAATTTCATATTTCAGCGATACTTAAAAAATATGATTTTCTTTAAATAAATATTTTTAAACTGTAACTTTTATATTTATTCCCATTTGACATTCGCGATCGAGAAATCCGAATTCCATTACCTGCGCTCAAACCTTCCAGCGAAGGAAAGTAAAACAAATAAAAACATTTTTGACTTGCATTGTTTAGTTCTTTTTTTGTAAAATCAGGATCGTTAAAGTTAGATTTAAAATTTCAATGGATTTGAAATCTGCGGAAACTTTTACACCAGACAGATGCTCTATACATTTGACTTTTTTTAATAAATAATTTTCAAATTAAATATTTATATTTTCGCAAGAGATTGTGAAGTCACGCCGATTGGATCTCTTCGCAATTCAATTTTGAACGCATTGGACAAAGAGCGTTGCTCGTGGTGTTGTTTTCCGAAGCAAATTCAAGCATTCCTCCCTGATGGCTGTTATCCAATAGGCTACGAATTCCCACCATTTGCTTCGCAAACCAACACCACGGGCAACTCCGTTATGGCTGTTATCCAATAGGCTTTCGCTAACCAAAATTAAATTCGTAGCATCCACCGGGGGTTAGCGAGCAGTGGTCACACCTGACTCTACGAAAAGAACTGTCACGGGCAACGCCGTACTGACCAAGCAGTGGCAAGAAACTAATGCAAATGAAATAAAATAAGATTATAAAATAACATCATGATGTTTTGCTTCCAAAAATGTCTTCTGAGACCTTAAACCTATCCATATGTTCTTTCACCGAAAGACTAGAAGATAATAGAGGAATTCTAAACATTAGTGGTTTGCTATTATACGTCTCGTGAGTGGAGTTTGAGGTAAGACTCTGCTGGTGAGCTAGCGTGAGATGTGCGCAGCCTTTGTATGTTTTGAGTGAAAATAAAATTATGTCTAGCTTACATGACAGCATTTTCTTGAAATATTTTGAACGTGTTTCTAAATTTCCCACCTGGAATGCTTGTCTGTCTGATGAAAGTGCTTTGCATTTACACTTTTGACCTTGGATGTGTCAGCGATCAGCGAACTCATTTCCGTTCCTTGTTTATCAGTGTAAACCTTGCTTAGAAAAAGAAGTAAATTTAAATACTGTTCACTTTTAAAATCAAATGATTAATTTTTTAAAAGTGGCTACTTAGGCTGATTCCAATGAAAAGGAATCGCGTCTAAATTAAAATTCTAACTTATCTTGTACATTTCACATTTGAGAAAAAAAAAAGTTTAACTTTTAAATGGAACGTTTAATTTGTTTTAATTTCAAACTTTCCCCACGCATAAGAACTAAAACGAGTGCAATTGTCGATATGTGTGACATCATAAACGTAAAAAAAATGCATATAATCCCCCTTTGCGTATGTTTTGTAGTTTGTATATGCAGTGCAGTCACAAAAATCGACATATAATCGTATTCAAAATGGAGTTGAAGTCGAAATATCTCAAAAAAGGTTTTTCGTAGATTTGAAAAATCGGTTTGGGTTTTTTAGGTGCTAAAGCTGTTTTAATATTTGAAAGTTTTTTTCTTCCCAAATTGGGTAACTTTAGGAGTTATAAAATTTACTTAACTCATTAAAGACATTCCAAATGATGAATATATTTTGATAGATTTAAAATAGAGTGCATAGAACTGAATAGATAAAACATTAGAATCCGAGGCTTGTATAACGAATATTGAATCTTACCAACTGATGTAGAAATCGTTCGCACGGAAATCCGCAAGGAAGTCAACAGAGAGGATCAACCTTTCCAACACACTTTTTTCATCTCCCGTTGCGAATGGTCACAGTTCCACTGATACCTCCTCTCTCGTTCCTTGATTAATGAAAGCAAACCGGTGCCATTGTACTAAGCAAAAATATGCCCATTTAATTCCCCTGTGCGAAATAAGCGTAGCATTTGCTAAGCACTCTGCAGGAGACGTAACGATTGCTGTATTACTGGAATGGGGGAGGGGAAGGTAGAAAAGAGAAGTCACCCGCACTGAAGGCAAAAGTCCATAAATATATTTGCCCCGATTGGTTGAAATACCCACCTGCCTCTCAGTTTTGTTAAAAACAAGATATGATATCCAAGCAACGAGTAATTTTTTTTCCAATAGCAAATGGAGTAAAGATAATCTAAATGACTTTTACCGCAGCTGATTTAATGATGTTTAATTTTATGATTTGATAGATGGGGGAAATATATTCTTTCATATTTAGAAACATGGTTTTAAAAATAGTGTTCATAATATAAGATAATACAAAAATATCAACTAAGAGCTCTGAAAACATAGGCTAAAATTTTCATTGAAGCCTAAAAAAAAAAAAAAAACGTTTTAAAATTATTTACAAGTAGAAGGAAGATATTTCAGAATGTTTTTAAAACCAATAAAGGAAAATAATTAAAAGTACGACTGAAAATGTGTAGGGGTTTTACTCTTTTTTCATAAAAACAGAATTATGCCTTTGCAAATATTTAAGCAATAGGGCTATTCTTCAAATAATTGAAATTGATAAAAGAAACTACATACATGTTTACTACGCTACAAACGAGGCATTATAGCCTTGCTCGATAGACAGGTGGACAGATCAATGTTGAGAGAGCCTACCATGGATGGATACAACGAGTATAATGAATACCATCTGTCTGTTTACTGCATAAACTGCTCTAGACATAGTCTGCACCTGTCTGTTGCCGTGGAAGGGTAATGAAACGTTTTCAAGTTTGTCATATTGGCATACTTTATGAGGGCTGAATAAGAAATATATTTGTTTTTATTTTTTTATTTTATTGCTGAGAAGATCTGTACTACTATCACTTACGACGTCAAGATTCGCTCCAAACGGAATAGAATTGAGACATCTACCACTCATCCCTATTCAAAATGAACGAGCTCTTTTCCTATAGCAACTTTTCAGATTTTGCGGTGAGAGCAGTTCTTTTGGTGGACAAACAGAATGGAATTCCGTTTCAATTGATTGCGATTAAAAATCCGATTTCCTTAATAGAAAAAAAAATGTATTTTGATTCCTTATAACATATGGGGAATAATTCCCGTTGTTTCTTGCAAATAAAATGCTCTTAATCCTGTTAAATGTTTGGAAACTAAGCGAATTCTGCAATCGTTCGATCACAGCTTGAGTCTGGAGTATTTAATACGTTTTTTTCTCTAGCATTGTTCTGTTCAACGCATATCAGTTTTATGACATACTTGCCTAAAACAGGACAGTTTCTCAATTTAAAATTTTTCCTCTTAAAAGTCACTGGTGATATGAACTCACGCTCTAACTTTAAGTTGAAATAGGTTTGACTTTCCATGTCAGAGCAAGACTTTTTGATTTGTTTACTTGAAAAAAAAAATTCTACATAGAACAATAATGTTTTTTATATAACAAAGTGAATATTTTCTGATCACGTTGTAATATGAAAAACAAAAACATTAAAACTTTCATAAACAAGAAGCTTGTATTAGTTCACCTATTGACTACTTTTGGTTAAAATTTAGACTAAGTTTAAACAGAAATATGTTAATATCGAAATACCACCTCTTAAACGGAGTTGAAAATTTAAAATTATGTGTAGAATTAAATTTTTATTTGATGATATGAAGACACAATTGTAAGGGACTCCAAGTTATTCCAGAATAATTGAAAACGAAAATGGGGTTCATACGATGTTTAGACAGTTTTGGAATAGTTGAAAATAAAGTCTATTTTTTTTTCACGATGTTCTCATATAAAACGTTTAATTTACCGATCTGTTCCCGCAATCAATGGTAGAGAAATCTCTTGAACTACAGTATGTTTTGTTATGTACTCTTTTGATGCACGAAAATTAAAAAAAAAATGATTCTTCCATATGAATCGCTCTATTTCTCATTCCCTCAAAAAGCATGAAACGAATGTTCCAATCGCCAGCCTTATCAACTAAAAGTTTGATCTGCATGTAAATGTGATAGGATTAGATCCTGATGGGGTGGGGGATAAGTGCAGCACTTCGATGCATCATTACCTTAAGTTATTCCCCTGGGAAAAGCAGAAACGACACCCTCGCCTACTCCTATGCTCTGCCAGAATACAACTGTCAAAGGCGTGTGCCCTACAGGTCAGCGACCAGAAAACTTCAGTAGCCAATTTATCGTAACAAACTAGATTAAGTGAGGCCTGCAATATTGGTAAGCGCACCAAGTCGTAATGCAAATGCAATTTCCCTAAAGTGGCGAGTCGCAGAAACAGATCTTATCGACAGATAATTTGAATTCCGAAAAATACCAACTTCTCTTGGAAATAAAACTAAATAAACTTATGAAATTCAGACCAGTAAAACAGAAAGGATGACGTAGAGTATCTGAAATGCATTTAAACTATTAATTTCAATGAGAGTTTCCCCATATTCCATATTTTGTCATAAAAACAGCCTTTTATAAATAATAATTTGATTCTTCCGAAATCTTTTTGCGTGGAATTTGTTTATTGAAATCTCTAAAATAAAAATAAGGAGAGTAGTTAGATATTTTTTTAAAGTCGTATCCTGTTAGGTGAGCTAAATGCTTTTACTAAAGAAAATATACCTTATAGTGAAGTACGTTTTTTATATAGCATAACTTAAAAATTGAAGGACATAGATAATTGGTTTAAAGTTGAAAAGGAGGGTTGACGCCCTATTAAATGTAACTCAAATAAAAGTTTTTTGCGGTTTAAAATTGCAATTGCGCAGGGAAATATTACTGATGATGTCTGAAAAAGTTCCCATTGATGTGAATTAATATTTATGTTACTAAAATGCTAAGGTTCTCCGAATGCAAATCTTATTTTATATGCGTGACCTCAGCTTATCTTATAATAAGGTTCCAAACTTCTAACAACTTGGCATTTGATCTTGTATTAGCATTCCTAATTTTAAATAATCTTAAGCTTCCTTAAAAAATTTATGAAGTTTATGATGTGGGCTGTTTCTATTTAAAATCATCAAATGAGCTTTCACCTACGTACATGAAAAGAACCTCCTCTGAAGTCGTAGAGAAAAGCACTCATACGATCTAGATTCAACGTTAATCGACAACAAATCAGAAAAACAACTATTAGAAAAAGGCTTTTCAAACAGCATTCCATTTAATAGTGATGTGTGTGTACGATTCAACCCAAAATTTTACATCAAGTTCAACACACCGATTGTCATTTCCTATTACGCTCGTATGTTTACCATTAAGCAAATTTGTTCTAGAATTGGGTTGGTTTGTTGCTCTCAAGTCATTTTTTTTCTGAACGAAATTTTTCATGGTAATCCGCACTTTGTCTGGAATTTAGTTGACATTTTTAAAGCAACGAATGTTCAGAATCGGTAAAAAACACAAACATTTCAACAGAATGTAAGTGTGGCAGTCAGTTCACCAAATGATACTTCATGGTTGAGATTGGCTGTATATTGCACCGCTGTACATTCTATTAAAAAGTAGTAATTTGATTTTTTTAGCTTTTCAACTAAAAGTTTTTAAATTTCCGTTGCTCGAATAATTCGTGAACGAGATATTCCCAGTGTGAATATGTTTTGGTTCTTTGGCTACAATTACTTTTTTCATAGAACATTTATTAGCCAACAAAACTCCATATAATTCATGCAATAAACTGCTCTTTTAAAGCAGTGATTTTCAACCTTTGTTTTTTTATCTCTTGGCACACATAAACTGCGGCACACAAAAAATATATACATTGTATCAATATGACATAAAGCCCGTATAATTTTGATTAATTTACGAAACATGTAATTGCCTTCTCTTTTTATTCCAAAGTCGATTTAAAAATCTTTTGGAAACAATTTACTTGTCATAATTTGTAATAAAAATAGCACACAAAATTTTAAAATGGATATTACTTCAAATGATTTGTGTTCGAAAGTTCAAAATTAAACCGTTGAAATGAAATGAGTGCTATCCATTTAAATAGTTTCACTATCCGTGCAGCACAACAGTGTCATTCTTGTGGAACACTTGTTGAAAACCGTTGTTTTAGAACAAAATTTGTGGTTACTAATGCTACAATACACCTTTCTTGTATTTCCAACCACTGAAAATTCTTTCCATTCTAAGAAAGAAGAACTTTAAAAGGAAATTGACCAAGATCCGTATGGAACTTAAGTGAAATCGCAGACCAGCTAAAAAAAAGATTTCTCCAACAGAGCGACAATTTATGAGATTCAATTCACTTATTCCATTGTATGAAGATCATAAGATCCCTACAATTTTGGACAAAGGAAGACATCAATTTCTTCATAAATTAAAGGAAGAACCGATCAGGATGCGGTATCCCCACGCTTTTGATGTCTGCTGTTTTGAAGAAAACTAGGCAGCGTTGTTAACTTACTGTAGTGTGTTTCTTCCATTGAAAGTTTAAAAATATGCATTTTTTTTTTGCAAAAAATGGAGCTACTCATTAGTATTATTAAATGTTTTATACATCGTTAAAGAACAGCACATTAGGTTCCGATGTTTCGTTTTCACTGTGTAAAAATGTATTTCTAATATCAAACAATCTGAAAAGCTATTAATCAAATTCAATTTTTTACTTTCTTCACGACATCGAAACAATTGCATAAACACATTTCTCTCATTTGACTGAGTAATTGTAAGACACACTAACGCATTAAATTGCAATTATAATAAAAATTTAGTGTAAATTCTTGCTTGTTAGAGCAAAAGTAAGGCCACCACTTGCGATTTCTAGTCGCGCGATTTTTCAGTCGCAAAGATATAACTCATTGTTTCAAATACAAGTGCACACACTTGTGACAAAACAATCGCAGCGATTAAAAAGTTGCAATCGGTCAGTTTTTCCCTGCGACGTGACTGTTGTCGCTCTACCCAATGAATCACACTGACATGGACGTGCACCAACTTGCGATAGTTGCGCGTTTTCCAAAGTCAGCGTTTCTAATATATTAAATTATGTTTTCTATTCCCCTAACTCAAGTTTCTATCTTTGCGATCGTTGAAGATAGAGTGAAAATTTCAACTGATTTGAAATCTGCGGAAAATTTTACACCAGATTGATACCTTAAATGTGATTTTCTTTAAATAAAAAATTAATTATTCAATAAATAATTATTTATTCACAATTATTTATTGCATAAATAATTACTCATTTAATAACTATTTATTAAGGAAATATGTATTGAATAAATAATTAATCACTCAATAATTAATTATGTAAGAAATATTTATTAATTAATTATTTAACAATTAATTATTTAATAATTAATTATTTAATAATTACTTATTTATAAATTAATTATTTAATAATTAATTGTTTTCCATATTTCTTTATTTACTAAATAATAAATTATTTTTTCACATTTATTTATTTAATAAATAATTTATTATTTTTTCAAATTTATTTATTTTATAAATAATTAATGATTTAATAAATACTGAAATAATCAAATGGTAAATAATTAAATCCGTTGAAGTTTTCACTCTATCTTAAACGATCGCAAAGATAGAAACTTGAATTAGGGAAAAAACATAATTTAGTTAATTCAGCGATTTATCTATCGCAGTGTGTGTCCCTTGTAGATTTTCTGCGACAGCTATTATTTTGTCGCCCGACCAGAAATCGCAAGTGGAGGCTTGGCCTAAGTTATAAAAGTTTGAAGAAAATGCAAACGCAGCAGATGGTTTAGAAAATTTTTGATGAGTTGAAAATTAAGAGTGAGAAAAAAAATATAGTACTTTTTGAGTACCTAATATGGTACTCAAAAAGCGGCGGATTTCTTAATCCTGTTTTCGGAGGGGTGTATCTGGCCTGTGAGCCTAGAAAACCTGCCAGTTCAGGGTTTTACATGAACTGCGGGCAGCTTAAACCTATTCGGAAGGTCACATCCGGTCAACAGGCCTGATAAAAATAATTGGTAGACTTTATTCTGATCTTCGAGGCGGGTCAATCTGTATGGAGGGCCATATCTAGACTGAGAGCCTCTTATATCTGTTTCGGAAAGCCATATCCGGTCATAGGACACAATAAAAATTTTTGGAGGGCCATATCTGGACTGCGCGCTGATTCAACTTTTATATTACACGTACGGTTTTCTTTGTGACGAACTGGTTAAAATACATCTCGATGTGAACAGCTATTTCTCAAGCAGCTAATAATTGCGTTGAAAACAAGTTTGATAACTTTTCTTTCGGAAACGTTTAGTGACTATTTTTGAAAAATAATGAATGTCTTGATAAATTTTGTGTGTGCTGAGGATCATATAAAATTATACTGTTATTGCAAATATAGTGAAATATCATTGAGTATATTGATACTCTTGCTAAAATTTAGACGGTTTGAAAGTTTTTGGATTGTAAGGAGATCTTTTTTATATATATTTAGATCAAATGACAGTTAAAGTACTTCTGTTTTCATGAATAGCAGGTGGGAAAAAACTGAAACAATGCATGCCCTTTCCCCACGTATTTTTAAATGTGAGTTATCCTGCTTCAACTCGAAAAATTTACTACATAAAATTAGGTCTGAAATACGTTTTCTAGCTCCAAAAAAACTTTAACTTTATGCACAAATAAAAAAATTAAATAAATAAAATAATATATATATATATATATATATATATATATATATATATATATATATATATATTTAACGAAACATTAAATACGTGTACATGGGAAAAATATTTTAGTTAGGATAAGCACTTTATTCTGAAAGTTTTCTTTTAATTATTGTCAAACGGTAGTTTTAATTCCCAGCAAATTGGGAGAGCGAGTTATCGGAATTTGATTATTGATCAAGTAAACATCATTGACGAAAATAACTGACATATCATCATAAAAACTGATGAAATATCAGGTTTTAAAAAGTAATATCCCTGAGGTTCTACCTCACTAATTTTGCTCTCAATCCAGTTAAACATTTAAAAAGAATATATGAAGTTGCACAAATTCTAAAACACATCAATTATTGAATTATTAATATCTTTAATGTATGATCATTTTAATTGATCGAAACATTACCATTCGCTGAGTTGTAATACAACTTTAAAAAAGAATGGCAATACACAATAATTTTTTAAAGGGTAGTATATTTCCTACTTACCCTGCAAATCAATGTATATATTGAAAAACTTTCACTCTTCGACATTGTAATCTGAATTTCTTCAGATATCGTTCTTTGGCTACATTTCAGGATACAGTCCTGGCATCACACATTTCAGTTTAAAAAGTTTGATTTTCCTCTTACTCAAAGACTCGACGAATTTTTAGAATACGATGATTCATACTGTCACAACTTTTCTTCTAGATTTTGTAAATTTTAGCTTTTATGATTTACTGGAATCTTTTATGGTTGGTTTATGTATCCGCGGCAGGTGCATCTGTTCTTTTTCTTAAGCCCTTGGTTCGAATTTGTGATCGCAATCTCAATAACAAAAACTAGTCATTGCGTGGCCAGCAGAGCGTTGCCCGTGACAGTTCTTTTCGTGGGGTCAGGTGTGACCACTGCTCGCTAACCACCGATGATTGCTACGAATTCCCATTTGGTTTGCGCAGCAGACGAAACGGGAATTCGTAGTTTGTTGGATAACAACGGCGTTGCCCATGGTGTTAGTTTGCGAAGCAAACCAAATAGGAATTCGTAGCCTCTTGGATTACAGTCATCACGGCGGAATGCTTAAATTTGCTTTGCAAACAATCGCCTCGGGTAACGCTCATTGTCAAATGTGGCCAAATTCGAATTGCGAAGAGATCCAATCGGCGTGACGTCACAATCTATTGTGAAAATATAAATATTCGATTGAAAAATTATTTTCAGCTCAGGTGTTGCTTCGTCATCTGACCGTGGTTCAAAATTACGAGGTGTTGTCCCCGGATCTTTCCCTTAAGGGACTGATCCCGGACCGTCGTCAATAGCCCGTTGTGTTGCTCTAGTACGACGTTAACTAAAGAATTACCAAAAATTACCAAATGAAAAATTATTTATTAAAAGAAAATCAAATGTATAAGGTATCGATCTGGTGTAAAATTTTCCGCAGATTTCAAATTCGTTGAAATTTCCAATCTGTCTTTAACGATTCCGATTTTACAAAAAAAATAAAACTAAACAATACCAGTCAAAACGTTTTTTTAAATTTTTTTTTATTTATTTTGCTTATTTTCGCTGTGGAATCGTTTGAACGCAGTAAATGAAATCTGTGATTCCCCTTATCTCGAATCAAAAGAAAGATCATTCTTCGCAACGACCGTTCGTATTGGAAAAAATATAAAAGAGTTTCCCTTAGAAATTATTTGTTTAAAGAAAATCATATATTTTTGGTATCGATCTAATGTGAACTTTTCTGCAGATTTCAAACCCATTGAAATTTGTACTCTATCTCTAACAATCTAGTAGATAGAAAAAATAATTACACAACTCCAGATATAAATAAACAGGGGAATATCTTGTAATTTTTTTGTTCAGAACTGTAACATAGTGTTTTTTAAGATCGTGTTTTAAAGCATCCTTCCTGTACTGGAGGAAAGATACTTATCTTCTTGAAAAGGTAAAAGTGGTTGTTGGATAAAAACACATAACAATTTTGAGTTACATAAAAAAAAAAATATTTATTTTCGTCGTTATTTCTTTTTATGAGTAGAAAGAATTTTTGTAAAAAATTATATATGAACACACACACTTATATAAAATATAAAATTGTATTTAAATTGTTTTATCAATATAAATGAAGCGAACTGCTGAAAATTAGTATTTTTAACCATTTTTGCCTAAATAATTGATGTCACAATGTTGTATTTTATTACGATTATAAAATGGCTCCATTTACATCCAAGAAATCCATACAGCCAATTCGATTGACTACACAGAACTTAACTTTTAAATGAACGTGAGTTCGGCTTATATTCCCTCGAAGAAAGAATTGTAGAGGTTGCGAAAAAAAAGTTTGACATAAAGAGGAAGTGGCATATTACATCTAACTTCCTGTTACTGAGCAGATTATTGAGTAGTTTTGAAAGGTCTTAAAGAAAGCACCTGTCTGAGATGACTTTCATATTCTAGGATTTCAGGCGGTCAGGGACCTAAGTTGTTAGAAACGCTCACAATCATCGTCAATTGAATACGTATATACGTTCTCTAAGTTGTGTTAAAAAAATTGTCAGAAAAGATTTTCACCTTCTCTGATTTGTTCCCAGAAAGTTATATGTCAGTTTCCCTCGTTAACAAAATTTTCAGTATACTAGCATTATGTTTGTGTATGTTAATATTTATCACACTCTTATTTGGGTTGAAACGATGCACTTTGCACGAAAGTTAATTTGAAAATCTAAATTCTAAGACAACTCATAATAACAATTTACATTAAGGCTTGATTGACAAGAATATACTAACGTTTTATTGCAAATGAGATCATTATCTACGTGCACCAGTTTAATAGGGATTTTTCTCTTGAACGCAAATGCATCCAGTATCTACAATAATTAGTTAAAATATTCGAATTAAAATATGTAATTTAGCTGAGTAATCCCTATATATACAATGTTACCGGTTTATATATAGTCATGTATATAAATTACACTCGATCGAACTAGTAATAGGTTTTATTAATGATGCGTCATATTTTTTTTAAAGCTATTACATTTTCAAGGCACACTCAAGTCTATAGATATAGTTCAATTAAAATTATTTTATAACAAGGAATATAGTATGCTAGCTATGCAATTTTACGTTGCAATACAAATAAGAATTCAACATTGCCAATACATTTGTAAGATGCACATAGAAAACGTTTTCTGATTACTATTCATTAAGTACAATTGACAAAACTTTTGCGTCTTAAAATAGTTGAAATTAAGTCGACTTAGTTTAATTTCTAAGAACCTGAGAGGTTTTTGAAGATTCCTAAGTTAGTTCGGCTTTTGAAAAGTACACACTGAAGTACCAAAAGTCTTGGCATAGCAATATGCAAATATAGAGATGACAGTAGCATCGCGTAAGAAATGTATAAATGAGCAGTGCATTATCAGGGCTTTCATTTGTACTCAAATGATTGACGTGAAAATTTTCCTGACGTGATTATGGCCGCACGACGGGAATTAACAGAATTTAATCGGGGGGTGCTAGTTGGAGCTAGACGCATGGGGCATTGCATTTCCGAAATTGTTAGTGAATTCAACATTCCTCAATCCACAGTGTCAAGAGTATGCCAAGAAAATATTTCAGGCATTACCTCCCACCATGGACAACGCAGTGGCCGACCGCGTCTACTTTGACCCAGACCAGCTCATGAACATATTGGTTGGACCCTAGATGACTTCGATGACGTTGCTTGGTCTGATGAGTCACGATTCCAGTTGTTAAGGGTTGATTGGAGGGTTCGAGTGTGGCGCATACCCCACGAGGCCACGGACCCAAGTTGTCAACAAGGCACTGTGCAAGCTGGGTGGTGGCTCCATAATAGTGTGAGCTGTTTTTATATGGCATGGACTGGGACCTCTGGTCAAACGGAACCAAACATTGACTGGAAATGGTAATGTTCATCTACTTGAAGACCATTTGCAGTCATTCATGGATTTAATGTACCCAAACAACGATGGAATTTTCCAGGATGACAATGCGCCATATCACCGGGCCAAAATAGCTCGCAATGAGTTTGAGGAACATTCTGAACAATTCCAGCTACTGATTTGGCCACCGAGATCGCCAGACATGAACCCCATCAAACATATATGGGACATGATAGAAAGGTCAGTTCGTGCGCAAAATCCTGCACCAGCAACACTTTCGCAATTACGGACGACTGCAGAGGCAGCATAGCTGAATATTTCTTCAGGGGACTTCCGACGGCTTGTTGAATCAATGCCACTTCGAGTTGCTACACTTCGCCGGGAAAAAGTAGGTACCACGTGATATTAGGAGGTATTTCATGACTTTTGACACTTCTGTGTATACATAACAAACCATCTAATATTGGCTTCAACGAGGGTAGTAGTTTTATGAGCTAACATAAGTAAAAAGATAATAATTCATAATATGATTACAAACAAAACATTGTATATGGAACATGGTTGCTGAAGTCCCACCCCAGACCCGTAAAATGAAAATTTTCCTTTTCAATTCATATATTCTACAAAGGACAGTGGGGCTTAAGACCTCCTAAACCTGGAACCTCAATATATCCTTTTTAGTTCCTAAGCCCATTTACTGGGAAGGAGGCTTTAGGGACACAAGCTCCCAACCCTAATAAAGGAAATCCATCCTTTTTTGTTAAATTCAAGTACGTGAACATCTAAGAGGGATGCTGAGCACCATTGACATGAAAAAAAATTAATGTACCTTTTTTAAATTCACGAGAGGGCCCACGAAGGCCGTTAACAATTTAGACCTGAAAAAGCAAATGCGTACTTTTTTAATACATGCGAGCTACCACAGGGGAGAGTTCGAGGATCTATGTCTCAAGGCTGTGGGCGCTGTAAAAAGAGTTTAAGATGTTATGGAGATCAACTCAATGGGGGGAGGGGCAGGCGTTGTTTCGTGAAGAATAAAAGAGAACTTTAACTTTTACGCAACATTTTATATTCAACAACGCGATACACACAAGTACAAAAATGATCATTCGCTTTATAAATATCATATGTCACTAACAGGGCTGTCCTAAGGTATTTTGCGCCCTTCGGCTACTAACAATAATGCGCCGCTCTTTATAAGAATATACACGGGATGAGAAGCGGGAGAAGGATAACCGGTGAAGTTTTAAAAGTTTGAGAACTATAATTAGTCTGTATATATACTACCCTACAATAATGGACCGGACGCCAGCGGATTTGCATAAAATCCGACTACTTGTTTGGGTGTGTTTTTCGTGGTATGGCCTGGGACATTTGCATATTGTCCCTGGTAAAATGAACGCCGAAGCCTACATGAACATTTTAGACAATCAGGTTCTTCCTACGCTCTGGCAATTTTATGGAATGTGCGAATGTTACGTCCATACAACGCTCCATGTCATGTTGCAGCCTCTGTTAATCAGTAGTATCAAGATATGGGTGTAAAACAACTTTCCTGGCCTGCTCAGAGTCCCGGTCTAAGCCCCATAGAACATTTATGGGACGAGTTAGAGCGACGCTTACGGACCAGAGAACCATGTCCGAAATCTACAGCTGAGCTGGCGACATTCTTGCAGCAGGAGTGGACACAAATACCCATATACAGGGTGTCCCTGAATTCACGGGCCAAACTTTAAGGGTAAGTAAAATACATATAAATAAGCATTTTTTGTATAGCAACATGGGGTCGGAAATGAAAAGTGCAGGTGGAAAACAAGAAATGCTGAGGAAATGAAAAAAATCTTTTTACATGCATAGTATTTTGAGAGCAGACGATAGAAACGTTTAGTGACGTAGCTTAAAAAAAAAAAAAAAGATGAATTTTTGGTAAAAAAAAAATATTGAATAGTAGAAGTTTATTTAGTTTGCATTATCAAATCGTCTTCAAAACAATTTTATTGAGTTTGAATGGCATTACGCGAGCTGCTAACGATTCTTTGCTGTTCGGGAATTAGCTTTCTGTTAGAATTTTTGCTCTTTAAAAATATTCTTTGCTGTTCTTTTTGCTTGATGGAGCAATTTACCTTCTCTGAGAAAGCAGATATGCATCTTATGTACTGGGTTGCGAATTGTAACGGAAGAGAGGCTTTAAGGTTGTACCATGAACGCTTCCCCAATGGAACAATATCTGATCACAAAATTTTTCCGCGTTTACACCGCTAGCTTTGCGAGAGCGGTTCATTTCATGTCAAGATCTATAGTCTGCTCTTAAAATATTATGTAAGTAAAAAGCTCTTTTTCATTTAATCAGCATTTCTTGTTTTTCCACCTGCACTTTTCATGTCCGACCCCATGTTGCTATACAAAAATGCTTCCTTATTTTACTTAGCCTTAAAGTTTGGCCCATGAATTCAAGGACACCCTGTATATGTATCAAAACCTTGTTGAAAGTATGCCTCTAGAAGGGTTGCTAATGTAATTGCAGCACATGGGGGATCCATCCCCTTATTAAAACATGTATTATTTCCCTTATACTATCACATCTTTTTGTCCAGTTCATTCTTGTAGGGTAGTGTTTTTTTAATCAGTCACGCGCTGGTCTCCATTCGTCAAACTGACTTGATCGCAAGCAAAAGCAAATCAAAGAACTGCTACTCAATCACTGATACTGTAGAATCACGTTTCTGACCTGTTGCTGATTTATAAAAATAACAGTGGTTTGGTAGCAGTGAGAACAGAAACAGTGATTGAGGGCTAACTGATATTATGCCACTATCGGTGATTGAGATCGGTGACTGCAACTGGTATTAGTGATTCGGTAGCAGTGAAAGCTATGACCGAGTATTAGTGATTTGATAGCCCTAATCGGTGATTCGGTGGAGGGATGTATACTTGTGTGGGAGCTGGGACAGAGTTATTAAATTACTTTAACCAATATTCAGGACAGATACATTTTCATGAGACTACAGAAGACTGTTACAGCAAAATGAAGCATTTTGGTACGTGTTCATGTATAAACATTTGGAAGAATTGGACTCCTTTTGAAAGTTTAAAAGAAAGATACAAAAATTAAGAGAGCCCATAAGGTGTAGTGATTACTGTCTTTGGTATATCTTCTGATTTACAGGGATTTGATGGTATGTCTGTACCAAGACATCTTCAAAAATATTGACTGGACATTCAAATCGTGTGAAAAGTGATAAACATGCGGAATTGGAAAGTTATCGACTTTCGTAACTCGATTTAGCACTCTGTAATCTCCCGTAGGTCTTTGTGAATGGGGGACAATAAAATAATTTTGGGGGACCACATATGAAGAGAACTTGCCCACCCACTTTTAGATGGGCGGAAAATCCCCCGTTCCATTAAATGCTGAAATTCCATCTGGCCGCTTTAAGTTTGGCTGATTGCAGCTGGCAAGGATTTGAAAAAACAGGTGTTAACTTAGTAAGAATATATTGTACAGCTGAGTGCAAATATTCGTAGGTCTTAAATTCGTACAAGCTCGAAGGATTTTAAAGATAATTTTATTCATATAACTCTACTGAATGACATGACTATTCTCTAATGGTACTTGTAAAAGGAACGTTAGGAAAAATTTGACTTAGCTAATCATGGATGTCATAAAACTATCAGAGTGGATTTAAATTTCAGGGTAGTTTGATTAAACAATGCAAAAAATTATACTTTTTCACGTTCCAAAAACATTTTACAATAACTCAACTAAGTCTCACTGAATGAATAACTTTTATTATATATACCTACAAACAACAGCACAATACATAAATATGTTATCACTGGTTATATTTTCCAAATGCATATTTCTTCAACGGAAATTATATTTTTATACATTCATAAATATTCTGAGTTATCCGTGCTAATTTCAACATATTTTATCACTCCATTTATACAACCAACATATTGAGGACTTTTTGTCTTCCTCAGCACAGAATTTACACAGAGTAGACTCGTTTCATAAAAACTTTTTCACCATTTGCAATTTTTTGCTGGCAAAAATCTATTTTGCATGAAATCATAAATATGCAGCAGGCAGAATGAAAGAAAATTTTTTAACACTTTCACATACACACAAAAAGAAATAACTTATGCGAGTGATAAGAAACAACGGCATATAAACAAGAAGTAAATGTAAATTGAAGGTCTATAAGAAAAGAATGTAAATCCTTCGAAAAATGTTAGCCTTTTCTTGCTGGTTCCAGACAATAGCTGATGCCATTTTCGAGAGAACAATAAGATGAAATAAAATACCAAATGATAGACTATATCACGAAAGTTACTAAAAGCTGTAAATAGTTTTGACATAATCTTATAAATTTAACAATGATTAACAATATGAAATGATTCTTCATATATTGATTTTAAAAACATTTCATATTTATGAAGTCAACATACATAAAAAATCGATACAAATATAAAATGCCCATGAAGTAAATTTAAATTAGACACATGAATTGATTGGAGTTTTCTAGATATGTTGCACAATAAAGTTAGGATGATTTAGCATTTCAAAACGAGATTTAAGAAATATTTTTAATAACAAAGATTATTGTATTCTAGTCATTCCAGTAATTCTGAACGAAAATGGAATTATCAACTCAAAATACACCATAAAAATGCAAGTATATACAGCTAAAATGCCATTTTATTGAATAAAATTATCGAAACAAAAATGACAGTCAAATATAATGGTTAACTTACAAAGGAAAAATTTAGCTCACATTATACTTTTTATCTTAAAAGAAGAAAAAGTAAAGCACATTTAAATAGAAAAGAAAATACCAGAATGATAATCAACTGCTTAATCATGTAATAGAGGAGATATTGATAGAAAAAAAAACAATTCTTAGATTTCACGTACACATAGACATTTAATATTCACAACAGTCAACACACATTATTCTATTGAAAACCAAATTAACCATAGAACAAATGCTTAAGATAGTATTTAACAGAATGCAACGAACAGTCAGTCTTTAATAGTAGACTTGATGATCGAAAATTATACAGATATTTTGAAATCTTCGATCTTTTCTAGCACCGTTCATCATACACGTTAAAAATAATTCTAAAATATTTACTACAATTAGTTTCTTTATCTTGTGTATACAAATTATCGTGTGACTCGATGTCAAAAATCAATGCAATTATAAAGAATCAATTATTTCAATAGGGAGATTTTACTCAGACATAAATTAAGATGCAATGCTTAATTTTGAAAATTCTGTTACACTAAATAAACATCTGTTTGGACGTTTTTAATGGGAAAGATTAGATGGCAATTAAAATGAAGGTTTAAATGACAACAAATAAAACAGAGTAAGAATTCATGTTTAAAAAATAATTTGTTTACACCGATTTTATTATAAATACAAATATTTTGATAAATATTCTCTTCATTTGTAGATTCTCTCTTTTGAACTCCCCACTCAATTTTTACGTTATTGAAGTGTCGTAATGTAAGGTTTATAAAATTCTACAGCTACATCTCTAAGAACTCAGAAAACATGAAAATATATTTATTTCTCCCATTTAAATAGTATGGAATCCTTGAATAGTCGTAGGAAATTAAAATAAATATTTATATATGATCCATGTTAAAACAAAAATTAATATCAAGAAATAAATTTATTGGAGTCGATCAGACTCAGCTTTGGAAAAGTTTCAACTTACGCCGTTTAAAAACTTCAAATAAAGTAATCTTTTGTTTTTAATGATTTTCGGTCAGCTTCAAGCTCATTAAAATAAATTTGTTTCTTTGTTTCGAATGTCCGGTAAGTAGCCCATTTGAGTGTATGTCTTAACTAAGGACGAGCATTTCAGACACAAGTTTTGCAACACTATTCAACATCAATGACAATTTTCTTTCGGTGAATATAGTACCTACTAATCATGAAGAAGTTAAAAGAATTTAAAATTTTCTCTTGATAAAAATTAAATTCTGAAAACAGGAACATTGAGAGAACAAAATATCCTGTGATAGTTTCTTTCTTTACCATTCAGGAACACGTATTTACTCTTATGTGTAACAAAATTGCTGAAATGGACGCGTTTTACATTTTTTTTTTCAGTACGGGATATGGGTACTTGTAATTAGGTACTCTTCCCGTTGGTCGCCGAGAGATTTGGTGGTTTTCGACTGTTCGAATCTGACATCGAATAGCTGTTTCACCAGCACGTCGCTGTCGTCGTAGGGCTCGTAGGCCTTCGTACCCTTGCCCTTGTTTGATTGCCGTTTGAAGTTCTTCATGTCCCCGAGAGATGGAGCTACAGTCTGATCGTTGGATAAGTAAGCATCATTCGTATTCAAGTCACCTGCAGCAGCTCCGGTTTCTTCATAATCGAAGTCACCATCGTAGTAGTTGTCAGTAGATTTTCCTAGAATTAAAATAGATATATTCACAGCTATGAATCTACAATCTGGATTGGTAGACAAAGGGCCAATGGCTGAAATCGCTGATCTCGAGCTGCGTTCACAAATCACTTCAAGTCAATGAAATTTATAATATAAAAATGTCCTCCTACCACTACAATACGAGTGTTTCAAACCATTAACATAAATATTAATAAATTAACCATTAATTAATAAAACAATTAATTATTAAAACAATTAATTAATAAAAATAGTAATAAAGTAAACAATTAATTAATAAAGCGAACAATTAATGCATACCGTAAACAATTATTTAATAAAGCAAACAATTACTTAATAAAGTAAACAATTAATTAATAAAGTAAACACTTATTTAATAAAGTAAACACGTAATTAATAAAGTAAACAATTAATTAATAAAGTAAACAGTTAATAAAGTAAATAATTAATTAATAAAGTAAACAGTTAATAAAGTAAACCATTAATTAAGTACTTTTTGAATGCTGCATTTAAAAAATGTGACTAAAACATCTGTTTACCAAAACTAGCAAAATGGACATTGGCCCTTTTCCTGTCATGGTATAGAAATATATTGATAAGAAATGAACGAAATCTATTCAATTTCTGATTTAACACAGAATACCTGTGTGCGTATCTTTATACAGAGTATTCCAAGATCCTATAAAAACTGTAAGGGAAGGTGAGGAACACAAATTCAAACCGTATTCACTCAAGGATGTATGCGTTCTTAAGCAGCGCGGTATTTGGTCAGTTTTTACGGCGCTCCATGTGTCTACGCTGTCAGGCGTGCATTATTGTTGGTGGATGTAACTTTATGTAGCTACTGTAAAACTAAGTGAATAACTGCTGTCAGAATGTAGAATTAAGGCTACTATAAATGTTCATATTTTGTCTCTCATTTTGCACCTTAGAACATCTGACGGAGATTTAATTTTGTTTCCCTAATCTCCCCTTAACCACGTGAAGGGTTCAAAATACATATGTACTTCAACTTGGTCTTTTCTTGACTTTTATCAAGCTTTTACCGTGAAAGTTTTGGAACACTGGAACGTTTTCTTTACTGGAAATTGTGAAACATCCAGCAACAAAAGTTATCAGATTAGTTTTCTATCCTGCATCCTTGATATTTTCTTTGCAAAAACTTAGTGAACATTGATCAATATTTATCAATAAAGGTACGTCTATACAAATAAAATGTGCTTTGTGTTTTTATATAATTTAATAAATTCGATACATTATAAGCTTCAGAGTTGTGTCTAAGTGCGTTTGAATTCGCGTTGGAGGAAGAAGTGTCTCAACTCTTAAGCTTTAAAAAAATGTTTTAATCAAAATCAACTAAAAATTACACGTCAAACTCGTTAATATAAGAGTCGTTATTTTTGCAAGTGGTTTAAGTCCATTTTTTCAAAAACCAAGATATTTAAGAGCTTGCGTTTAAACTATTTAAATTATTAAATTGCGTTAAATAATTTAAAAATATTGTCAAATGCTACTCAATTTGGATGATGTTTTTAACACTATAAACCTGTTAAATTTTACTATGCAATAATAATCATTAAAATTGTTAAAGAAAATAAACTCATTTTTTTCCAAAGTGGACTTATACCACTTTAAAAAATAACGGCTCATTTATTAAATTAATTATAGTATTGCATGAATATTAAAATGCCTTTTCTGCTTCCTTTAACTAATGCTTATCGGCTTGCGATGAGATTAAAGTTTTTTACGTTTATACAGGGTGATCCAAATTCCCATGGCCAATATTGGAGTAGAGGAAAAAGATAGTTACATATGATATTTTAAAAGAGAATGACTCTTTTCGTAGTGTGTATCATTGTTTTGCCGTTCCAGTAGATCTTCAGAATCAACTCTTCAGAGAGTTATTCTTCAGAATCAACAACGGCGTATGGATTGAGGTGATCCCAATAACATATTAAGCCCTTCTTACAACGTCCACAGATAATGGACACAGATCTTCGGATTCATCCTGTTTTTGTGCTCGCACTAATTAAAGGAGGATATTTTTGCCTTTTCATGTCTGGAGGGTTAGCGGCCTCCGTAGCTGCTCACTTGAATTTAAAAAAAAAATAATAATAATTAAAAAAAAAAAAAAAAAAAAAAAAAGGATACATCTACTTTTTCGGGTTTAGAGGTCTTTAACCCCTCGTGGGTGCTCGCATGAATTAAAAAAGGGTGTACTTGCTTTTCGGGGTTTCTTTTCCTCCCTTTGGGTGTTCCCGTGAATTAGGAAAAGATGCATTCGCTTTTTCGGGTCTAGATGACTTAGCCCTCTTTCTCGGAAGTGCTCTCAATAATGGACAATACGCCAGCAGATTTGCATAAAATCCAACTATTTGTTTGGGGGTGATTTTCGTGGTATGGCCTGGGACCTTTGCATGTTGTTCCTGCTAAATTGAACGCCGACGCCAACAAAAAAATTTAGGGCAATCAGGTTCTTCCTACGCTCCGGAAATTTTATGGAATTGACGAATGTTACTTCCAGGATGCCGCCGCTCCTGGTCCTATGTCATTTTGCAGCCTTTGTCAAGCAGTGGTATCAAGATATGGATGTAAAACGTCTTCTCTGGACTGCTCAGAGTCCCGACCTAAACCCCAAAGAACATTTGAAGGCCGAGTTAGAACGACGCTTACGGACCAGGGAACCACGTCCGAAATCTACAGCAGAGATGGCGACATTCTTGCAGCAGGAATAGACACAAATACCCATAGCTGTTTATCAAAACATTGTTGAATGCATGCCCAGAAGGGTTATATATATATATTTTTTTTTTTTCCATACGCTTCAAACAGCGTTCTCTAGTCTCCAAAATGCAAATGCCGACCAACCGGTCTGGTGGTTGATATGTTAGTCTCCAGAAAGATACGTTTGTTACTGGTTCGAATCCGGGCCAGTGCATTTATGTTTGTAAGCTTATGGTGTAGGGACGGCTGGTGCACCTTAAATCTGTCGTAGCCGAAAGTCTTTACGTTGGGTTAGTGTGGAAGTTTGGAGAGTGGGGTACCAGCTCAGATGTTGCCTCGTCATCTGACCGTGGTTCAAAATTACGTGGTGTTGTCCTCGGATCTTTCCCTTTGGGGATTGATCCCGGACCAACGTCTATAACCTGTTGTGCTGCTCTAGTACGACGTTAATTAAAATTACCTTACTTAACCTCCAAGTGCAGCAGCCGTGGATTTGCATTCTTCGAAAAAACACTGCTAATTTTATTTCATCCTACCACTTTTTAAAGTTTGACTATAGAATTTCGAATCATAATGAATAGATCACATTACTCTCATGCAGCTTAAACCTCATCCCTAGTCACCATCAGGATCTATTCGTTAGGGAGGACCCTAGGTGATAATAATATGTGTTGTAAATATGCACAGTAACTTTTGTATTGGAATAGCATCATTCCAGAACAAAACTATACGTTTTCATGCAGAAACGGAGTTCACCACCATGACCATAAATTCTCTGGAATAGTTCCATTGTTTGCAAAAAATTATCATAAGTCGTAGTTACCTGATTCAGCTTCGCTTTGTTTCCAAAGATTCATCAAATCTTCTTCCGATCCTCCAACAGTTCTCAACTTTTTTACCTAGAAATTAGGCGAGCAATTGATAATTATAATATCTTTTCATCAGTTTCTTTTAAGAAAATCAAAACAACATTTGTGAGATTTTAATATCAGAGGTTAAAGGGTATTATATATATAACCCTCAGCTGCGATAAGTATTATTTTCTGATTTTCTCTACATAAACATTATCTAAGGGTATAAGCTCAACTTTCACATGAGCTAAATTTAAAATAGAAAAAAATCTGTCCAGAAGAGTTTTGCTTCACTACTATTGATCATTATTATTCGTATTATTTTTCTAAAATATTCATATGAACATGAAGCTATGAAAGGTGAAGTAAATTATATGAAAGCTATGGAATTTATAAAGCACACAAATTACATTATTCTTAGCCTTTTTTAATATTTTTGGATCATAGTATTTAACAATTGATTAGACGTTTATTATTTCCATTGTATAATAGTGTATCCTTTCCATCAGAATAAAATTGCATAAAAGGGAATATTTACTCCAGCCTGAAATGAAACATTATAACATTCTGAAAAGGAGAAAAGTACTCATCTCTTCCTAATGACAAAAAATATAGAATTCGGAATAATCGAATAAAATATTTTTCTTTTAAAATATCCGTTTAGGCCAAATAATTTTACAGTTATCGAATAACCTTTCATAACAATCAAAGACAGCTCGATGCGTTTGTACTTAAATATGTTACTTAAGGGTAATTTAATTTTTAAGCTAAAATTCTGTTCGACTAAACATTATTTCTAAACTGTCTTTTCAAGTTGAATTGAAATAAAATTATTTCCATTCAGTCACACCTTATTCTTTATTAACCCTCTATAGAATCATTAATACTAATCTATATAAAAATGGAATGTTTGTTCAAACATTGAATATTTTCGGGTCATTTCAAATTATTGTACTGGAGACATTAAATTATAAAACAGGTACTTTTGTTATTGCGAGTGTCACAAAAAGGAATTTTTAAGAAAAAATGAATTCGTTCAAAAGAAAGTTAATCATGAATATCGTATCAAATTAATTTATTATCTTTCTCTTGAAGATGTCGACATTCAAAATTGATGGATTACTTGTGCAAGATTACCGCACGTAAAAATATATTGATAAGAAAACCAGTAGTGCCAGTGTATTCACTGTAGATTCATCATTTTTACAGGAAACGGACTTAAGAATGACTATTCCTATATCCCCAAAAATTTACTTTTGTAGTAGTCACCTTTTCATCCAATTTGAAGTTTTGTAGTATTGTCATACAAGTTTGCTATGTAGCATGTGAAATTTATTGTATGGAGGAATATGGACATGGGAGGGAATACGATTTGCGCGCTTCCAAATTAAGATGTGGATATTATAAAATGTCAAAAAGGTGCTCAAATATATTTCTGACGCTTAAATAATAATGGCATTTTCCAATGAAGGATAAAAGTGGTTATCCAATATACAATTAACCAATTCAACACGAGTAAGGTCGGGTTATTCTGTCAAATACAAAATTTGAATGATTTACCTCAGGGGCCATTTCTTCCAGTAAAGCTTTCCTTATTCTTTTCTATAAAATAAATAAATAAGTAATTTTCAATTTTCATGAAAATAAGTTCATCGGGTGTGTAAAAATCATAATTTTTTTTATTGTGGCAAGAAAGAAATAAAAAATGAGCTTACTTTCAACACTTTTTGTTGAATTCGATCTTCTTCGATATTCTTTTCATGTTGTCTTGAATGCAACTCCTGAACGAGTAAATCGTCGCCATGATTGCTTCCAGAACCATCCCCGGCAGCTTGCCCGTTTGAGGCAATCTGCCTGTTCAAAGCCTCCTCGCATTCTGCGTTTTGATCACAGTCCGGGGAGGAACTTATCACGATAACATTATCATATGACTGCTTGCTTTCTGACGGGGGCTTCTGGTGGCCGTCGTCCTCAGTAGACTGGACCGCAGCACTGTTTGGGATGGCTTGAAGGGTGCCCAAACTTTCTTCCGGTTGACTAAGCTCTGAATGTATGGCTGCAGAAGTGGTCGGGATGGAATCGGTCACGTGGTTCTGTCCCTCTCCATTGGCATTTGATGCAGGCTGTACTGCATGCGTTGAAGACGGTTCTGCTACAGAATTGAAGTTTTGTGCTTCCTTTTCCGGTAGAACATTGGACACGGATTGTTCCTGCCAAACACCCGTTGAAGGCTGTTGATTGTCGGTGGACTTCGGATCTGCTTCTGATGACTGGCCATTGATGATGGCCTCGCCTGAATTTTTGGTCTGGACCTCGGAGTTCCCACTTCGCTTCTGATTGTGGTTCGGTTGCATATCGTCGACGAAGTACAGTTCTGGCTGTGGGATCATGAGGCGGTCGCTCAGGCGTCTCCTGGTGTCATCGTCGCCTTCCGTGGACAGGCAGTCGTAGTTGCGGGAGTCCGGATGAGTCCTCAAGTGTTCCGTCAGGGACTTGATGCGGTAGATGAAGGTGAGAATCCACTCCCTTTCACGCCTGTCGCGGACTTGCTGGAGCATCTTCGTGGCGTCGGACAGAAGGGAAGACATGTTGCGTGACACGTAGAAATGGAAGCAGCCCTTTGGTTTGTCGACGTGATTATGGTGTGGTAGCGTCTCCCGCTGGAATTTGTCAGATTCGGATGCCGGGTACATCAGAGGCTGCAAAGTCACGTAGAAAATTAATTGTGAATAAGCAGTTTGAAGAAAGTGAGAAGTTGTGGTAAAAGCAGTACTAAACTAATGGAAATATAGCGACGCTAGAGGATTACAAGGGATCAATTAATTTATTGTAATTTAAAATTAATCTGCATAGTTAAACTGCCTTTTCTTTCTGTTCCTCAATCGCTAGTTATTAGGGCAAGGTGTCGTACCTTGAAAGAGTTTATATTGTCCTGCCTCCTTCCGAGTAAGTAGCAAAATACCACACTATAGTTTACCATTTGCTACCAGAGAACCTTATCACAAAGATTGGGACTCCACAGGTGTTTGTTGTGTTTGCTTAACAACTAATTAAAATATGTTCTCTAGAAAGTAAATATTTTGGATTTTTTAATTTTGATTCTTTTATTTTCACTGATTATAATTACATTTTTTAGGGTTGGTAAAATTAGTTAAAAATCTGTTCTACTCAATGATGATACGATTTCAAGGTAAACACAAACCTGATAATACTTTCTAGACTGTTTTATTTTAAAGGCAACCAGTTGTATCTTGGGACAAAATAAATGGTGTACCTTGGGACAAAATAAATGTTGTACCTTCGGACATCCCAAGGTTCAACAATTTATTTTGTATTCTGATACAACAGTCTGGGTTTACAAATATACTAATACCCTGAAGTTACACAATAGGTGGGATCGACGGAAAATCGCGTAAGTCGAATTCGCTTATGTCGGGGCATATACATTTTTTTGAATTGAGACCAAGGACAAACAAAAACACTAGTTTAGAAGAAAAATATTCAATAAAATTGTAGTTAATTTTATACATATTAAAAAACAAAATGTTAAAAAAAATTAATGTACAACATAAAAAAAGTTATTTCGATGTCTATGGCTTCATAAAATCTAACAAATTCGTCTGACGACAAAATGCCTTCTTTTTTTTCACGCGGAATTTCTTCGTAGCAAGCTTATATTTTTTGTATTCCTTGTTGTATATCTATAACGCTTGTTGTGTATCTATAAACATTGTTTCGTCGGAGTCAATGGATTCTAAAATTTTTAAGCCCCTTTCATTTGGCCGGGCAGCGGAGATGGTCTTTGACACCAATCCCATTAGTTTTAAGTGCAGGTGATTTTTAACTGATTTCCTGAAAAATCTGATGACACAGAGAGATCTGCTGGAGAGCTCCAGCTGAACAGAGGTATTTGTTTTGTGGTGCTCGTTTATGGGGCCACGGCCGTTGAATTTTTGCCTGTTTAGCAGCGCCCAAGACACAGAGATGCAAATCTCTATTGTAATATAGTCCATAAACAGTTTTTTTGAAAAATAAGTACTTAATTAGGCTGTTTCGTTGTGTTGACACTTTACTCGGTACACGACATTACAGCGTATCACAGCAAGAGAAACACTAAAATAACGGACAAGCGATAAAATGTTGAAACTGTGTGTAATTTTCTATAGATATGGAATTTAGTATGTGTGGAATTGATTTGTTATGAATGTAGTCTACTTCAAACAATCTAAAAGTAAAGTTGGAAACCTGTATTCCAAGGTACAACATGTATCTCAAGGAACAACATGTATCCCAAGGTACAACAACAGTATCCCAAGGTACAACAACAGTATCCCAAGGTACAACAACATGTATCCTAAGGTAAAACAGCATGCATCCTAAGGTACAACGCCATTTTGAACCTTGGGACATTTGAATAGATTTACAAAACAATTTATTAAACAGTTGGTGTTCGAGGTACAAATAAATAAAAAATGACAAATTCTTCGGAAAGTAATGAATGTAAATAGTTGATGAGAAAAACGAACTTCAGCTACATTATAGCCTCAGGAAAAATATTTTTTTAAAACTGTCCTAAGGTACGACACCTTCCCCTATACATTATTGGTATGAATGATGTTTTTGATTTTCAGTGACTGAACAATGATTTAATGAAAAAAGTACGTAATGAACAATGCAGTTAACCATGCATATATTTTAGATTGTGGACTCTTATGAGATTTTAATAAGGAAAAGCATATTTACTCCAGTTTCTCCCATAATATTCTCGTCTGCAGGATAAGCAAAACCTGAAAAAACAAACAGCGTGTTAAAAGTATACTAACATTTTCAAAAGCAACAGATATTGAACTGAACTTTTAAAAATTGTGTTATGCAACAACCTCACTCCTCTTGTCCAATAAAATGAGTATGTTAGAAATTATAAAGTTAAAAAATGTATACTGTACAAATAAATGCAAATTTTTTTTAGTGATTGGCCCATGTGTATTTTGTTTTTATCTATCTATCACATTAAGGGGGTCCGGGACACATTGAAATTTTTTTTTTATTTATTAATTTAGAATTTAGAATTTTTTTGTACTGATTACCCATCTAACTAATAAGCAAAATCACAACACAAAAGTTTTCCAAAAGTTCTTTAAAAATTTTAAATTAAAATTTTTTGAAAAAAAGAGGGGTCATTTTAAATTGCTAAGGCTCAAAACATTCTTGATCAATTTTCAAAATTTTTGCATTAAATTATTCACAAATTTATTAACTTTAATTTTGATTCAGGAATTTAAAAAATATTAATTTAATAAAAAATGAAAAATGTTTAAATGAAAATTTTTGAACATTTTAAGGTACTTTAAAAAAAAAAAGTCATATTTTAAAAAGTAAATATTTGTTTTAAATTTGCTGAATCCTAATTAAAGTATAATGTTTGAAAAAGATATATTCCAAATTTCAACCCTTAAACTTTATCGGTTTTCGACTTATAGCAATTTGAATACAGGAAATCTTGAAAAAATTCATCATGGAGAAAAACGCATTTAAAGTTTTAAGGACAGATGTTGTTGCCATGACAACAACTGTCAAGAGTGTTAGATTTTCAAAACAACGCACCACAAAAATTATTATATCTCTAGTTCTAATTAAGATAGAAACATGATTTAGACTTCATTTTAAGCAGAAAAACACAGAGAATTTCGTAAAATAATAAAAAAAATTTCGAAAATGTGACGATTTTTGTGTCCCGGACCCCCTTAAAATTTTTTTTTATGACAACAATTTACTTTTCTGGTAGTTTCAATATCATATTTCACTTTATTTGATCTTTGCTGTTTTCAGTGCTGTTCGTCTAAAGGGCTGTTATTAAGTTATTTTGCTCCTTTGCTATTTGGTTTGGCTTTTCGTCTGATATATATAGAAATTATTTTCGACGAGTAGTTTTTATTGCAAATATTTTTAACAATATTTTTGATGTAATTGTAAATGCAGTTAAAGGTACTGCTTCAAAAATATTTTCAAGGAAGGTTGCAAAATATTTTTCTTTTAGACTTTTATGGCATTTACAAGTCAGGAAAAGTAATCACTACGATAGTAAAAAAGGCGTAGCCGAAAGTGTACAACAAAACTTCTGCATTGACTGAATGCGTAAAGGCATGAGGTACCTATTTATATTCTTATAGTTTTAGTGAAGGCCCAGAAATCACACAATTGACTGATATGCCTGCATAGTGCCAAATATTTCTGAAGTTAATTTCAGTAAACTAAAGTTGACTCTAGCGTATCGGAATATGTCTTATGTTTTTTGACCACTTCCCCATACTAGAAGACTTCTCGTTCTAGATTTATGAAAGAATTTCCCACCGATTCAGACAACGAGGACCAGCCGAGAGTGGTGATCTTATACAGCGTCAGATTCTAAATGTTGTGGAAGTGTGGATTATTAATACTTTTTTCATTGTGAGTCAAATGTACTACATAGGAAAAACTGAACGATTTAGTTCGCGATCTGGAATTGTCCAAGAACAAAGCAGAATGAATGGATCTAAACTTCAACAATGGAACCTTCTCCATAAAATCAGGAGTATAACTTCGTTTCAAATAGAGCAAAGTCCTCAGATTACATGATAAAATGTTAGATTCCAAAGTAATTGTAGAAAGTTGTAGAAAGATTATGTAACACACATTCAGAACTGACCACTCTGAATCATTTTACCATCCAGTATACTATGTCAAACAATTCGAGATATGAGGTGTTTTTTAGCTTTTGTAGACCAGAAAACGTTGATCTGTAGACTGATTAAGTCTTCTCAGTCTTTTTTCTTTGCATGAAGATTTAATGTCCTCTTGGGAAACACGTTCGTTTTATCAGAACTATATTTCTTGATTTAGTGTATTTCATTTGTAAGACAATGTTATCAAACAGTCTCATGGAAACAAAAGCCATTAATCAGACGTGATTGGTGCTCAAGTACATGGCTAAAATTTTCGTTGACTCAGTGAAGCGAATTTTGAAGTAGTTTGAGTGGATCTTCAGATATGCTAGCTCTTCAGTGACGCTATTTTAAGACAACCTGATTCAGGAAGATGAAGACCAAGTTTGAACGCATTTCGTTTCTCTTTGCAAAGTCAACCCGAAACATTACAAAGAACTAGTTGAGTACGTGATGAGATACAAATCATTGGCTGATCGATGTTATAATTCACCAGACAGGCATGTATCAATACACGTATTTACCCGTATGCAATAAACTAATATAGATTACTGATAAACCGGATACAATTAATAATATTTTAAATGCTATATTCGTGCTAAACATCTTCGGATGAAAATATAATCTACTAGCCAGTGCGTGGCTAGCCTGTCGTTACCCGTACCCTTCTTAAACCAACACCACGGGCAAGGCCGTGATGTAAGGTATTAATCTGGAGTAAAATTTTCCACAGTTTTAAAATCCGTTGAAACTTTTAATCTATCTTAAGCGATTCCGATTTAACGATAAAGAACTTAACAATCCCAGTCAAAATGTTTTTTTATTATTTTTTTGCTCTCATTCGCTGAAATACAATACGGCAGGAAATGTAATCTGTTTATTTATTTTTAACACGAAGGGCAGAAGATGCAATCTGTTTTATTTAGGAAAGCGAAGCTCACGTGACGTCACAATCTCTTGCAAAAAATATAAAAGATATATTCAATTTAAAAATTATTTATTCAAAGAAAATCATATTTTTAGGTATCGTTCTAAAGTGAAATTTTTTGCAGATTTCAAATCCGTTGAAATTTTTACTCTATCTTTAACGGTCTAGGAGATAGAAAAACTAAGTAACTCCAGTTAAAAGATAATTTGTTTTTATCATCTGACTGGAAAATCATTCCTCCGCGCAAAATCAAAACGGAAACGAAAACAATAAATTTAGAATCTGTGATCTCTTCTATGTTGTTGCATTCAATAATGATTAAATTTCATTAAATTCATTTTAAAATGTTCTAGATTAAATTGTAAAATTCCCCACGACCCTAAAATTGCAAAACATTTGGACTACCTGTGTGCCAAATCCCATTACTGTAAGTGCCATAGATTAAACAAACAGACAGACAAACACTTCCTTTTATAACATTAGAGATGTATTGTTATGTTTGCTGAAATATATTTTCAAGCTCTTTGTTCCGAAGGTCTACATTTGCGAACTTTTGATTTTGCCTTTTGACAGCTAAGAGCAAAATTTTTTTATTGAAACCACGGATTCATATTTGTTGATGTTTGATGAGCATGTTAATATGTGAACCCTTTGTTGTAATTAATACTCTTTATTGCACTTCCTTTTATAATATTAGAGATACGCTGTGTGTGTATTAAATTTTTGTTAAATTATGAATATTATTAGCACTTTTGTTGTTCCAATTGGCTCAGTTGACAACTTTGCACAAAAATAATGTTCTTATAAAAATTAATCTTAGCTGCTCGATAAGAAAATTGAGAAAAATAGTTTAATTTGTACTTTACAAGAGTAATTTATTGTGTTATCATAAAAATGCTCAATAAATGAATAGATTAATTACAAGCAACTATTTGGCATGAGATAAAATCATGTAGAATGGCAAGGAGGAAATTCTGCATGCTATGGAGTTATTAATGTTTAATGAATTAATTATAAATGAAAAATAAGGAATCGTAAAATATCAATTTAAATTTATAAAACAGATTTAACCATTTGACAGATTATCATGAACATTGTATATCGTATTGCAGGTAGTTGAATTAACTTCGGACTGGAGCAATAGGCAACGATCCGGGATCAATTACGAAGGAAAAAGACACCTCGTAATTCTGAACCACGGTCAGATGACGAGGAAAACACCTGAGCTGGCACCTACTCTCCAAACTTCCTCAACATGCCAATGGGAGGATATTTGAGGCCACGATAGATTTAACGTGAACCAGGCCTTACGTGCACAACTGTCTTTGGTTGTATCGAGTGTCAAGCTCACAATCCTCTCGTTGCTAATTTGCATCTCTTTCAACCCGGCTATCTCGGGAATTTTACGGTTACAGTTTAGAATGAAATATGTGCACAGATATTTGAAAAGCTAACACCTTTCAAAGTATGTATAATTGTCGGTTAAGAAATGAGCTTGTTATTCTGTGGTGAATAAAAGGTACTACTATAGCAAAACGCTAGAAAAACTATAGTAACTAAAATAAATAACGATATAATAACTAAAATAAATAACTATATAATAACTATAATAAGCCATAATAAATAAAATAAATAACTATATAATAATTGTAATACGCTATAATAACTAAAATAAATAACTATTTAATAACAAAAATAAATAACTATTTAATAACTAAAATATATAACTATTTAATAACTAAAATAAATAACTATTTAATAACTAAAATAAATAACTATTTAATAACTAAAATAAATAACTATTTAATAACTAAAATTAATAACTAAAATAAATAACTATTTAATAACTATAATAAGCTATAATAACTAAAATAAATAACTATTTAATAACTATAATAAGCTATAATAACTAAAATAAATAACTATTTAATAACTATAGTAAGCTATAATAACTAAAATAAATACATATGAGTGGGATGTGTATTTATTTTAGTTTCCTTGATGCTCGTATGCGAGGGTTCTGTGAAGCCAAAGATAGAAGTTACTAGTTATTAGGGATGCGACATCGATGTCGATGTTTTCAAAACTTCGATGTATTTACCATCGATGTATTGGAGACGATGTTTTCTTAACATCGATGTTCATACCTGTCGACGTTTTTACACTGTCGATGTTTTATTTTTAAATGAAAAAAGTACTATTACAAAAATTAAAAAATAACTAAGAAGCATAATTTTTATAATCAGTAAATTGAACATACTTATGATGGGGCATACAATAATTATAGGCCCCAATATTTCTTATTTACAGTAAATAAAAAATAAATTTGTTATGTTTCCTCCATAAGTTGATAAATAATTAATAATAACTAACAATAATTATTGTTATGTACCTACCTAATTATACTTATATTTAGTAGTACCTATGTCAAGTTACTGTAAATATTATTTTCTATTCTATTATTCAATTTGAAAATAAAAGATTAGTTAATTGTTCGTATTAATTTGTTTGACTTTGTTTTGACAGTTTAAAAAAATCTTAGTTACGAATTAAAAAATACTGCAAATGACAAATTAAATCTCCACCCGGGCGAACATTAATATTTGATGTTATAAACCAGTTTTAAGAAATGGAGGAGGAAAAGTTTAAATACACTGATGTTTAAAAACATCGATGGTTTTTTTCCCAATGTATTATCAACATCGATGTTTTAATTTTTGAACATCGATGTTTTGTTGTCGATGTCGCATACCTACCAGTTATATGGAGTGTATTTGGTTCCTTTTTTGCAAATTCTACTTAGGTAGGTATAAAATACAGAAGAGAGTTGGACAAAATGTTGTTAATTTGAACAATACTATAAAGTTGTTTGTATCTCAAAATCTTTAAGCACATTTTATCGATGCAAACTGATGACTAATTTTTATATTTGTGTTACAATTCAAAGGACGAATACAATTGAAGCTTCACTCTTTGTGAAGCAGTCTGGAAGTTTTGTTTTCAGCTTGATAATAATTGATTAATTTTTAATCCTATGGGATAAAATAATTTACTACTGTATTTTTTGTTTTACAATAAGGAAATATTCCGAAAATTTTCAGGGAAATATCAAGCATGGAAGATGTTTTGCTCCACGAGATATAATTAAGCTATAGGATTTAAGAATAATGATAATGTTTCGCAAATTTTTATCAATATACATTTTTATTAAAATCTCAACATTCTGTTTTTCTAAATTATATTTCGATTTGTGATGAATATCTTCCCTTCTCTTTTTAAAATCATTACAACAATATTTTCTTAATAGTTCATATGTATCTTCACTAAAGAAAAGTCAGAGAAGAATGAATCTATGAAACGTAATTTCTATTCAAAATATTCATGTATTCATAGTTTCAAAACCAATACCTCGAAATGTATTTATTAGGAAAGCAAGATACTCACAGTACCCCATATACATCGCAAACGGTAAACAAACAATATAAACACGCCATTCCCCGAAAGGTGCATGTGTTCACAACATAAAATTATGAAAGAAAAATTTAAATAGGTTTGCAAAAATTCACCGAAAATGTCCATTTATGAGACTTGCGTAGCAGTGATTTTCAATTACAATCAATAGCCTCCCTTTATTTTCTCAAGAAGTCATTAAGTTTCTTGACGGGATTAGTTTATTTTTGTTAACGTATTTGTTTATTTCAGTCTATTCCCTACGCGATACAATCTAACTTCCATTTTGTTCAAAGTTAAAAAGCCAACTATTGGACGTATTATCCAATCCAATCTCTCTTCACAGCACAAGTAATTTTCACTTTTGCACACCGAATGCTTGCGGAGAAGCCAAGCAGGATCGCAGCAGCAGGCGCAGAGCACGGTCATTAAGCGTGCACACACACATGCAAAAAAGGGAATTCATTGCTGTAAAACTCACCCCCGGGTGCTAGCAGCAGGACAATCGGCAGCAGAGAGCAGAACTTGAAAAATCGGCGGCTTTCGGGACCAGTCATGATGCTACAACTGTTTAATGACTGGTGACAACTGGGGAATGACCGAAGCTTAGGGAAACAGGAACAGATAGATGCAGGAGGCAGATGAGAAGTGGAGTCTGTGTCGATCCTGGTGAGGGAGCATTCGGATTCAGTGACGTCACGGATTCCGATCGATATCAGGAACCATTTTTCAAGATGGCGCCCGCTGCCTCACGTGGGCACGGGTCTCCGTCGAGTGACCTTTAATTGAATTCAAAGATCGACGCATGCGCTAATCCGTTGGTTGGAAAACTTTATGGACTTCTCCCCCCCCCCATCCCCTTATTTTTCTAAAAGCCCGTAAACATTTTCTATAGAGGGGGTTGGGTCCATTCATTGCAATAGAATTGGAAGAAAAATTAAAAAATAATAAATCAAAATTTTACGATCAAGAAGTTTAACTTGCAATTCGTTTTTTAAGGCGTGTAAATGATAATCTATAAACACTATGCATCTTGCGTTACCCCTCTACTATGTAAAGCCCATTAAAAGATTAGACAGTAATAGTTTCAGTTCATAATAATTGTAAGTTTTAATTAACGTCGTACTAGAGCAACACAGCTGGCTATTGTTTTACAGTTCACGTAGATCCCGTTTTAAATCCTGATGATGTTTCATCCACGCGAACAGAGCACATTCATATTATTTTGCGAATTTTAAAATTGTAGTCTATTTAAAATTGGCGAATTTTTTACTCTATTCTAAATTCTATTGCGATCAAAACGTTTGACTTGCATTTCGTTTATAAAGGCCTGCAAATGATGATTTAAACACTATGCAGCTTGGATTACCACTCTATTATCGATTCGCGTGTTTTGTAAAGTCTCTTAAAAGATATTAGATTTCAGTTCATATAAATCCCGTTTTAAATACTGGTGTTGTTGAGTCCAAGTAAACTGAAAATATTCATATTAATTTACGGATTTAAATTTTGTTGTCTATTAATAATTGGCGAATCCATTTTTACTCTATTTTAAATTCTATTCATCATCGCTATGACAGTTTTAATTGCCGACCAATCGGTCTAGTGTTGAGGCTGATGGTATCTGGATCGAAAGGTTCCCGACTCGAATTTGAGGTAAGGCGAAGATGTTTGTCCATCTGGAACGCATATGTGGCCACTATAAATGGTTGGTGCTAAAATATGGGGTATGTTTGTGAGGTGTAACGTGAATCCTCCCACCAGGGTAATGCAAAATGATTCACAAGTCCACCCTTGTAGTGTCATAATGAGCAATGCTTATTTGGTAGGACATTAGAATTGAAAACCATTTTCAATTAATGTTCTTCCTTGTAGCATCAATTATTTTATTCTTATTAGAGTAGTTGTTACATTCCTGTTTATTGATATTGCAGCACTATTACAGATTTCGTTTGCAGAAACTAATCTGATTTTCCAGATTACTTGTGGTACAAGATATCCATGGTTAAGTTAAATGTACCTGTAATAGAAGAGGAATAATTTAAGATAAGTATCCACTGGAAGTGATAATGATGATACACAGCATTGCATCGAGTGATATATCATAGGTCACGGTGAGGAATATTTTCAACGCAGCTGCTATACACATCCACAATTTCTTAGTGGTAATTGCAGGTGGTAAGGAACGGATGATTCTCCAGTCCCTCTTTAAAAAAAGAAAAATTGTACGAAGAAGAAAATCAGGAAAAAGAAATGTGTGCATAGAGCACAGAATAAAACGTTTGATAGACCGAGCAACACTCAGACGAACTTGGTCCTGTTGAAAGTCATTTCTGTAAGAATGGTATAAAAGTGTTCAGTTTGAAAGAGACGAGGCAATGTGCCCGAATACATTTTGATCTAAACTACTTCCTAGCGATAAGTTAATTGGGCATTAATCATTTGTAAATCTATATGAAGTTGGTTAAGAGTATATGCTCCGTTATCTTATGGTACAGTAGCATATATCAGAAAGAAGTCATCACCTCTTCTAAGGATTATATCAGGTCGAAGGAGACATCCTGGATAAATATAATTTTATATAGGAATTTTAGAGATAGCTTTGTTGTATGATTTGTTGTATCTAAGCGCAAATAAGAAATTCATAATGCTTCCAAATTTTCGTATAGAATGTTGCTTAAAGTGTACCTGCTTTCAAAAATTTTAGGTGTCTTAGCACATATTTGCTTTTTGCTTTACAATTGAGCAGTGCACTTTATAAATGGATTGGTTTTGTATGCATAAAAAAGTACGTGAATCACAATTTTGACAATACATGGAAAGTTAATGCCCATGGGACTTATCAATCTGCTTATTTATCGTTATTTTCAACCTAGTTTTATGGAATAACTTACGAATTACTAAATACTTTTGGACCGAACTTCATATATCGGATTTGTAGTAGACAACAGACTGCAAATTTCATATCAATCGGAAAAAAAGCTGCAGAAGTTTCGGATATCTGCTGCAGAAGTTTATTTTCAATGTCCATTGTTCCAATGAAAGGTTAATGCCCATGTGACTTATCAATCTGCTTATTTATAGTTATTTGCAACCTAGTTTTATGGAATAACTTTCGAATTACTTACTACTTTTGGCCCAAACTTCATACATCGGATTTGTAGTAGAAAACAAACAGTCTGCAAATTTCATATCAATCGGATAACAGCTGCAGAAGTTTGTTTTCAATGTCCACTGTCCCCTTTATCGTTAGTGTTCAGCGATTTAAGAGTATAGTATTTCTTTATCCCACAACACACACATAATGATTAAATAACCCTATCTATTGGTTGAAAGAATCTAGCAAAGATTTTATTGATCAAGAAGGTCAATACTGGCTAGAAGTCCTGCAGGGTAGACTAAAGGGGGCTGAATGGCTTGTGAACCTTCAGAGGGCGAGTGAATGTTTTCGCTTGGATCTTTTGAGATTACTTTGAATGAGTTTGAAGAACTCTTAGAAGATGGAAAACCTGCAAATGTGATCGAGAAAAAAGTAAGAGAGATTAATTACTGCAATAAAAAACAATACAAGATTTCTCAGGATTTCAGGAAACTCATCCGTGTATATATTCATAGTCGTCTCAAAGGAAGTTCAGTTTTACCAGCGAAGCTCATTGCAGTCATAGTCAAACAGTCAATAGTCAAAGGATCTTTCAATTTTAAAATAGATGCTTTGAAATGTTAGAGGTAGAAAATTTCGAACTAAAAAAAAAAAAAACGGACATAACCATTCAATTGGGTAATTGTTACCCTTTAACTATATTCATACGGTCTTGATTCAGACCGATTTCAATTTTGGTCAGTTCAGCTATCTTTGCTGTTACTATTGTGTGACAAGTTGAAAAGCTACAAAGTATTAAAGTACTAAATGCAACGATTTTAAGCATAGTGAATTGGGAGGGGGGGGGGTCAAGCAGCCACAGTGGTGAGTGGACTTGGCTGGCATTGGTCAGACCATTGGGTGTAAAGCTGAATTTTATTGGGGGTGGAGCTACAGACAAAGGTCAAAACTGTGAATCTCTCGAAGGAATTATAGACACCTGGAAAATGGATGAAGGGAAAAACAAGCTCTTCGATATATAATGTTGAATTATATATACACTATTATTTGTTTATCTTTAAATTACACTTCTGTTATGTTTTGCTGTGTTTCGTATTCTCCAAAAAAACTTACACAATTTTACTGTTTTTAATTTTTAATTATCTCTACACAATAATATTAATAAAACGAAACTATCTTTCTGATGTGGAGCTACAGTTTTATATGAAATGGAACTGGATGAAATATACCTTGGCAAAATATAAACCACATCTCTAAACTCAATTGTTCATTCTTGTAGGACTATCAAAGGGCTGTTAATTACATTTTTACTGTTCATATAACTTTCAATGTTCTTGAAAATTGAAGCTCAGAAAGATTTTTTCAATCTTAATCTTCAAAAGCCTTTTTTGGAATACTATAAGAGATATGTAAAAATATATTATTGAATTAAAAGCAGATTTTATAGAACATTTTTGAACAACTACTAACACCTATATTTTTAAATTTAGAAGATATTTTAAATTAAAGTATGCACATAATGAAAGTAAAATATTCTCTCAAAAATGTCCAGATTTTTTGAAACAGTAGTTAAAAGTATTGATACATCAGTATCATTTTAATTAATTTATCAATGGTGTCATGATTTTGAAGCAAGTATAAAAGGCTATTTATTTGGTTCAGATATAAAATGTGTGTACTTTTAAATTGTTTAGATTATTTCACATAAATTACGGAAACACTCCTGAATATAAACATTTGCGTTAAGCCATGACCAATCGTATCATGAAAATGAGCCATAACCTGAATATAATTTCGGTTTGATAGCATGAAGAATTCACATTTCCATGCCAAATGTACAAATTCATATGCCCATCAAAATAAATGCCGAAACCGAATTCATAGTAGGGTGAAGAAAGAGTTCGTCTACCAACCTGTAGGTCCCAGGTTAGAATCTCGGTTTATAAGTGCATGAATATTGATAATTGTATGTGTTAACAGCAATGACAGCTTACCCACTGAGTGCCAATTCACAAAAGGACCTTCCGTTGTCCCCTTGTTTATAACAGAAGGCCCAAGAGGACAGTGGTCGGGCATTAAAAAGTTTTAATAAAGGAGGGTAAATTAGACCTAGAACAAAAAACTTAAAGGACTGCGAATCACTTTGAAATATCATGCTCATACTTGGATTCGAACAAAGTAACTGTGACTCCCACAGCAATAACCACCTCGCATACCAGGCCACGCCATATAGAGAGAAATATAAAAATTCTATAGAATTTATCATTGAACAGGGTGAGGCGAAGGTTATAAGCATCAATTTTTGAGCTCGACTAAGGGTTTTCTGAGGGTACTTAATAATTGGATGCAAAGCATAATACAGATAAACTGAATGGAATTTCCTCAATGTAAAAACATGAATATGTTCAGTTTTTGCCTTAACAGGAAAGTTATTAAGCACCAATTATTAAGAATAATTTTATCTAAATTAAGATTTGTTATTTACAAGCTATTCAAGAATATTTAATTATAAAGATCAACTAAATGAAATTGCTTCAATGCAAGCAGTTTTTGTCTTAATAAGAAAATTAGTAAAATTACAGCATATTGATGTTTTATAAGCAATGCAACATTAATTCAATTTACATGATATTCAAGAATAAAATACCAGGAAAGTAAAAGCAAAAAATTCAAATTTTTGCACATTGTGATACGAATATTCAACTTCCACAAAAATAGTTATGATAGTAGACGCCAAAAATGACTTTCGATAACTCACAATAGCCCTAATTTTATGGTGGAATGTAGACAAATGTATAGTAGAATGTATATTTGTATTAGCTTTGTTTTCGCAATTTGTATATAGATATATAGGCAAATCGAACCTTGTTATAATTCATTTCAAATTCGTTAGCATAAGTTATCAAGCTATTTCGAAAGAAGTAAATTAATAATTTGAACTAACAAGTTCTTATGAGAAAAAATAATTACGTTAAAAATTTTATCCCAACCAAGCAGGTTTAAACTTTTTCCGACTTTTTAAGTATTACTTAATTTTTAAAATTCACTTTGTAACGATTAATTTTGTCTAAAAATATCATAAGTGCATGTCCTTGAAGTACAGAGAGATGAATGATTTGAAAAATAAATAGAGCTGAACAGTAAGGAGTTTATATATATATATATATATATATATATATATATATCTATCAGTTACAAGGTATTCAAGAATATTTAATTATAAAGATCAACTAAATGAAATTGCTTCAATGCAAGCAGTTTTTGTATATATATATATATATATATATATATATATATATATATATATATATATATATATATATATATATATATATATATATATATATATATATATATATATAACTCCTTACTGTTCAGCTTAAATTTCGTTCATTCGTTCATCTATGGAAAAACATAATGTTTTAAAATACAATAGTAACTTCTCCTTTATCTTAAACACTAACATCCAATATTTTGCCAGTTCTCAGAATTCTAGACACATAAATGGACAGATAAATTTTGACAATAAACTGGGAATATCACATTTTAACTTCGGATTAGATGTTTACATGAATCGATTTATGGAAAAATATTGTCTTCAAAAACAAATTTTGTTACAGATCTGGTGGAGCGGTATACTAGGTATTACCATGGTGAACACAGAGAGTAACATACTTGTCATAAACGAATTTTATTATACACACACATACAAAACACTATGTACAGACTAAGAACATAGGGGTAAATATGTAGTATACCGGGCATGTTTATGGCCAAAACAAGATAGCCGCCGAAGTCAGTATTGTAGCCTTCCTGGCGATTCGATTAGTTACATATGGAAGTGAAAAGGTTGCCATAAATCTATACGTTGTATCAAGGTTACCATGTTTGGCGAAAATATGCCTCGTATACTACACAGTCCAGTCACATTAATGTGACCACCACCTACTTTCGACATCAACGTGAAGTAACCAGTCACAAAAGGCAGGTGGCAGCACATTGCAGTGGAGTGTATATAAAGAATGTCCTAGGGCATCGGAAAGCATTTCAATCGTTGGCGTAATGCAGAAACGTAGTGATTTATCGGTCGTCCAAAAGGGCATGATTATTGGCTTTCGGGCCAAGGGTGGAAGCATTTCGGAAACGGCTAATTTTGTGAACTGTTCGAGTGCCGCCGTGGTAAAAGTATACCGTGCATGGCAAAATGGCACTATCCAAAATCAGCGGCGTGGCACATGTGGTGCACCACGGGCAATAGATGACAGAGGCGAACGAAGGCTACGGAGATGCGTTTGGGCGAATAGACGTGCAACTGTTGAGCAACTGACCGCCCAGATGAACCAAGGGGCTACCATGAGTGTATCCTCAACAACGGTTCAGGAAACGTTGCTGCGCATGAGCCTCCGTAGCAGACGCCTGGTTAATGCACCTATGCTGACTGCTGTTCATCGGTGACGAAGGCTGGAATTTGTACGCACGTACCGCAACTGGACGTCCACAGAGTGGCGACAGGTGGCTTTTCCCGATGAATCACGTTTTATGCTCCATCGGACAGATGGACTTTGGAGTATACGGCGTGAAACGTCTGAAAGCAAACACCCTGCAACAATTGCCATGGATTCTCAACCGCGTAATCTAGCGTAGCTGGCCACGTCACTGGAGTCGGCATGGCTCAACATCCAAGTGAACACCTTCAGAAATCTAATTGACTCTCTTCCTACACGTATCGCAGCGGTCCGCTCTGCCAAAGGTGGTTATTCTGGCTTTTGACAGGTGGTGACATTAATGTGACTGGACTGTGTATATACCATTGAATAACATAAAAAATAATATTTATTCAAAATCCAAATAAAATTCCAAATATCAATTATAAACTTAAGGTATCTGCATATGTTGAAACAAACCAATTTTGACGAAAATTTGCAATTTTTTTTATTCTACTAACAATTTTCGTGTAGTTTAGTGCTTCTAAAACAGTTTCAACTTTCAACGTGCGACTAATAGAAAAAAAAGTTAGGTCAATTTAATTTTTGAGCGACCCTTGACGTCGGTTATATGAGGCAGGGGTTCCCAAAGTGAGTGCCACTTACAGAGATTAGGGGTGCCGCGAAGCAGTTGCTATTGTAAAGAGCGAATATTGTTTGAAAATTAATGTAAAAGAAATGCGAGTAGCTGTATCACTAGCATATCGCGAGTAACTGTCAATTCCACGATTCGAACAACTGTACAGTGTGCAGCAGGCTCACCTGTAGCACTAAATACACACATATACCTCGAAGAGCATGTTGAAGGTAATTTGGTAATTTATTGGTTTTATTTAAATTTTCACCTACAGGTATGTTTTCCTATTAAGTACAATTAAAGTATTTGTGTGAATTACGGGGGGGGGAGTAGTATTAATTATGTCTTTGTTCTTACCACTTACTTCTATAATTTCTTCTTCAAAGTCGTACAAATACGAAATAAAACAGATAGATATTACTTGACAAGGGGGTGCCGTGAGAAAATTCTAATTCTCTTAAGGGTGCCACGACTTGGATAAGTTTGGGAACCCCTGATATAGAGTTAATGGAAGTTATAATAACGAAAGGGCCATGCTACGAGCCCTTGCTGCCGAAATTGTCAGAGAACAGAGCTGGCAGATATCGGTAGAGGTGCCAACATTCTCCATTGTTTTCTAATGTTGTGGATGTCGCTGAACGATTCGTTACTTCCATGAGTAACAAGTGCATAGCTTTCCCTTCTGACGCAGCAATTGCTACTTCAGATTGCTTACAACGCGATGTGCAGTACCTCCTTCTGTCCATTGTTTCCAAGTCCACATGCTTGAACTAGCGTTTCGGCCAACTCGCACAGACATCTTACGATGAGACGAACCGCCTTTTCTCAAGAGAAATAATTATTCTCTGAAACCCCGTGAACTGTTCATAATATTGTCTTCTAATAAGGCACGTTTATGTATCAGCAAAGCAATATCAACCGAATTCACAAGCAAGTTATATTATCCGAAAAAACATACCATCCTGTAATCGCGCGTATCATATTTACATACATGCGAGTTGTAGGCACTCTGTTACATACTTTGGGCTATTTCTCTCTATTGTGTCAGGAGAGCTTTCTATTATGTGAATGCATGTGCATTAGTTGACATTGTTTGTCTTGTGTTTAGCGTATCTTGATCAGATATAACCCTTGTTCAATAAAAATCCAATTAATAAATATATTTGTATAATTGGCTGACGTTTTATTTAGTTGTATATTTGGCAGGATAAACTACTCAGTGCCCGGATGAAAATGTAATGGATTAGTAACCAGAGGGTTGCGAGTTCGAATCCAACCAAAGACAGTCGTCTCAAAAGTTCTCACGTTAGTGTAGTGTGAAGTTTGTAGAATGGGATGCCAGCTCAGGTGTTGCCTTGTTATCTGACTGTGGTTCAAAATTACTTGGTGTTGTCCTTGTGTCTTTCCCTTCGTGATTGATCCAAGACCACAGCCAATAGCTTGTTGTGTTGCTCCAGTGCGACCTTCCCTTTTGACCCTTTTGTACACCTACTGACTAACAACTATTTCTTGGTATTTTCAATGAACAGCAGTGTACTTAAAAGAGAAAATCTTTCTAAGGAATTTACTATCCCAAGAAAATTGTCTTGTGTCCCAGTAAATCAATATGATATACGATGAAAAGAAAACCCGCGTAAGAAGAATACAATTTCAAAACCTAAGAATGAAGCCTCAGAGACATCAGAAGCAAAAAAATCATCATTTCTCATAAGTCATATTGATTTTAGATGTTGGATCTAAAATACAGTTCTCGGTACTGCAAATATTGAAGACAAAGAAAATACTCTTTGTGTAGAACATGAGGTATAAGATTTCACTCCGCACTGCTTGAAACCATCTTTTGCCTCTTGTTGCCATGGTAACAGAAGTCCATTCTGGTATCAATTGCAACAGCTCCTAGTTTTGATAGAGAATCAATATCCATGTCTTTTTTGTCAAGTACAGAAGCAAACGATGATCTCAAAGAAGTGGAATTATTTCTGTCCTCTAATGAAACCATACTTAGGCGCAAATAACGTGTTTTTTTATTGTAGAGTAACTAGTGTGGGTTCTACTAACTGAAGTGTTTCGTGTCCCAGTTACAAAACAGTGGAAACGACAAAGAATTTCTATTACTTCTTCAATCCTGTGTGCTTTATTCGAAAATTAATTAAATGTACATTTGCAACGACGACTTCGTTGGATGTAATGATGTCTTGTATGACATTTAATTTATTTCCCGTTCTTGCAAATGCAATTAAAAATCCTTCTAACTGATCGCTCTTTTTTAATGATTTGGAATTTTCCTTAAATGCGAGCAAGATGATGGATCATGAAAAAACAAGATTCGTTAGTCCGAACATAGGACAAGTAGTTACCAAAATAATTGCGATGGAAATGCGAAAGTTGTTACAATGACCGAAATAAAAAAACGAGAATAACACAGCCCAAAAGAATATTTAATTATGACTAAAGAAAATAACAATGTCAAAAAAGTAATTTATTTTTTGTTAATGGATAGAAATAAATGAATCAAGAGAAATAAATGAAAAACTTATGATTCGACATTCAATTTTCACAGTATTATTTTTTATTCCATCACATTTCTCATAAAGATTGGGATGAAAATAGAGGGCGTGTGTATTTCAAAATGAAGCTTCGCCAATAACCCGTCGTGTGCTTTAGTGGACGCTGATTTACTTACCTACCTATAAAATGAACGGATGCTTTTTACAGAATATAAACAGTTTCTCTTTAAAAAATTGTCCTAATATCTATAGCCCCGTTGTGTTGCTCTAGTAGGACGTTAATTAAAATTACCATTATTAAATATCTGTATTAAATAGAATCAAATTACTTTAACCTATTATATATGATTTATTGTTACATGAAAGACAACTGAACTGTTTTCAGTAGATTTAATGAGCACCAGCTCTCCGTACCCGACGGTCTTTGGTAGGATCGAGTATCGAACTCGCAACTCTTCTTTTCCTGACGCTTGATAACCAAACTTCCGTAGAGAGTAAATTCACGTTGGGTTGGTGTGGAAGTTTGGAGAGTGGGGTGCCAGCTCAGGTGCTACTTCGTCAACTGACCGTGGTTCAAAATTACGAGGTGTTGTCCTCGGATCTTTCCCTTAAGGGACTGATCCCGGACCGTCGTCAATAGCCCGTCGTGTTGCTCTAGTACGACGTTAACTAAAAATTACCATTACCATTACCTCGGATATTTCCCTTAAGGGACTGATCCCGGACCGCCGTCAATAGCCCGTTGTGTTGCTCTAGTACGACGTTAAAACTAAAATTACCATTACCATTACCAATACTAGTTTAAAGCACTATCGTGCAAATTAAATTATACATTACGGTGTTAATCAACATGTTTTAAATCAAGTATATTCATTTCATTCTAACCACAGATACTTGTTTTTTGAATTTATTTTTTATCCATGGTCTGACATGCTTTTCATACGTAGATTTTACTTTTAATACCATATTGTTTTAGCTCTTGATTGTATCGACTTTGTTTTAATGTTTTGACGTTTGGTAATTGGTAATTGGCAATTTTAGTTAACATCGTACTAGAGCAACACAACGGGCTATTGACGACGGTCCGGGATCAGTCACATAATGGAAAGATCCGAGGACAACACCTCGTAATTTTGAACCACGGTCAGATGACGAAGCAACACCTGAGCTGGAACCCCACTCTCCAAACTTCCAAGCACACCCAACGTGAGGACTTAAGGCCACAACAGATTTAAGGCGCACCAGCCGACGCTACACCATACGCTTACAAACATCCATGCCCGGACCCGTATTCGAACCAGGAACCTTCCGATCTAGAGGCTAACACCTTAACCAATATACCGGTTGGTCGGCTTTGACGTTTGGAAGAGTAACGATTTAGCAAACGGGAGGTTGTGAGTTCGAATCTAACCAAAGACCGCTGTATACAAAGGGGGGTGGTGCACGTTAAATATGTCGGGGACTCAAATATCCCCATGTTGGTGTGATGTGGAGGTTTGAGTGGAGTGCCAGCTCAGGTGTTGACCTCGTCATCCGATCTTAGTTCAAAACTACGTCATATTGGTCAGAACCTTTCCTTGGGGTTTGATCTCGGACCGTCGACAATAGACGGTTGTATTGCTTCAGTACGACATCAATTAAAATACCTACCGAAGACAACACCTCGTAATTTTGAATCACAGTCAGATGACGAGGTCGAAACCTAAGCAAAAATTTATTAGGGCATACCGGGTTCTGGGCGTCCATCACCTGTACGGGTTTTTGTGGGTTGGTAGGTAATTTAATTTCGTCGTACTGGAGAAACACAACGGGTTATTGACGCTTATGTCTGTGTAATTGAAATTATTTAGCGTTGCACTGGTAATAGTTATTTTTTCCGTCCTACTAGAGTAACACAACGGGCTATTGACGACGGTCCGGGATTGATCCCCTTAAGGAAAGATCCGAAGACAACACGCCGACCAACCGGTATAGTGGTTAAGGTGTTAGTCTCTAGATAGGAAGGTTCCTGGTTCGAATCCGGGTCCGGGCATGGATGTTTGTAAACGTATGGTGTAGAGGCGGCTGGTGCACCTTAAATCTGTCTTGGACGAAAGTCCTAATGTTGGGTTGGAGTGGAAGTTTGGAGAGTGGAGTGCCAGCTCAGGTGTTGCTTCGTCATCTGACCGTGGTTCAAAATTACGAGGTGTTGTCCTCGGATCTTTCCCTTAAGTGACTGATCCCGGACCGTAGTCACTAGCCCGTTGTGTTGCTCTAGTACGACGTTAACTAAAATTACCATTAAAATTAACCATCAAGTCGGAAAGATCCGAGAACATCACGTAATTTTGAACCATGATCAGATGAGGAGAGAAATTGTTCAGGTAATATCGCTAAATAAAAAAAAAGAGAAATGATTTTTTTATGAACTGGATCGAAAACACACTTAATATTTTATCAAAATTCATCAGTACTGGAGCATAAGAAGTCATACAACTATTGGTGGATGGTAAGTATTTTTTCCGTCTTGGCTTTTAAGCCTAATAAAATATTCATAGCTTTCCTCCCACTTTTGGCGTATCTGAATATTTTTCAATGCACTACCTAGTCTAAAAATAAAACACTTCAATGATTTACTATGCAGTGTTTGCATTTCCATAGCGACGCAATACTCCCTAGCGGTAAAATATTCACCTGTTGATCGCAAGATTATGAATATTAAAGCAATCATTGAAAGCGAAATGTTTGTCTTGAAAGATCGCAAAAGGTTTTGCAAAGTAAATGAAAAGTTCCAGAAGCTAAATGAAGAAGTTTAATTTACAATACGGCTGTTGCACCTTAAATCTGTCAGAGCCGAAAGTCCTCAGGTTGGGTTGGTGTGCAAGTTTGGAGAGTGGGATACCAGCTCAGGTGTTGTTTCGTCATCTGACCGTGGTTCAAAGTTACGAGGTGTTGTCCTCGGATCTTTCCCTTGAGGGACTGATCCCGGACCGTCGTCAATAGCCCGTTGTGTTGCTCTAGTATGACGTTAACTAAAAAATTACTAATTACCTATTACCAATAAGGTTTTAAATTTATATTGAGTTAGCCTCTAGATCGGAAGGTTCCTGGTACGAATCCAGGTCCGGGCATGGATATTTGTAAACGTATGGTGTAGAGGCGGCTGGTGCACCTTAAATCTGTCGTGGCCTAAAGTCCTCATGTTGGGTTGGTGTGGAAGTTTGAAGAGTGGGGTGCCAGCTCAGGTGTTGCTTCGTCATCTGATCATGGTTCAAAATTACGAGGTGTTGTCCTCGAATCTTTCCCTTTAGGGACTGATCCCGGACCGTCGTCAATAGCCCGTTGTGTTGCTCTAGTACGACGTTAACTCAAAATTACCAATTTTTTTATCATTTATATTGAGAGGCGTAAATTTATTTTCTTGGTTGATTCAATCTTCTCTCAATGTATCAAAAACTAAATAAAATTACAGAGCCTGTTGAACATAGGCCTGATTAACATAAGAGATCGTTACTGAGAAAATATTTGCATCCGGTGATCTGTTACCGAGGGTTGCAAGTTCGAATCCAATCAAAGATCGTCGCTTAGAAAAGGTGCTGGAGCACGTTAAATATGTTTTGACTTCGAACTACCTCACGTTAGCTTGTTGTCGAAGTTTGGTGTGTGGGATGTCCGCTCAGGAGTGACCTTATCATCTGACCGTGGTTAAAAATTACGTGTTGTCCCTCAAATCTTTCCATTCGGTATGTATACTGAATGTATTTGGTATGTCCATTCGGTATGTATCACTATTGGTGATCGTCACCAATTGTCACTGTGTTGATTCAGTGCGACGGTAATTAAAATACATAGCAATTGGTAATTGGTAATTTGGTAATTTTTTAGTTAACGTAGTACTAGAGCAACACAAAGGGCTATTGACGACGGTCCGGGATCAGTCCCTTGAGGGAAAGATCCGAGGACAACACTTCGTAATTTTGAACCACGGTCAGATGACGAAGCAACACCTGAGCTGACACCCCACTCTCCAAACTTCCACGCCAACCCAACGTGAGGACTTTCGGCCACGACAGATTTAAGGTGCACCAGCCGCCTCTACACCATACGCCTACAAACATCCATGCCCGTACCCGGATTCGAACCAGGAACCTTCCGATCTAGAGGCTAACACCTTAACCACTATACCGGTTGGTCGGCACATAGCAATTGGAGAGTTGCGAGTTTGAAACTAGATCCAACCAAAGACTGTCGTGTACACTGGGTCTGATAACGTTAAATCTGTTTGTGATCTCAAATGCCCTCACGCTGGCTTTATGTTGGAAGTTTGGCGAGTCGGGTTCCAGCTCGGATGCTGACTCGTTTTCTCACGTGGTTCAAAATTACGTGGAGTTGTCCTCGGATCTTTCCTTTAAGGGATTGATCCCGGACAGTCGTATAGCTCGTTGTGTTGCTCTAGTACTACATTAATTACAAATTACCTGCTTGCATATCCAGAAGATTATAATCTACATTGATTCGCTCTTGGCACAATCTATTGTATATTTTGACTGATGCTATGGGTAAAATCTGAGAAATCTATGTAATCCGTCTTCCCTGACGAATCTTTGCGGCCAACTTCAGAATTTAAAAAGGCTATGACTTTCACCAAGGACATCTCCACCGGATTGGTGTGAAAGACATTCATGACTGCCCTGTGTATCACTGGAGATACCATGAATTTTAGCCACTTGACAGTCAGTTCTACTTTGTCCAACTCAAACTTTAATGCTCTACCTCTTGACAACTATATTTCAAAGGCTAGTTAATATTGAACTGCACGAAGTGGAAAATGGTCAATACGACCCATTCCTCAACGTAATTAAAAAAAATATTTTGAAAAAGAGGAAGAAACTGACTTTATCAAATGGCACTCGAATGTGCTGTTTAATTTTGAGTATTTAATATACCCAAGAAATGACGTTAATTCTGAGCAGAAGGAAGAATTAAAATTGTTCTTTCTGATTTGATTTCAGTTAAGAAAATTTTTTCATGGGTTCCGCAGTCTGAAGAATAAATAAAAAAAAAAGACATATTTTGAGTACTCAGTTCACTACATGGATTTACAGAAATGTTGAAGAATGTTGGAAGTGAATGCTTCTTTCAGCTGAAGGCTCTTCTAAAGTAAGCTATAAATGAATTGAAGTCAGGGATCCCCAAATTAATTAAATTTCTGGTTTTTGTTCTGTCTGCACCTAGTGTCTGAAGCAATTTGTGAATATTGGTGGTCAACAATAGACAGAATTGTTAGCGAAAGAACCAATGTGTTGTTGAGGGAGATTATACAGTCACTGGAACAATTGATATGTGTATGTTTATTTTTTTCAAATAGTGTACCACCAGGCCTGGAAATTATTAAAAGCAGCCGTTCTTTCTATGTTTGGACAAATTATCACAAACACTTTAATAAATAACACATCTATTTCAATGGCAAAATATTTAACTTCAAAAGTTATTGACAGCATTGCAAATTCTGAAAGTATGTCTTGATTTTAAATAAAGTGTTAAATAATTTTGATGTTTTATTACAAACATGTTATTCACATTTAGCCGATAATTGTGTTTATAACGCCTGCTTTTGATTTTATTGCAGTTTTCTAAATTAGAACAAAATGTCTGCAGAACAGTTGCAAATTGCCTGGAGTTGTGTAGCAGAACACTGAATATAATTCTGCACCTGGGCCGCAGGACGTGAGAAAGACCAGGATTTTGGATTTTGGGGTTTTATGGTGCAAGGTCCAAAAACGGACAAGCTGCGCCAGTGAGAAGGACCAGAGACTGCCGAAATTTTAGTTTCCTTCAGATTACTAATGTAAGATTTCAGTATCGGTATTTTTGTTACCTTACATAAACAAAGGATTAGCTGTGTGTTAAGAGTATGCATTCTTCCTTCTAGCGTGAGTTGCTCGAAAGAAACCAGTTTGACTAGACGGATGAAGGAATACAGGGTTACCCAAGAAGGCCAACTCGACACTGAACGCGCCAATCCTACTGGAGTGTTTCTGTATCGTCTCCAAAATCAAGAATTGCTAGCAGACTGCTCGGATGGAAGATCTATTGTGCTATGCAATTCTCCTTTCATAGCCCGTTGTGTTTCTCCAGTGCGACGTTAATTGAATTATACATTCCTACTCAAATTTTAGGATTGTGAACGTATCTTTTCCTTCGGGATTACACCGGTATAGTGGTTAAGGTGTTAGCCTCTGGATCGGAAGGTTCCTGGTTCGAATCCGGGTCCGGGCTTGGATGTTTGTAAACGTATGGTGTAGAGGCGGCTGGTGCACCTTAAATCTGTCGTGGTCGAAAGTCCTCACGTTGGGTTGGCGTGGAAGTTTGGAGAGTGGGGTGCCAGCTCAGGTGTTGCTTCGTCCTCTGACCGTGGTTCAAAATTACGAGGTGTTGTCCTCGAATCTTTCCCTTAAGGGACCGATTCCGGACCGTCGTTAATAGCCCGTTGTGTTGCTCTAGTACGACGTGAACTAAAATTACCAAATTACCTTCGGGATTGCAAAATAACCCGTTGTGTTGATCTAGTACGACGTTAATTAATAAAATTACCGAAATTCGGGGTTACAAAATTATGTAGTGTTGTTCTCGGATCTTTCCCTTTGGGGCATTTATCTCGGATCGCACGTTGTGTAGATCCAGTATGACGTTAATAAAAATATTAGCTACCTACCTTTCGGGATTGATACGGGACAGTCGACATGTTTCAAAATTATGTGCTGTTGTCCTCGTATCTTTCACTTGGTGGATTGATCGTGGACCGTCGTCAATAGCCCGTTTTGTTGCTCCAGTAGGACGGTAACTTAAATATCTACCTGCAGGAACCGTCCCAAAAACCCTTTGTGTTGCTTCAGTGCCCCCCCCCCCAACCTTTATTAACAACCAACCTTCCTGATAAGGAATATTGAGAACAAACCCAATGAAGACAAGTGATTTGAATTGCAATTTTTAAATAGACAGTTTACTTTCCCAGTGGTTAGCGTTCTGCCCCATGGTCAACAGGCTTTAAGCTCGAATCCTGGTCTAGGCAGGGATGTGGTTTGAAATCCACTTTAAGTATTAGTCCCTGTATGCTTGACCCTCGTTTAGCAAACACTGATAGTAGAGCTCATAAACCTATCTATAAGTGATAATAATCACTTAAACTATAAATAAAATTTTTAGAAAACTACTTTGGCATTAAATATTCGTTCCGATTTAGCAATTTTTCATAATTTTGAAAAGCAATCATTGTTTGAATGAATTAATGATCAGGTATGGAATGATATTTTTTTATTAACGTAGCACTGTAGCAGCATAACGGGCTATTGACGACGATCCAGGATCAAAACCCGAAATAAATGTAACTGGTAATTTTAATTAACGTCGTACTAAAACAACACATCGGGCTATTGACAACGGTCCGGGATCAGTGCCTTAAGGGAAAGATACGACGCAACACCTCGTAATTTTGAATCACGGTCAAATGACGAGGCAACGCCCGAGCTGACACCCCACTCTCCAAACTTCCACACCAACCCAACGTGAGGACTTTTGGACACGACGGATGTTAGGTGCACCAGCCGCCTATACACCATGCGCTTACAAACATCCCACACTGATCCGGATTCGAACCAGGAACCTTCCAATCTAGAGGCTAACACCTTAACCACCAGACGTCGGCCCCCAAAGGGTAGGAATCGAGGACAACACGTAATTTAGAACCACGGTCAGATAGCGAGAATAAATGTTCAGAAAACTGAAAATTTTCAAGATAGGTAGTTGAATTTACGTCGGACTGGCGTAGCACACTGTGCTATCGGCAATGATAATGAATCAATCCGGATTAGTAGCTCCAGTGTGATGTTTATTAAAATACCTGCCAATCTCGAAAAGACAGATTTCACAACTTTGCAGCCGACCAACCGGTATAGTGGTTAAGGTGTTATAGCCTCTATATCGGAAGGTTCCTGGTTCGAATCCGGGTCCGGGCATAGATGTTTGTAAGCGTATGGTGTAGAGGCGGCTGGTGCACCTTAAATCTGTCGTGGTCGAAAGTCCTCACGTTGGGTTGGCGTGGAAGTTTGGAGAGTGGGGTGCCAGCTCAGGTGTTGCTTCGTCATCTGACCGTGGTTCAAAATTAAGTAGGTGTTGTCCTCGGATCTTTTCCTTAAGGGACTGATCCCGGACCGTCGTCAATAGCCCGTTGTGTTGCTCTAGTACGACGTTAACTAAAATTACCTTTACCTATTACAACTTTGCATTGAATTATAATCACATCTTTCGACTGGTTATTGATAAAGTTGAGTTTATAAAATGGAATTAGTTTCATTGTTCAAATAAATTTATATTTGGTTATGTGTTTCTAAAATTAAACCTAATTTTACAAATTTTATGAATACGAACTAATACATAACACTTCAATCACTAAATCAAAAATAAAGATTTATGTGCATCAAATGTGATAAACACAATTCCATTGTAATTTTAAGTATAATACGTTGATTGCTGACGAAATAAAGCTACGAAAGCATTGCATTAATATTTATAAAAAATTATAAATTGTAAAGCATATTTCTGACAGAAATATTTGAATTTTTTAGATTCAGTCTCCTTCAAAGCAAAATGCGTAACAGCTCATCACCTAAAAGGGCGATAACATTTCAAATATAGGAACCTTTCGGAGAAAATGTATAATTCCGCTTTCTTACCTGTTGGCGAAAATCGTCCACTGACAAACTCGTGGAAGTAAAATTAGGTCACGGCACAACCACATGGAAATTGTTTTTGAAATTCAGCTCCCTTTCTAAGACATGACAGCCATTGTGATACGCTTTTTAGTCTGAAATCGGAAGTAAAATTAATTTCGATGGTGCATAATAACAAAAATGTGTTTTTTAATATTACAAGGATAAGTTGATGAGTCAAAGGTCTGTTTTTGGATAACACTTCGGTGGAATATAATGGAAAATTATATTTAGGTAAGTTATTTTGTGTACTTTGTCACAGATTAAGAAACAATTAAGTTTAGATGACTGTAAAACGCCCTCGAAATTTTGTTACCTCGATTTGTTTACCAGAAATTTGGACTGATTTTGGCTTTTGTATGTAACATTCTAAGTATTTGAATATTAAATTATGTAGTTATATATATAGTCAAGTGAAACCATAGACATTTTCCACTTTAATTTATAAAAAAAATCGTACGCTAATAATACAAATGTTCTTAAAAAAAAGCATTGAAAATTAATATGACTGATATAAGTTTTATTTAAAATTATTTTCTTAAATAAAATCCTGATCATTCCATGTATCTCAATGAAACCTGGATAGTAAAACTTTAATTTTCTTGATATTTAGGTTGCTTGGTTTTTAATAAAGGGCAAACGAAAACTTAAATATTATTTATAGATATTTCGTTGCATTTTTTCAGTTCTTTGTATACTGTGGGGTGCTATACTTATTTATACCCTGAAGTTAAATAAATTTCATTAATCTAGAAAAGTATTCGAAACATAAATTATTATAAAATTGGGAAGATATACATTAAGATGAGAAAAGGGACTTTTAATTTAATGTAAAACTTAAAATAATCATGTTTGTTATACATGATTAAATTCGTGTGTATTCATGTTTGTTATACATGATTAAATTCGTGTGTATTCATGTTTGTTATACATGATTAATCATGTTTTTTTTATACATACAAGTCGAACAGTATTAAACAGATTCATTGTGGTCAGTTTTCACTTTAACTCATGCTATATAATATCGGAACATTTCAGGTTTGCCATACAAATATATTTACTACGTGATAATTTTATTTATAAATTAAAATACAACTGATTAAAAACCTGAAACCTGTACATAAATGATAAAAAAGAAAATACGAAATGTAAAGATTTTTTTTTGCACTGTGCTCAGAACTGAATAAAAAAATGGGTTGTAAAAATCCTTTAGAATTTTCGAGTTAATCGTATTCTAGTTATGCTCTCATAGTATTCCCGCTCCTGTTATTAATGTAGCCGACCAACCGGTATAGTGGTTAAGGTGTTAGCCTCTAGATCGGAAGGTTCCTGGTTCGAATCCGGGTTCGGGCGTGGATGTTTGTAAGCGTATTGTGTAGAGGCGGCTGGTGCACCTTAAATCTGTCGTGGCCGAAAGTCCTCACGTTGGGTTGGCGTGGAAGTTTGGAGAGTGGGGTGCCAGCTCAGGTGTTGCTTCGTCATCTGATCCTTGGTTCAAAATTACAAGGTGTTGTCCTCGATTCTTTCCCTTAAGGCACTGATCCCGGACCGTCGTCAATAGCCCGTTGTGTTGCTCTAGTACGACGTTAACTAAAATTACCATTACCTGTTATTAATGTAGGTTTTAATAGGTTCTAATGTAGGTTCAATACATTCCTTTAAATTTTGAGTAAATGTTCTATTTTAAATAAAGATGTACAGTCTAACTTATAAATAAAAATGTCGTTCTGTATTTATTGCGCAATTTTATGTTTGTGATTTATAGAATGGCAAATTCGTAGTTCTATACAGGGTGATTTTTTTAAACTGACACTATTCAGAGCCACCTGTAGCTCGATCCAATAACCAAAATGGCACCAAACTCGGTATGGAGACTAAAGATGACATGGAAAGTAGGATTCATTGAGAAAAAAATGTAGTTCCAAAAATCGGCGATAGGGGTATTTATGGCGCTGTCCAATGTAAAAAGTGCAACAGAAATAGCAAAATAATAACACATAATAAATTACAGGCAAATGTTAAGCTTTATTCACCACATTTACTTCTCCACATAGTAGTGGAGAACTCGTTGAAAGACTTTCCATACTGTGGAAAATTTCGTGTCAAATTGTCGCACTACACCCTGGTAGCTGCTTCTACCAGCAATGGTTCCCTATGATCTGTCGACGAGTGCAGTTGCAACATCTGTTATCACCTCTTTTGACACAGGTTTAAGCCCCACTGTCTGCACGAATTGTCAGTGACCCTGTTTCCTCAAACTTATTCTTTCCCTTAAAAACATTAAGCGATAAAGGCTTCTTACGTAGCTTTTGTCGGGTTCTAAACTCACGAAGAGCTGTGGATGCATTGCAATGACTAAGATAATATACCTTCACAGGTAAAGCATGTTCTGGTAATGTGATTCGCATATTCACTTGAGCTGGCTCACTTCTGCCGAGAATATTTTTCGGAGCTGTATGCATGTATTTATAGCCCAAATTACTGGCGCTGTTGTCACATACGAAAGAATAAATTCGCATTTTGCTTTGATACCCGTGTTTTATGCTAATTCTCGCTTTGGTAAGCTACAACAGCGTCATAAATACCCCTATCGGAGACTTTTGGAATTAATTTTTCACGGAATCCTACGTCCCATGTTATTATTAGTCTCCATACCGAATTTGGTGCCATTTAGGTTGTTAGATGGAGCTACAGGTGAATGTGAATAGTGTCAGTTTAAAAAAAATCCCCCTGTACATTATGTTAGTTGATAGGGTTGAGTTTCATGGTGCAAGGGCGATATTTGACATAAAATTGCTCCAAGCTCAAGATAAACAAAGTCAAATAATGGGCAAATTGAAAGTGATAAAAAATGCTATTTGTTAGAAAGAGTGAAAACTGAGCTTTGCCCATTACTCGACGTTGTCTTATGATTGGAGCAACTTGGCCAAATATAGTCTCTTGCGTCATAAAACTCCATTCAATCCAATCAAGCAACGTTATTTATAGAACGACGAACTGTCTTTCTTGAAGAACAAATGTGCTGCTTTTACATTGCTTGCATTTCAATACAACTAAGTCAATGGAATAATCCTAATTTTTCTACTAAAGCTCAGATGCACATAATGACCAAAAATAATCGTTTTGAGGATAAGTGATTATAAATACGACCGCAAAATATCGCCTAATTTTGCGAGCAGATTTTGAAAAAATTTAAAAATACGTTAAATATAGAGTAACTTTAAATTTTGATTCGAAATTCAACTTAATGTTTTTACTCTCACCGTTATTAGGTTTACAGGATTGTGTTTTTGTCTTAAGTTACATAATTTTTGAGATTTAAATGACTGCCGATATTTGCTTGTACATTCATTTTATGCAGAGAAACAAACGTGACAGTATGAAAAAGTCGCAAGATAAGCGTCAATACCTAATATTGAATTTAGTTCTTTTATAGAGCTTATCTTTATATTAATTTACGTGTACACGTGGAAGTACATGAATGTAGCTTCTTCCTATGGAAAGTTCTTGATCCCGGCCCGTCACCAATAGACCGTTGTGTTGCTAAAGTGTGACGGTAATTAAAATTCCTACCTAACAACCAATCGAAAGTTCTGTCGACTTAATAAAATTATAAGGACAAAAAACGCATGCTTATAAAATCAATTAAATGACTTCCGCGTTTCACTTGTTTAGCTGCCATTTAAGCTGGACAAATCTAGAAAGTATTTAATTGTGATCAATGAAAAAACTCAATTTCAAAGATCGGATTTCACATGCTGTGAAAAATTCATGAAATGGGAAACAAATTTCGATCAATTTTATAAGTTTACAATTATAAATTACTTTCGTTTAATAACACTGATATTATGTTGATGTCGATAAATTATTGGTCATTTATGTTTAGAGAAAAGCAATTCTGAAAGGATATCGATAAATATAACAATTTGAAATACAGTTCGACTTCAGAACTTTACACGCATAAAGAAACTTGTGTGAATATCCTCATAACAAAAAAAAAAGTACCACTTTTGGCCTGGTGCAGAAGCAAAATTTCCTCAACTTTTCAAATACTGTCTACTGTGAAAGTTTAATGGGGTATATGTCCACCTTTCACCGCAATGAATGAATGACATCAATTGAGTAAATTTCGTAGATATCGCTACATTTCTATTGCAGTGCAAAAACCAGGTTGTTTTTGGTACGCTGTGGGGATTTCGTTATGCAATGATCCTACCAAGAACATCACATAAAAGTTAAATAGGAATGAGGTCAAGGGAATACGCAATCCCCTCCATACGATCTAAAATCTTTCGGCGTTCAATAAGTCAGACCGAACGATGTCAACGGATGTTATCATCCATAAAGCTAAATGAATATTTCAACAGCACCATTAAAACTGCGTAGATGATGAATCCTTTCCAACACTTAAAGCTTGATACATCCATTTATAACAATACCGCCTCATATCATCACTCCACAACTTCTTTAATGCTCTACTTTCCAGGATGTTGGAGCCCTCAGGGCATACCTTCTTAAAATTTGTATGGGCTTCGCAACCCCGGTTTCCTCAGTGATCTTTCCCTCTTTCATTTTTACCCTGTTCTACCCTTCTGATTTCTGTTCTTCCTTCCTTATTGTGGTTCCTCTTCGGAGGTGAGAGCTCCCCTTGAGAATATTTTCGCCACTCGCCACTGTTGCTTTCAGCCCCTCTTGGGGGAATAATCATCCATGTGTGTTACGTGCGTGGAGTCCCATCTCCTTGGAAAAGGGGATCCTGGTAGCTGAGGAGCGATATACTGACCCAACACACTGCTTCGACCCTGTAAGGGGGTGGATGTGGACAGAGCTCCTCTGCCTCCGGGTCAGTCCTTTGGAGTTCCGAATAATCTTGATGTTCAGAAGTTTTCTTGCTAGGGGTACTGCACAATATGGGGGAGGAGCCGAGACTTCAGGTTGGGGAATCAGGTCCTGGTATTTGTTGACGGTGTCAGAAAAGCAGATGGTAGGATGCTGCAAGGTAATGTATTATAGCTGAAAAGACATGCACTCTGAATGGCTTGGAGTGGAAAAGGGATAGGGAAGATTGTGGTAAAAGAAAAAAACAAATTTAATGAAATACCAAATTTTAATGGCTTTGGGGCGTTTGTTGAATTTAGGTCTACGGTAGTCGTATCTGGGTATTTGATCAATGGCTTCGTTATTACATCGATAAAGGGTACTGTAAACTTTGGCACTTAATTTTTGGATGAAGCTTTTAATATCGTACACATTTAGTTCGTATCTGATTTTATTATTTCTATAGTACCATGGGCTATTTGTGTTGCTTCAGCCCTCACTTTAGGTAAACGGGAGGCGTGTTTCTCAAATACGACCGTAATTTCCACCCGATATTACGCATCGTCCTAAAATGAAGGGCTGAGGCCAAAACTCATGGGAAAAGGCGAATCTGCAAAAACACATTTATTCACACATTACTAGAAGCAGCACATGCTTACTAGCGATATTAAAACTTTCGCCTTCCCATCAAGCATTGAGCCGCCACTTGCATTAAACATTGAAAGAACATTCTGGCGACTATCGCTGACAGGCAAAAGGAAATATATTATGTACAAATGAGAGGCCTTATTTCTGACATGTGCATTGATCCCGTGTAGACCGTTCAACTGGTCGATTGGACTAAGTTGTTGGCTAGGGATCAAGCGAACAGTCACCTACCGCAGAATACGTTTAGGGGTTTCTGCCACAGGGATGATTTGTAAGTGTTAGCACTGGTGCAGTCTGCATCCCCTTGTTGGACTCGGCATGGCCCTAATTTTCAATTTTTACTATGAATGCAATATTTTTTTCTTCTCCCTCTGGAGGGGAGCAACAAACTAGCATGAATTCCTCTTTCAACACCAACCTACTCAAACGCGTGTTTTTTTTATCATCAAATCATTAAATACAAACGCAACGCTTCTTTTTCTCAGGCTTTACCATTTTTAATTAATAAAACCATTGAATCTTTCGTGGGTACAGTGAAATCCATTAAAAAACTTTGTTTTGAAGACCTGGTTGAGATATATTCAGAAGCTCAATCTAAAGTACTGACGAACTCAACAACATTGGGCTCTATCAATGTATCAGTAAGTGCTTATGGATTTTTATATTCGTACCAGGTAGTAGTAGCCCAATTTGCTATATACAGAGTGATTATAATTAAAGTTCAACTTTCAAAAAGCTGTAAATAAAGAACCACTGCTCGGAATGACCTACAATTTGTACTGAATATACTCAAAGAGGGAAATGGTATAACATAAGTTCCAAATTTTAGCAATAGATGGCGATTTAAGCGTCATAACATAAATGGGTTCGGCTACAAGTGACATTTGAATCGCAATACGACGGCAATGGCGTGAGTTGCATGTTAAACCAACTGTACTGTTCAATGTGCATGACTATCGGTTTTTTACTGAAAAAATTACTTTCAAGTCATTAAACATTTGTGGAACTGTTAGTGGAAAGCTCATCCACCGCGACAAGGTCGCACCACATCGGATGGGTAAAATCAGTTTTTAATTATCCTGAGGTCAAAAGCCGCATAAAAAGTAACTGGAATCGGTTTTTAATTGTCCTGAGGCCAAAAACTGAATAGAAATCAACCATGAAATAGGTTGTTACTTATAGTCAAACTTGCGCAAGACATATTCAATATGCTGTCCACTGTTCTCTGCCACAAGTTGAAACCGAGAAAAAGCACCACAACAGATCGGAGTGTCTCAGGGTTCACGTTATGAATGTGTTGCGCAATGCGTGTCTTCAATTCAGTTGAGTTTACAATCTGAACAGAACATTTTTTTAGATAACCCCCACAGCCAGAAGTCACAAGGATTTAGATCAGGTGTTCTTGACGGCCAGGCAGTTAGAAAATGACGGCTGATAATTCTATCATTTCCGAAATACCTCTTGAGCGGCTGCTTCACTGGCTTTAAAATGTACGGAGGAGCGCCATCTTGCATAAAAATGATGCTACCCACACTTGCACGCTGTTGAAGTGTTCGAATGACGTGGTTGCGCATAATACTCTCATAGCGTTAACATTGACAGTTCAGGTAACAGAACCTATCTCCTCGAAAAAAAAATGGCCCTACGATGAACGATGGCGTCAACCCGCACCACACAGTTACCTTTGCAAAATGAAGAGGTACTGGTTCAGGTGCGAACGGATTTTCCGTTGCTCATATTCTGCAATTCAGACATGTCTTTGGAGATGGAAATAGGCTTCGTCTGTCAACAATGTTCCATGGCCATTCATTGTCCACTTCCATGCGAGCAAGAAATTTTAGAGCAAAAGTTTGTCTTACTTGCAGGTCAGCAGGAAGCAACTCCTGAACATGGGTAATTTTGTATGGATAGGCAATGTGCAGGATGTTTCGTACAATTTTATGTACCGAGCTCACAGGCTTCTCCAAAGTTCGGGCAATACTTTCCCTTTGGCTAGACCAATGTTATAATTATTCCTTTTTCGAAACCTAGAAAAGATCCCACCAACCTGTATAACAATCGGCCTATCGTACTTACCAGCTGAATGTGAAAGCTTCTCGAAAAGATAGTGAACTCTCGTATGACTTACATCTTAGAGACGTCTCAGGCTTTGTCACCATATCAAAGCGGTTTCAGGGTTGGCTGTTATACGGTAAATAACATCTTATCCCTTAAAACTCAAATACGCCGTACGAACCATCTTTTTTAACATGGAGAAGGCGTGGGATCGCACTTGGTGATACGCTGTACTCCGTGTTTTTAGATTACCTTAGTTATGAGAACAACTACCAATTTTCATATGGAATTTTCTTGCCATCAGATAATTTCAAGTACTTATAGACTCGACCCATACGGATACTTATATCCAAGGAGTATCTCAGGGAAGCGGCCACACAGCGTAACTTTTTGCATCATCAAAATAAGTGGTATTCTGAACTAATTGCCTCCAGTTGTTAGATTAATTTGTACGTAGAGGACTTGAACATTTACTGCCAGGGTGAAGACATGCGGTATGTTGAGCGACGATGTCAGACAGCTGTCTATCACTTGACGCGGTCGAATGTTGAAAACGTTTCCAGCTGTTCCGCTCAAAAAAAATTCTGCGCTCATTTCTGCCAACGTTATAACCGGCATACTGACCCAGATATCTTTCGGCATGGTAACAGGATTCCAGTGATGGATAGTGTAAGGTTTCACGATATAGTTTTCGACTAGAAACTTACCTTCCAAACCCACGTCGCACAGCTGCGAATGTCTTGCGAGGAAAATGCTCAATCTTTTGAAAGAACTTTCTAATACATCTTGAGGGGCGGAACGATCCACCATGGTTAAAATCTATCAAGCTATAATTTAATCTAGACTAGACTGGCTATGTAGAATATTGCGCCACACGTCAGTCTGTTGCGAAGGCTCGATTCTGTGTATCACACCGCACGGATGACCTGTTCCGGAGATTTTCGCATTTCATTCGTCAAAAGACTTTATGTGGTTTGCCAAGAACCCTCCTTGACTTTGACGCGTCTTTGGTTGTCACTACAACTAAATTATCGTATTTTGAGTCATCCACTGCAAAATGTACTCCTCGATAATTCATATAATCAGCTGTTCAGAAATCGACCTTCTTGTATATAATTTTTTAGGTTACGCATGAGGAATGGCCATAGATAAAATACCTCTATATTCTATAGAAGTCCCATGTCGACCCCTGAAATTTACTTTGATTCGAATTTTTTCTGGCTACGAAAGATCAAGTAGCAATCCCATTATTTGTCGTTAACTTTTTATTTCTCATCGTCTTAACTTTTAAGATCACACAGCCCTACACTGGATGGTTCAAAATCACCCAATCATGTTGGCTGCGCTTTGTTTACGCCCCCCTTCGGATCTTTCCCTTAAGGGACTGATCCCGGACCGTCGTCAATAGCCCGTTGTGTTGCTCTAGTACGACGTTAACTAAAATTACCATTACCATTGTTTACGCCCCAATAAATTTTAGTTTTTCATTACCATCTATCACTTTTTTTACGGCTGAATTTTTAGCTTTGTATAAAGCTTTAAAATATGTTTCATACCTTGGAATTGGCAATTTTATTCTTTACTCAGATTCTAAAAGCGTTTTATGTCCGATTTTTTAAAACACCCTTTGGCGTATGATATTTTAAATCGTAATAACCAACTCATTCAACGTGGTTTTGGTATGGCATTTTGTTGGATACCAGGACACGTCGGAATTATTGACAATGAATTGACTGGCGTCGCAGTACGAAATGCCATTAACTTATAAAACATTCGCGATATTCTATACGATGATATGTGTCACTTTGTTCGAGACATCGTGTGAAACAAATGGCGCAAAGACTGCAATGAGTAGACGAAGAACAAACTGTACAATATATTTTCAACGATATCTTTCCTGCCGTCATTATCATCTAGACGACTTGATGTTCTTATTACGAGTCTTCGCATTGGTCATTCCAGGTTCACGCATAGACATTTGTATATGAATGAAACCGCTCCATCGTGCCATCATATACTAACCATAACCATATTTAAACTTGTTCACATTTTAGACATCTCTATCGTCGATATTTTAAAACCTCATCACCAATTTTTTATTGGATTTTTTGGATCCTGCATTAACTTTTTACGTATCTTCATTCAAGAATAGCTCGTTGTGTTGCTCTAGTACGACGTTAACTAAAATTACCATTACCACTATCCTTCAAATCTTTAACACATGTAAAACTGATAAGACCTTAAATTGAATTTCATAAAGTTGTATCTAAGATGAGAACATTCCATCTTAGTAATCACTTTTTAAAAATAAGGTTTTATACACATCTAAATTAAAATTTATCAATATATATTTAATTTTTTTTATGCAACTCAATTTGTTTTTATTCCTTACATTTCTCATTTTAAATGTTGGTCCGATTGTTCTATTTGCTCCTTTATTGTCTTGTGTTTAGCATAGCTTATGCTTTTCTGGATCTTTCGCCATAAAACTAAAATCATTTGGTTGGTTAACCAGGCTGTTAGAAGAATAGACAGTACGGGGTTCACGTCTGATGTAGACGGGGCCTTGAATCGGACGACACACAAAATGTGCTTTCCTCCTCTATCAGGACTAAGTGTTATTGTTCGTCAGTCCAGTTGGCGTGTTCACGACATGATTTAAACCTACGCAAGTTGTGTCATGTAGTCAAAGGAACAGATTGTATTGGTTTACTGGCATACAAACCAACATGATTCCATTGCCTGGACGCAGTCTGAGGCATTGTTAAGAGTTCACGTGATTGCCCGCAGCTCTCATGCTAACCTTCCAGAAGTTATGCGGCAATCGCTATATATTTACTGTTATATAACGTTCTTCAGCTGGAATTTTTTTGAGTGATCGACCACTGCTGTACCGTTTGGCAGCAGTTCCACTCACGGAAAATTGTTTTCATAGAGTACCCTTAGTCCCACTCCATACTCATTGGTATATCTCATGTTGAATGTCCTTTTTTTCAATTTCCTTACACAATTCTTCTACTCGTAAAATAACAGAAATATGTTCTTAAGTGATATTGTGCCACTCTCCATAACAAATAATAACTTACATAGACAATTAAGCACATGGAAATATTAAGTCACCATACACCCGCTTTAGCTTTTATCAATTTTATCAATCTTGTGCCGTCACGAGACTTTAAATGTTGCTTATGCTCAACCAATCAATAGTTTTTTTTCTTATGTCTGTAGCTATCGTCAGTGCGAAAACAACTTCCGCTTCCGCAAATGTATATATTGTATCTGACTTTTAGTTTATGAACATCAGGAAGAACATGCTTTTCGTCAGTCGAGTTCGGTTAGGGTTGGGAATTTTGGTTCAACAAGTTCTGGATTAGAGTTCTGGTTTTAGCATGGGTGTTCGTATTCACTCCAAGTAATCTTATCAGGCACGTAGCAAAGTAAAAAATCAAATATAAAACGTAGAGTGTGCGCGACAAAAACCAATATCATTTATTCTCTTGCATTGTATATTATCACTCTCACTGATATTCCATCTTATAAATGTAAAGCGATCTTTGATTATATGATTTCAGATAGCCTAAGCAGTTTTCGAGCTTTAAAAATTTTATTGATTTACAAACTAATTAAGAGGTTACACACATGTTAGTTGAAAGTTTCACGTATTAAGCTCTCATATTAAGCATCAGTACAATCAGAATTCGTTTGGTACCATATAGAATATTTTATTTTTAATTTCTTCCATTATGAAACATTTTTCTAGTTGGGAATATTATCATGTTACCGAGATTCTTCAATTCAAAAAATTCTTTCAGCAATTGTAATATATAGTGACAGCCTTAGTTCGGTTGATGCCCTGCATTATATCACCAACAACTCTAAACTTCTAAATGAAGTTAAAAAATACATAAATAATAACCGGACATCGTTCGGACTGAGTTGAGTTCGGGCACATGTCGGTCTGATTGACACCGAGACAGCTGGACGCTTCACTAAGCTTGCTACCGTTTGCAGTGCGAACTCTGATGGCCCTGCCCCCTGCTCCTTCTTTACGGCGAATCAAAATCCTATTATAACCATAAAAGTAAGGGGATTAAGGCCCGGTGCACACATCCGGTTTTTCAACGTGTGGAGCCGCTGCCGCAGCGCAAGTGCGTTATGAGATACATTAGATCCAATGGAGCAGTCCACACTAGGGATGCGACATCGACAGCAAAACATCGATGTTTTGAAACATCGATGTTCAAAATTAAAACATCGATGTTAATAAATATTCAGTGTATTTAAATTTTTTTTCCCATTTCTTAAAACTGGTTTAGCAACTAAGGATGCAATATCGACAGCAAAACATCGATGTTGATAATGCATCACTCCCAAACTATCGATGTTATTAAAATTCAAACTCCCCCCCCCATTTCTTAAAACTGGTTTAGCACGTAGTGATGCTACATCGACAGCAAAACATCGATGTTCAAGTTTGAAACATCGATGTTGATAATGCATCGCCCCCAAACTTTCGATGTTTTTAAAATTCAGTGCATTTAAACGTTTTACCCCATTTCTTATAACTGGTTTAGCAACTAGTGCTGTGACATCATTTCCAATACATCGATGTTTTTTTTATAAAACATCAATGTTTTGAAAACATCAACATCTATGTCGTATCCCTACTTTTCAGACCCTTCACCTTTGGTCACTTTGGTCTAAAAGTATGTTCAATTTGCTGATTATGAAAATTATGCTTTTTTTTATATATATAATGGTACTTTTTTCATTTAAAAATAAACATCGACAACGTAAAAACATCGACAAGTATAAACATCGATGTTACAAAAACATCGATCCCAATACATCGATGTTAAATACATCGATGTCGCATCCCTAGTACACGCATGCCTCCAGCGCCGCTGTGGCGACGCATGTCCAACTTGCGTGCATTTTGTACCGCAGTTCCCCACAGCGCCGCACATGAGTCTCCGTTCTGAAGTACCTTGTTTTCATAAACAAATGGAATATAAATAATAATTAATAAATGGTTGTATCTAGTAACATCCATTTTGTTTCAAAATATACTTTTTTTTACACCACGTTAGAGCAATAATCACGTTTTCTTCGATAGAATATTTATCGCAAATGGCGCGAAATGAGTTCATGCGTCATTTCACGGTTATGTGTGCATAGTTGGGCTACGGTGCTGCACGTTGAAAACCCGGATGTGTGCACCGGGCCTTATACCGACAGTTAATGAGGATTTAAGTATAATGTACACGACGGTCTCTGTTTAGATGGTTAATACCCTTCTGGTTAAAAATCCGTTACTCTTTTAAATGAGTCACTGTGGCCGAAATTTGTGGTTACAAATATGTGGTTGAGTAACAGATTTACCATGCGGTCGTGCTAGCTATTTGGTAGAAAAGCGGATTATCAACAGAGTTCGAAATTAGATTCAACAAAAGACCATGTAAATGTGGACTGGTGCACGTAATATCTGTCGTGGTTTCAAATGTCTGCACTTTGAGGTGGTGTGGAAATTTGGAGAGTGGGGCGTCAGCTCGGAGGTGATCGAGTGTTAAATGTAATCCTATAAATTTCACCTATGAATTTGATTAACAATTTAAGAAGACATCGAGTTTTTGATTTTTATATCATTGAAGATGCAATGTTTATTGTGCATAGAGTAATTACTGTCATCTATCATTGTATTATTTGTCATATTTCGAGATTAAAACATTTTCCAACCTTCCAGTTTTGGAGGTGAAAAAATGACTTATGAAATCAAAATTTACATAAGATATACATTTCCCCTTCACTACAACCATTGACTATCGCTACGCCATCTTGATTTCATCTTTCGCATCTACTCCACTTTGAAAAACAGCCGTTTATGTGTATCTTGCTTTTCTTCATATTACCCCAGTTCCAAAAAACGCGACAAAACCCTGACGCACAGAAATCTTTTCTAAGGACGAATCTTCACGCATCAGTTCTGTAGCTTCTTGGAAGGATTCGCTTTATTGTCTGTACGCAAGGGCATTTCATCAACAGGCATGTAAGATCTAGAATATATTCAATTCTCTGGAGAAAATTTATACATTTATCATGGAAGAGGGAAAAACATTTTCATACAATGTAAATTACTTCAGTGAAAAATAGTCTAATCGGCCATCGTGTAGAAAAAAAAAATCACCACACCAAACAAACCTGTCATGGTAAATATAAGAACCGTCCTCGATATCCTTTATAATTTAGTCGCTTTGGGGTTTTTAATAGCAGGGAAATGTAATTAATTCACGAAGCGGTATGAAAAAGTCTACAAAAGTGCAATAGGAACTGCGTGGAACCACGATTAATTTCGTTGCTGGGCCAAACGTATGTGTGGGTGACCCATGGACAAAAGGTTGATTGGTTTGGTTTTCATGGCGTAAGGGCCGAATTTGTCTAAGCTCCACCGAACACAAGGCATACAGCGTCAGGTAAGTGTAGGTCAGCGTAGGTAATACACTAGAGGAGTCTTACTAACACCGAATAGAGATATGCATCAGAGGGAGGAATCTAAACTACGCCGTCTACAATTCGCAGGTTGCTAGCAAATGTAAATTTTTTTGCACTGTAATGTGCATAGTATGTGTCAACCTTTACGCTGTGACGCTTAGCTTTTTTTCTATCGTCTCACAGAACGGCTCTTTGGCCTGATTATCCGAGCCCCCTTACCTAATTACCAAACTTGAGCGATAGGGCCGTGAGTGGCATTTACGACTGACGCTTTCCTTTCATAGTATTGTGCGGCGTATCGTTTAGCGTGAGAAAAGATATCACAGGAGCGACTTTCTGCTGTCCCAAAAGCCTTCACACCTCACGGTTGGCAGGGTAGGGGTGCATTTAACAAAACCACAGACCCCCTAGAATGTCAGTCGCTGACATCTTGTAAATGGTGATCTATGCTAGCGGTCACTTAAAAGGGGATAACATCCACCGTACAAAGATCTATACCATGCCGCTGGTGCATACGAAGTTTTAGGTGTAACAGTTCTCTATATGCCGTAGCGTAAAGGTTGACGTTTAAACCGTTGTACTTATTGCACGCCATTGTTAGTATAAAATATAAGTGTAAAGAAAGAGGGAAATAATCATTCTTTTAAACAAGCTAATCGATGAGTACTTATTAACACCAGCACATGCCCCCGTACCTAGTACCGAATGGCGCTGAGCCAGGTCCACTTAAAGTGGAAACGACACGCGTTGTTCCAGGTGGTCACCCTCCCAAGTACTGATAGAACATGAAGTTACTTAACTTCTTTGATAGGACGAGAGCAGGTGTGTACGCCATGGTATGGCCGTTTGCAAAACAATGACTGATTCATTTCAACTCTCATCGGGACTCTTCAAACATCGTACTGTTGTGCAGATTACTGGTGTTCTTCAAGGGTTACATGAACATGGATTTTATTCTGGATATGAATACATCGGAACATCTTAAATAGTTGCCGAGTGTCATTGAAAAGAGTAATGTTTATCTATAACTAAAAATTGAAATGAATAAATAATATTAAAATAAAAACTTTAGTACAATACACATAAAAAGAAGTAGGAAAATTAAATTCTCAGAAATGCATCCAAGATACTAATTTCTTGCGTTGAATAGACTACAGGTAATTCGAGTTTAATGTATTGGTAAACATGCAACTCGCGTTTACTCTGTACTGGTAAACATACACCTTTTTTTTAACAATATAGTTTTTGTTTTTAAAGTTCTTAAAGTTGTAACTTTTTTAGTAATATTATGACTAAACATTTGGTACCTTTATGTACAACCTGGTAGAACTGATGAAATTAATGTGTTCTGACAAGATCTTAAGATGGAATCGTTCCCTGTACACATGAAGGCTTGAGGGGAAATATTACTGCAGATTTGAAAATGTAGCAATTGTTTATTTCGAAAGGTGTCTGTGCGGAAAATCTACTAAATCTTATCATTGACGAAAATTAGTTATGAAATTAAGAAAAGATAACTTTCCTGAAGGAGTAATTATTTTTAAATGTGTGCTAAGGGGATTTTAGCAGTATAAAAATGTAATAGAAACTAATAATTTCTCTCAAATTTTTAGGTCATTCTTCATTTAATGGCATTTTAAAGGAATCTTTCCATGTCATGAGCATCGGAACAGCCTTAACAATACGCTCTTATGGGGTAAGAGGCTTAAGAAATACTGTTGTTTCCTATCATTGTGCTCCTTTAAGTGTTTGCTCTGTAACTTAGCTTACGTATGCACGTACCGCATACAAGCACCTATTTTAAATATACATTTTATTGTTTCACTTGCACATGCATTAAGATTTTTAATTTTCGGCCACAACGCAAGTATTTATTTTAACATTATATTTCATTTTTGTTATCATTGATGTGCTTGAAGTTATTTTTGATTCATAGATTTTACTTACAGATTCTGATCTATTCAACGAATTCACCATGAAGTTACTTCTGAAGATAGCCAACCTCTTTGCCTGCGTGTATCTGATTTGTGGCCAAGGCAAAAGCAAATTTGATGGCGCATTTGAGCCACCACAAGAGGAAGAGGATTACGACAGGCCGACAACCACCACCGTTGCTCCCACAGAACCCCCTCACGTGTTTTGTCCCACCAACCGCATGTTCACCTATCCCTGCACTTGTGAAAAAGGAAGCACGGAGGGACTAACCGTGCACTGTGAGAATGCCAACTTGGCCATGATGGCCTTGGGTCTTGGAAACATCAAAGACAAACTGATTCATACTCTGTTGATGACGAAAAATTACGTGAGGCGGTTGAAAGGGGGCATATTCCACAATGTCAGTATCACCAATTTGGAAGTCAGCTATAACAAAATCGAAGACATTGATGCCGATGTATTCGATACACTTGGAGGTAGCCTACTGTCTTTAAATTTGGAAGGAAACAATCTGAAAACAATACCTTCAGTTATAAACAAGTTGTCTAACTTACAATACCTTAATATAGCCCACAATAAGATATCTATCTTACCAGCCAATGCATTTAGTGGCTTGCCAAATGTTAGAGAACTTAGGATAGATAACAATGAAATAAATAAAATATTTCCTGGTGCATTTACAAACATATTGAGAACTCTGGATAAGTTACACATTCATCACAACAAGCTTCAGAAGTTCGAAAGGAATGTCTTCAGGCAAATGGTCAAATTGAAGTACTTGGATATCTCGCACAATGATTTTGCCAAGTTCGATAAAACCTACTTTACTGATTTGACATCTCTTTGGTTTCTGAACGTGTCTGACAATCATTTGAAAGAATTTCCTCGAGCAGCCTTGACAAGAAACGCACAGTTGAGAGTTCTGAATGCTTCGAATAACAATTTCAAGGAAATTGATGCATATCTTCTCAGAGGGTTACGATTGTTGAGGGATCTTTACTTAGCAGGAAACAAAATTAAAACCATTTCCCAAAGAGCTTTAATCACTCCAACAAGGTTAAGAACCCTAGACTTATCTCGAAACATCATGGAAGATATCGGATACGAGATGTTCAAAGATATGAACTGGTTAGAAAGATTGGATCTAAGCTACAATAAAATATCCAGGATAGCAAGTTCGAGTTTCATACGCATGTTTCAAGTTGTGATCGATTTGAGCCACAATAATATATCTTTCATCGGTAAGGGAGCATTTACAGAAATGGCCAACGTGACTGTGTTTGATCTTTCGTACAATTCAATTTCGGAGTTTGTTCCCGGGACGTTTCAAACGAGTGATGTAAATTTATTGCTCTTAAACCACAACAATATTAGTGATTTATCAAAGGTTTTGATCACCGACTTGCCTGGCATCAAAATACTGAATATGACACACAACAGGATCGAAAAAATCGATCGTAAATCCTTCACCAAAAAGAAATTATACGAGCTACATACAATTGATCTGAGTTACAACAACATAACCGAAGTGACTGGTAACGCATTTGAAAAGTTTGGCAGCATTCGGAATATCATAATGCACCACAACAAGATTCAAAAAATAGGATATGGAAGTTTCGGAACCATGTCCACGTTACTTGAACTGGATATTAGTCACAACAACATAACAGAAATTACATCTGGAGGATTTAGTAATTTAGTATCGATTCGCACAATATATGCCCACCATAATGACATCAGAAAGATGTTCATCATCCCTATAGGTTTGAATCAAATACATATAGAGCACAATTCGATCTCGAGAATTCCTCCGGGTATATTTCCCCCCATGAATTCTTTACTGCATTTGTACTTAGATTACAATAACATTACTCGCTTAGAAAGGGGTTCTTTCAAAGGACTTCTGACCTTAAGGACCCTTTCTCTCGGATACAACAATATTTCTGAAATTCCATGGCAAGCCTTGGAAGACATGAGTTCCCTACAGTATCTCTCCTTTCATGGTAACAATATAACTCAACTGAATCGAAAAGCTTTCGGCAACTTGCCTATTGTGTTTGAGCTTCGATTAGACTACAATAACATCCAGAATATTACTGTCAATGCTTTTGAGGGAATGCTTCAGTTAATAATGCTCAACATAAGTCATAACAACATTACCTTTATTCCACCATCCGCCTTCAGGGGTTTGGTCTCCTTGCGCAAGTTGGACATTTCCCATAATAGAATATCGTCACTGGAGAACAAGACACATGGTCTACTAGAGGATTTGTTATCTTTGAATGTGTTCAATGCTTCTCACAACCATATATCCTTCATATCAGACCGGTCATTTCCCAAATCTCCTTATATACCGTACAGGATATTTCACGTAGACCTGAGTCACAATTACATACCCATCATTACAAAGACCTTCGACGACGGTTTGAAACAAGTTGAAGTCTTGAAGCTGCAAAACAATATCTTAAACGAGATAAGACCGGGGGTGCTGACAAACCTCACCAATCTCCGCCATCTTGACATGTCGGGTAACCAGCTCCAAAAGTTGACAAAGGAGACGTTTGGAATTCTGGAGGACATGGAGGAGTTGATTGTTCGAGACAACAGGTTGGGTTCGATTGAGGTAGAAGAAATTCTCGCCATGAAGAAGCTACAAATGCTGGATCTGCGAAACAACAGGCTCACGTCTTTCTACGAAGAACTTATACCAATTATGAAAGAAAATTTTACGGTTTTGTATGAAGGTAAGGTATTTTTTTGCTATGCGTATCAATAATAATTTAAAAAATGGCACTGTAGTCTAGTTCAATTACACTGGAAAATCTTTGGAAAGGTTGTTCAGCTTTTTATGTAGAACTCGAGGTCTATGTGAATTTCTAAGCCGAAGTTCGAATTGAAGAATGTGTATGTCAATAAGGTGGTTTCAATTTGTCTGGGAATGCAAAATTAATCTAATTCATCCACGGAGCTAGTAAAATCTTTATGCACATTACTTTAAAACGTAGTCTCGGAGTCTGGGCTTAACTAGCCCCTGTGTAGCAACAAATAAGAGCAACCATAACGAACCAAATTTTATCCATAGAAAAATAATTGTTCACTAAAAAAAGGTGCGCTTGCAGTGTTTTGAAGCAAAAAACGTTATTTGGCAAAAATCTGTTGTTGCACTGACGCTGTATGACTGTTTAGGTCCATGTGCCAAATTTATAACTAATAGTACTACACTATTCTGACTTATAAATAATCTAGGAAACTTTAAATTTCATATATTTTGCGAAACAAAAAAGTTATGACCGAGGCTAAGGTTTTTTCAAATAAATCTAAATAAAGTTTTATTAATTCAAAGCAAAAGGAACATGGGAAAAATGTCAAGTAGACACAAAGAAATATTACGAGTCAGTCAGATACCCGTAACTATACCATACGCACAGAATTTAAAAATGCAAATATCAAACCAGATCACAGGAATTTTCCCTTCCAAACTACATTAATCTTGGTCACTCATATTTATCTCTGGCTCTCGTATGAATGACTGCATCAATTCGGAGGCAGGCGTCTATTATGATCTGTTTGCAACTTACGCTTCAGTGGGAAGACATAGATATGATTACCTATCGAGATTGAGGCCATTCGCATAGCACTTTCCAAGCTTCAGTGCGGGGCCATCGTGAAGAGAACGGACATGAGTACAGCTTCTCTGACGTCACGACGCGGGTCCCTTGGTGCAAGGAATCTGTAGACTCCTTGATCGGGAGGAACAGATAAGAAATTTTTTTTCGATATATAAGCAAATCCTCAGCACATACTATCCAAGATATAAAACAAAATTAGTTTATACTTAAAATTAATTTTGTTCTCTAAAATATTCGCTCTTTTGCATTTCCGGAAAAAAAATCGTCATTTCACCAGTATCCTCGAATCTTTTCTTTGGGGATTGATCCCGGATAGTCGTCAATAGCCCGTGGTGTTGCTCCAGTGCGACGTTAATCACAATACCTACTTACCCGGAATTAATTGGAGTGTTTGCAGCTATATCCGTTGAATTGGTAATTTTGTAATCAACGTCGTACTAGAGGAACACAAAGGGCAATTGATGACGGTCCGGGATCAATTTCTTAAGGAAAAGATAGATCCGAGGTTGACACCACGTAATTTTGAACCACGGTCAGATGACGAAGCAACACCTGAGCTGCACCCCACTCTCCAAACTTCCACACCAACAACCCAACGTGAAGACTTTCGGCCACGACAGGTTTAAGGTGCACCAGTCGCCTATACACCATACGCTTACAAACATGCATGCCCGAACCCGGATTCGAACCAGGAACCTTCCGACCTAGAGGCTTACACCTTAACCACTATAACGCTTGGTCGGCTATTTCCGTTGAAAGCTCACCGTACAATATAATTCGCACAATATTGAATATTTAATTACCTTATACTTCAGTTTTGACTTTAGGAAATAATTGGATTGAATTGTAGAACAAATATACGCAATTTTAAAGAAGTCATTCATTATTTAGGTAGTAATTTATAAGACCTTGATGGCCATGCTGATATGAAGTACCGTGTTTTGATTAACTTGTTCCAGTGGGCCATCCCTTCTGCAAAAAGGGTTGTTTTATCACAGTGGGATTATTTTTCCATAATCCCCCTCTAATTTTTCACTTTTTTGCTTTTAATAAAGTACCCAGGAGTGCCCATCAAAGTGATAAGTACCTTTAAAGAACAGGCTCGGGGCCCTTCTGGTGTTTATCTGGTAATGAAGTACTGTGAAGAGAGGTACTGAACAGATCCATAGATATTTTTTCTATCGCCTTTTGTTCCGTTTGACTTCAGCCATTTTTTGTAATTATCTCCCGTCCAAATGGAAGTAAAAAAAAACCATATACGTTATTCTCTTTCAGGAAATCTTCTGCTATGCGACTGTTCCCTCCGACCTCTCCGCTCGTGGTTGAGCAACCAACTGAGCACATCTGCATGGGACAACGTCACATGCCACCTCCCCTCCTTGTTGTCCGGCAGACACGTCACTTCCATGAGCATCGACGAGTTCCTGTGCAAGGGCGTGACTTTCGCCAAAGAAGTGATCTTCAAACCGGACATAACGATCAGAGGAAGTGAAGTCTTGAAAGACCACGGCCTCAGAGTGGTTTGGTACGTGGCAACGCGTGAAGACGTCGCTGGTTTCAAAGCAACCTTGCACAACCAAACCGGAACGCTCCACCAGGAAGAAATGATCCCTTACAACAAGAGGGAGTACGTTTTTCGCGATTTGGAGCCGGAGGAGGTGTACCACTTGTGTTTCAGGGCCGTAGATTCATTGGGGTCAGAAAGGGAAGCTTTTGAATCGCAGTGTACTGATGTAGGACCTGTAGGAGCGGGAATGAGACTCACAAGTACGCTAATGAGTGTCCTAGTGCCGTTTTTATTAGGGTTAGCTGCCCAAATTTTGTACCTCTATCTGTGATACTTTTTTATTTTTAAATATTTTATGAGATGTGGATAAAAATGTTTTTATTTATTCATTAAAAGAGCTTTGTAAAAATGTTTCAGTTGCTTTTTGCCTAGTTAAATCTGTTTTGATCACCTCGGTTCTTTAGATGTGGTAATTCGGAAAGAAATATGATACGTTGGAAGTCATATACGTACAGGATAGCTCCAGTCACTAAACCATTTCAAAACATAATAACGTGTGATTTTTTTTTAATGCAAAATCCTTTTGGAAATTAGCTATGGTGAAATTCACGACAGAGCAACGAGAAAAAAAAATCTACAAAATCAACGGTCACTTATGCTAACCTTAAGAGCTTACATTCGTCATCTTGGGGTGGGACAACTGCCATCTGACCAACAGACAAACAATAATATACAAAACTAATACAAAATAATTTACAAGAAGCGTATTATAAAAGAACATAAATGTTTAAATTTTGACTACATAAGAGTTATTCTATTTTTAAATGGTGTAGTGACTTTTGGGACTACATATATAATCTATTGATTAGGCCATATAAATACTAAGCAAATGTTTACAAATATATCAATATTTAAAAGTCCGATAAAATATTTTCATATTTTGAGGGGGGCATCTTAAATTTAAAAAATACGGTTTGTCCTAAGCATAATATGCGATATGCGTATGTGAGGATTTTGAATCACATATTCGCCTTTACAGTTAGTACCATAATTAAGTATTGCTCAATTGACTGGGCATTAGAGAACAACTCTTAAATTTTAGCAAAAGCAGAAACCAGGTTTTTTTTAGTTAATTAAAAACACTTTTTTTTTAAATCTATAATACAATTTTTATCTTTATCACTACAATGGAGATTTTACATAAATATAATTATTTGGAATATCTAATTATCTAGGGTTGTCAACTGTTAATAATTTTCAAAAATGCTCAAATTGTGTCAAATTGTTCAATCTTCCAGGGGAAAAATGAGTATAATTGATGATTTTTTCGATGAAATTTGGCAGTTCTATTAATTTTTTTAATGTACTTAATAGTTCCTATGAAATTTACTTTTTTGCTGTCAAATTATATCTATCTCAACAGGAAAGTGAATTATATAAGTTTCGACAGGATCATATCAAGTTTGGTTGTTGGCGGGGGATTTAATAACGAAGGTTATATTTGATCAAGCGGCACTACCGTCAAGTGAATGGACACACATGGAAAGCTTTACTGATACGGAAGAGTTATACACACTTGAAATAATTTAACCTGACAGGGATTCAAACCTGTGCTGGCCACAACTCGTGTTGCTATCGCAACTTGTCGGTTGGTTAACCCACTAATCCACTGAAATCCCGAATCATGTTAGGAACACAAGGTACATATTTGGTATTCTTAATTAACGTCATACTGGAGTAAGACAACGGGATATTGGGGATGATCCGGGATCAACTCCCGAAGGGAAAGATTGGAGGACAACACGCAATTTTGAACCACGGTCAGATGACGATGTTATAACTGAACAAGGTAATTGTAATGGTAATTTTAGTTAACGTCGTACTAGAGCAACACAAAGAGCTATTGACGACTGTCTGGGATCAGTCCCTTAAGGGAAAGATCCGAGGACAACACTTCGTAATTTTGAACCACGGTCAGATGACAAAGCAACACCTGAGCTGGCACCCCACTCTCCAAACTTACAGACCAACCCAACTGGAGGACTTTCGGTCACGACATATTTAAGATGCACCAGCTGCCTCTACACCATACGCTTACAAACATCCATGCCCGGACCCGGATTCGAACCAGGAACCTTCCGATATAGAAGCTGACATCTTAACCACTATACCGGTTGGTCGGCATAATAACTGAACACATAAATGATGACACTTGAATTTATGCGTTGCAAGGAAAACACGGCGGCCTATTGGTGACGGTCTGGTGTCAATCCCGAAGGGAAAGATATGTGATCATGAACAAAGATCTCAGGACAACATCTAGTAATTTCGAACCACGATTAGATGAAGAAGTCAACACCTAAGCTGGCACTCTGACCGTGGTTCAAAATTACGAGGTGTTGTCCTCGAATATCTCCCTTAAGGAACTGATTCCGGACCGTCGTCAATAGCCAGTTGTGTTGCTCTAGTACGACGTTAACTAAAATTACCATTACCATTACCTAAGCTGGCACTCTACTCTACAAACTTACACACCACACCAACGTCATTAAATTTGAGGCCACCACAGATTTAAAGTACAACCGGTCACCACGTACACATCGGTGTGTGGTAGTATCAAGTTACGAACTCGTAACCCTCTAGTTGCTAATCCGTAACTCGATTAATTATGCAATAGCGGCTCCTAGGGACAGGTAATTTGTAATTATTAGTTAACGTTGTATTAGAGCAACACAACGGGCTATTGCCGAAGGTCCGGGATCAGTCCCTTAAGGAAAAGATCCGTTAACAACACCTCGTAATTTCGAACCACGGTCAGATGACTAAGCAGCACCTGAATTGACACCCCTCTCTCTAAACTTTCACACCAACCCAAGGTGAGGACTTTCGCCACGACAGATTTAAGGTGTACCATACGTCTCTATACCACACGCTTACAAATATCCATGCACTGACCTTATTCGAACCAGTAACCTTCCGATCTAGAGGTTAACGCCTTAACAATGAGATCGGTTGGTCGGTCTTAAAGCTGTTGGTAATAGGTAATTTTTAATGAACGTCGTACTAGAGCAACACAACGGGCTATTGACGACGGTCCGGGATCAATCTATTAAGGGAAAGTTCATAGCTCAACTCGTAATTTTGTACCACGGTCAGATGACGAGGCAACACCTGAACTGACACCCCACTCTCCAAACTTCCACACCAACCCAATATGAAAATGTTTTGTGTCACGATAGTGTGATAAGTTGAAAATCAACAGACAATACAAAATGGAACTATTTACAGCAAAGTGAATTGGGAGTGGTGAGGCAGAAAAAATGAGTAAATTTGGGATGATGACTTGTCTGGCATTAGTAAGAGCATTAGGCATGAAGCTACTGACAAAGAACATAACTGGGAATCTCTAAGTAACATCAGACATCTGGAAAATGATGAGTGGATGACAGGAAAAAAGAACGAGTCCCTCACAATCCAAAATGAAAGCTAAAGAGTGATTCCTGGCCCGTTTAGCTTCGTCTTCATCTCAATATACCCTGCATCAGCGACACCCCAGCACCAACACAAAGATCAGTCTGTGAGAACTACTTTTTTGAGATCTTCCCATCTACACATTTGACCCCTCACCATAACTGTATCAACCATGATACAACCAGTACACCAAGCTGACCAACCGGTATATAGGTTAAGGTGTTAGCCTCTAGATAGAAAGGTTCCTGGTTCAAATCCGGGTCAGGGCATGGATGTTTGTAAGCGTATGGTGTAGAGGCGGCTGGTGCACCTTAAATCTGTCGTGGCCAAAAGTCCTCACGTTGGGTTGGTGTGAAAGTTTGGAGAGTGGGGTGCCAGCTCAGGTGTTGATTCGTCATCTGACCGTGGTTCAAAATTACGAGGTGTTGTCCTCGGATCTTTCCCTTAAGGGACTGGTTGGGTTGGTGTGGAAGTTTGGAGAGAGGGGTGCCAGCTCAGGTGTTGCTTCGTCATCTGACCGTGGTTCAAAATTACGAGGTGTTGTCATCGGATCATTCCCTTAAGGGACTGATCCTGGACCGTCGTCAATAGCCCGTTGTGTTGCTTTAGTACGACGTTAACAAAAATTACCATTACCATTACCCTTAAGAGACTGATCCTGGACCGTCGTCAATAGCCCGTTGTGTTGCTCTATTACGACGTTAACTAAAATTACCATTACCATGATACTACCAGTACACGAATACCGCAATTATAAAATAGTCATAAACTTGATGCTTCTATGATCAGTGACTTAATTAAGATTAGCATATGACATCTTTATTCGTTGTAATGATAATCCTCTGGTCATATTTCTTGGCCACTAGAAGGCCTGAAGTGATGGTCGACTACTTTCAAGGACTGGCATTAAGGAGCTGTCCTTGGACCCATGTGATGGTCACTTGTGAAGGAGCATCTATTGGGAGGACCATCATGGCCCTTAACAAAGTACAGCACAATTTTATAACCATGCCCTAACCCCGGATTCAAACCAAGAACCTTACGATCCAGAAGTCAACACCTTAACCACTAGACCAGCATGTCGGCACCTCTGGTTGTTTGGTCCTCCTCTGAACATATTAATATAGAGATAATTGAAAATTACAAAAAAAAAAAATTTGAATTTAAAAATTCATAACGCGTTGTATAACTTTATAACATTTAGCTCAACACGTTCCCTGCCTAGCGTACTGTTTTCCCTACTACACGCTGAAACTCATTTTTACAGCAAATGATGTATGATAAAATAATACTAAAAATTGTCTTTGCATGGAACGTGTTACTGACGTTTATAATAAGTACTGGATTGTAATTGGTAATTTTTATTAACGTCTTACTAGAGCAACACAACGGGCTATTGACGACGGCCCGGGATCAATACCCTTAGGGAAAGATTAAGTACTGAATAGATTTTAAAAGCATACCTTTCCTTACAAATTGTTTACTACTGCTTTCCTAATAAGCATACTTAACATCAAAACACGCTCCCTTTTTTTTTTACTAGATTTTATTCGTTTTGGATATTGAACGTGAAATGCCAATCGTTGTCTTCGAGGTTGACGAAAGTTGACTGTCGTCTTTTTAACATTGAATTACACCGTGCTTGTGTTCCATCCTCATTTTAAGTAATGTTGCTATCACTGTTGCATTTTCATCTACATCATGTTGCTGTACATAGGATTATTTTCTATTTAGAGTTCATTAATACCAGCTTAAATTATGAAGTACTGATTAGTTTTTGAAAAGTTCAAAGTATGTGGTCTAATTGGAAGGTAACCAACGATACACATTTGTGGATCTTTCGCCAGTCAGCCATTGGCTAAGGAATCCCTTGCCAATAGATCACTGGATATTGGCAAGGGATTAAGGAAGATAAGGAGCCCACCTCCTAATTACAGACGGAGTATGTACAGTCGTGGAAAAATCCCCTGAACAACCCCTTTATTTCGAGCACTATTCATAGAGAAAATTCAAAGATATCCAATAGGGAATATAAAGAGAGAGAGAGAGAGAGAGAGAGAGAGAGTCCTCTACAAATTCAAATGCTAAACAAACTACATAAGGAAATGTGTTCATATCAAATTTTGTACAAACAACGAAATTTGCTATGAAAACACTATGTTTTGATGCCTTAATCAGATTTTACATCATTAAATAAGTCTAAATATGTTATTTCGTGACTATACGATCTTTATGACCGGAAATATTCAATGTTAAAATTTGCTCTCAATTTCAGGGAACATCACATTGAAAATCGCTATTCTTGATTGAGATTAACTGTAGTTAACTATCCTTGATTCAATTGATTAGTAGAATTCACCTATACGATACGTAACTGTTAAAATACAATAAATTTTGGATTACATAAATGATATTTTAACCATTTTAAAAAATGTAAACGTTTTTTAAACTTTTGGTTGCTTTCTAAAATCGCCATAATGAGGAAAGTTTAATGTAATGCAAAAATTAACAATTGGAAGCAGCTGAAATTTTACATGGTTATATTAGAAGTCCTTCTCAAACGATTCCCATCAAAATATATAATCTGAAAGTGGTTCAAAATTAGGTGGTGTTGTTCTCGGGTGTTTCTCTTTGGGATTGATCCCGGGAGTCGTCAATAGCCCGCTGTGTTGCTCCAGTGCGACGTTAATTAAAATACCTACCCCACCTACCCATCAAAATATAGTAAGGTTCCAATTCATAATTTTTCAAACAATAATTAAAAAACTATTGCCACCAAAAAACTGTTTAAAAATAAAATATTAAATAGATTTTGTTTAGGTTGCTTAACATGGTATAAAATATCAGCGCTATCATATTATTTGGATTCATATCTATAACGTATGAGAAACTGATTTAGAATCCAATCTTTCTGTACTCTTACCTCCAAAACGGTATAACCTTATGACATGAAATTTAATATCTGAAGTTAGTTTGATATAGATTTGAAATTATGTCAAAATAGGGAATTTCTTTTCGAAGTTGAGTGCTCAAACTAATATAATGATGGCACCTTATGCCAATTTGATGCATTTGAATTTATTGAAGACGTGAAAATGTTATCGAACACCATCTTTGAATTTTCTCTACTGTTAAAATTGCTCGAATGGAGAGGAAGTGGTTCGTTTCTTTTCTTCTGTGACTGTACACGCAGCTTCATGGCATTACTTCTGGTCTCTCGGTTTGAATATCTGTCATGTATTTGTAGGAAGAAGCATGGATCCTCTTGCGAGACAAATTACTGAGTGGTTAAATTGATATCCAGCGCGATAAAAACAATAGCTTGATCTTCGATATCCAATCAGCCCAAGTTGATTCGTAAACTCACGTGACTTAGGCTTCTCAGATCTTACGGCAGCGACTTCGCCCCCGTGCTCTGTGTATTTCATTGGAAGGTCGATGGCTGATTTAGTGTTGACGTCATCACTGTTACGTCCATTTTGATGGAACCGGCATTTTATCTGAGGTTTGAGCTTTGACTCTCAGTTTAAAAGGCTCTTAGTTCGAATCTAGGTTTTCTTATAGATTCAACTTTAAACCGTAAGTCCCCATCAAATTTTATTCTCTAGATAGACAATTACTAGAGCGACAAACTAACCAATTTTAATTAAATTTCAAGGACAGCCATCCTATTTAGACACGTCATTCCTATATAGCTCGAATATTTGTGGAACGAATGCGGCACTGAATGTTATACGAATTATTTACCCTTTTCCATAACAAAAAACGAATATCTGAACAATTAAATACTCTAATGACTAGTCTACAGTTTTATAGTACATGACTAATCGTCTTGAAGATAAGTGCAAGGAATTATGCTGTGCTAAATACTTCAGTGAAATATTTAGTAACTAGGGGGCCCGCCCCCTGCTCGCTAACGCTCGCCAACCCCCGGAGGATTGCTTCGCAATTCTCATTGGTTCGCTGCGCGAACCTATGCTCGCTTCGCTCGCATCAATGAAGACACGTGTCCTAGCAGAGGGGATTGATTACAAAATATATTCCAAAAAAATATTTTTCAAATCTAAATTTGTTGTATTACATAAAAGATATATACAGTACCTCTGGAATCAGAATTTAGATGAAAACTTTGAGCAAATTTTTACTTGCAATGTGAGCGCTGCTTTGGAAATTGAATACCCAGCATGTTGTTTGTGTGTACATTTCCCCAGTACTTGAGCCACCCATACACTTTTTGACTGAGTTTGTTGTCGAAAGTTGTAGTGCACGCGTCTTGTTGTACTATAATTGTTAGCCTTGAGAAGGACCGTTTTTTAAATAGCCCTGAAAAGATCCTCCGCTTTCTTAGATTTCTATTACAAACCGCAACAGCTCGTATAAAATAAATTTTTTTTTCAATAAAATTTCATCCGATAACGCTATAGATTGAAATGACTCGCGAGGCTCCTAGTAAACAAACAATCGCACAATGTTGCCAAAACGCGGTAACAAATAACGTCTTTTTTGCGTGCCGCGTAAGAGAAATATATATATAGATACTTTGGAAACGTTGTTACGTTACAAAATTGCATTTTAACTTTAACTAAAGATTAGATATTAAGAAATTTTTTTTATATAATTTAACTCCTTTACCAGTGGCGGATCAAGTCAAGTTGGGGCCCCTAGCGGTAAAATTTTCGGGGGCTTCAAACATATTTTTTTACATAAATTTCTGTCTTGGTTTAATTTTTGCAAATTCGTTAATTATTTTGGGAACTGTTAAGAAAAATTTGAATAATGTTTCAACATTCGTGAATGTGGAAAACCTTTCTTTGAAGGCTCGATAGATGTCTGGAGTGGTTTTTATGTTGTCGTCATATAATCCTCCCCCCCCCCCTCACTTTTAGAAATATTAAAAATTGTCAAATTCATCTTCAAAAGTACAAACATCAATGTCATTTTTGTAAATCATAGATATTTTTTATAATTTTTTAAAATTTAATTTACAGTTGAAGCCTCTTTTTTATGGGTGAAAACAAGTTTTATAGCTTATTCAGCATTTACTCTTGCTGATCATCTTGTATTAGAAACTCTTTTCACTGCACTTAAAGAAGCACATTGTAAAGACGTTGTTCTATCTTTCCTCGAACTCTATTGAAAAGACACTTAAAGATCTCGGGGCCCCTTCGCATTGCGGGGCAATACGCGGCGGCTTAGTCCGCATACCGCTTAATCCGTCTCTGTCCTTTACTAGTTTTGAGCACTATCATATAATTTAAATTATACATTACGTTGTTAATCAGCATGCTTTAAATCAAGTTTATTCATTTCATTCTAACCAATTTGTTTATCATGTTGACTCCAACAAGTTTTCTGAATTTATTATATATTGACGGTCTGACTACTTTTCAAAAGAAAATTTTACTTTTAATACGAAAAAGTTCTAGCTCTTAATTCTATCTACCTTCTCTTAAATTTTTGACCACGGTAGTTCGGTTGGAAGAGTAACGAATTAGCAACCGGAGGGTTGCGAGTTCGAATCTAACCAAAGACCATCGTATACAAAAGGGGATGGTGCAAGTTAAATCTGTCGGGGTCTCAAATTTCCACGTAGGCGTGGAATGGAAGTTTGGAGAGTGGGGTATCAGCTAAGGTACGAGCTCGTCATCTGACCGCGGCTCAAAATTACGTGGTGTTGTCTACGGATCTATCCCTTTAGGTTTGATCCCTTACCATCGCCAATAGCCCAATGCGTTGCTCCAGTGTGACGATAATAAAAATACCTACCTACCTTATTTTAATGTTTTTAATTGGCGCAGATTATACGTTTTTGTGGACATTGCCGTCACAAAACCTAAACCACATCCATCCTTAACTCTTTTTCAATTAACTTGATTAAATCGATAGCCTAAAGAGTGTAAATAAAAAGAGCAATCTTTAATGAAAGTGTATGCTAAAATTTCAACAATAATAAAAATACACAAGTCTCAACATTCTCTAGTGTCTAATTGTGTACTAAAACAAAAAACTCCTGCTTTCTGACAAATTTATGTTTGGAGAAAGATTTATTATTTCATATCGATAAAAAGATGATTGACTTCTTTAGCATCATGAATTCTCCACTCTTTTAATCTTTCATGGGGATTGTCCTGTTTTCTAGTTCGGAAAACATAATCCTACGCAGCATTGCCCTCCTAAAGGCTTTTCCATGTCAAGTAAGGCTCAGAAGACGATCAATCATTGGTCAGAGCGACGACGAAAATGGCTTATTTCATGGTATCCCCTTCTCTCTTCCACAACATTAATTTTAATCCCTTCAGTCGTTAGATATTTTTTAACAGTCGAAGGGAGAAAAGCGCTATTTGTGAGGACGTTCGTGGTTTGTGCTGCCATCTAGACATGATGAAAAGAAACACTTTGTTTCAATTGATGGGTTTTGTGGCGACATCTATGGGGAATATATTCTACCATTTTAAATTCAGGATTTAATTCAGGATTTCGTTATACTAGGAAACAATCACGTAAAATTTAAGGATTTGTGGAAAAATTCGAAAAACAAGCTTTTGTAAAAATATAGATAAGCTCCGTGCATAAATAGTCATAATTCTTTTTTTTTTATTTCGTTATGAGCAGATTGAACTACAGGGAGAGTTGATCTTTCAGAGAACTAAATTATTACACTGTTTAGAAAATACTAAGCACTGACGAGCACTGGAATTTTCAAATATTTGTTCTAATTTGTATGTGATAGTTTAAGTACGAAAATTGAACATCTGGTTTTTGTTTTTCGTGTAAACATAACATGCCAATTGTTTATACTGTGTTATCATTTCTGGATCACATGAGTACTATAGCATTGAAACCATATTTTTCTTGGTTGAATTGGTGCTAAAAGCTGTAAATTAAAAAAAATATTACTGATATTTAAAAGAGTTTTATCACATATCTTATAAATATGTTCGGCAATTGTTTATATTTTCGGTATAATGACATAAAATGTGATTTCTGATAAATTCAACTTTAAATAAATGTAAATATCAAAGCAAATATCGGCTGGCCCGTACTTTAAAATACAAAAAGTTCAATCAATTCTTATGTCATGCATGCATTATTCCAAACTATATTCAGCAATCTTCTCACCCTGCTCTCGACCAATCAAAAGTTTTCTATAATTCTTTTAACCAATATCGTGTGTCTATTTAGTCATTAAATGTATTGGTTTCGGCAGTAGGCATCTCTTGGAAATCTCGTGACTCGCAGGTATGAACCCGTATTTCCACTCAAAGTTAGAGGTTTAACTGATTTTATTAAGTAAAATATTTTCTTAAAAATTGAGAATTTCGAATCTTAATTACAATTGAGATTCTCATGTTTAGAAACACAAAATGATAGTAAATTTGAAAATGCAATATTATATTATCTAAGGTTCGCTTACGTCATTTGTATTTACGATGGATATTTACAATTTTTAGAGTGCACATTAAGAATATTAACTTTTAGAACATAGGTTTAGTAATTTTATTTTGTTATGCACGCGCGCGCGCGCGCGCGCGCGCGCGTATTTGTGGCTTATCACACTGTAACTTACCTTTTAGTCTTTTGACTGCGTATGTGCATCAGTGTTCTGTACAAAATATACTTTCTCACAAGTGAAAAATCTGTTTTCATAAATGCTATAATGCAGCATCAATACCTGGAGATTATAGGCTATTTTTGAAATGAAAAGAAAATAGAATCCCCTATTGACTATTATAGTCCGTAAAGTCTACACATAACTCGAATTGAACACTTTTCAGATTCCTTTCCAATTTCAAAATGCACTCTTCCGCTAAATAATGTTCACCATGTTGCTTTGGAGGTGTTTCATGAACCCCTATGTCAATCTTAGCTACTGCAAAAATAAACAAATAATATGGTAATCTAGAATAGTAGGGAAGTGAATCGGAATCATGATGTACTTTTCGGAAAACTGAAGTTGCACAGTAGTTTGCTCCATTGGTGACCCACGCGTGATCACGAATACTTGTTCTCAAACTAGCCTCAGATGGCACTCGCTACATGAAATTTAATGAATGGCTCACGACAGTTCGAATCTGAAGGTTCGACATGAGGTACGACAGTTAGATTCTGAAAGTCTAATTCAATTTCATCTCATTCACTTGTTCCAAGGCGATTCAACATTTTTTTATCTGTAAACTTATCGTATGGTTAGCTCAGAGCTTTGCGCTAAAGTTCCTATTTTCCTTGTTTCTCATTGCCTTCTCTCATCAGATCTCTGAAGAATTAAATTCGAGCAACGAGAGCACTTCCAAGCAGCTTTTGCAACACTATGCAACAACTCCTAGCTCAAATTAAAGAATATTTAAACTTTGCGAAACAATTGGCGAATTAATTTTGCTGAACGCTTTTTATGTGTTTGCTGCCATTTGTCAATATACAAATGACACAACTTTCTGTCCTGCAAAAAGTTGGTGAAATTTATGCACAGATACTATGGTATTAGAATGCTAGGAGAGTTTAAATTTCAAAATTTGTACAATATTTCACGCTTACATGTAGTTTTAGGATGTTGGGAATGGAGACTAATGTAATTTTGATATGACGGTGGAAAAATAAACTCATATAAATAAGAACTAGTAATTATATTTCCCAGACGATTGTTAATTAACACACACTGAATTATGTACACTGAATTTATGTACACACACTGAATTTATGTATTTACTTTTCACCATGGTATAGAGAGAATAAAATAAAAATTATTTTCAGTTTATATTAAACTCAATTAACTTGAACCCTTAATTCACCAAGTGTTTAGGAATCTGCGTGCGAAGCGTTAAAAAGTTTCTAAAGAACTTGTGCTGGATAGAATATAATAGTAGAGAATACAATATCAATCCGAATATAATTTACAACTGGACTTGACGCATTCTCATTCATGAGACTATCATTAAAATAATATTAGTAAATAACTAATCGTTTCCCGATAAGTTATAAACTATTGGTTATCAATTTACTATATAAAAGTAATTTTTTTTGCAGTGTTGGGGTTTTCTAAGATTATCTGTCTTCACCTCAACTTTTTATTTTTAACTTTTCATTAAGACCTCGCTAATTTGCGCTCGTTTATTTAACGAGTGGTAAATGGATTGTTATAAATAGCATTTTTGAGACGTATTGTAATCATAATGTAATTTTGAAAACATGTATAGAATAATAAAACAGCCAACACAAATGAGAAACTACCAACATGGTGATTAATCGACTATCGAATTTTATTAGTCGACATACACTCTATAACAAAAAAAATCGAAGCACCAAGAAGGAGATGTCCGATGGAGACGAAAATTGGTGGATAGGAAAATTATGTACAGAATAGAAAATGATTAAAATTTCAGAACAATTCAATGATTTATTTCAAAGTTACAGTAACAAGCTCAATATGGTGTTGACCCGCCTCTAGCCTGGATGCAAGCTGCCACACGGCGTGGCATAGACTGATAAAGCTCACGGATGGTCTCCTGCGGTATTTCTTGCCAAATTTGCTCCAATTGTCGGACTACGTCATCAACATTCCCTACCGGATGCAGTCGCCTTCCCATCATATCCCAGACATGCTCGATGGGAGAGAGATCTGGTGATCTGGCTGGCCAAGGAAGTGTTTGACAAACTTGAAGAAAGTTCATAGCAACACGTGCCGTATGTGGTCTGGCATTGTATTGATGAAAAATAAGCCAAGGGTACTGCGAGAGGAACGGTAGCTAAACAGGTCTCAGAATGTCGTCAACGTACCCCTGTGCAGTAAGTGTTCCTCTAATGACGACCAAAGAGGTCCGGCTATCAAGGGAAATGGCACCCCAGACCATAACTTCTTGTTAAGGGCCCGTGTGTCGTGCAATAGTGAAAGCAGGATCGGCAGGCTGCCCTGGGTGTCTCCAGACACGTCTTCGATGATCGTCAGAACACAGTTGGAACCGGGATTCGTCGCTAAAGACTATACGTCCCCAGTCAGCATAATTCCAGCATGATCGAGCCAAGCACCACTGTAATCTGGCTCGACAGTGTGCAGGCGTGAGTGGCAGGTGGCGTAACGGTCGGTATGAGCGTAGATTTCGCTCTCTCAGCCGTCTGTGAATGGTCATGGTGGACACTCGTGTGTGTGTCGCACGACTGATGATTGATAGCGATGAATCAGGCGCTGTGACAGCTGATCTGACAATCACTCTGTCCTACCATAATGACGCTGAAATCTGCCACTGTACACCCACTCTTGCCAGCATCATCTAATCGCCTTCATCGTTTCGACTCACATGACGAGCGATTCTCCGATTTGCCCAACCTGCCTCTTTCAATCCAATGATACGACCTTTTTCAAACTCTGAAAGTTTCTCGTAATGAGCTCGAATCCTGCGGCGAGGCATTTTTCAGTCGTTCAAATGTATCCTAAATCGCAATGCAGCAGAAAATTTTAACAACAGTTCAAGAACAACTCCTTATATACATCTGCTGGATGCGCAGTTCCGATGTGCTGGAGATCGCACTATTCATTCCTTGGACACCAAATTTTAATCATTTGCATATTTTGTCAAAACATTTTTGCATACGAAATTTCAAAGTAATCGGATGATTCCTTCTTGGTGCGTCGATTTTTTTGTTATAGAGTGTATTTGTAATTGAAGTTGCTGCATTTAAAATGTACGGTTTTGTATTCGATCCAAGGAAGGTAGTTACATTTACGTCGCAATGAAAAAATACACGGACTATCAGCGACGGTTCGGGATTATACCCGAAAGGAAAGTTCCCAGGGCAATGCCTCATAAATTTCATCCACGGCAAGATGACGAGGTCAACACCCATGTATCTGTTTCAAAGTTAACGTTCAGTTATAGAACAAAACAATCCAAGTACTTCAGATGTATTAGACCTGTATGTAATTTTAATATTGCATACTCATTTCAGTTTGCATTAAGTAATAACAAAGAATCATACTCGTGTCTTGAGATTTTAAACTTCATCTCTTGTACCTATTAAGGGAAAGGTGTTTCTCAGGGAGTTCGAATTGTTACTACATCTGGCATATGTACAGTGAAATTTCTGTTTTAGAATGCAATAAAAAATAAATGTTATGGGATTGAATGGAATAAATGATTCATCTTATGTAACTTAGTATAATTAAGTTAATTATTGTAGAGTACTCGTTTGAATTAAATAATGCATGCAGAGATTCGCTAACCTTCCTACGCAAACATAACATTGACTTCAGTTTATGAAAGGAAGATTTGAATTTTACTTGGAAATAATTTTAATTACTCTTACAATGCCACATTTCTGTTACATCATACATTTCTAAATAAGTAGTGATTAGTGAAATTCTTTTATTTGCGTCTTAATTCTCGAGAGAATACACTTATATTTATATTCATCAGTCCTATAGTCTCTGGTTTAAAGAATGCTTATAAATTTTTTTAAAAGGAAATTTTGCCTTCACGAGCTGTTACGTGCTATCCATTTTCTAATATCTTCTTTACTCTTTATTCAAAGACCCTCATAAAATACAAATATTTATTCCAATAAATTGATTCACAAACTCTTAATAATTATCACACAATTAATACAGCTGTAAATTTAATTTTCAAAACAGTTTTCTGTCGGAAAATAACACATATAACTTACTGATTGGTGTACGTGAAAAAGGGGTTAAGGAATATTTTAGAATATTGTGGCAAGAGCTCATATCGCTAAGATGGTGTAAAACACCCAAATCAATTAATTGCTCTAGATATCTTGGCCAAATTATCCCTGTTGTAACAAAAATGACAAACTAAAACAGGAATAATTGGGAGAGGTAAAGTTTCCATCATCGGATTTTGCTCTGAAGTAATAGATTCTACAATATTCTATAAAAATTATCTGGAGATAAAAAATCTTGTAGTTCTTAGGTAATATGCATTCTTGATAACTTTATTAAATCTCACGATGGGCACACACATGGCTGTAAATCAATTGTTTTAAACTGAGAATTTGTTTTGAGGGGAGGGAGCCTTTTTTCACGGAGTGCTTGGATCGTAAATAATTTTGCTTTGTCTATGCACACACACGTAGCATGTATTGCGTAGATCTAAGAAACAAGCTCGATTACTACTATCACAAATAATATCTAATAAGTGCCGAAGAATCTAAGACTTTTTCGAGTCAATTTTCTTTTAATCTAGCTGTTGGAGTTTTTTCTTTTCTCGGAAAGCAATATCGAAAAACTCCCCCCCGGAATGAAGTAATAAAACAAGAAGAAATATCCCAAAGAGTGCCAGTCTAAAGGGGGATGAAAGTTTAAATGTGAAAGGGTTAACAAAAAATTAGGGAAATTATTACAGCTTTTAGCACTGATGATACCAAAACATCTCCAACTCATAACCTGCAGAAAATTTTCACGAATTGGGTACATAATGACAAAACAGCTGTAAGCTTCCTGGCAGCTACAACAAGACTGTGCTGTAGGGAAAACATTCCTTTCGAAACTACACAGTCACTATATTGAAAAATAACGCCTGTACAGCGACTTGAACAGCACGAATTTATGGGTTAAAGTTAGTGGAGACAGTACAATGCTATTGTAGATCTATACTTGGATGGATCCTTGAACATTGATGCCTTTAGGATTATTGAGTCAAATTAAGTCTATCTATAGAGACTAGATTAGTGTTTTGTAGGAATGCAAAATTTAGGAGATGAAGGAATACAAAATTTAACCGTATTTGAATATGGATGTATATCTACAAATGCTATCTGGACGTGTTAGATGCTACAAAAAGTTCAGAAATGAACGAGCAAGTATATATGAACAATTTTTTTGCTCCCACTTATTTTAAAGTCCAACAGTATTAACATTACTGTTTCACAGTAGGTTCACAGAGTTATGATCAAGAAATATAATACAAATATGACGGCGTTGATGCAAGGAAAGGATGGTAAGAAGTTTAATGAAAGTAGAAAAGGATAGATTGTCGCCATCATCATCATATTTGTTTCCGTGGAATGTTCTGGTCTTACAACGTCTGGTCAACATTTGGTGATTCGACATACGTTTGACCGAGTACCGTTCACGATACAATTTCAGCTCGTTCATTTTCGAGAGCATCCTATATGCTAGGTGCATTGCAGCTGTCTCAGCATTAGTGAAATCACAAGAGGTTATCCGTACAAAGTAAGTGTCTGAAATGGCGATGGTGCAAAACTGACTGACCAACTGGAGAAAAACGCTCCCTTCCAAATCCAGGTGAACCATGGACATACATCCATATGCGAACACTATTTATGTCAGTATAACTTTCAGAAAACAGACATTTCCAGAAAGACACCGCACCTTGTTGCGAGTCGCACAGTCAAAATTTGTTTCCAAGGACATTTGGTGATTCGGAAGTCTTTGGGCGGGGTACCGTTCACGGTATTAACTCATAGAGGCTCGAAAATTTCGTTAACATCCTATATGCTAACTGCATGTCAGCTATATTAGCATTCTTGAAAAGATACGGGTTGTCCGTACGAAGCAAGTGTCTAAAAGGACTATGAGCAAAACTGATGAACAGCAAATCCAGGTGTCCTCTAGCAAATCTAGATGACCCGTGGACAAACCTCCGTATACATCTATAATGTATCTATCTTTCCAAACAAGGTGTTCATATAATTGAACAACCTGTATTTATATCCTCAGTAAACCATTCAGATAGCAAAACTTTTCAGCAAGACGCCGCACCTTGTTACAAGAGTCATGCAGTTATGGGCTGTTTTCAGGAACATTTTAGTGATTAATCTCACGTATGTTGGGAAACCGTTCACGGTATCATCTCAGAGCAGTTCGTCGGTTTTGTATGATATTCAGAAAACCCATCTTTCATCAAGTTGCCATACCTTGTTACAAGAGTCTTGCAGTCATGGTCTGTTTTCTTCAGGAACTTAACGAGTTTATCTGGATTCTTTAACTTGATGTCCCAGAATCTAAATCCTTCAAACCGTATGTGCATTGAGAGAGTTAAATAACTTTAGAGGGTGTCTGTTCATATTCAATTCTTAGCAGAGGGCCATTGTGCTATCAGTATGGGGCAATATTGCTGGACACGCCTAAGACGCTTTGATTAGGAAGGTATTTAATTAAAGTCGCATAGGAGCAACACAACGGACTACTGGCAACGTTCCGGGATCAAAACATGAAGGGAAAGCATCCGAGGACACCACCTCGTAAGTTTGAACCACGGTCAGATGACGAGGTCACACTTGAGCTGGCACCTCACACTCCAAACTTCTACGACAACGTGGAGACATTTGAGGAGGCAACACACTTAACGCGCACCAGTTCCCATTATAAAAAGATGGTCTTTGGCTTAAAACGCTTCGGGAAATTGATGGCATATTAATTATATTATTCTATATTATTCTATTATTTTTGATTCAAGATCTGATTTCCGAACGAGGTTATTCAGGTCAATGAGTTCAGGTTCCTAAAACTAATCCTTTCAGAACTCTTGTGGTGCTAAAACACACGCTAATACCGTTTTCCAAAATTATTTATTAGAATATTTTCAAAAGAGTGTACAATAACAATTTGATTCTTAACAGATGTAAATGAAATAAATCAATTATGGGTAATTTTACTTAGTTTTGCCTCTTTAAGGAAACCCTGAAGATTAGTTTATTCTTCTTGTTCTTGGTCACAGGTGTTCTGAAGAGACAGTAAAGTTAATCAATTCTGGAAAAATAGGGTGTTAAGGATTTTTACAGATTCATGTCACGTTTCCCAGCAAAATCTAAATTTCTCACTACTTGAAACTCGTGCGATTTTCATTAACACTGTTTCGTTTTTAGACTTAGGATACTTTAAATAAAGTTACACTTAGGTTTTCAAAATATGTATAACTTATTCAGTTATATGAGGCACAAATTACAACAAGATAATTTATTGTGATACAAATTTTTAAAAGCATCACGAAACATTATTCTGAATTTTCTAATGTTTTAAAGATATTTTATGCGTTTGTAATGTACTACCCATATTCAAATTAATTTTGTATTTAAAATTACGAACATTTATTAATAGGTAGTACGTAATTGAATTAACATTATACTGGAGCAACACAACGGGCTTTTGGCAACGGTCAGCGTTCAATCCTGAAGAGAAAGATGCGCGGACACCTCATAATTTTGAACTCGGTCTGATGACGTGGTCAACACATGAGCTGGCACCTCACTTTGCAAACGTCTAAACCACGTCAACGCGCAGATCCCACAGGACGGTGTATAATATATTTTACAAATATAATTTGCAATTCAGTTTCCGCGTCGCATTTTCATAAAAATATATTTAATTCCTTTTCTGTATCCAAATTCATATATTTTTAGTAGTTTTGCAATTTTATATACAGCATACGAAGGTTAGTAGAATTTAAAAATAGCATTTCTCGAGATTGTGTGTGTGTGTGTGTGTGTGTGTGTGCTCTACAACTAAAAATTAAATACCTGTCTAGAGTTTGAAATCTAATCTAAAAATCTTATAAAACCAAATTTATCATGTTCTTAATATTACACTTAGAAGCACGAAACAATAATATGCAGTTAACCCATGATATTAGTGATAAAATTATATATACTAGCAAGTCACTAAAATTATATATACTAACCAGCACGGCGTTGCCCGTGGCAGTTCTTTTCACTGTGTCAAGTGAGACCACTGCTCGCTAACGCTCGCCAACCCCCGGTGATTGCTACGTATTCCCATTTGGTTTGCTTCGAAAACGAACTCCACAAGTAATGCCGTGATGGCTTCGAAGTGGCTAGCCTAGGTGCAGAATTGTATTCAGTGTTCTGCAACACAACTCCAAGCAATTTTAATTGTTCTGCAGGCATTTTGTCCGAATTTTGAAAACTGCAGTACAATTAAAAACAGATGTAAAACACAATTATAGGTTAAATATGTGTTACAAATTTATAATAAAATACACGCACTCATCAAAATTAATTTACTTACTTAACTTAAAACCAAGGCATACTTTCAGAATTTGCAATTCTGACGATGACTTTTGAAGTTAAATATTTTGTCATTGACGTGGAAGATGTGTTATTTATAACGTGTCTGTGGTAATTTGAGGCGGTGTAGGGAGATTGTTTCGTAGCTAGAGAAGAAAAAAAGGTGTGGCAAGGAGCGCGCTTTGCACTGCAGAACACCGAAACTTATGATTAAAAAAAAACGTTGTTAACGTAAAAACGCCAAAAATTTGATAAAATTAAGGACAAATTGTTCTGCAAAGACTTTGTTTGTTCTGCGACGTAAGTCGCAGTTTTGAGCTCTTTCTAGTCCAGGGGAGGATAGTAATAAATGTCAATTTATTAGTTACAAAATTTATTAGATTAAAATTAAAAATCGGGCAGGACGCATTAAATCTTATTGATACTGAAAACAATAAAAATATAAAAAAATGATTTTAGGAATGAGTCCCACCTCCATCCGACGGGTTACAGTTGAAAAATTATTTATTAAAGAAAAAACATTTAAGGTGTCGATCTGATGTAAAAATCATGTCCATAAATTAAGGATAATTCAGAATCACACGGATAGCGAACTTTTAAGTAAAAATTTCACTTGTAGAATTATCGCACACATTTGCAAGAAAAATATCCAAATTACAGGAAGCCATTAGACGACGCCGATAGTACGTCACAATGACGAGGGTGTATGAGAGGTGTATATAAGGAATGGTAGCTAAGAATTAAAATTGTTCGCAAGCGTTCTGTAAGCCGCTCAGTGCCACAGCCGAATAGTTATGGCACAGAGGACGTATGCCGATGATTTTTTACGTGGTAGAATTATCGACCGTCTGGAATGTGGGCGTACTCAGACGGAAGTTTCAGCGGAAATTGGAATCGCCCAAAGTGTCATCTCTAGGCTTTGGCAACGATTCCAAAATGATGCAAATGTCAGTAGACGTTACAGTACAGGTCGTACCCGAGTTACAACGCCGAATGACGACCGGTATTTGGCAGTAACTGTAAAAAGAAGCAGACGTAGCACAGCATACGGTCTCTCTCGTCAGCTATCTTCAGCCACGGGTACGATAGTTTCAAGGCAAATCGTTTACAGACGTTTGGAACATGTTGGTCTATATGCTCGTAGTCCTGTCAGGTGTGTTCCGCTCACGGTCAACAACGCTCCATGTCATGTTGCAGTCTCTGTCAAGTAGTGGTATCAAGGTATGGATGTAAAACGTCTTCCCTGTCCTGCTCAGAGTCTCGACCTAAACCCCATAAAATATTTGTGGGATGAGTTATAGCGACGCTTACGAACCAGGGAAAAATGTCCGAAATCTACAGCTGAGCTGGCGACATTCTTGGTACAGGAATGGACACAAATACCCATAGCTGTGAATCAAAACCTTGTTTAATGTATGCCCAGAAGGGTTGGAATTGTAATTGCAGCACGTGGGTTGACCACCCCCTACTAAAGCATGTATTATTTCCCTTATGCTATCACATCTTGCTGTTCCGTCCATTATTGTAGGGTATTGTACCTTTTGTCACTCTCGTTCATAAAACCACACTCAAAGAAAAAGTGTCATTACATTTGGAATAATGCCTACCACAAATAAATGTGCATTATATTTGTACAAGTGTCTGTCTTCAAATTTATGAAGACATTATTATCGATATTTTAAAGGGCCGCGGTTGGAAGTGAACTGGATTAACAAATGGAAAGTTGCGTGATAGATACTTAATGGACCTTTGTGTACGTGGGTACTGGTGCGTGTTAAATCTGTCGTGGTCTCATATGTTCTCTAGTTGGAGTGGAAGTTTGGAGAGTGGAATACCAGTTCAGATATTGATCTCGCCATTTGACCATGGTTCAAAATTATCAGGTCCTCGAATCTTTCCCTTCAGGATTGATCCCCTGACGTCAATTCAACAACATTCTTTCCAAAATTTCAAATATAACATTACCAGTTTTTAATTTCATTAGATGTCTCGTATCAAAATTACGCTATATATAAATTTTGTGCAAATCGGACCCGAGTTGTGGAAAATCTAAGAGATAAAAGCATACCAGAATATTTAGAAGTTTCAAAACGCATAGGGCTTAATATATTTTCCAATCGGCACTTGATTGTTCAATTTATTGAACTTTTAGGACTTCTTTTTTTCATTAAAACAAATGCGTACTTGATTGAAACTTAAAGCATTAAGACTTATTTAAAAAAATGCCTGGAATGAATCCACCATTCTTTTCTCTGGCACCTACAATTTGATGACTGAATTCCGCATATGATGGCCCAATCAAATCCAAATCTATTAAATATACTGTACTTCAGCTTCCACCTGTACTTGCATTGGCATAGGTACTTTATACACTCTATAACAAAAAAATCGACGCACCAATAAGGAATCATCCGACTGCTTTGAAATTTCGTATGCAAAAATGTTTTGACCCAACACCAATCATCGAAGACGAGTCTCGAGACACCCAGGGCAGCGTGCCGATCCTGCTTTTACTATTGCACGACACACGGGCCCTCAACAAGGAGTTATAATCTGGGGTGCCATTTCCCTTGGTAGCCGGACCCCTTTGGTCGTCATTAGAGTTACACTTACTGCACAGCGGTACGTTGACGACATTCTGAGACCTGTTTTGCTACCGTTCCTTTCGCAGTACCCTGGGCTTATTTTTCAGCAAGACAATGCCAGACCACATACGGCACGTGTTGCTATGAACTGTCTTAAAGTTTGTCAAACACTTCCTTGACCAGCCAGATCACCAGATCTCTCTCCCATCGAGCTTGTCTGGGATATAATGGGAAGGCGACTGAATCCGGTAGGGAATGTTGATGACATAGTCCAACAATTGGAGCAAATTTGGCAAGAAATACCTTAGGAGACCATCCGTAAACTTTATGCCACGCCGGATGGCAGCTTGCATCCAGGCTAGAGGCGGGTCAACACCTTATTGAGCACGTTACTGTAACTCTGAAATAAATCATTCAATTGTTCTGAAATTTTAATCATTTTCTATTTTGTACATAATTTCCCTACCCGCCAATTTTTGTCTCCATCGGATAACTACTTCTTGGTGCGTCGATTTTTTTATTATAGAGTGTATTTATGAATCGTTTTGAACTTCCCTTCCTTTAGCTTGATTGCATACATTACAACCTTACTCCTACCCATTTCCACAGAAAAGAAATTAGGAAACAGCAAAAGAACTTTACATAATTGCGATCTTTGATTATTCAGCTGATTTGTTTTCTTCAGTAACTACTCTAGATTCTCCCGAAATTTGTATTTCTCTAGTTTAAGCGGTGTTTCACGAATATTTCGAAGTTCTTATCTTAACTACATTAACTACTGATCATGTAACCTTAAATTCCCTTATCTTACTTGCCATGAAATGTTCGTCGTCCAACATTCGGCTTTTTCTACAAGGTTACTGTTTCGTCTTAGGCCTAGTGCACACATCCGGTTTTTCAACGTGCACTGCGGCACCGTAGCCCAACTATGCACACATAATCGTGAAATGAAGCACGAACTCATTTCGTGAAATTTGCGATAAATATTCTATCGAAGAAAACGTGTTTATTTCGTTTACTTGATGTAAAAAAAGTATATTTTGAAACAAAATAGACGTTACTAGATACAACCATTTATTAATTATTATTTATATTCCATTTGTTTATTTAAACAAGGTACTTCAGAACGGAGACGCACGTTGAAAAACCGGATGTGTGCACCGGGCTCTACTCTTTCTAACACTGTTACTAGTCTGCCATCATGAATACAATTTATTTGTAGAATCAGGGACAATATTATTACTTGATCACCCTCTTTAAATTGTTTAACTTTATTTTCAAGAATAAAATAGCTCTCATACTTTTTTTTGATTAATTTCGGTTTTTAATTCGGCTTTTCCGACTATCTCTTCTAACCTAATCCTCTAATGTCATTAAATATTCAGTCGCATCTTTGGTCATTCCCATCGGTCTTGAAATTTCATTTGCTATCGTTACTTCCTTCTTAAGAGATTAAAAGCTCCTCGTGGTTTTCTTCCAAACGACATTTCAACCGTTGAATAACCAGTTATACTGCTAGAAATTTCATTATGCGCCAAAATGGTTTACTTTTATCCAAATTTTTTGGCTAACTCTAAATTAGACCATTACTTTCTGGATATCTTGGTGTACTAATAAGTGAAGCTACGTCTAATGTTTTCTCTAATTCTATCGTTAACTCGTAGGTGAAATTTGTCCCTTGATCAGATACAATAATTTCAGGAATTCCATGTTTGAAAAGTACTCAACATCACGTCGATAGTATCTTTAGAAGAGAAGGATTCTAAACGAACAGGTTCTGTGAAATGAGTATTTTGGTCTATTCCAGTTCACACATACTTATGTCCTCTAGTAGGAGATGCATTTCCAAATGCAATCAATTAAGTTTACCAAACGTTTTTAGGTCTTTCTTCCCTAATTCAATCGTATCTAGTAACCTTCTTTATTAATTGAAAGGGGCCATAGTGGGTATGCCCTCTGATATAGTAACTTGCGAGCTGTAGGTGGCATAGGTTCAATTCTTTGGTGCATTTATCTCTTCTGTACTAATGCTTTACTTGTGTGTATGTCCTTTACTTGATGATGTCTATCTTGTGTTTGGCGCAACATGTGCCATAAGAAAACTCAATCCAATCTTAATGGACAGCTTTGTAATTCTCAGTCTCGTATTATTTAAGCCTTCATCACAGGACAGCAAAACGATAGATTTATCTTTTAAGCTAGGTAAGTATTTGAATTAACGTCCAAAAGCAGCAACTCAACGGGCTATTGGTGATGGTCCGGGATCAAATCCAAAGTGAAAGATCCGAGGACAACACCTCACAATTTCGAACCACAGTAAGATGACGATATCACTTCCGAACTGGCACCCACTATCCAAATTTTCACACCACGGCAACGGGAGGACATTTGAGGCCACGACAGATTTAACGCTCACTAGATTCCTTTGTACACGATGGTTTTTGGTTGGATTATCTTTCAAAAGTACGCTTAAATCCATGATGCGCAGAAAAAATGGCATTATGTGTTAATTCAAAAATTTCGCCTTTTTCCTTTATGCAATACCAAGTGACATATGATAGTATTCTGCATGTATTCTTCATGATGAAGAAACCCATTACAAATTTTGAATCCTCATTTTTTTCTTTTGCGAATTGAAACGCTTTCAGTAATAAGCTATTTTCCCGTAGCCAATTTCAACTTCTTACTTTCCGAAATTTCCTGTCTAACGTCTTCCTGTGATGCGAATTCCGATTTCTCCATTTATTCTATCACCCCTTTACACCTCTAAACTATCCCGAGTTTCTACCAAATCTGTTTTCTCTCCATGCCCCTTAATATCACTGGAACTAAAGTCTTCCTCAGATTCAACGATATCAGAAGTTTCGGTTTTCCTTTTGAGGTTCCTGTGTGTGTGGTAACTACACCTATCCCTCCAAACGATAGATATGAAAACTTCTCTTTCTCTCTTTTAAAATGTTGAAATAATGCAATGACAACAATCTTGTTCAACATAAATTAGGTGTAAATTCTCAGAAGATTTGTACTCCCGAATCAAAATCGTTATCTCTTCCCGATAATTTCAGCTTCAATACCTTAACATTCGCTCGTTTTCAATTTCCAAAAACTCCATCTAAGACCATTTAACATTGGACGAGTTTCTTTACCTCCAAATATCCGTCGCGAGCATATCGCATCCTGGCAAAAAGTGTGACAAGTCAAAAAAATATAAATTTTGATGTCATGTCATTGAAAAATATGCATGGAGTGATAGTAATATTACATGCCCAGCGTGTAATATTACTATTCTGTGGAATATAATAGAAGTTACTACTATAAATAAATACGTAAAAATTTAAAAGAAGCTTATACTATTTCAATATAAGTTTTATTGTATCCTCTAAGTTGATGTTTCTTAAATTCAATTATTTTGAGTTGTGTCACTTTTCTTATCGGGGTTGCGATATGTGATCTCAGCTCCATTGTCAACACCATAAATTTAGCTGAATCACTCATTCCAAAACACAACCCTTTTCGTCTCACGCGGAACGTCTTTCACCACCATTTGTTCCGATAATGATCAACTATCCTCTAGGCCTACCCTCACAATTATGTCTTATATTTTGAAATTAAATTCCATTGTTTCTTCTACACCTTCCCGTTTCGATTCCCAGTTTTTAATTCAATCTTGAATTCCTCGACAAAATTATGTCACATGATTGGGTGACTCACACATAAAGCATCTCGCTCAATAAATTGTCTGTTGTATTCTTATTGGAATTAAGAAAGTTCTAATGATTCTCATTTTTTCTTTGGTTTCTGAAAGGAACCTTTAAAAGCCCACCATCCTGGCGATTTACTTGGCATCAAGAAATCCTTCACCCTTTTGTAATATATGTGTCTTTACGTCATCACACCCACGCACAATTTAAATTTGTCTGACGTTAGAAATTTAAGTAAATAATAGAAATCAATGACCTTCATATATGTTTAATAGTAATGCAAATAGCTTTCAATTTTAGTTGCAAACTAATTCGTACTTCTTTGTAGATTGTGGAATTTATGCTTCAGATTCTCGGCAGCCAACCGTTTGTTCGTTAAAGAGATAGCCGTCTTACCCTCTTTATGATTATTAGCCTCTTGTGTATCGATTTTACAATAGATGTGGTTTGCTAATTCCCCGTCTACCGAGTATGAAATGATAACACTGAACTTCCTCTGCAATTAAATGCGTGATAAAATTACGCTATGATATTTCAAAATATTGCACTATTCTAATGAGATCCCTTGGGAAGGAACTGGAAGATAACTAAGATTTTCAAATAGTCAGCCACTAAATTATGACCCAATATTGCAAGTGTAGCTGAGACAATAATAATTGGTTAGAACTTTAAAACTAAAATCGCTCTAACTTAATCTTTTCAAGCTCAATTTTCATTTGTGTAACACAGTTAACTCATTAACCACCATATTGTTATCTACAGACATTTCATTTCTGGATTTCATTTTTACTATGATACAACACAAAAGATAATGTACCAAGCGCAAAATATTATTCAAATCAAAATTAGACAATAATTGAACACATCAATAATGCAAACAAAATTGCCAACATCATGAAATAAAATCACTTTCGGCTACACTGAAGTTGATCGATTCTCGCAAAGCACAGGAACAAAAACAATGAAACCGAAGCTGCATTCTCTGTGTCCTATTTATATAGAAACTTTCCAACTTAATCCACACGGCACGTTAGGGACAAATCCAAGACTGACTATCTCACTAATTTGTCAAGTCAAGAGAGGCTTCATTACTTCAAAATCCCATATCATCATCATGAACTGAGCCGTTAACTGGATTATTGTTTTTTGGTTCGATATTTGATAAATTGGCGTCAGATTAAAAAGAGAGCTCTCTGAGGACGTTTTATTTTTACAGTAGACGAAGGAAATTACAAATCGAACACAATAAAAATTTTCCACCAAAACGGAAGACTAAAATAACGAAGCAGGGCACATGTTCAGCCTGCCTCGAGCAAAAACAACCGCACCTTTTTCTACCCACAGTCCACTGTAGTCTTTCGGTTGCAGTTAAGGGTGATGATCTCACACTATCATTAACTTTATGAAGAAATCACTTAACTTTTTTATTACAATATAGTGAAATATATTGAAAATATATCCTGAAGAATAGAATGAAATTGGTTCTAGTTTGACAAAATACCCGTACATGCAATGGTTTTAGAACTTCTAAGATGCGTAAGACAAAATAGAAAATAAATCTCATTAACAAACGTTTAACATTTCTACTTTTTATAGTGAGTAGCTAAAAACTTTTTATTGTAGGTAGCTGAAAACTTTTTTGTGTGTGATTTCATGGGTTAAGTTGCATTTTAAATATTTTAATCTAAATTTTAAAGATTATTCGATTAATTTGATGGGAGTCTAAAAACAGAAGGATAGCTGTTATCTGGTATAATTTAAATCGTAATACTATTAAGTACATCCTTGTAAAATTAATGAAAGTAGCAAGGAACGTGAAATGAAGGAAGTTTTATGAACTAGTGTACGTATTTTTACCTGTATTACAGACTAAGTGAAACCTAGTAAGAAATCACGATTTCCAGAAGTAACGAATTACTCAAAACGTCAGTCAGAGCAAAGGGCTCTATTTAGAATTTCATTTACTTTCATCTGTTAGATTTGATTCGATTTGGGAATTTTAGTTCATTACTTAGCAGATCTAATTAAAAACATGTTCACAGAATGTTTCCTGCTAATCCATTACGAAGATTCACGCGTTTTATTTTCCACATTAATTACGGTAATTAAGATTCGTTATCTTTTCTTTATTGTTTCTCAGCCGTTAGCCTTTTAACACGCTCTGACTTAATTGTTTTTCTAAGCATTTCATTAATAAAGTGCTCGCTTCCATTCGAAATATCGTCTGCGCGAAAGGAAGTGGAAAGAAAAGGAAATAAATTAAAGTGAAGAGAGGCGAAAGAAAATACCACACGTGCATAGAAGTATGAAGTTTAAAAATAACAGTGAAGATATATAAATAAATAGAGATCGCGGTTTAAAATAAAAAATATTTCCATTGTATATTTGTTTTTGCTTGAAGTAGTAACTAATTTTCACCATGATTAAAGAAGTATTAAAATAAGATTCTGTTGATTAAATTTCTCCGAGTTTCTAACGCTTTGTCTTTTAATTCTTCCACGACAAAAAACGTACACTCTTTTTGATTATGCTTGTTCTTGCTTTTTGTCCACTTCTCCATCGATTAATTTACTCTTCATTCATCGAAATTGATGATTTGTTACGTTAACCTGAAGCTTTTTTCGGTGGCCTTTATGGGCCAAAAAGAAGTCAGTTCGTTGAAATTCCGCGTTTTCTTACAAATGCGTAAACCAGTTAATTGAAGAACTGATACGAGAGTGATTGATTACAGGTAGAAGGAGTGAACTGCCACAGGGTTGCCAGCGGTAAATTAGAAATTACCGTCTTATTTATTTATTTATTTAGCTTTTTTTCTTCGCCGAGCGTCGAGTGGTGGGGATTTTTCCGAATCCCTCGAACGACGAGGAATATTAGAAAAACGCCACCAATCGAGTTTTCTGATGCAAATTCGGATATTAAATTCAGTGATGCGTGGAAGGAAATGTCCTTTTATGGGGGTGTCGATGGGAATTGGGATGGGAAATAATTTATATGGAGGAAGAGGATGTTTTTCAAAAGAGTACTACATCTGAAAACCAGTTCGTAATTGAATTAGAAGAGATTTGCTCAAGTGGAATTGTTTTATAAGCTTTATTTTTAAGAATGTGTAGCTATTATATGCAAACAAAATATCTGACAGCCCGTACCTCAATGATTGTATTGATTAGATACATTACTTTCGAATTTACCCTGATGACAAAGATTTTTATATGAAATAAATTCTAGTGAAAATTTTAAGTTTTCTTCAGTTTGAGAAGTATTCGCAAAAAACCCATGAGATTCGAATAAATATTCTGATTTCTGGAGAAAATTTACTAATTTATATAATTTAAGATTTCCTTGTAGAGAGGTAAATAAATTCGATTGCATGTTAAGTAAATAATTTACTGTCGATCCACTTTGTTATCTCATAGTAAATTCTCTCAATACACGGTATAAATCTGTTCAATATAATCATTACCTCTTTGTTTATTCCTTAGTGCTATCTGCTTCTTACGGAGATAAACTATAACTAACTTTATAAACTAACTATAAATTATATCAATACCATCCTATTAAAGAAAAACTCGGTATAAAGAGACTCCTGGTTGGTCTTGATGCCATTTTAGTGATCTTGCATATGACAATTAATAATTTAAAATACTAGGGGCCTCCACCCCCTGCTAGCTATCGCTCGTCAACCCCCGATGATTGCTATGCAATCACATTTAGTTCGCTTTGCGAACTATATTTTTCAACAATGAGAGGGATAGGATTGCTTCACAATCCATCCCCATATGGATCGCTGCTGGATTGATTCCGGACCTCTAGTACGACATTAATTGAAGGTTCCTTTCCCATTGCGATATTTATTGCATGCGCCCGAGTAACGAAAAATTGTCTACTTTTTTTGCGAGATAAGCGGATCCGTAAAAAACCGACCCCGTACTTAACTTTAGAAAATGTTCCAAATATTCTCGGCTCATACACGGAAATATAGTGCAAATAAAAACAAATTGTTTTAAACAAATGTCAAGGACAAAACATCTCATTTCCATATGAAAAAGAAATATTTTAGCATAACATATTGTTAAAATTCTGAGGAAAATAACATCATAATTTTAAATGTTTTAGCTGATCCGTGTTGTTTGTTGTAATACTACTTTTCAATTTTTTCACATTCGACTGTTGCTATGGAAACGGCGACCGAATTTACCGGTTCTTCTGAAAAATTTGCAAACTTTCTACCGCGTACTCTCAAATTTTAAGAATGAAAGATTTAAAAAATATAGCTGGTATTTATCGTCTGCGTGTGCTCCAAATTCATTAGCCCGTTGAACAGCAAAATTCGCTATCACGTGACTCGCTATCTACCAATCACAGAGCGAATAAACCTGAAAAAGACCGAATTTTTTTTATTATAGATAGATTTAAGTTTATTATTTTAATCGGTGAGTAGTACATTTAAAAAACGGTTCCCTTATGAAATAAAAATATGCATATAAAGTACTCAATGTTAACTGGTTCAGTTGTTCCAAACAATCCGAGCAGTTTCTTGAGTTGAAGAACAGCATTTTGAATTATCTTTACCTTCACATGATAGTGTTCTTTCAATTTATGATAGCTCGGCTCGTGACATCTTTTGACGTATTATGTTGAGTCGAGTTTAATTTAAAATTGGCCATGTCTTGAGAAACGTTCTAGACTAACCTTCTGAGGGGTTATTGAAAGGGAGTGTCCACACTTCCCTTTCAATAACTTTAAATTTTTGGAGTGAGTTTGGGAGGTGTGGGTCTAGAGCCTAGAAAGAGAGGGGTTTACGCTCATATATCCGTTTTGAAAGTTGCAGTTTTTCCTGTATGACTTCTAACGATTTTTAACCTTCTTGACCAATAGCATCTTTCTTCGAAGTCTTCCAACCAATGGATGTGTTCATTATGTGTGGTTTTGCTGAGAGAAGCAATACTACACAATTTGAAAATATGACGCTCAAAAGATTAAAATTTACTTCCAATGCACTTAGAATAGGTAGTTAATGAATGTCGGACTGAGGCAACACAACGGGCTATGGTCGACGGTCTGGGATCAACTCTAAGGACAACGCCTTAATTTTGAACCACTACAAGGTAGGTTCTTAGGGGGAACGAAGTAGTGAGCTGAAAATACTTGCAAAAATAGATCTGGAAATTCCAGATAGAATAGCCTGTGCTCATTTCATGACGCCATAGTTCTCGAGAGTATTCGTTTTGTTGCTTCAGACAAATTGATTTTCTGTTTTATATATAAAATGTAATGATTCATAACATTTTAAATTTATGAAACAGAGAGTACATTTTTGTACAAAAGTTTCATATTTTCCAGACAGATCCTTTCAAGCCCTTTCCCGTTTTATGTGTTAAGCCTGTGTAACACTGCCGAAAGAAATATTTTTGTAAAACACTGATGGCGAATTATTCTTTGAATTAGCTAATCTGCTTGTATCATCAACTGCCGTAATGGCTCATATCCATTGATGGAAAAGAAAGTGTCGCCACATGTCATGTCTATCTTCATCTCTATCATGTCTATATATATATATATATATATATATACGATTTTACTTCTTTGCTTCCTTTCCTTATATACACCTCTCTTACACTATTATTGTCATTGTGACGTACTATCGGCGTCATTTGATGGCTACCTGTAATCTATATGTATGTATGTATATATATATATATAGAAGATAGACATGACATGTAGCGACACTTTCTTTTCCATCAATGGATATGAGCCATTACGGCAGTTGATGATACAAGCAGATTAGCTAATTCAAAGCTATCAATATATATATATATATATATATATATATATATATATATATATATATATATATATATATATATAATGTATGAAACATTAACGTACGTACGTGTACCCCGAAATCGACGTTATTTGTGTATCGTCGAATGGCAACGACCGAGAGCTACAAGAAGTGCTGAAGATAGAGATCGGCTCGCGATTGAAACTGCTGAATAAACACTGCCGTGCCGCGCGAAGTAAACGGCAGAGCTAACACTAACGTACGTACGTGGATCCGAAATCGACGTTATTTGTGTATCATTGAATGGCAACAATCAGCGTAAAAGGAAGAACCCAGATCTTTTGAATTCTTGCTATTTTCAAATAGCCAAATTCTATTTCTATTCAAAATGGAGTTTAAATTTTAAAAATGCTCGAAAAAGAACTCACCGCGCAAATGAAACAGTCGAGCAGTCGTTTGAACAGAGAGTTACAAGAAACGCTGAAGATAGAGATCGCAGCGCGAATGAAACGGCTGAGCAATGTTATGAACGGAGAACTCGACGAAGGCTTAGTCATCAACATGCTTCAAGCGAAAATCTTTCTGGTGTTCAAGAACACAGCTGCGGGAATTTGACAGAATTGTGCATTGTTTGCCATACTCTTTATTTGAAATATGAACTCAATACAAGTAAAACATTTACAAATTGTTGTCACGATGGGATTTGTATGAAATTAGAATTAACCGTTTCAAATGCATAAAAGAGAGCTAATTGCTAACGTGAAACTCTTTACATGTCTCAAGAGAGGAGGGCAAATAATCTAAATGTAGCACTTGATATCTCTCTCTAATGACCATTTCAACAATTGAACATCTGAGAGACTAGGCCGATTTTTGCAGCTTTGAGTTGTAGTGTACTAGTAAATATAAAATGCTTCTGAGGTCTGAAATATTTCCTAGCATTTTTATCAAAAACTGTGCATTAATTGAAAGATTTACCATGCAAATATTTATCTGTAACCAGCTACTAATGGCTTACCTATACATAGAGTAAAACATAGATTTAGCCTTTTCTTTAACGAATGAGCAAATATCGCGAATATTCGTGTTTTATTCAGTTTTGATAGATATTACAAATAACCGAGGGCTAGCCGACGTAGCCAGGCTTGTATTAAATAAAACGCCAGGTTCTCTTGTGTCTTCCGCGGCTTTTAAAAATTTGATTTGTTGTGTGACGTCACGAGTAGGCGGAGTTTCTAATTAATTTGATTGGTTGTGTAATGTCACGAGCGAAACGAGAAACAAAATATCAAAAATCATTATATTCTAAATCGCCATAGAAATATCATTGACTATAAACGATTGCCGTACGCAGCTCATTGTTTCACCAGTGTTGATCAAAAATTAAGTTTACCAATAATATTGTTTTACCAGTATTGCTCAAAAAACAAAACTATGCGAAAGCAAGGCAAGTTGACAGATAGTGGTGAGAAAAAGTTTATACATAGCCAGTGATCAACAAAATTGACAGATAATGGTGAAACATGGTTTATTCACAGCCAGTAAGAGATCACGTACCGTCAGGTTTAAAAAAAAATAGAAAAACGAAGTTTGACCAAAATAAATAATTTTTTTTATGCACCCGTCGAATGACGGGCCATTTATTCTAGTCTTATTAGATAAAAGGCTAGATTTTCCTGTGTTTTCAATGGCTAGTTAAGTTTTGATTGGTTGTGTGAAGTCACGAATAGGCGGAGTTTCTAAGTGATTTGATTGGTTGTGTGATGTAACGAGCAAAACGAGATACAAAATATCAAAAATCGTTACATTCGAAATCGTCATAGAAATAACATTGAATACAAAACGATTTCTCAAATTTCACCACTATTGATCAACAAGTAAGTTTTTCGATAATATTGTTTCACCAGTATTCCTACACGATGCGAAAGCAATGCATGTTGAGAAATAGTGATGAAAAAAGGTTTATACACAGTCAGTGAGATCAACAAAAGTTTACAGATAGTGGTTGATCCGCCGTAAGAATTGGAAGTGGACTGTATGTTGGTGAAATATGGGTTTATTGTAACCATTCAAACGAAATGAGTTGATACTGTATATACTGCTCCCATGAGCAAGTATTTTTACAGAGACAAAGATTAGCGTCTTCCTCACACAGTTAGGAAGAGAACACTGAATTAGTTTTTCTCTTGGCATGCTTACAAGTAGCCAAGATGTCGCCAAGGCGAACCAACTCGGTACTGAACAGTGGTGAAAATAGGTTTATGCATAGACAGTAAGATCACGATGTAGACAGGCGAGTTATCGCCACCGGTGCAATAACGCCATCTATCGAAGAATAATGGTACTGCAGAGAACGTCGGAGGTAATTGTAGACTCTGGACGTGACTGCTGGATTCTTAGATCCTGTTGTTTAATTTTCCCTGTAAATAGAGTTCTTCCATGTTTAAAAGAGTCGTCCTGTATTAGTCTGTGCTGTGCTGTGTTAAAATAAACTTGTGTGTTTAAAGAAGTTGTTCTCGATTGGACAAACAAAACACTTCGATTCGGCAATCTTCACACACGCTCCGTCAGGTTTAAAAAACATGAATTTTGAACAAAATAATAAAGTTGTTAGGCCCCTGTTGTATGACGGGCTCCATTTATCCTAGTTTCGAATAATTTATGAACGCACGCACGACTTAAAGTCTTCAATAGGTAAGGCTATAAAGTGCCAAACGTATATAAATGCATAAGATTCAATTTGGAAGAGGTAAACGTAGGTAGTAAACAAACGAAAGGAATTTTGGACTCCAAGGTATTAGGTGTTCACACAGCAAAGAAGAGTACCAAACAAATATTTAATTGAAAGTTGCTCCTCTGTCCACATCAATTGATTAGTTTCCAGACTACACACACCTGTGGCCTCTGGAAGGACTGATAAAATGGGACGACTTCGACGACCTTCCCAAGACGGTCTCCATTGGCTTTCATGAAATTCATGACTTTCATGAACTTCCATTCAATGACTTTCAACGAAATTCGAGCTCGCTACCCTTCTTTTACTTTTCGTTATCATTTGGACCTGTTTGGAAAAACTAATCGATTAATCTTTTTCCTTTCTTAAGAGCCAATTTTTAACCATATAAAATCATAAAACCTACAAAACCTTTTTTTGTTTAGACACATCATTCTCTGAGAATCGAAAGACACCAATGCTGCAAAGTAGTATGAGCTTTGCTCTCGGAAGAAAAGTAAGGTTTTCCACTAGGACTAGATGGAGCAAGTAGGAATCCAAATCTTCAATGTTAATATTGAACCAATTACTACTCTTTCTTCAATATATTTTAAAAATTTCATATTTTTATCTGCACTCACCCAACATAAAGTGTACATATAAGTATACACACAGTTACTAATATTTTTACATCGTACTTGTTTAAACCTACAGCTAATGTAATTAAAAGTATTACTAATAATGTACTTACCCTCATCATGTGAGGCAAGTACGACCCCAGAAAATAGAATTAATTAATTTTGTATTAATACTATTTTTGCCCTTGCCTCACACGATGCGGCTAGTACAAATTCCTTACGACTGGTTTCTTGTTTGCAATGTTATAATATTGAGTGGGGCAGGGGTATGAATCGTTTATAATTTTTGTACCAAATACAAAAAAATGTCAAAATGATATTTGTGACTTTTAGATAATAAGAACCTATAAACATTTTCATACAGCTACACAATCTATTCTCGAAATCATAATCTCCCAACAGTGGAAGTTATTTAGAAAATAATATAAATTTTCAGAAAGAAAAGTACCTGGGGGATTAATGAAAATATGAGATGATGCATATACATATGTGTCGAATTGGAATTCTCTCCCTTTCTTACTTACAATATGCATTCTTTCTTTATTTTTCTGGCTCATATGCAATCTTTATTTTATGTTTCATATTCCATACTCAAATACCGTGAGGAACGATAGCCTTCAAACTGTCGGGTCTTTTCAATATATTCTAGCGTTGTCAATCATGTGAAGCGATGGTGTAAGCCGTTTGAGCACTGCTCCTCACCTTTAGTATATAAAGGACATTGTGGAACATATATTGTTTGAAACTTTTGAGACTATTTTTTACACATTTTACACAATTCACACATTTTTACACGCATTCTAAATATCACAAATTTAAAAAATATATAAGAAGAATAAAAAAATAGAAAAGATAAAGTGCCTACAAATTACTTTATAACCTTGTCAGTTAACCCCTTTTGACTACACACGGAAGATTTATGTCTGAAGAGCTACTTTTCAGAATCTCAAGTTGAATGTTTCAATCCGTCTCACGCATATGTAGGAAAACACACGCATGGCATAATACAAATAATTGTAATTTAGATTCGTAACTTCATTTAGTTTCGATTTTAAGAATATCATTGTATATCTTAAACTAACGTTGTATTTGACTCCTTTAGACGCATCAAAAGTCGGACTCAACCCCTTTGCCCTAACACGGACGGAAGAGATATAGCTAAGAATTTTTTACTGGCAGTAAATCACGTTCCACTGGCAAAAAATATAATTTGAAAACAGAAAACCCTTTTCTATTTTAGTTTTTCATAAATTTTGCAAAATGTATGATAGGGTAAAGTGGTATAAGCACAATTTCGGGGGAAGTGCGTATTGGAATTCTACAGCATACAATCTGCACTTTCATACTTTTGACACTGCCGTCCAAACGGAATAGTGGTTAAGCTGTTAGCCTCGAGGTCGGAAGGTTTCTGGTTCGAATCCGGGTCAGGGCATGAGTGTTTGTAACCGTATGGTGTAGAGGTGGCTGGTGCAATTTAAATCTGTCATGCCCGAAATTCCTCACGTTGGGTTGGTGTAGAAGTTTGGCGAGTGAGATGTTTGCTCAGATGTGTTGCCTCGTCATCTGACCGTGGTTCAAAATTACTTGGCGATACACCGAAAGGCTTAGGCGAGGACGATGTGGCAACTTAGGGACAGATCTCCATATAATCTCTATTAAAGGGAATTTGTAACGCGCATCCTCCCTATTCGATGGGGAATTCGTCAGATTGACTTGGAACGTGGTCGCAGAAAGACTACGTCGGAATGAACCTATCCATTCTCTTTGTGTCATCGTCATTGTGTCAGTGTCCTGTTTTTGTAAATAAATAGATGTTTAAAATAGAAATGGACTCGATGTAATAGTTATTACGTCACAGACGGTGGTACCTAGTTGAACACTTTTGACACTAGAATGTGCTGAAGCGAGGCATGACCTCAAGGGAAGGTTTCAAACCACAACTGATTCCACTTGGTGTATCAAGTTGTAAGTGATATTTGAAATTCAAGAAGATTCATCAATATTACTCACTTTTTTTAAACTTTTAATTAATTAGCAAGTAATTAGTTTCTATCTTTATGTTTAAGAATAACACTTATTATTTGCCCTTCTTTGTTTTTACAATAATTACCCCTCAAAAATTCACTGGAGGGGTTAGTGCGGATGGGGAAAGTGCAAATTAGTAATCATTTGCCCTCTTTTTCTTTTGAGAGGACAATAGATGCATAAGAAGATGTTAACCGATTAAAACAACAGACGAGTTAGGAATTGGTGATTGGGCCATAGTTAATTTCTTGGGGGCAAAACCAGTGTTAAACATTATGTTGGGAAAGTACTGGATTTTGAAAATTCTGATCCACTTTTAAGAGAAAATTATCGTTGAGAATTGGCTTAGTTACTTTTGATCCCCTGTACAAAGAAGAAATCAGTTCTGCAGTGAAAAAATGTAATTTGCATACGTCCTCCTTCCATTAGTGGGAAGACGAGAAGTAGTTTTTGAAATTGAATTATCAAACTACTAGGGAGCCCGCCCCCTGCTTGCTTACGCTAGAAAACCCCCGGAGGATTGCAAAGCAATCCTCCGGGGTTTGGGTTGGTTGCTGCTCGAACCTAGCGCTGACTTCGCTCGCATCAATAAGGACGCGTGTCCTAGCAGAAGGGATTGTTTACAAAATATGATATTCCAAAAAATTATTTGTCAAATATAAATTTGTTGTCCTACAGAAAACTTATACAGTACATCTGGAATCGGAACAATCTGGAATTCAAATGAAAACTTTGAGCAAATTTTGACTCGAAATATGAGCGCTGCTTTGGAAATCGAATACCCAGCATGTTGTTCGTAAGCTGCAACAGCTCGTGTAATATTCATTTGTTTCAATAAAATTTCATCCTATAACGCTATAAAATCAATTGAGGTACGAGGTATCTTGGTAAACAAGCAATTGTATAGCGTTGCCAAAACGCGGTAATAAGTAATGTATTTTTTGTGTGCCGCGTAAGAGAATTATATATATATATAGATAATGCACATGTTTAAACTTCCCGTAATCACTTAGTTCTTGATTAAGGCTCACATTCTTTTTGAGGGCCTAAAAGTTTATCAGATTTCTATGCAATTTTTTTCTGTTAATAATTTTTTAAAGCCAGTAAGGTTGTTATGCATCATGAATATTTTACTATTTTTAAAAATTTATTTTTCCTAACTTTGGATTGTGTGTGTGTGTGTGTGTTATTAGTAATACTTATTCTTTTTAACAAATTGATTTGTACAATTTGATTTGCGACTGCTATTCTCTTTGATTCCAGTCACCTTATATTTTACGAAACTGATATTGCGTTTATACTCTTGTTCTCTAGGTTATATGGATTAACAGTACGAAAATTACCTTTTATAAGCTTTAAAAATAATAAAAAAGTCACACAAAACAAACTACTATTTTTTTACAAACTATCATTTGTGTAATATATTTATATAGATTAAATAAAAACTTTTCTACTGTTACATATAAATTGTTAGTGTTTTTCCCCTTCATATCTTCTTGTCCAAACGATAAAAAATTCTGTAACTCGGTGAATTTTTTTCCAATTTTAAAATTTCAAACTCCAAAATGATATTCAAAATCTGAGCTATTTGCATTTGCTTGTAGCATAATTCTCTATTCAAATGGGAAATATTTAGATTCTTGGTACGCATTTACCCCACTACAGTAGGTAAGATATGTACTTTGCACCTTCGATAAAATTTTGAATTTTGAAAATTTGAGCGTTTTTAAATATTTGTTTTTGAATATGTACTTTGATAGATACAAATTATCTGATCTCTATTCGACAGCAAAAAAAAATATTGTTTTTTGTGATAAAACAGAATTTTATTGAGACATTTTAAATTAAACTTGGTAAAGTTTAGAATGTCACCTTGCTTAAAATAAAAAAAAATGTTTAAAAGAGCTACAAATTTTGAAAACATAAGCATGTTCCATACTAGTTCCATATGCTACTATCCTCTAGCAAAATTTTTCGAACTATCAGATAGATGACCATCGAAATAAAAAGAAAGCGTGCTTTGCCCCTATATATTTCAGCATCAGTTCAGAAGCACCTTTGATCAGTTGAAAGTATTTAATTTCTAACGTGGTAACTAAACTTTTCATTCATAAATAATCATTTCGAATCTACTTGCAATACAAATGTTCTGGAATGTTATTTCTTACCCGAATTTAGTTTCTCTGTTCCATGTCAATAAAACTTCCATTGTTGTGTGTAATTCTGTTACTTGTTGTTTTCTGTCCTGTGTTTGTCGAGCATTGCCAAATACAGCCCTGCATTGTAAAACCGCACAGTTCCATTTTATCTAGTTTAATCGGGAAGAAGTCATGCAGCTAATATAATCTCGTTCATGAAATATAGTTTTGACAATTTTATCTTTACTAAAAACAGATGATTTCGAATAACTGCTATTTGAATAAAAGCTTGCATTTGAAGTAACATTACAAAAATACTGCATTTGCCAACTAACAGTGAAACACATTTTAATAGAATGTTCTCATTTTAATAGTCAACGACTTAAACATTTTAATTCATATACCTAGATTTTAGAAGATATGGTTGGAGAGAATCCTAATCTAAATATTTTTATCTTTTTATATGACATTGGGTTCATATATCACATATAATTTTATGTAGTATTCATTTTATTATGAATGACTCATTTCATTTTATTAAATTATGTACCTGATTTTTAAACTTGAGTTTGGCATAATATGTCCCAAGAGGACTCAATGCCACAAAACCATATCCAATCTACATAAGAAATGTTGCTAAATAATTTATTCGCCACAACTTCGTTATGATGTGGTGTGCTAGTTAAAACCGCGTTTTGATTAGCTTTGCCAAATATGTTTTAACGATTTTTGTACCATTAAGGTGTTTTTTTCACTGAATTCTTTGTTCCTTAAAACGCGACATTTTTAAACTCTATTTCTTACTTTTTCTGCTGTCTTTAAATCCTTTAGTACAGCTACTAGAATTTTTATTAATTTTTCTTATCTTACATTAAGTTGCACTTAATAAACAACACGGATCATTCTAAGTAGACACGTAGTTTACATTTAAATACTCGATCTCCCAGAAGTAATAAAAGAGTGTCACAAAGAATCGAATTTGATACAGCCATGCCTATTGGGTGAATTTTAAATAAAACTTTGCTGATCTTGGAATAATATCACGGTTATAAAATATTCCAAGCAGGATGTTTAAAAAGAAAGTTTATGTATTAAGTGACAGAAAATCGAGGTTTTTTACTTTACGAAAGGAAACCGTTCTTATGCAACTTTGAAATCTCAAATATTAGTTGAAAATGTTGATTTTTTAAAAAACGATGCTAAACTGACCTGCCTCTGTTTTTGGAAAATTCCAATAACTTAATTGTTTCGTTTGTACTAGACATTTAATTTTAAAACAAGCTGTTTCTTCACACGCGGAATGAATTTTTAAGGACAAAAATGTATTTACTTGAAAAAAAATTACAGTATGAAAATCAATTTGTTTTGTCAGTCTTCTATAATCCTAATTAAATTGTAGAAGCTATAAAAATGCCAAAACGGAGTTTAAAATAATTATTTTTCGCTCACTTAAGTTTTCTGTGATATTTGCAATTTTATGATGAAGAAAAGTGATTTTTTTTGGATCACTTTTAATCAACGTTTAACCAATTTAACTCGAGTAACGCCGAGTAATTTAAATAGTTGAAAATAAAACTTTGATTCTGGAATTACCAGATATGGAGTAGCAAAATAAAACTTCTTTCAGAGGTTTTCATCTCTTGTGTTCCCTATATTAAAGAAGATAAGCTTCTAATAAAAACGGTGAAATTAATGTAATTGGGAAAAAATTAGACTTTCAAAATAAACCTACAGCACTACAAAGATTTTAAAACATGAAACGCTTTAAATAATTTTCATATCATCTTTAAAATTTTTGAAAAATTGTCCATATTTTGGAAAGAAATGAAACAACTTAGAACACAAAGAATTATAATTTAAATTCTGTAAAAAATATTTTGTTGGGAAAAAATGTTTCTTCAGCAATAACATATCCTAATCTTACTGGTGTCTTCTGCTCATGAAGAGGTCGTAGCCAACATATACAGAAGGCGCACTTTTTCTGGTCTTTACAACATGCTTTTCAGTTCTAAAACTCACATATTTAAAAATCAAAGCCCAAGATACAAGCACTTAGTGTGTAAGATATTTTTGTACAAAATTTCGTTTTCTATGTTACATAGTGTGTAAGTTTTGGTAATTTTTAATTAACGTCGTACTAAGGCAACACAACGGGTTACCGACGACGGTCCTGGGTCCATCCTCAAAGAGAAAGAAATCCGAGGACAACACCACGTAATTTTGAACCACGGTCAGATGACGAGGCAACACCTGAGCTGGCACCCCATTCTCCAAACTTCCACGCCAACGCAACGTGAGGACTTTCGGCCTTCAGATTTAAGGTGCACCAGCCGCCTCTACACCCTACGCTTACAAACATCCATGCACTGCCCTAGATTGGAAACAGGAACCTTCCGATCTAGAGGCTTTCCCCTTAACAACCAGACAGGTTGGTCGGTACGTGATGTGTAATGCGAATGATAGATACCACAAAACGTTTTATCAATATAGATTACTAAATTGAGATAAGAGATGAAATGAGTCTGTAATTGGTCATTTGTAACGTCTTACTAGAGCAACATAACGGGCTATTGACGACGGTCCTGGATCAATCCCCTGGGGGAAAGAATCGAGGACAACACCACGTAATTTTGAACCACGGTCAGATGACGAAAGATGAAATGGGAGTAACGATACCTTGCCTTCAATAGATATAAATTAATTAAGATTAATTAAAAAAGTTTAGCTCAGATATTGTGCATGGTTTTGGATATTCAGCATAAACCACTAGAATACGCACTTAAAAAAAAAACGCTTCTTTTAAAATTCCGGGTTGAGGTGCGGCGTTTAAATTAGTCTGACTCACGTCAACTGTAACATATTAATCAAACAGGGAGAAAATCACGTTTTCTAAAATTGCGAGTTTACTCGCCTGAAGAATGAGGTGCTTTGAGAGCGTTCCTTCCCACAGACCTTTTAAAAGAATTTCAATAATCTCAAATAAAAACATACTTATCCGCAGAAACCTGCGAGGCCCTTGAATCCACCATTTAACACATTCTCGGAGCGATTTTATTTTTCTAGCTTTCAAACTAAACAAAAAAGTTCTCTTCGACCTTTTTATTCAGTTGATTGATGATAGATCGTTCTTTTCCAGCGGCAGTGTTCGGCGGCAAATGGTTATTTTCGGTTATTTTTATTTGGAGGATTCCGTGAGCAATGTTTCTCCTCCATCCTATCTCGCTCTATAGCAAAGCCGTGATGGATCTCTGCTGTGAAGATATAAGTATTCTAAAACTACGTATCCTCGCGTTCCGGAAGGGAGGTTTCTATTGAACTGTTTGGTTAATGGAATTGCAGCTAATGGTTTTTACTCAGCCCATGTAATTCAATAAATATATTTGATTTCATGACTGATACTTGGAGTTTCAATGAAGTTTCTGTGCTGTTTTGTGTTTCAAATGAACCTATTGTGGTGTCTTTTAACCCTCTGAATATCGGGGATGAAGTATCCTGGTTGGAAGAGCATCGGATTAGCAACCAGTAGATTGCGAGTTCAAATCCAGACAAAGACTGTCGTAGAAAAAGGGACTTGCACATTAAATCCATCGTTGCCTCCAATGTCCTCGCGTTGGTGTAGCGTGGAAGCTTGATGGGTGAGGTGCCAGCTCAGGTGTTACCTCGTCATCTGACCCTGGTTCAAAATTACGTGGTGTTATCCTAGGATCCTTTTCGATGGGATTGATCCCGGACCGTCGTCAATAGCTCGTTGTGTTATTCCAGTACGACGTTAATAAAAATATCTACATACTAACTCTCTGAAAATCACAAAATTATTTCCAATTTGTGAAGCATTTCTTTAATCCGCAACAGACACTGACCACATCACTTAGTTGAAAATGTTTTAGGTAGGTATTTAATTAACGTCACACTGGAGCAACACAACGGGGTATTGGAAACGATCCGGGACCAAATCCGAAGGGAAACACCACGGATAACACCACGTATTTTTGAAACACGGTCAGATGACGAGGTCACATCGGAGCTGGAACCCAACTCTCTAAACATCCACTCCATACTAACGTCAGGACATTTGAGGCTACGACATATTTGACGTTCACCAGTCCCCTTTGCGCTCGACGGTCTTTGGTTGGATTCGAACTCGCAAACCTCCGGTTGCAAATCCGATATTATTCCAACCGCACTACCGCCACCCGAAAAAGGTTGTAGGACAGATTGTATTGATCAAGATGGTCAGTTCTGGTTGGACGCCAAGCAGGGAAGACTGGAGGTTGTAGAATGGAGACATCACGAACAACAAAGAGGATAAATGACTGATGGATAAATCGTCGTTTAGTTAAAACACTTAATGAGAAAATTGATAAAACATAGCAGAATGGGAAGAATCAGATCAAGAGAAGTACATTTAAAGAAAAGTATTTAGTTTGTGATAAAAAAATTCATAGAGAAGTATTAATAGTTGTCACCATAATTTAATCTAGTTTTACATCAACTATAGCCCATTTCCCTCTTACCTTAATAGAAATAATTAAATCAAGTCCTAATTTGCACTCATAAAATTAGCTCCCCAATTCCTTCATAATTAACTTCCTATCACTTCTAAATGCTATTTATAACACTAAGTGATGCTAATTTTAACACTTGTGGTGCAAAAAATTACATATTCCAATCTCTACTATTATAAAACGAAGTGTTTCTTTGTGTCTCTCTGTATGCAGTGTCCTGACGAATCTATGGCACTTACAATAATGTAATTTGGCACACGAAGTTATGAATTTGTTACGTTTTTTTTACAAATTTTGTGTCTAGCCCGAATTTTAAAATTTAATGTAGAACATTTTAATTTAATTTATTGGCATTTAAGGGAGACCCGTAAGGAAAAACCTAAAATTCTTATTATTTAATTTACATAACCAATTTTTTTAGAGATAATTAAGCACATATTTTAAATCAATAATCAATAAAAAAAATTAGTTTTTATTTTCAATTATATTTTATATTACGATTTTAATATGTTTTTTAAGCCGAAATACACACTTTTTATAAACCCTACTGCTCCGTCAATTTTCAATATTTTTGTATGAAATAAATTTTTACAATATTGTTATAGTATATGCAAAAGACCTAGGGAGAGTTTTTCTAAAATTTATTTACGAGTTTTCATTAAAAAAAAATACTTTACTCATTTCACGTTATATTTATATAAAAATTTCCAATTTTTTATGTTTATTAATTTTTATAAATTTTTCTGAACTATTTATAAAAAAAGGGCTCCTTGTATCTGTTAAAAAGTTATTCAAGGCCTAAAAAATGTAAGCAGTTTAACTCTAAAAGAATATATGAAAAAGCCTTAGTACTTTGAACTTTGTCAAAATTGCAAAAAACTGATATTGAGATAATCGCATTTTAAGTACAAAATACAACAGAAGTTAACGAAAACAACTTACTATTTACAAGCACAATTTTTTATAGTAATTTCTATTAGATTAAGACTTTTATAAAAACAAGAGTTTTAATAGTAAACTCGTATATATTTTTTTAAAGTCAGTTTTATCTCTGATGACAACTGAGTGATTTGTGATAATTCAATGAAAAATTATACATTTCTTGTTTAATGAAATGAGAAGAAAAATATTTTATTGGGTCAATACTATTTTAAAATAAACCACAACTGTATAAACCACACCTTTTTTCTACAGCTATTTTTTTCTGTAAACGAGCCTTTTGTGTATTGATACGGATGCGACGAAATTTTGCGGTATTTTTTCAATGTGTTTCCTTCAGTGGCGTCACCACATGTTTTACATGAGGACTTGGATTTTGTAATTTACATTCGCCGATTGATAGAAAAACCAGGAGTCTACACTTTAAGGGTATTTAGAATGTTTGGAATAATCATCGGTAGACACACTATGATATAATGTTGCATAAATGGAGGTTTTCATGGAAAAAGAAGCCAATGGTTGGTAGTCGATTATGCAGTTGGAAGGTCAAATAAAAGTTAAAAAGCAGCTGGTAGCAATTTCCTTCGACTCTGAAATTTTGTCCATTTGTTCTTGAATATCTGATGTATCGTTTTATCCAATAAACAGAAAAATACTTTTTGAAATTTGTTTTCGAAATTTGGGGTTTGGGTCTCTCTTATTATTATTATTGTTTCCTTAGAATGGCAACAGTATAATGATATCAAATATTCTAAATTTATCTTTTCACTTTCATTTTCCAAGCAACGATTTCAGCGGACTTACAAAACAAATAAATAATTTTAACTTCGGATCGGGAGTTCTTTTTTCTATCTTCTGGATTGTTAAAGATAGAGTAAAAGTTTCAACGGATTTGAAATCAGCGGAAAAGTTTACATCAGGTCAATATACCTAAAATGTGATTTTCATGAAAAAAATTATTTTTCAATTGTAACTTTTATATTTTTCCAACACGAATTTGGCCTTTGAGATCGTTGAAGAGTATAAAGAGATCACAGAGATTCATTTCATGCGCACAAAAATTCCGAGTGAAGTGGAGCAAAACAAATAAAATTTTTGACTGGCATTTTTTTATTTTTATTTTTGTAAAATCGGGATCGTTAAAGATGTATTAAAATTTCAACTGACGGAAAATTGAACGCCAGATCGATACCTTACATTTGATTTTCTTTAAAAAAATAATTTTTCAATTGTATATTTTTAATTTTTGCAACACGAAAATGGGCGCATTAGACAGTGACGCCGCGTTTTTTGTGTCCTTTGGAATCGTCTTCGCGATTGTTTTTGGTAAGTAGGTATTTAAATAACGTCGCTCTGGACCAACACAATGGGTTATAGCGATCGTTTCTTGGAATTGCCTAGCCATTCACCCGGGGTTTCCGAGCGTTATTGTTTTCTATTTTTGTGGTAATGAAATTTAGTTCACAGGTAGTCCTAATATTTTGCAAATTTTGTGTCCAGCCCGAATTTTCAAATTTAATCTAGAACATTTTAAATTAATTGTTGGTGAGCGTTAGCGATCAGTGGGGACACCTGATTCTACGAAAATAACTGTCACGGCCAACGCCATGCTGGCCACTCAGTGACTAGTATTACATAAAATACAATCAGATCAAACAAATCGTAAACTATTTGTGTTACAGCATTGGCAATATCTGTAAAACTGTTAAATTCGCCTTAATCATGTTGCACCTAAAAGCATAGTTACTTCTCATTCTTAAACCTTCACTCCTTTATAAACACAGAAATAGAGGCAATTCATACTTTGGAGGTGTAACGGACGTATCCCTTTAGGAAAAAAAATTGCGTCACTCTGAACACAAATTGTGTGATGTTTACCAACGAAAACAACGAAAATGTATTTTTTATGAATGACGAAGATTCAAATATATTATAAATACATACATTATCTAATTTGCGAACAATTTTAATTTTTAATAAAGATTTCAAATTGTAACGAACGTAGTATCACTTAGTGCTAATTTACACTGCTTTATTATTAGATATTGTACAAAATATGTTACAATAAATGAAAGAAAAAAATATTAATTAAACATTAGCATAATAAATGCAGGAAAAAATCAGAATCTATTGAAATTTTTACTAATTTCGTGGTGCTACATAATGACAAAACATTTAATTAAAAATTGTACAGATTAAATAATATATCAAATGTCAATCTAATTCGATTATAGTTTGTGGTTTCATCAATCATGTCCACAATAAATTTTATATTCGCAACAGAAATGTCGTCATTTTCCGGTCAAAAAACTTTTGCCCAAGTTCACTTTTTACAAACTTTACACTGATTGGACTGTGGACTGACTTGTCCAACGGTCTTTTTTGTTCCACTTTTCTCTAGTCAGTTTTATAATGACCCATGAGTCGAATGACCCATGCCATTACAGAATACAGATTGATATTTCTCTGCTGCATCTTTGTTAACTAATAGGGAAAATGTTTTTGATCTATAAAGAAAAAAGAAGTTCCAGATTTTCTAGAAATTTCTGAAACCTACTCAATATTTTTAGAATCTTCCATTACACCGAGGATCTAGTGAGTCTTTGAAATTGTTCGTATGTCTTTAAATTGCTCGTTCAAGTTGTTAATCTTGATTTCAACTTTTTCCTCTACATACAAAGATGAAATTTGTTTTCTGAGTGTTTTTCTTGAGCACAGTAACAAAATTTTCTGCATTCAGAATTGTTAATTGTCTTGATTTAATTTTTTGCGACGTTCGAAATTTCACTTGGACATCTACATTATCAGGTGCACCTTTGCCATGGGATGTGGCAAAGAAATGCCGGTTGAGTTTAACACCAAAATCTTCTTCTCCATATGAAATATTGAGCAAATTAAACTTCTCTGTTTGAAATATTACGAAGCACTATCATTTCGTATAGTAACGCTTTTTTTAGGTTTTACAAGTCCACTATCCACTGAATTCCATTGATCCCATGTTACTTTTTTGCTTTTCTTCTTCAAAAATTTAGTTTGTGAGTCTCAAAATTTTGAAGACTATCACACCTGACGCAAATGTTTAACATCACAATCCATATTCCATTTAGTGTTGTTCTCATGTTGGGTTGGTGTGGAAGTTTGGAGAGTGGGGTGTCAGCTCAGGTGTTGCCTCGTCATCTGACCGTTGTTCAAAATTACGTGGATATGCACCAAATGGCTTAGGCTGGGACGGTGGTGACTAGTTGAATATATTCCATTTGGTGTTGCCAGATATAGTATATTAATTTTACATGCCAAATAACAAAAATTATAATAAAAAAGTAAACAACATATCGACACAAATATAAGTAAATATATGAAAAGGTAAGCCACAAATTGTCTTTTTCCTGATTAAAAAAACATTTTCCACTTGTATTTATGGATACATTAATAATTTTTTATTCTTAAATCAATTTGGTAACTCTTTTCCTAAAAAAATTTGTAAGTAAAAAGTAAAAAAATTTGGCTAAAAAAATTTGGGGGTTGGCGAGCGTTAGCGAGCAGGGGGCAGGCCCCCTAGTCAATGATACATCTGTTACACTTATAAGAAAAATACATATTAAAAAAAAATATTTTTATCATACATTATTATGCCTGTTGAGATTGCTTTACTTCAATAATGTTGAAGGTCTACATTTGTTACTAATATCAGTAAACTTTTTCTCCAAAATATGTAACGGACGTATCATGTGCTGGATATAGAAAAAAAGTCTCCTCCTTACACTAAATTGAATATTAATTAAACTTTTATTTTTATGAGTTTTTTATAATATACTATCATATTATTACTGGAGATTTAAAATATTAAGATAATATATGTTCCTTAATGAGAAATATAATAAATATGATATACCTAAACCAGATGCTATTGTAAATATTTTACTATCCAACTTTAAAAGACTTCTGCATTCATACAGAGACATAAAATTACTATTCCTTGATTGATTCAAATAGCCAGAAAAGGTACATTTATTTTGATGTATAACACTTGTTATTTTACATTAAAATTTTTTTTGATCTTTTGGTTTACTTATGCGTGAAATTGTCCCCAAGCATGTGTAAAATTTTATCTGTGTTTTACAGCTCTGACAATAAACAAAAACGTTCCCTCTTCTGAAAACTCTAATTCTAAGAAGAATTCAAGGAAGACTAATACACTTTAGATCCCGATCCTTTTTTGCATAATTGAACGTGAACGTGAACAATCCTGATATCTATAATTCTGAAACTCATAATCAAAAATTTATTATTAATTCAGGTTGACGTGTAAGATGTCCTAAGCATTCGGTTACTACTTACATTACATGGTTATCTACGCGCAATGAATAATTATATTATTCAATTAAGTAATTTTGTTAAATGATGATATTTCATTTGCATAATTTATCGTTTAAAATTTTTATTTCATTATTATTCACATAAATATTCGCATTTAATCATCAAACGCTTCTTGTAAATCTTGCAATTAGTGTCTGTATCTTAAATTTCATCCAGAATATCGACAGATGTCAGAATGTTTAATTTTTATTCTACTTTATTGTCATGTACCAGAATTTATTTTTATTCTACTTTAATGTCATGTATCAGAATGTATTTTTATTTTCCTATTTCCATGGGTTTGTATTTTCACATTCTATCATTCGCTCTCCTGTGCCCACTTATTGGTAAACCAGAATATTCCATATAGAATGCATAAAAATGTATAGTTCCTTGCGTGCCACTTTAAATAAAAATCGTTGAACAGTTTTTATTACGAATCACATTCCGATTTAGAAATTTCAGATGTTGGCAACTAGCATTCGTGTAGCAATGAATGTCTTTATATTGAAAATGATAGCAATTGAATTAAATATGAATCACGTATCGTTTATTAATTAGCACAGAAACCATATATTCAATTCACACGCACCATGCTGAAGTTCCTTTATTTTATGTCATAAATAAACTATTTAGGAGTTAGAATTTAGCCTATAAAATATTTTTATCATAATTTAGAAAAATGCATGAGTTTATTTCTTGACATGTATATATTTTAAGCAGATTTATTCCAATCTTTTGTTAAAGTAGGGAGTTGTAGATTTGCTTTATGGAAATAAATATAATATACAACAAATTCTTTTAAAATATGTCTTCCTAGCTAATGGTATGTCGTAATTATTCAAATATTCCTTGACAAATTATAACCTAGGTTTCCTTGCAAGAAGTTCAAAATATCTAAAATTTACATTTGGTTTTCATGTTTCAAATTTAATTATTCAATTTTATTGAAAATCGTATTTAATAAGCAAGTGACATCACCATCAGGAACAGGTACGTGGTTTCCATTAAAAAACAATTGAGTATAAAAGATACTTCTGTCTCTATCTCTCTCCAAAGGAATTAATTTATTTGAAACTGGATATAATTTAGAGTGGTGCAAATTTCTAAATGAAAGTTTACCGATCTTTTCGAATACTACTGTTAAGAAAATTCAAGCTATTTAGGACAGTTGAAAAACTAAATTTCTTTGCCGTTTTTGAGAAAATGTCGAGTTTGTTCAGATTGGTCTATGAGTTGAAACAATTCTTAAACAACTTATGTGAGGCCTTTTATGTTAAGTTGTTAATTATAGATTACTCTAGTGTTTTGTGGGAGAACGTGTTTTAACGCAGAATAGTTTTACCTTTCAAAGTCGTGGTACCATGCTTAATTTGTGAATGTCACAAAGGAGCCTAGGTGCAAAAACTTAATAATTTGAAAAGTATAAATGATACATAAACGAACGATATCGCGTTCAAAAGAGCATTAAACAAAGAATGTTATAAAGGCTCATTGATCCTGTGCTGGCGCCATAGGCTAATGAAATCGCAGTGCAAAATTGAATCTACGAAAATGCACACTTCCTCTAAGTTAGTCGCTGGCTTCCTTTGTGTGAGCACGACGTTTGGGGTGTCATTTGTTTCGTCTCTCTGAGCTTTATAAATAGTAATAACAATAAAATTTTAATATTTAATACTTGTTTAGATAATGGACTTTAAAGTGTAGAAATTTCGCAAACATTTCAAAACGTCCAAATATATGCATAATAAACACAGGAAGAATTAGAAAATGTCAACAGGAAGAAAGATCTAGGGATGGGGAATCCAAGAAGATCCGAACATCCAATGCTGAGTGTTAACGATGAGTGTCTTGAAAGTATAGGCATCGCACCTTCAATGTGAACAAATGCCTGATAGGAGTGCAACAAGTAAGCTACACCACTCAGTTCGACGCAAATAACATATCTATTGACATAAACGTTTTATAATTGAATGATAGAGTTCAACCTATAAGGTCGGTAATGAGCTGCAACATCACAACGAGTGCACCAATTGTGATATATGTACAGAGCGATGAACATTTGATGGTGTGAAATTAAAACAGATTAGTACTAATTTCTCTCACTCTCATTCATCATATGGCCTCACTGACGTATTCTATACCTATAGGTCGTGTCCCCACACTGCCCCGTCTGTTTGTTTTTGTACGTATTTTGGAAGTGACATCCTTTGGTTATATTTGAAGGTAACTTCATTATCTACCAAACGAGAGCATTGGATAACCGAAGTTTTCATCTTCCGGTGGTTTGCTTATTCACAACGTAAGCCCTCCTCAAGTTACTCGTTAAAAAAGTTTGTTTAAAACAATGATTTTAGAAAAAAAAATCTGTGAAAACGAACTATCCTTTTTTGAAAAACGTGAACTAGCTATCCTTGCTTTGTCTGTAGTAAAGGAATTTTGTACTGAAACAAGCTGTTTATAAGTCCACGTAAAACGGAAGGAAAATTTCAAGAAATGTTTTTGCTTAAAAGCATCGTTGCCTAGTTTATGAATAATCCAGTAAATCGTTTGTCTTTCGTTATTTGCTTTAGAATTCGAAAATAGAGCACACGTGTTACAAGAGTGTCATAAATTAAAAATTATCGACAGTACAACTGTAGCGTAAGACTATTTGGAATACATTTGTGAATTTTACGATTGCAGTTATGGCACTTTTATCGAAACTGAATTTAAAAAGGGCATTCATAACTATTCCAGAAAGCTTAAACTACAGTGTGTATCGAAATGATAGGTCCACCCGCATTTTTCAAAGTTTCGACTCTTAATTTAGAAGAAGAATCACTTTTTTGGTGGAGATAATTATACACTAATAGTTATAACTATTTAGGAAGCAATTTGTTAAAAATAAATAATTCATTTTTATTTTACGCAAATTTTTATTTTGAGATCGTTTCGAAAAGATAGGTCCACCTTTATAAATCTTTGCACCAAAACGTTTATTTCCACAAAATTTGCATAAATATCACAGTTTAGTCTTACTGATTGATTAAGCTGGCTGCTGTGGAGGTATTTAAACAGATTTGAACATTACATTGTAATCAAATGAAATGGTTCGTCATCGCAGTCTTCCGCTGATTGAGCAGGGGGAAATTGATGCATTTAAGAAGTGTGGAAAATCGAAAAGAGACATAACCAAACTTTTAAACAGATCGCATAATGTTGTAAATAATTTTGTGCAACTTGGAAATGCTTAAGGCACTAAAAAAACATCTGGGCGGCCATCAAAAGTGACACCTCGACAAAGAAGGAGTATCGTAAAGGATTTAAAATCTGAAAATACGAGCTTATCCACGTTGGTCAGGCAACAAAACCCTCCAATATCAAAATCTACGGCCCATAGAGTGGTAAAGAAGTTCGACAACTTAGTTTACTGGAAGAGGAAAGCGGCTCCGAAATTAACTAAAGAGCACAAAAAAAAAGTGATTGAAATTTGCACAGGAAGGGATGTCCTGGAAAGAAGACTGACATCGAGTGACATTCAGTGATGAAAAAAAATTCAACCTGGATGGTCCAGATGGCTGGTAGTATTACTGGCACGATCTGCGTACCGATAGAGAGATATTCTCGAAGAGGCAAGTTGGAGGTGGTTCCATTATGGTATGGGCCGGATTTGGACGTGCAGGAAAAACTGATATAGCACTTGTAGACAATCGTTTGAATGCTGCAGCCTACCAACAGCTGCTTGAACAATATTTTCTTCCACAATCAGAGCACATTGGATGCCCGTTCTTTATGTTCCAACAGGGCAATGCTCCTGTGCATACTGCAAAGTCCACTTTTGAATGGTTTCTGCATAATGATGTACATATTATCGATTGGTCACCTTGCAGCCTCGACCTGAATCCGGTTGAAAACATATGGGCCATACTCACAAGAGCAGTGTATGCAGGCGGAAGGCTGTACAACTGAACTACAGACTTAAAAAACGCTATTTCCTCCGATTGGGCAAAAATCGAGACAAACTCTTTACAAAAACTTGTAGAAACTATGCCGAATAGAATTTATGAGCTCATTCTGAAAAACGGTGGGAAATTTTCGTATTAGTTGAAGACTAATTCGATGTTTGGTTCAGTGGACCTATCTTTTTGAAACAGCTGTTTCACATAATTTTTATCTTCTGTATAATTCCTATGATTTGTATATTATTTATGCATAATTTTTTCATTTTATGAACTAACGTAGTTTATAAAATAGTACTTTGTACACAGTAAAACTTTTTTTACCAACATAACTTTCGATTTTACTAGTGGACCTATCATTTCGATACGCACTGTACTTCTTTAGTAGTCACCTTAGTACCACCTTTTGTAGTTTTGTGAACGAGGTATCACGGCCTTTACGATCTGAGAAATTTTGTTAATGACGAGATATCTCATCACCAGGTTATTGGCAATTTTTTTAGAAGATCTGGTCAGTTTTCATTTATTGATGATCCCTTCTGTCAAGATCTGGTCAGTTTTCATCCATTGATGATCCCTTCTGTCAAGATCTGGTCAGTTTTAATCTATTGGGGATCCCTTCTGTCAAGATCTGGTCAGTTTTCATCCATTGATGATCCCTTCTGTCAAGATCTGGTCAGTTTTCATCCATTGATGATCCCTTCTGTCAAGATCTGGTCAGTTTTCATCTATTGATGATCCCTTCTGTCAAGATCTGGTCAGTTTTCATCCATTGATGATCCCTTCTGTCAAGATCTGGTCAGTTTTCATCCATTGATGATCCCTTCTGTCAAGATCTGGTCAGTTTTCATCTATTGATGATCCCTTCTGTCAAGATCTGGTCAGTTTTCATCCATTGATGATCCCTTCTGTCAAGATCTGGTCAGTTTTCATCCATTGATGATCCCTTCTGTCAAGATCTGGTCAGTTTTCATCAATTGATGATCCCTTCTGTCAAGATCTGGTCAGTTTTCATCCATTGATGATCCCTTCTGTCAAGATCTGGTCAGTTTTCATCCATTGATGATCCCTTCTGTCAAGATCTGGTCAGTTTTCATCTATTGATGATATTCCCCTTCTGTCAATATTGATCAGTTTCCATCCATTGATGATCCCTTCTGTCAAGATCTGGTCAGTTTTCATCCATTGATGATCCCTTCTGTCAAGATCTGGTCAGTTTTCATCCATTGATGATCCCTTCTGTCAAGATCTGGTCAGTTTTCATCTATTGATGATCCCTTCTGTCAAGATCTGGTCAGTTTTCATCCATTGATGATCCCTTCTGTCAAGATCTGGTCAGTTTTCATCCATTGATGATCCCTTCTGTCAAGATCTGGTCAGTTTTCATCTATTGATGATCCCTTCTGTCAAGATCTGGTCAGTTTTCATCCATTGATGATCCCTTCTGTCAAGATCTGGTCAGTTTTCATCCATTGATGATCCCTTCTGTCAAGATCTGGTCAGTTTTCATCTATTGATGATCCCTTCTGTCAAGATCTGGTCAGTTTTCATCCATTGATGATCCCTTCTGTCAAGATCTGGTCAGTTTTCATCAATTGATGATCCCTTCTGTCAAGATCTGGTCAGTTTTCATCTATTGATGATATTCCCCTTCTGTCAATATTGATCAGTTTCCATCCATTGATGATCCCTTCTGTCAAGATCTGGTCAGTTTTCATCCATTGAGGATCCCTTGTGTCAAGATCTGGTCAGTTTTCATCTATTGATGATATTCCCCTTGTGTCAAGATCTGGTAAGTTTTCATCTATTGATGATATTCCCCTTCTGTCAAGATCTGGTCAGTTTTCATCTAAAGATGATTTACCCCTTCTGTCAAGATTTGGTCAGTTTTCATCCATTGATGATCCCTTCTGTCAAGATCTGGTCAGTTTTCATCTATTGATGATATTCCCCTTCTGTCAAGATCTGGTCAGTTTTCATCCATTGATGATCCCTTCTGTCAAGATCTGGTCAGTTTTCATCTATTGATGATATTCCCCTTGTGTCAAGATCTGGTCAGTTTTCATCTATTGATGATATACCCCTTTTGTCAAGATCTGGTCAGTTTTCATCTAATGATGATATACCCCTTCTGTCAAGATTTGGTCAGTTTTCAACTATTGATGATGTACCCCTTCTGTCAAGATCTGGTCAGTTTTGCTAACGATGAGAGATACTTTGCCAAGAGAGTCACCATGACGGTTAAGCGTTGTTTTGAAGAAACAGTATATTTCAAGCAACCAACCCGATTGCGGCACAAACGACATTCGAACTCGTAACCAAGTGTTTCGGTCTACCAGTTTCGTAACTCTACAAGTGGCTTTTACGAGATATCTCATCCATTAAGATCTGACCAATTTTTCAAGAGGTATTGCTGATTTCTTTTGTGATGACGAAATCAACCTCTGGTCAGCTTTCTTCTAATGACAAGATAACTCGTCCATCAAGATCTGGACACTTTTTGCAAATGACGATACATACTATGTGAAAAAAAGTATTTGGACACTTACAGAAATTCTAAGGAGGATCCATCTTAATGTGGGGTTGTTTTACCTGGTTAGGACTCAACCCTTTGATATATGTACCTGGAACTATGTACCTCGTCTTTCTGAATAATTCGTCCTTGCCTACACTATAGCAATACTATGGCTATGATTATAGTTTCTTCTATGATTATTGACTCTATGTCATACTGCAAAACGTATGCTGAACTGGTTTCCTGGAAATGAGGTGAAATTGCTTGACTTGCCTGTTCAGAGTTTCGATCTCAATCCGATCGAGAATTTGTGGGACAAACTGGAACAACGAGGACACCGCCATGCACGCCCCTCTTCACAACAATATCTTCTCACAGCCTTATAAGATGCATGACGAGCTATTTCTGCCCAGACTTGACCGATGAATGCTGACGTGTATCTCGACGTTCTGGATCATTCGGTCTAGCCTACATGACAATACTACGGCGATAATGGTTGTTTCTTCCATTTTACTAGTCAGAAAATCAGCTATCAAGTTTAGAAGAGAACTCCGACACCTCCACTATAAGCCACCTCTCTTACCTTGACAGCACAAAGAAGGGGCTTTGAACTAGTCTATTTGTTGAATTAGAGGGCTGGAAGATGGTGATAACATAAACAAATCGCTTCCACAATGAGCGCCTTAAACGTGGATTCTGTGACTCAGTTTATTGTTATGTGCCGAGAGCGACAGCAGTTATAACGTAGAAGATGGTAGATGATAAACCATCAAAGACGATAGCCTCATGCTTTTAAAATGGCCTCCTATACACTATATGGGCAAAAGTGTTTGGAAACTACAGAAATCCGGAGGAGGATCCATCTTAGTTTGGGGTTGTTTTTTCTGTTTAGAACTCGGTCCATTGCTTTATGGACCTGGTACCATGAACGCTGGCGTGTATCTCGACGATCTGAATAACTCGGCATTGCATACACTAAGGCAATACTACGGCGATGACGGTTGTTTCTTCCAACAGGATAGAGCTCCATGTCATACTGTAAAAACGTGTGATTGACGAGTTTCCTGAAAATGAGGTGAATTTCAATTCTCACTCCCATCGAGTACTTGTGAGACAAACTTGAACGACAAGTACGACACCGCCACGCACTGCCCATCTTCATAACAATCTCTTTTCACAGCCTTGCAATAGGCATGGCGAGCTATTCCTGCCCAGGCTTACAGAGAACTTGTGGAAAATACGTCTCGACGAGTTGCAGCTGAAATACAAGAAAAAGGAGGGCTTATCCGTTACTAAATAAAAAAATACAACACTGTTTCGGAAAAGCATGCAGTCTCCAAATACTTTTGTCCATATAGTGAATACCAACGAGACATACACAGGAGGGTAAGGAGCATTTGTCCGTCTGACCAAAGTGGAACAACTTTTTACAAATACTTCTGTGACTTACGGTTCGATAACATAGTTTTAACTATGTTGCCCGAAGTTCTTCATCATGAGATCTGTGCGCTAATTTCTTTTGCAAATTACAATTTAATTATGAATGACTGACAAAAAGGACCCTTTTGTAAGATTCTTCTCCATCTTTCACAAACGAGTGAACATTTAATATCATGTAAACAAAACAGTTATAATAGGGTATGGCACATGTTATAAAGATCATCAGATTTCATGAAATAAGATGAATAGATTCTTGCGTGCGTATATATCTTGGGCCGTAGAAATGGAAAGCATGATAAAAGTTAATGATTAATATCATTAATAATTATAAGAATTTTTTAGTACCGACATTTTCGTGGAAAGTCTATTGATTCATTGTTTTCATTCTCTTTATACCCCATAGCAAAATAAAATTAATAAAGATAAAAATATAAATTTACTACTGAAACTCTGGAGGAAAAATTAAAACATTAATAAAATCCTTTTCAAAACTTGTATAAAATTTGTACTTTTATATGAATAATTATTACTTGTAATATATCAATAAGAATTTTTAGTTTTAAAGAATTTCTATTTGGTAAAATATATTCCTGATATTTTACTCATAATAGGTGCAATGAATAAGTGTTTTTTCATGTATGTATTTGAATCTAAACTCACAGGTTTAAGCAGCCTCTTAGAAGTCAAGCATAATGGGATAAACAAGTGCTGCTGTTAAATTTTCCTTGCACCGAACGTATGGACAAAAGGAACAACGTTTTAAATTAACAAATCGAATTTAAAATTTTATACTTCTCTTCTTTAATGAATAGACACGCAAATTTAAACTAATAAAAGAAACAAGTTACGTGATGGTTTTAATGAAAAAACAGAATTCAGTTGGCAATTCCTAAAAGGAAATAAATCTAAAGTGTTACTTAAAGGATGACGTGTCTTCAGGCGTATTTGCTTCCATTCATCACTGACAACATTATTTTTGATTGAGCTTTGTTTAAATAAAGCGAAAAAAAAAAGAGAATATTTAATATGGTATATCTTCTTTAATCATTCGAGAACTTTGCGAGTATAGCTAACATGGTTCTGTTGTCTGCAAGAAAGATATTAATATTCAGTTATACCGCGCAGATTTTTCCCGATTTAAGATCCATGAATATTTCTGAAGTGAGTTTGAGCTTTTTTACAGGACTATGAAATGCTTAGTACTATTATAATTTATTTTCGTATCTTTTGCTTGAAACAACACTATTTTTAATCTAAGACATTCGAGATTAGTTAAAATAGTTCTGAATGTATACTTGTTTATTTCATGTTAATTTAAATGGGTAAGAAAAGGAATTTGGCGAAACATATCGTCACATTCTTTTCAATTTCTACATTCTAATATTTCACATTCATTCCTCTCACTCAAAGTGCAAAAGTTCGTATGTCAAAAATTTCGTTTTTCTTTCATTACTGCTATATGTGTGGCGTTTTATGATTTCTACCTTGTAGCAAAATCTTTTATGACACATGATGATCCAATAAAAGTTACAACCAAAAATGCATAGAACAAAATAGAATCAAATCATAAAGAAAATTATGAATTTTTTTATTCTCCTGACAAATGGAATTTTTAGGCATACGACCTTTTACACTTTGAGTGACGATATTTGATTTCTAATAATCGAAAATAGTTTTCACTGACTTTACTTGTGAGTGGTATTGTATATATGTAAATTTACCTTTAATATCTTCATACGATTACATTAAATAAATTCCTATACTGAAAGACAATTAAGAAAATGAACATTTTAAAAACACCTATTGAAAAATTCATACTTCTAATTCATGATTTTATGAAGTAATTTAATGCACTTGTTATGACTCATAAAAATTTGCACTAATGAGGGTGGGTTTAAAAATTGGATTCATGTAATTCTTTGTCTGAAATTTTCGTTTCAAGTACATACCTTATTTAAGGATGAATTAATCTTTAAAAAGCGATATGTACACAGTCCAGTCACATTAATGTGACCACCTGTCAAAAGCCAGAATAACCACTTTTGGCAGAGCGGACCGCTGCGAGACGTGCATGAAGAGAGTTAATTAGGTTTCTGAAGGTGTTCACTGGGATGTCGAGCCATGCCGACTCCAGTGCCGTGGCCAGATGCGCTAGATTACGCGGTTGAGGATCCATTGCAATTGTTGCAGGGTGTTTGCTTTCAGACGTTTCACGCCGTATACGCCAACGTCCATCTGTCCGATGGAGCATAAAACGTGATTCATCGGAAAAAGCCACCTGTCGCCACTCTTTGGACGTCCAGTTGCGGTACTGGCGTGCAAATTCCAGCCTTCGTCGCCGATGAACAGCAGTCAGCATATGTGCATTAACCAGGCGTCTGCTGCGGAGGCCCATGCGCAGCAACGTTCTCTGAACCGTTGTTGAGGATACACTCTTGGTAGCCCGTTGGTTCATCTGGGCGGTCAGTTGCTTAACAGTTGCACGTCTATTCGTCCGAACGCATCTCCGTAGCCTTCGTTCGCCTCTGTCATCTATAGCCCGTGGTGCACCACATGTGCCACGCAGCTGATTTTGGATAGTGGCATTTTGCCATGCGCGGCATATTTTTACCACGGCGGCACGCGAACAGTTCACAAAATTAGCCGTTTCCGAAATGCTTCCACCCTTGGCCCGAAAGCCAATAAACATGCCCTTTTGGACGTCGGATAAATCGCTACGTTTCTGCATTACGCCAACGATTGAAATGCTTTCCGATGTCCTAGGATATCCTTTATAAACACTCCACTGCAATGTGCTGCCACCTGCCTTTTGTGATTGGTCATTTCACGTTGACGTCGAAAGTAGGTGGTGGTCACATTAATGTGACTGGACTGTGTATATTCAAGACATTAAATGCGACCATAAGTACACATTATTGGAATATATAGGTAATCTTGTGATTGTACACTTTATTATGAACAAAAATATTAACTGAGTTATAAATATCAGTTTTAGATGAAGCCACACATATTAGTTTGCAACACACTATGAAAAGCCCCAATTTCTGTTGCAAATAATTGCTGATAAAAGGTGCTGATTAAATAATTTCTTCACAAACACCAACCTTACAAATTTGAAATTTTAAAAGAAAGAGAATTTAGAAAATACTTTTCCATTCTATTGTTTTTATTTCAGATTCATTCCTAAATCAATAACTACACTCATGTCCATAAATTAAGGATAATTCAGAATCACACGGAAATCAAACTCTAAAGTAAAAATTGCACCTGTAGAATTATCGCACACATCTTCAAGAATAACATAAACTAGGGGGGCCGTATACTGCTCACTAATGCTCGCCAACCCCCGGAGGATTACTTTGCAATCCTCATTGGTTCGCTGCGCAAACCTTGATTGCTTCGCTCGCATCAATGAAGACATTGTTTAAAAAATATGATATTCCAAAAAAAATATTTTTCAAAAATAAATTTTTTGTACTACAAAAATATTATACATTACCTCTGGAATCAGAACTCGAACAATTTGGAATTCAAAATGAAAACTTTGAGTAAATTTTGACTCGAAATGTGAGCGCTGCTTTGGAAATCGAATACCCAGCATGCCGTTTGTACGCTGCTACAGCTCGGCTATTTTTTTTCAATAAATTTTATCTGATAACGCTATAAATTCAATTGAGGCGCGAGGCTTCGTGGTAAACAACTAATCGCACATTGTTGCCAAAACGCGATAACAAATAACGTCTTTTTTGCGTGCAACGTAAGATGACGCCGATAGTACGTCACAGTGACAATAGTGTAAGAGAGGTGTATATAAGGAAAGGATAAGGAAAGGAAGCAAAGAAGTAAAATCGTTCACAAGCGTTCTCTAAGTCACTCAGTGCCACAACCGAATAGTTATGGCACAGAAAACGCATGTCGATGATTTTTTACGTGGTAGAATTTTCGGCAGCCTGGAATGTGGGCGTACTCAGACAGAAGTTTCAATGTTACTTGGAATCGGCCAAATTGTCATCTCTAGGCTTTGGCAACGATTCCAAAATGATGGAAATATCAGTAGACGTTACATTACAGGTCACCCCCGAGTTACAACGCTGAAGGACGACCGGTATTTGGCAATAGCTGTGAAAATAAGTAGACGGAGCACAGCATCCGACCTTTCTCGACAGCTATCTTCAGCCACGCGAACGATAGTTTCAAGGCAAATCGTTTACAGACGTTTGGAACATATTGGTCTATATGCTCGTAGTCCTGTCAGATGTGTTCCGCTCACTGTAACTCACTGTCGCCTGCGGTTAGCCTGGAGTAGAGAACATGAAATGTGGACATCGTCACGGTGGACTTGTGTGATATTTTCCGACGAGTCCAGGTTTAGCTTGCAGTCTGATTCACGGCGAACGTTCATATGGAGAACGCCAGGTACCTGCTACGACCAGCACAACATCATTGAACGACACCGTTACGATGGTGCAGGATTGCTCGTTTGGGGTTGAATTATACTGGGATCCAGAACAGATTTACATGTTCAAATCGGAACCATGAGAGTCCAAATTTATCGGGACATCATTCTGGAACAACATGTATGTTTGTTTAGGGGTGCCATGGGCGCAGAATTTGTATTTATGGATGACAACGCCGGTCCTCACCGTGCAAACATTGTAAACGAATGTCTTGAATCTGATGATATCACCCGTATAGAACGGCCAGCATTGTCAACTGACTTGAATACGATAGAACATGTGTGAAAATGCTTGACCGATGAGTTGCAGCCCGTCAATCATCTCCTACATGTGTACCGGAACTTAGGAGAGCATTGCTTGCTGAGTGGAGTGATCTTCCTCAATATTAGCTCGATAATTTGATCCTCAGCATGCCAAGTCGTTGTACGGACTGTATTTCATCGCCTGCGAGACATGCAATGTATTAACCATCATACCAACCATGTCATGTTAAGTTTTTGTAAGGTCGATATTTTTTGTAATTGCTCCTGTAAGCAAAAATCGTAGTTTTTATGAATGGTATCATACATACACCATCTTTTTTGTTCTTTATATTTTGTTTAATAAATGGGCTTTATGAATAAGTCACGTTTGTTTTGTTTCTGAACCTTTATATGCCGGAGCTGGCAATATTCTTAATTTATGGACATGAGTGGTGTAAATGAAAGTTCAAAAATCTGATTCGCTTTGTGTGTGTGTTCAGGATAGCCATACATTGATAGCACGATTTAACGTAACCAGCATTTAACGATTTCCCGCATATAACGTCATTTTTCTTTGGTTCCAAAAAGTTTCCTAAACTTTCAATGTAAAATTCTTGTATTTAACGTTATCACTTCGAAATATTTCCCACATTTAACGTTTTTTCAACGGGGAGAACCAAAACGATCTTCTTAAAATATGCTGGTGCCTTTAAAATTATCTTTAAATGCATATAATCACGGATTTCTCAGAAACTGTGAACTATAATTTTATGAATTTGTCTGCAATGAGACGTAAAATCATAACACATAAATATAAAGGAAAGAATTAAGAACACTGCATATGATATAAAACTGTAGCATGAAACCATAAAAATGGCAATAATATGTGACAAGAAAAGTTGAGAAAAAAATTAAGGCTTATGAAACGCTTCTGACTTGTATACTCATATCACAACGTTATTTCACTCTGGTAATAATATTGTTGACATCAGTTTAGGGAATTACGTTCCACTACTGCAGCAATGCGGTCTTCAGGGCAATTATACCTCTAAGAGGAGGATGTAACTTCGCAACTGCTTTTCCAATGTAGTCCTATAAGTTTTCTATCGGTTTCTGATCAGGTGAATTTGCTGGTCATGGTATTTGTTGAATGGCTTCATTTTCAAGGAATTCGTCAACGAGGTTTGATCGATGTGGACGAGCATTATCGTTCATAAATAGAAAAATCAGATCCATATGCCACTCTAAAAGTATTACATAACGTTCTAAGACTTCATCCCGATATCTCTGGCAGGTCAAAGATCGTCTGTTGAAAACGTGTAGGACCGTGCGTCCATCGATCGTTATTCCACTCCACACCTGCACTACCAAAACGATCACATTGCATAATGTTCGAAGGAAGATTTAGCGTTCCTGACTCCCTCCAAATATAAAAACGATTAGAATCAGATGTTAAACAAACAAAACCTCGACTTACCAGTAAAGAGAACATGGGTCCATTGATGTTGAATACAGTTCTGATGTTCTTTACACCAATCAAAGCGTTCCAATAATTAAATCCATCCCTTGTGCTTTGAAAACAGTGAAACACATATCCTTGGCTTTCAGGCATCAAGGCCTTTTTCATAAAGCCTTCTGTATACAGTTTGCCGTGATACTACAGTTTCACTGGCAGCTGCAAGCTTTGGACTGAATTAGAAGCAGCAGACTTTTTGTTATGACGGGCAGTTAGTGCCCTATATCGATATTGAGAAGCAGTTGTTATACGTTTACGACCTTTTACAGGCCTCCTTACAACAGTTCCAGAGTTTTGAAACTATTTTAAAAGCACAGAGCCTGTCTGTCTTGAAATATTCTCATATCTCGCTGCTTACATGATTGTCAGCCCTGCTTCTAAACGGCCGATAATGCACCACTTCACATATTCTTCCAAATAATCCTTCTGAGCCATAACAAACCATTCCGAGCACGTACACACTGAAATCAAACACTGTATTGCAGAACTTCACTCAGATATTCTCTTTGCGCAGAGTGTTTGATTCACCGTCGGATGGCGTAACGGCTTGATTTTGTGAGGATTCATTGATGAAGGCCATCCATTGATCCTCCCAATGCGAAATCTAAACCCCCGACACAGTTCGCCGAGAGGCACAAGTGCGAACCACTGCGGACAATGGAGAGTCGCCAGTCTGTCTGGACTGTTGACAGTAAAACTACAAAGGAAATGTAGTTCTACCCCGCCTTTAGGGATTACTGTCATCAGCTTGGGTTGAAACAGCCGAGAGGGTTAGACGAACCGACGCTAGATACGAGGCCAATGACAGACCCAACGGAGTGACATCAGAGCCAACCAGGACCAATCGAGGACCAGCTCAGCCCAGTGGCCGGAGCGCGTCAAAATCCAAGCCGAGGAATCGGGAGAAGAAAAAATATCAGTTTTTGACTTGATCTCATCCTGAGGTGCGTCGTACTCAGAGACCCAAATAGGTCGACCAATTTCTTCTCTTTGGAGAAGTCCTTTTTGGAGTTCGGTGTGACCTCGCCCTGAGAGGACACCTACTCAGAAGCCTTGAGAGGCTGAATACTAAAGTCCCCGCGACTTTATTTAGAAGAAACGACCTAGAGTTCCTGGTGTAGACCGTCACCAGACGTCTGTGTGGTTCTGTGTCGCAGACGAAGTGATCTCCTCCCGAGATAAAATTGTGCGAGCGTAGTGCCGTTATACTACTCTAGAACCGTTCTTCGGTGTAGACTTTTCTGCTGTTAGATTAGAATTGAGTTGAGACGACCTGTCCAATCTAATTATTATAGACCTATGTCTAATTTCCGAGTCTTGTATATAACATACCATTAATTAATCAAGAAAACTGTAAATAAAAATTCTTATATTAATTAAGCTAGACTGTTCTCTGTAGATTCTTCATCTGCACGCTACCCAGAGAATTCATTACAATTTGCATATCGGAAACAGTTTGAACACTTTTGATTGGATACTAATTAGGCTTGTCTTTCATGGGTTCATTGGAATGGATCCAAAATGGATTAAATCGATTGGGTATTTCATGGAATATAATTTTTTTTGGAGTACGTAAAGATAATTTTGGACATGAATGTAGTCAGATACTAGCAGGCCAGTATGGCGTTGCTCCTGACAGTTCTTTACGTGTCCTTAGTGATACTTGAAATATTAAAAAGAAAAAGCAATAATTTTGAGAATAAGTTTCACCTCCACCCAACATGACACAGGCATGTCGAAAATTCGAAAAATTTTTCCGCAGTTTTCAAATCTCTTGAAATTTTTACTCTTCTTTAACGATCGCGAAGATAAAAAACCTCAAATAGTCTTTTTTGTGTTTGTAATAAATATTCTAGTCAAATCCGTCAATTGTAAATTAGATATACTAAAAACTAATGTCTGTGGAGATTGATGTTAATGAATTGCTAGTAAAAGCAAAACGCAAACCAAAATAAAAGATTTCTTTAGGTAATAATCTAACTGTAAAGGAAGGAAGAAAAGATATATGTTACTTATATTAGTCTTTATTTCATGCTCTATGTCGTATTTTTTCCGATCCCGATTTAACAATTTCCCTCATGTAACGTTATTTCTTTCTGGTCGCTTGATATACTTTAAATAGGGTTTCCCTGAATTCGATTGATTAAATGAGGTATATCTGTTATTAAAGCTTATAACTTACAAGTTAGAAAATTTAGTTTATGTATTTGTATAGAACTAAAAGTAATAAAAAACTTCATGTTATTGTAAGTGTAATTCATATCAGATTAAATACGATGCAAATGCAGATTTTGCGGATAAAATATCAATAAGAAGACTCCAATTTCTTCTATACCTCTTTCCCCACACATTTTAAATTTTTTTTCAATTATAATATTAATCCTACATTTTGTAATTTCATACATTGCACAAAATCAAATTAATTTTGAATGAGCTCGAATATCAGTACTGCAGTGTATATATTACATATGCGAGAGAGATCTGACGCGATTGGGGGATATATAATATTCTAGTTGATTTAAAAATGCTCGATCCCCATGTGTCTCAAATGAAATAGCATTTTAAAAATCATTTCATGTCTGAAAATAAATATTTTAGATATGTTCTAAAAATGAATTATATAACAGGATAATTATTGATCGAAAAGCGGAAAAGTGAAATAGTGCTAAATTATTTCTAGCTTTCTAAAATTATTTTTCTCAAATGTTTTGATGTTCATTGACGGAGTGACATCAACAACTGAATCGTTAATATTTTCCATCATTCAATGTGATCGTTATTTCCAAGGAAAGCAATTATTTTCGATCGAAATGAATGCCTGAAGTATTTGCGCCGAAGTTGTCCTGAATCTTATTTGAAGTCAGTTTGAAGTCTTCATTTTCATTAAAAAACACCCATTCAAAGTAATTTCAAGTTAATTCGATACAATAATTTTATGGCCTCAGTATTTTCATCATTTATCACCCCATCAATGATGATTTTGTCATTCGTCGTTCCTTCTCAAAGTTTTTTTTCCCCACCAGGGTAACAGATTACTGACGAAGTAAATCAACGTAAGTTATCACAAATTTTGAAATCTACAGGAATCATTTGTAAGGCTGTCAGTAAAATAGAAAAGCAATGAATTCCTTCTTCATGGAAGCGGAATAAGATGTGATATTTTTAATTCTGAGAGTCTTAAATCGTATACTTGAAGTTAGAATGATAGTGAAAATCTTAATTTTAACGATGAAAAAATCAATTTGTAAAGATGGGTATTAAAATGACACGTCTAATGTTGGTATGCTTTCAATTTGTATCAATACATTTTAAATTTATTACCTAACTTTCTTCATTTATTTCTGAATAATTTGTAATTTTCTTTAATTAATTATATTCATTGGAGAATTGAATCAGGTGACATTGAATTAACAGTTTATTTGATGTTTTAACTTAAGCGAATAACTGATTCGAAAATGAAAATAGCGATTTTCAAGAAATAGAATTTTGACTGTGCTGTCTTATCTACAAGACCAATGAAGATGAATTAAAAAATCACTTTATTAAAAATTTTGTACAGATGAATTTAAAGCATTTGTATGAAAAATATCAATAAGCTAATGTTTATTATTTTTATCGCTGTACACACACAAAATTATTGAGGCGTTGAATCAAATAAAGTGTATTGAAATTAAATTAAAGCAGATCAAACTGGTTTTTGCAATCATATGAGATCAGCTACGAGGAAATAAAAACAGTATTATTCACATCATTTCTACATAAATATATTTGAAGTATTGTGATACAGTTATTGTGTAAAATCTTTTACATACCACTAATACTCTAAACCGTAAATCTGGATACAATTAGTTTGTCGTTTAGAAAAAGGAGTTCATCGAATCAAAATCCAAACTTTATGAATATGTTAACAGAAAGTAATGTTAACAGTTATTGGACACACACAAAGAAACGTGTCTTCATTTGAACATAACTGTTGTGTTGTCAAGTCTTCAATACATCAAATCATCACTTTTCAAAAATAAGGATCCGTTGAATACCAACTGGTTTCTGGTGATGACAGATTTGGAGTACGCGAACTTGAGCTGTTTAGGCTACGTAAGATTGCATAATGCAGCTCTTTTCAGGCCTGTTTCGATCACTACTCCTTTTTATCCAAATGTAAATCCAGATGATTTGGGATCGCGTGTTCTTAGAAATTCTATTTGAATAAGTTTGATCTAAATCAAATTATACATAATTTAAAAAAATTTCACTTAATTAAACTGATTGTTTCGATTTAACTATCAAAAAGAGCTTGCTCGTTTTTTTTAAATATTTTTATAGTATAGAAAATGAAAAAAATATGATGGAAAGTATCTTTCTTTTTTACTTGTATAACCCGAAAAATTCGCACTATTTACTTCATCTCAAAAACGCTAGTTTTCCTACGCCGCTTATTGTGATGTCACTGTGCCCCATGAAACAAAATTAAACTGATTGTTTAAAAATTAAAAGAGCAATCAATATGAAATTTCAACGCGCTAGACAAACTTAAACATTATATCGTGGTGCACAGTGACGCCACGTAGCGTTTTTAGGTCATGTGCTTTTGCCGTACTTTTCGGTAATTTAAAACTTGAAATTTTAATTAATTAAGTCAATTTTATGGGTTTTACTACTCGTTTTTGAACATTTTGACGATCAATCTATTAATAAAACACAGAAACAAGCAGTTTCCTCACTTGTGCAAGTTCCTCAATGTAAAATTAGAATAGGGAACTGACATTTAAGAATAAAAAAAAAACAAAGAATAGTTATTGTACATCGCAATATTTTTTCTTAGAAACATTTAAAACTATGACAGTTTTTTATCAACACATCATACTGGATTTAGCACTTCTTGAAACTCGAAAAACGAAGACACAACTATTTACCCGGCTCCTATAATGGCAATGATTTTATAATTTGTCTCTTTTCTTGCTAAATGCATCACTCCTCTTTCAACTCAAATATTGTTTAATTCTTGGAAACTGATATTTCAGCCATTATCCATCTCGTGTTGTACAAACAGTGATTTCAACCAATGACATTACTTCATTTTGTTTATAAAAATACCCTCAACAGCAAATGATTTATAACGTTTTTGGTTCCATGTCACATGACACCTAAAATCCTCTCGATTAACACAGAGGAAGAATCAAACATCCACGACTCCCCTGGTGGAAGGCCGAGGCTCCTTTGAGAGCCGTGACTAAATTTAGAAACGTATGATATACATGAATAAGAATCCCTGTTCATAGAACACGCACCGTTGTTACAATACATCCCAGCACCATCAATTCAACAGACCTTCTTCACTGTTTCCGCCACATGGGAATGGACATAATGCATACGATGGAGCCTTAAGCTTTATAATTAAACCCAATTGGTACTCTAAATAACGTCGTCAGCAGGCGACGTTTACATTTTGCTCTTGTAAACATGCTTTAAGGTGCTGTTCACTATAATGACTCCTTTGATCATCCTTCCACATAAGAAAGCTTGTTATACCGTGCAAGCAACGGATCATGTATTAAAGTTACCTATAATTATTATTATAATCTGTATCTGCAGCATTGCTATAGTGACATTGAAATACTCTCAACCAGAATATAAGGGGGATGGAAAGAAACGGAAAATAACAGTGACAGCTGAGTGCAATCACTGGTATTTATTAAACCATTACACATTAGGGGAGACTGGGGTTAGTTGGCATAGTTTTTGGTTTTTGATTTTTTTCCTGCATACTTTCAGTTAATATAACCAATGCTGTTGATAGTGGAACTTCTTGATTACTACAAATTAATGAAGAAAACCTCACTCAAAATAGTATAATTTACTCGTTATTGTTTACGAAAGTGTTCAGAAATATGCCAATTTACACCTGATGTGGGGTAGGTTGTCATAACGCCTGGGGTAAGTGGACGTAGCATATCATTGTGATAGGATCCAAGCAATGATACGATCCATCCACTTTAAAAATTTTATCACCTGAAACCTTTTTTAATACAAAACAAGGAAAATTAAGAAAAAAACACAAAGGACTTGGAAATCTTTAACACTTTATGTCCATCAAAAAAGTAAGGCGATCGTCCATTTGGATTGGTGGTTTTAATTTTAGTAAAATTTTGTTGCGGTTGTAACAGATTGTGTCCGCGACTTCTGGACATCTGCAAAGTTTGTGTTTTCACCAGTGTAGAAATATAAAATTCTTCGCCGTCGATGCCCACTGTCTTTCCAGGATATTGTGACGCTGCTATCGTCACAGTTTGAATCGTTAAATTTTAAACCTAAATTATAAATCTTTACCAAGTACATTCACCCTTTGAGTACGTGACTGCCCTGAGAAAAGGCAAGCATATCGCCCGTAGATCAGATTAACCTTTTAATTGTTTATTCCAGCTTGTACATGTGGTCATTAGGTGTTACCCTTTGATAAACGAAAGGTTCTATCAGAGCATGACTGTTAATTAAGCTTCATTAGACCGCAAAATCAGATGAGGGATCACGAATTCGCACCTTCTAGAACCCTAAAAACAATTTTTTGGGCCTTATAAAAACACAGGGCACTAGGAGCAAAGAGAGAAAAGTTCGAAAGAAAGTTGTCATCTCTAAAACAACATCGCGGAGAGATCCTACTATGGGTAAGCTGCCTTTGCCATATACTACTTTGGTTTCCGTATTTGTACTCCTTTTAACGCTATGTATATTAATCGATACCTTAAAATAAAGCAAATTTATGATTGACCAGGCGTGTCTATGTCCCCTCAAATAGTATGATTAATCAAATTGAGAGATGGTATTATTAATACATTAGACCATGGTATCTTTAAAGAATAGAGAGCGTTATAACTGTGACAATATTGTCAGTCACCATACTTCACTTTCACGAAGTCATCCACCTGGTATTGATTGGAATAATTGCCCTGAATAACCGCCTTTTCTTATTCTCATCTGGGGGTTTTGGGATCTCTGCAAATACTGGATGTCTGGGCTCGTATTCGCCTTCAGTGTCTGCAACGCTATCCTCACTATCGACATAGCTTATTATATCAGATATTAGGACTACCTGTGTGCCAAATTTCATGGTTTTAAGTGCTGTAGATTCGTCTGGACAGAACGAAGAGGCAGATACACATCCTTTTGTAATAGTAGAGATGGTATTTTCATATTCCGTACTCTTAGCACTCTGCCTTTTCTTTAAACGTTTTTTCTTATTCTTATGAGTAGCATCCATTTTGTTGCTCTGATCAGATGAGGGCCTTTTAAGTGGAACTTTCTTTCCATTAGTTCTTTCAAGTTCCAATACATTTCCAACAGGAGTGTCTGTTAAAACAGCAGTATACCTACTAATCCTGTCTTTTTTCGTTGCCCTGTTCTCGCAAAAGGGCGAATTTCTTCCGGGCTCACATTTCGGCTAGATGTTGGTGTGCTCGGAGTTAGTGGTATGCGATTAACTTGAACTACATCAGAAGAAGTTGGAGTGTAAATCTGAGTAAGTGGTCGATCAGCACTCATAATATCGATATTTACAGTTGAGACACTATCTGGAGGTGGGTGATCTGTGACAGAGGATAATAGAAAGTTAACTTCAGAAAATATATCAGGTTTTAAAAGATTTACCCCTATTAGTTGAAATCCTGGGATGATATTAGACGGAGTTGTTGCTAGGGATGTCATAAATAGAAAGCGTTTGGCCTGGATGAATAGTCATCCAAGAATCGCACGCAGTATTAACAAATTGTTTAAGACCCACACTTATATCGAGACTTTAATTTATGACTGCAGTGTGGGGGAAACGATATAGGACTGCCACCCCATTTTCTTTCAGTACTAGGGGGATTACGCTCAGCAACCCTCCGAAATTCTCCAAAATTAAAAACTAATAGTAATAATATATAGATACAGCAGTTTTTAAAAAAAGTAACAAAAATGTCCCTATTTTCCCCGAATTTCAAAAAAATACTATCAAGAACCAAATTGAAATTAAAAAAAAAACTCGACGAGCTGCAAAAATTTACGTTGAGAGGTACTCTTTTAAAAAAAACTCACGGCTGAAGACTGAAAATTTGTATGTGTTTTGCTCACTCGCGGAAGAAATTTCGCTTCTTCAATTTTGACACTTAATAAACCCTAAACTAATAGCAGCATCGGAAAAAAATCTTATTAATTGTCGAGGGAATACGATGAAGAACAAACCATGTTACTTTTGTTTTTTTTCCGATCAGTACTCTCTCGGGAAACCGTATAAGAATCGAGCTAAACAACACAGTTTTCAATCCTGCGTCGACTGATCGACTGCATCGTTTCAATCCAACTTTTTTTTAATATAGAGATAAATCAAGAGCTTCAACAGACAAATGCGAGTCATGGTTATCAAGGGGAAGTAAGATTGTGCGATCCATCGTACATCTAGAACAGTGAATGAAATTCCTGATAAATTGGATTCAACCATCCAACCAGATTTGTTGGCATCGCCATCGGTACCAGCTGGTGCATTTTGCACAAAATGAAATTTTTATTTCGCACGAGGAAATATTAAGAATGGAGGAACAGCGTTACCACTGGCTAATACACAAGTTGCTACGATCACAAGGCATCCACTTTCAGCATAAGTAATTTTTCCTGTTTCCTTAAAACCTCTCCGTGCATCCACTCTCTCCGGTTTTTGATCGGTTGTCATCCCCGTTTCATCCATCTTATAATATCTCCATCCATCTTATAAATATCTTGTGCTTGCACTGCAATATGTCGAGAACAGTTTGAAGCAGAATGAAGAAGTTGATGACGTTGACCTTTTTGAAGTTGGTGGCTCTGGCTAAGGTCGTGGCTTCAGGTGTACGAATAGATAGGTACGAATGCCTTTTCATGAAATACGTAAACAAATCAGGTCCTGCCATTTGCTTATACTGCCAAGAGGGTGGTATGTGATTCCATTTTTAGTTGTTTACTGATAAGCAAACCTTCTCACATCCTAAAGACATAGGCCGAAATAAATATCTGCAGATTTCTTCAGTATTCACTTAATAGAAATTCCTGAGCCGGAGAGAAAACTTACAAATGAAAATACGCAAGATAGGTATAGTAAGTATTCGCCCATGATATTGACTAGGTTCGGAAAAAAGCTTAGGTAGGTAAGTTGTTTATACGTTTTTATATATTTTAGTAGGTTTTCATAAATACCATCATAGGAGTTCCATATTCACTTGAGACAACTGAGACTTCACCTATAGCACCATCACGTTCCCTTGCTTTTTGGAAATACCTGCCTAAATTGTGTACTGGGTTACGAAATTCTTACGTGATGTCAACAAGAATTTTTGTTATCAACAATGTGAGCATTTACAGCATTTTGTATTTTCTGAGCCGAATGCTTTGGTCGTTCTGACTTCATCTTGTACTTTCTCATTGAAGCCTAGTGTGGTGTTCGCGGTGTGCAATTAAGACTCCAAGAATTACAACATAATAAATTTATTTGACAAGACGAAGACAACACAAGACAAACAACAACCGTAAAGAAAAGTCAAGTAGAAATAATATTTTCACACGCTCCGTGCGTTATGTTTCGCGCATGTGCATTACACACTTGCGCCGAGAGAAAGATAGATAGATAGAGATAGATAGATAGATAGATAGAGAGAGAGAGAGAGAGATCACGCGTGTGCTCTTGTCAAGGAGCACTGATTATCACTGCGTACTCTCCACATTAGGAAGTAATCAACTAATATAAGTTAAAAACATGACAATAGACACCTACATGTGAAAAAACCAATTTGAGAGGTAAGTTGGCACACTTTTGGAGTTATTTGGCACGTCAAGTGTTCAGTGTCACGACTTAAATGCCAACTTGCCTCACCAAGAATTTTGAGACAAGATGGCTGTCTCACTCTTTCACATAAGTTTTACAAGCTATTCCAGTACATGAATAGAATCGTTATTGCTCACTCTATCCATCACAACCACTGAAAATATCTCAATGTATTCTAAGATGTCATAAAACACCGAAACCTTCAAATAAGACAAAAAAATTTAACTAAAAAATACAACAACAAAGAACCGCACATCCGTTTTGTTTTCTCTCTGGAAGCTTCTAACATACTGAAAAAAGAGGGGATGACGCAACATACACGTGTTGTTAAATAGTGGCGATACCACCTCTCTGAAATCACAGTGGTAAAAATACATGAATGCTAACTTACCCCTCAAGCCCCGATATTCCCTACAATGGGGGTGATTCCGGGAGTAGGTTTAAGGTTTGAAAATGGGAATTTATCATCTTGAGGCAGGATAGATTAATTCCCCAGACTTCTGGTGTCTTGGTGAGAGATTGGTCTTCTAGTGTTTTAGACGCATAAGAGACCATCACGACATGAATTAATCACCGGAGATCTCCTAAACCTAAACAACGACCATCCACATAATACAGCTAGTTATTTCAAAATAAAACAACGGTGCATGTATTTATATTGCTTATGATTATTATTATAATCTATGTCTGGGAGCATTGCTTTTGTGACATTGAAAGAATCTTAACCAGAAGATACGGGAGAGGTCAAGAAACGGAAAATATTTGATTGACGTCTGAGTGCGCTCACTAGCATTGGTTAAAACATTAAATATTACTCAAGGGTTGATCAGGGGAGGAGCTTTAAGGTATGAATATTAATTCTCACTCTTGAAGTTAGAGAGATTATTCCGTCGATTCCTGGTGTTTTGGTGAGAGATTGGTCTTCTTCTAATGTTTATGACGAAGAGGAGACCATCACGACATGGATTAATCACCGGAGGTCTCCCAAACATAAACAACGATCATCCACATAAGAAAGCTAATATCAAATTCAAACAATGGTGCATGTATTTAAATTACTTACATTTATTATTACAATCTTTGTCTGCAGCATTGCTATAGTGAAATTGATATAATCTCAACCATTAGAAACGGGAGAGGTCAAGAAACGGAAAATAATTGATTGACGTCTGAATGCACTCGCATTGATTAAAACATTGAATATTGCTCTGAGGTTGATACGGGCTTTAGGGTTTGAAAATTGAATGTGAATTCTCATTCTTGAGATTAGAGAGATTATTCTGGAGGCTCCTAGTGTTTTGGAGATAGCTTGGTCTGCTTCTATTGTTTTTGCCGGAGAAGAGACCAGTACGACCTGGATTCATCACCGGAGGTCTCCCAAACTTGAACAACAGCATTGAAACTGCCCGATTATGTCCGTGAGTACCACGAATTTTTAACATCGTTGAACATACGTTACCACAGACCCTTACACGTAGTTAACACAGCACTTTAGACACCTGCTAGTGGAAGTATTTGCGAGACATTCTAAAGCGTAACCTTTATAGTAATTAGCACCACGTAACTATGCGTGTGTAGACATGTAATCGAGTAAACATTTGATACAGATTTACAATGAACCGATCATATAACCAACGAATGGGAATATAACTACCTGAAGAACCACCGAGTATGTTTTTTGGAGGGCTTGTCAGTTGGATTGTCTCGTCTCGAAAGTTTATGAAAAGCAAAAATGTAAGAAATGGGGCTTTTCAAGAATAGCATTGTAGTATTGCAATTCCTTTGAACAAAGAGGGTTGCTATAAAGTTAACTTTCTATAGCAAATAGAAAGTCCGAGGATCTTAAACAAAAAAGTTGAACATATCATGGAATAAATAACTGTTGAAGTTTCACGGCCATGTCTCAGTCAGCTGATCTGTTTCTTTGTGACTCGGTGGCCCAATACCATATTTTTTCAAACACTGTCCGGCCAAATTTTGTTACAGCCGCTCGTGAAAGATGGTTGTGTTTGGGCATCGGGTGGTATAGTGGAGAGGCGATCCCAGCAAACCACAAGCACAGAAGTTTGTTTTGCTTTGCCCGAATGGAACAGATATTGTGTTGTTTATTATCCTCCAAAGTGGTCTGACGAAGTCAGACTAGGTCCAAGAATCCGTTGACACAGAGAAAATCGATCACAAGAAGAGGATATGAGTATATATCCTCTTTAGAGAGGTCCATGCAATCCAGGATGTGCGCAGCAGAAGCCTGGTGTGCTTGGCACTTTGAGCATGTAGCGTAGAGTTTCTTGGCCTCAAAAAATGAAAGACATTTCAAGTAGCCGCTGGCAAGACGTGAGAGGCTAGTCTGGGACTGTCGATCGCACGAAAGGGCTAGAAACAACCTCGGCTTTCCACCCATGTACCAACGGTGGGAGGGTGGTATCAAACATTCCTGTTTGTTTTGGGATTTTTTTCCAGACAAAAAGTTCCAAGACAGATATTGTTAAGCAGGGCTACGGCCAGTGAAAACATGAGTGTGTGGATGTTGTGTGGTACGATACTACGTCAAGAAATTTGATATGATGTAATCCCGTATCTTCACGTTCCAATACTTTCTCTCCATTTCAAACTGGTGAGCTCTTTCAAAAAGTTTTTAAGATATCTGGCCGGTTTAGGGAGGTGAAATGAAACGGCAACAAAAAGGTCGTAGACTTTTAAAATTAAAAACTGCGATTTGTTTCATTGGGATTCGTACTGTAATTATCTTAAAAGTTTTTCCCACAGTCAAAACCCCAGCGTAATGCGTAATGTTTTGACGATAGTCCATTCAGAGAAGTCAGTCAATTATTTGCAGTTTCTTGGCCCTCGCGTATCTTTTGTTTGAGAGTCTTTTGATGACACTGTGATAATCGTCTTTAGAGCTGAAAACATTCTTCTGACGACACTATTTCCATTTCTGTATTGATAACGATGGCAGACGCAAACACAGCATTACTTTTCTCTTCAATGGGTCGATCACATCTCTAGGCTCCTTCACTTAAATTTGATTCTATATACGTAGAACGCTCTATTCGTTTGAAAGAAATTTTCACTTTCTTCTACAATACAGCGCCGGTAAAGAAAAAAAAGGCAGTAAGTGATTCCATATCTCTAACTTTGATTTTTTGGGGTTAATAGTTGTTGAAATGTTGTGTACAAAAGTTTTGGTCAATGATATCTTTTCACTTTACAACAAACGTTCTACTCGTCAGAAAGAATTTTCATTCACCTTCTACACTACAGTTTTAGTCAAAAAGGAAGAATCACTGTCATGTCTAAGTTTTGTCTTTGGGAAAAACAGTTGTTGAAATGTTGTGTATAAAAGTATCTGATGATTCATATCACTTGAAAACAGCTTGAGCACGCTTAATAGTTTATTCAGTGATTGTATTGTTATCTAGTGTCGTAAGTGTTAGATAATTATAAGGCAAACTAAATCTCAAGGACTAAACATGGAGATACTGCCTTTTTGAATAGCCTGACGGTACTACGCGATACTCATGTATACGGGATTTATTGCCGTAACCTTGTAGCTATAAATGGTCACCGAATGTTTTGACTAGTGCAAGGTCATCAATTTATACAAGAATATACAAGGGTCGTTCGTAAACTAATGCCAATAAAAAATTTTCAAATACACTTTTTACTTTACATATTTTTATACCTTATATTAATTTTCTGCACAGTTCCCTTGCAAATTTAAACATTAGTCGAATCTTATGTCGAGATTTTGAATACCAGCATATTCATTATCCGCAAGTCCATTGAGATAAACGTAACGTCTATAAGCTCCTCATCGTTCGCAAAATATTTCCCACCCAGAAACTCTTTAAATTTTGAGAACAAATGAAAGACACTGTGGGCTAAGTCCGGGCTATAGGGAGGGGTGGTCAAGAATTTCCCAATGAAACTTGTTTATCTAGTGTTACGTTTTTGCAGCTGATTGAGGTTTTGCGTTGTCATGCAAGAGGACCACGCCGATAGAAAACATGCCGTGTCTTCCATCGATTCTGAATTGCACGCCGTAGCTTCTTTAATGTTTCACAGTAATGCATTGGCGTTTATGCAGGAACCACATTTACTAAACTCAATGAGCAATATTCCATGATGGTCCCAAAAGAGCGTAGCCATGAGTTTGCGAGTCGAGATTCTTTGATTAAACTTTAGACAGACTTGGCAAGCTCATCCTTACTGACAATTGTGCGGCCATATCGCTCCTCATCATAGACGTTCTCTTTTCCGTCATTAAAATTTCGGCACCAACGACATACACATGATTCATCCATCACACACCACAAAACACTGTTTGATTTCATGACACATTTCTCTTGGTCGCACATTTTTTGCCTTGAGAAATCGGATCACAGATATCACTTCACATTTGGCGGCACGCTCGATTTTCTTGGACATTTATTTGCTTACCAAAACAACAATAACCGATACAATGCGATGTAATTCAGTAAACAGTTGGCAGAAGAGTCCCTAAAAGTGATTGACCTTGACTGGTGCACCTTCGTCTATCACAGTGGTTCGCATTCTCAAATGGGTAGTACTGTCCGAACGATCCCCGTAAAAAGCTGCTTTCACAAATTTCAAAACCTACTTGCAAAATAACGCCATGCTTGGCTTTGCTTCTTTTTAAATAGCTTATTATATAGTCAGCGAACCAAATCCATCCGGATGTCCATATCTGGTATCCATATAAACAGTCTTTAGACGGTCAAGTCTAACCGCAATGTGCTGTGCATCCCATCGACTGCCTTTTTGACTGTGGTCTCACAAGTCCGTGGCATTTGGTAAAACCTTCTATAAAAAACTTCTCTCATTGGTACCAAAGTACTGCCTAGAGTAGACACTGCTACCACAAGTTTCTTAAAGTGATGGAATTTCTCAGCTCCAACATTGACTACATCTGTGAGAGCTGGGAAGTCGAAAGTTGTCAAAATTACTTGGCTTTTTCTTCGAAATTAGTATATGTCTTTTTGGTTGTCTTTAAACATTTTGATTTCGAATTTTTTTTTAATACCTTTTCCTTCTGAATAAGATTTCCTGTTTTTTATGTATTGTTATTACTTATTGTATGTTTTTTTCATTTCGTTCTTTGTAAATTTTCAAATTATGTGATCCTCTTCTTTCGTCATTTAGTATTTTTGCGCTTACATGTTTTACCCTTCACTTGCCTTTTTTTCCTGTGTAAAATGTTTTATATGCATTGTGGATTGCTCGGCTCTCCCTTATCCCCGACCCTCCTCCGTAAGGTGGACTAAACATCTGAAAACTGCACAGGTGAAACAGTGTCCACCTACGAGGTCCAATCCAATCCAATCTGATCTCTCTGAACCCGGTTAAATCTTTTCGGAAGGCCCTATCTGTTCTGCGGGATGGTCAAACCTATGCGAAGGTCCGTATCTGATCTATGTACCAGTTAATCTTATCTAGAGGGATCAGTTAAACTTTTCTAGAAGGTCCTAGATAGTCTGCGGACCTACTAAATCTATCCGTAGGTCTGTATCTGTTGGCCAGTCAAACTTATCCATTAGACTATATCTAATCTGTAGGAGGGTCAGACCTATGCAGAGCACCCTATTTGGTCGCACAGCTTTCTGCTAAATACGATTATAGAAAGTTTGAAAATTAGAGGGTATTAAAGTTCTTTTACAGAAGCGGAAGACTTTTTTTGCCGTCGCTGAGAATATTTTGTCCTTACCATTTTTTCTCCGATGATCGTTTTAAGCTGATACTGAAAACTTTGTTCGATCGAGATGGTAACAATTCTAAACGTTTTGTGAGGACATCACAGCATTGTAAATTTGACGATATAATGTGGAGATTCTTCGTTTATTACTGGAGGGGAAAAGCCATTTATATTCGGAGATTAGGGGAAACTTTAATCCCGATGTTGTCTGGTGCTGGAACTGATTTCTAGCTGGAACCCGACAATGCAATTTCTCCCAGAAAAGGCTTAATCTCTTAAACCGGACTCTTTCTTCCTAAGTCACACTGCTGTCTTAGCCTAAGAATACATTTTCCACATTAATTCAATATATATAATGAGCTTAAAGGACCGTTGCAAAGCGAACATTTCTAGAAAGTCCTCCTCAAGGGGGCTGAAGGACAAGGGGGTTGCGAGGAACTGGATTAATGTGATGGATCCAACGACGAATGAATAAATATTGTCTGCCTTATCCCCAAGTCGCGTTCACTGGGGTGCACGAGTAATTATGCAGACGATAAATCTTCAATTAATGGATTTAATTTATAGAAACTGGAAGGTTTCCCTTAGCTTGAGTGTCCAGGGAACTTTCGATGTTGTGGGATTGCTGTGGGACCATTATTATCAAGTCCTTGCTGGATTTGGGAATCATTAAGGGATAGTTCCAATACTAATCAATACTTCAGGCAGATCTAAAAAAGAACGAACTTACACACTACCTTAAACCAATCTTAATAACTAGTAGAAAAGCTAACTTAAAATATCTTTTAATCCCTTCAGGCCTTGAGTCATATTTAAAAATGTACGAAAAGATAATGGATTGCGTTTGTTAATTTGTCCTCAAAACTAACGTTTCTGTTTGTTGAAGAGTTTTTTAACCATTTGAAGGGTTACTCAGCTAAAGGAAATGTTTTTAGAAAATTTTATTAATTAGTAGACGTATTACCGTACAGAAATGAAGTTTGCACGTAACACGAATTTAGTTTCTTAAGGGCATGATGTACCCCTCGAGTCTAATCTCCCACTTAGACTCCAAGTGATAGTATTTCGGTAACTTGGTAGGAAATGCAAAGGTCACTTTTGCAAATATTTGATAAGAGTTTACTAAGTGATTATTAGCAGTTTCCTTTTAATGCGAAATACTTTGCAATGTTTGATGCTTTTATAATGACAGGAGGAGGGCATGGGCACTTTTTTTCTATTATAACTTTCATTACCTTGAAGGGATTTGTAGATATAACTCAAATAAGCGAATTTGACATTAGCCCTTTTCCTACCAAGGACCATATTTATAATATCTTCGTAGTCCTAATATATTTAATCTTAATCACTTCAAAGATGGAGAAATTTTAAGCGTCCAACAACCCCTGAAAAGGTTAAAGAGTTAAGGAAGTTGACGGCTCAGTATAACGACTAGAAGGGCCGAAAACCTGAAAATGGCCACAATAGCATCAAATTCCAACTGCTCTACTGCTATACCACTTTAATTAAGAATATATGTCAGCGAAAGGAATTCAATAGGTTGGGATCACTACAGCTATAGCTATATAGTTGAAAGGACACCTAATTTACTTATTAAAACTTCCAATTTTCTTCACATACTTTATAATAAGTGTAATCAAGGACAAAGTGGGTTCGAAGCTTCAAACCAATTTGACTTGATATGTATTTGTACCACGTATAGAGGATTCTTTCGCTATAAAATGTCTAGCCACTGCACGGACAGCACGGCGTAGCTCATGACAGTTCTTTTGGTGAGGTCAGGTGTGACCACTGCTCGCCGACGCTCGCCAACCCCCGGTGATTATTGCGTATTCCCATTTGGATTGCTTCGCAACGAACTCCACGGGCAACGCCGTGATGGCCTCGAAGTGACTATTATCAACATCATAAATAAAAACACGCTAGAATCATGGCATGGTTCCAAAGGTATTCGGACTAAAAACGCTTGTGACGTCAGCGGTCAAAAATCACAAAACTTCTTCATTCGAGGTAAGGATGACATTATATTCCTTAAAAAAGAAAGAAAAGTGAAAAAACTAATAAATTAATTTTAAAATGCTCTAAATTAAATTAAAAATAAATAAAAATCGCAAAAAATTAGGACTATCTGTGTGCCAAATTTCATTGTTGTAAGTGCCATATATTCGTCAGGTTACTGCGCACAGTACACAGAGACATAGATCAACATTGTCTTTTATAATAGTAGAGATAATTCTTGAAACTCTACAAATGGCTGATGTTAGTGATGGATTGTAATACTATTACATAAAGAAACAGAACGATATGCACACTGACCCCAGTAAACTGTTAATAGTTTTTAAGCATCATTAAGCATTAGTTTAAAGCATTAAGCGCTGGTACAGGCTTCGTCTGAAATGGTGCCGTGATGACACGCATGGTATGACAGCATATCATATTCAGTGACGAATCCTATTTCTTCCTTAAGGCGGATATTGACAGTAGTGGAGTGTGGCAGAGACCTGGCTTGCGCTACCATTCTTGCTTTATTTTCTAGCGTCACTTCACTATAACTCATGTGTATTGGTGTCGAGAGTCATCACGTAAAAGACAGCCAGTCTGCTCTTTTATTTGTATAAGTTAATTTGATAACAAAGCGATCCAGTGATCCTACAACCTGTTATCTTGCCTCTCCTGTCACGTGTCCAAGATGCTATTTACCAGAACCATGAAACCCAAACCCCTCTCCAAGAATTGCCTTCATGATTTTTATCTGTCTACCATTGAACACGTTTGGGATATGCTAGGCTGGCAACTGTAGCATTCTCAGAATTTAAGGGATTTGGTACAGCAGCTATGGAATGCTTGTCATAAGGATAACAAAAGATGACTCCACAACACGCTGTATCAGCAGTATCGACATCAGAGGTCTTTACAACTTACTGATACGTGACATTTCTGATATAAATAATAGTACTCTAGATATGATATTAGATAATTTCTGTACCTATTGACATGAAACATTGCTATGTTTCATTCTGATCGAACATACTTTGGAAGAGATTTGTTTTGGTAGAGTGTACCTTTTAGTTTTAGTTATTGGAGTAATTTCAAACTCTGATAGATATCAAAATCAGCTGATAAAAGCAAATCGTTGTTGAAATTTTCGAAACCCAAACATACACACGAGAACAAAACAAAATACAGTATATTTTCAATTCAGTTTTCTATCAATTCATTTAAATGTGATGTACAGTCGCGGAAATAAATGAATTAGCCTTTTTATTTCGAGCATGTTGTATAAAGGGACATCTTCATATCAATTTTTGCAAAAACAACAAAATTTCCCAATGGGGGGAAAACTCATGTTTTGATATATTAATCAGATTTTGCATAGTTAAATTAGTCTAAACATAAAATTGCTCGACTTTACTATCTTTAAATCCGGAGTTGGTCAATGTTTAAGTTGCTGTCAATTTCAGGGATCATATATACATTGAAAATCGATATTTCTAGAACGAGATTAATTGTAATTATAGCTACACTAATTTTGAATTTGAACAATACTTCAAACGCACTTGTCATCGCGTACAAACAATCCGATAATTAATATATTTATTATGCAAGTGAGTGCAAGTGAGTTTACTATGCTAGAATTACATTATATTTTTTATGTAACTGAAAATAATATAAGAATTATTTCCGAGAAATGTCAGACAGTTTTTAAAACGTTTGGTTGCCCCCTAAAATCACTATAATGAGAGAAATTTAATATTATGCTAAAGCGTATTATTGGAATGAGCTGAAATCTAGCATGGTAACTTTAGAAGTTCTTCTAAATCAATCAATTCCCATAAAAATATAGCAAGGTTCCAAAATTCATAATTTTTTAAACATTAATTTAATAATTATTAATGTATACTAAAAACTATTTTTTAAATAAAATATTAGTTGGATTTTCTTTGGGCTGTTTAACAGCAACATGGTAAAATATCAGCACAAAAGAAAAATTATTTAAGACGATATCCATAAAAGTCTTAGAAACGAATTTTACAATAGGAGCTCCAATATTCCTGTACTCATAAATTCGAAGGAGTAAGACCTAATGACATGAAATTTGGTATCTGAAGTTAAATTTGGATCTAGTTTCAAAATCCTGTGTCGATGTATGGGGAACCCATGTAAAGTTATGGTTGGTGCTTAATTTAATATAACGACGGCCCCTTATGCAAATTTTAAGAATTTGTATTTATAGAAGATTTTAGTTCCTATAAATCATGTTTGAATTTTCTCTACTGTTAACATTGTTCGCATAAAGTGGAGTGGTTCGTTTTTTTACAAGGACTGTACCTATTTTTTTCTATTACACGACGAAGTCAAGTAATTTATGTTTATCCATGTATGATAATCTTTAAAATTTGCTATTTAACTATGCCGAAATTAAAATAAGTTTCTGTTAGCTATTTGGATCTCGAAACGTTTCATAGAAACTATCTTTGACCGATTGTACGAATACATCTGATATGATATGACTTGCCGTTCTATGTATCTGCATGGTATTCAAATGTTACTTTTATAAGACTTATTAAACTGTCTATGAAAGCGGTATAATTGCGCAAAGTTTTTGGAGGATTTATTTTTACAGCAGGATGGGAAAGGAAATTTAAAATTGAAATCTGTTTCTCGTTAGTTATAAGAAAAAGTTTGGTTAGTATAATCAACAAAACTTTCCCTATAAGAGTTATTGGACAAAACAAAATGTTTTTCTGTAATTGGAAGGGGGTAGCATTTATTCATAAATTTGCTATCCCTGTACGAATTTTTCAATGTAAATAAATTTAAAAGTTGAAACTTTTTCTTGTTAGCTGTAGCAAAGAGTTTGATTATTATAATAAACAAACCTTCTCCTACAAGAGTTTTTGGACAAACAAAATGGTTTTTCTATAATTGGAAGGGTAGCATTTATTCATAATTTTGCTATCCTTGTACGAAGTTTTCATTGCAAATAAATTTAGAAGTTGGTAATCGTGTTCTATTCCATGCATATTTCTATTGAATTTCTGAAATCTATAAATTAATTTGAGGACTTCAGTAAATATTTCAATTATTTCAATTTAATATTAAGATTAAATAAATTTAATGTTTAGCTATGAAACTTTGAAGGGAGAATATTTTTGTGCAGTTGGAAAAGACAAAGCTGAATAATGTCATTCTTTTTCAATTTTTCATTAAAAAAAAAAACAGTTTTAAATAATTGTAACATTAAAATTTTTTTTTTAATGTTAGGATGTGATGAAAGATTATTTGAATCAAACATCTTTGTGTTGTTCGAAGTTCTTTTCTGAAGGAGATAAACTAACTGTCACAAATGTTTTTAGGCTTTTCAACTCTCTTCTATTTGAGTAGAAATCAAGAAAAACCAACAGAAATCGCTTTTTAAAAAAATAATTTATGAAATAATCAATAAAATGTCATTAAAGAGAAAAGTACAGAGGACTTCAGATTGCCGTCGGTTTAGAACATAAAACTGCGACTTGAAGATCGGAAAGCTGAGATGAGTTAGGCGTGTATTGTTTCAAAGCGTGTTTTAAAATCTCGAGGTCAATCCACCTCGAAATGTTTTTCATGTATTTGAATAGATCCTGTCAAGAGTTTAAAAATGTTACTACGCGCAGTCATGTTGCTATCACGGTTGTCAATATAGACTAAGTAAAACGCTGTGACAAGCCCAGAAATACAACATCAATTCACCAGCCCACGAAAAGGGACGGGAGAGTGGCATGAGGCCAAGAATTGTGCTATATTCGAATCTGGGTCCATGCTATTAAAATAAATATTAAGGTTTGTTATCTTTCATTTCTATCCATAAGAGAAATCGCATGTGCAGGCTAGAGAATGCGACATCGATGTCGATATTTTCAAAACATCGATGGTTTTTAAAAACCATCGATGTTTTAAAAATCGATGGCTTGGAGTCGATGTTTTTGTAACAGCGATGTTTTTACTTTGTCGGTGCTTAATTTTTAAATGAAAAAAGTTCCGTTATAAAAATTTAAAAATAACCAAGTAGCATAATTTTTATAGTCAGCTAATTGAACATACTTTTAGTCCAAAGTGGCCAAGAGTGAAGGGTCTGAAAAGTAGGGATGCGACATCGATGTCAATGTTTTCAAAACATTGATGTTTTATGAAAAACATCGATGTATTTTAGTCGATGTCGCATCACTTGTTGCTAACCAGTTTTAAGAAATGGGGAAAAAAGTTTAAATATACTGAATTTTAAGAATATCGATGGTTTGGGGGCGATGCAGTATCAACATCGATGTTTTAATTTTGAACATCGATGTTTTGCTGTCGATGTCGCATCACTAGGTGCTAAACCAGTTTTAAGAAATGAGGGAAAAAAGTTTAAATACACTGAATTTTAAAGACATCGTTGGTTTGGGGGCGATGTATTATCAACATCGATGTTTTAATTTTGAACATCGAAGTTTCAAAACATCGATGTTTAGCTGTCGATGTAGCATCACTAGTTGCTAAACCAGTTTTAAGAAATGGGGAAACAAGTTTAAATACACTGAATTTTAAAAACATCGATGTTTTGGGTGCGATGTATTATCAACATCAATATTTTAATTTTGAACATCGATGTTTCAAAACATACCCAGATTTACACAAAAGTAAATAAAGTGGATTCTTACTATTGATTCATTGAAGGAATAAAAATATAAATTGTATAGATTATTTTTTGTAATGATAGTATCTACATCAAAAGTGAATAGGGGGAACTGTTATTATTGATCCATTGAGGGAATAAAAATATAAATTCCACTGAGGAATTTTTTTATCTGTAATTGATTCCTTTCTATGAACGATTCATGTATTCTAAAAGTTGTTGCACCATTCATGAAACATTTCTTTTAAATCTGGCGATTAAGTCAATACTTTTCATTCTCTATTCGTGTGATTTTGTGACACCAGTGGCAGCAAATATGACACTTCCCTTTTCGTTCCCCGAACTTTGAGTTTATTCGAGAAATACTAAAATGTAGTGAGAAAAAGCACAAGAAAGCATTTCCGCTTCCATTCCTTTAAATGCATTTTCTTTTTTGTCTGCTGGTGAAGTTAAAGACTGGAGGATGAGACGAAGAAGAATAACTGGGGGTTTATTCTGTCAAAAAGTTGTGACCACGCTCCGCGACTTTGGTGGATACTCAGGGATTTCCTTAAATCAAAAGATTCGATTTGAGGTTTGATATTTTTCTGCTCATGCAACTATAGAGCACTTTTTTGGTCTCTTTTTGCAAAATTTCTATAAAAATAAATAAACGGTGGATTTGATAGATAGGATACCTTTTCTTTCCAAAACAAAGTTGTTTAGCAATCATTTATGCATTTGGATGAGTGTGCATTTTATGGAGTTTTTCTGCTGAAATACTACAAAACTCTACTGTCGAATTGCTTTCTTTATTGCTGTATACAACAGACTGATATACTATCTTGAGAATGTTTTAAAAATCATAGTACTTTTAGAATAATAATCAGTAATTTAAACGAATGAAGCGTATTTTGATGTGTTCTATCTTTGATTCATGTTTATGTCCTGCGCTGCCATGGCAGATCAAGAGTTATAACCTTTTTTCAAGGAATTCATGATATTATCATAAAGATTAAATAGTTATTGTGGTAAATTATACACGACGAAACGGAAGAGTCGATTACGGTTAACCTAAGAGATTTGAGTTTACCTCCAATCATAATTCGTTATTGTTTTAAGTTTACAAAACAAATTTTGTGTATAAGTGCTTTTCATTTTGACTTTCACCTCTAAAAAAACTGATAAATACTGAGTCATTAGTTCAATTTGGATCGATACACTAATTCTTAAAGTTAAGTAGAGTATCAATTAAAAATGAAACTAACGTATATTTCAGAAAGAACTAGTTACAGTAGTAGGAAATCTGATACGCGTTTTTTAATTTTAATTTTATTAGGAACTAGCAGAAAAACCCGGCTTTGCTCGGGTTGAATTAATAATATGTTGATTAAAAAGTCCTCATCAATTATTTTTCAAAAAAAAAATCTCAGCATCATTTAAGTGTACGGGAAAAAAAATTTAATGCCAATTTAACTCCTCCATTGTTTCTACAATTTACTTCGAACCCAAATATGCATATATATATGTTGTATCCAACCATATAATCCATTTCATATTCGTCACTCTTCTGCTGAAGTTGATTTTAAGTTTTCGAGTGACTACGAATATTCCCGTGCATTCAAATTCAGTAAAACTGGCGAGTTTTCGGTGGATAGTCTTGCACTTAGTTTTCCTATGAATTTGTTTTCATTGTGTCCTTTCACCTAGTATACGATATTTTCGAATTTCATCATCAATATGAGATGTTAAATTAAATTGTTATAACATTCGTTACTAATTTAGTTTGAAGCAAACGAAATTTTTCTTGAAAATTCCATTCAGCTGCAGGTGGAATAACGGAACTTCTGTTAGATATATAAAGCAGAGTTTACGTTTGTCTGTTCTCTACACTAATCTACCTTTTGACCAATCCACACATTTGGTACACTTATATTTTAGAACCCTGCGGATATGATAAGCTACATATTAACCCGCGTTCTATTTGTCCAAGGGGGCTAAAAATTTACGGCATTCGTGACTAATTTATTTTGGAGCAAACGGCACTTTTTCCAGAAAATTCCATTCAGTGGCATGTGGAATAACAGAGCTTTTGTTAGGAATACATGTCATCAGAGTAGACAAATTAAACCCAATCGATAACAATTTTTTAATAAACAGAAGATTGATTTTACAGCGTTTTTACAAAAAGAAAATAACTTTCAACGAACGATTCACATGCATCTAAGTTGCGTAAGAACAGCTTCAATAAATAAAGTAAGCAACCTCGACTTTCTGCCTCTTAAGACATAAAATTTCGATTTTTCAAAATTACTGAGTGTGATATTATTCCAAGATCAACAAAGTTTTGTAAAAAATTCCCTTTTCTCCAACACACATAAAGTTTTAAATTGAACCCTTATGGTACTTTTTAAGATCAGAAATTTGGTTTCTGAATGGAAAGCACGTATCTATTTAGAGTGATATATGTAGTTACTCTACTATGGAGTACAGCTTTCAATTACACCCATGAAACACGAAAAACAACTGAAATTTAATTTATTTTAATCGTCGTTCAATGAAAAGCTATATCAAAATTTTGAAATATATTTTGAACTACAAAGTATGACTACCAGTTTTAATTTAACGTAACCCATCTTGTTTTAAAGTAATTTTTTGAAAATTTTCATGTCATTTTAAAATAACAAATTACACGCTTAAAAAATATTTTGATTCGTAAATTTTATTTTGTTTATAAACACACTATTACGTATTGAACCAAAGATTAACAGAAAGTTGGTGGGAATTATACATATACCACCATGAAAGTACCCATGTCTAGTGATATTTTGCAGGAAATAAATAAATAAAATCCAACTCCTAAATAATATTTCTGGTATAGGTACATATACCGGAACACATAATGTAAACAGAAACAAACATTCCAATCCTTAAAAAAGCAGAATTCTGAAAGAAATATCTGTTCTAGCGTGTTGAATTTCGACTTTCTGATATATTCTGAAGTAAAACAATTCGACAAAAAATTTGAACAACATTGATGACGACAATGATTTATAAGCAAAATGAACACATATTTATAGTACTTGGGAATTTTCAAATATGATCGCAACCATCTGGTTTTCAACTCAAATACCCCCAAAAAGAATTTTAAATCAAATTAAAAAATTAAACATTAATTCTGAGGTTGCCAGATACCGAGTAGCAAAATTACACTTTTATGATCAATGAGTTTATCGTTTGGGCTTATCGAGCTCCATTATAAAATTTAAGTAAATATGAAATTAAATGTTCTAAATTTTATTTCTTCATCAATCAAATATTCATAAATATTATTTTCATCATGGGAAGAAGTAAAAATTCAGTTCAAACATGAACATTATAATTAAATTTGTTTTTAGAAAATTGTTTTTCGATCAACATTGGTAAAGCAATCTGAGATGCGTACATCAATCGTTTTATACTCAATGGTATTTCTATGGCGATTTCAAATTGCTTTTGACTTAGACCGTTGGTCACTTTTAGGCCTCTTAGGATTCGAATTTTTCAAAATTCTTTCTTAGTGCACCCCTACGGTATAAGAAGAAACACCCTGCAAAATTTCAGCTTCCTAGGACTTGTAGTTCTTGAGATACAGTGATGAATCAGTCAGTCAGTGAGTGGTATTTGAATTTTATAGATATAGATGATAAAGGACGCGCGTGCAGGTTCAATGACAGAAGAAACCAGCAATACAAATATTTTGTAGCTCTATGCAAATTAAAAATATCTTGATTACATAAAAGTTTATGTATCTTTGAAGTTTCTGTTAAGATATTTTAACAAAATATTTTCAAATAGTTATTTTAAAACAAAAAAATACGATCGCCATAATTTTGAGGGATGTTTTTACCTATCACATGCTGTCAAGCCGGGAATCAAGCCCTCGTGTTTCTTATACGAAAATTCACTCTTAAAGAGTGTAGGGGGATCTCTTGAGTATCCAATGAACTGGATTACCAAATTAATACAAATACTTGTCGCATTAGTTGTTGCCTGTTACAAATGGCGTGAATTATTGCACGAGAAAACTTTGTAAGGCCATCTAGGGGCTTTGTAGAAGTTACGTGCAGTGAAACATTTGGATTAACAATCTGCGCACCACGTGATTTCCGAAAAGGGCAGTATTGCTTTATCCCCGCAACATGACTAAATAACCACATCTATCAGTTGAAATATTCTAGTGTGCGTGTCGTAAAGACCTGAATCTTAAGAAATATTCTAGTGTTGTAGAGACTAGAATCTTAAGAAACATTCTAGTGTTGTAGAGACTAGAATATTAGGAAATATTATTGATGTTGTAGAGACTAGAATCGTAGGAAATATTCTAGTTTTTTGTAGAGACTATATATATATATATAGAATCTTAGGAAATATTCTAGCGCTCTAGAGACTAGAATATTAGGAAATATTCTAGTGTTGTAGAGTAAATATTCTAGTGTTATATCAAAGCTGGATAGAAACCATACGAGGAATAAATGCAGAGGATTGAAAATAAATTAGTAAAGGTTTTGTTTGAGCCCCCTCCTTCAATAAGTAATTTAGAATGAAAGGACATATATCAGAGCAAAATTGAATTAGCAGAGTCGCCAACCAAAATATCACAGTTATAAACATCAAAAATGTAGGAACATGATGCCATGACGGTATAGTTTATAAAATTGTAATGATGCAGTTTTTCCAAGATTGTATAAGGATGTTTTATTTAAAAAAAATAAACTAATGCTAATTTTTCTTTTATCAGGAATAAAAAAGCAGCTTTATATGAGGATCGTGAAGGAGTTATGACTTTACATTTAAATGGTGGATCGACAACCCTCGCCTTTACCCCAATCCTTTATAGAGTGCTCAAAAACTTTAGAAACTTTAGATTCTCAAAGTCTTTTAAGTAATTTTTGATTTCAAAACTTCAATTGTTTACACTGCTTTAAATCAAATTGATATACTGGAACAGAGTTGGTTTAGCTGAGATACTATATAATTTTCGAAGGTACCAGGAAAATAATTGTGTGTAAGCAAGGAAGTATGTCTTATCGTTTCTTTTCGGGAATTTTGTTTTTATTTCCAAGTAGTTTTTACAAAGAGCCGAGATAGTGTCTCACGTCGACTGAGACTGAATGATGATCAAGAAAGGGGTCAATTGTTCGTTACAATTGGTTAACATGCTTTCAGGAAAGTGATAGAAACAGCCTTCTTTTTTCGTGCTCTTACCCAATTTTATTTCTTGCACCCTATTTTTTATTTCGCGCGCTTCTGTACTTTAAGAGGCAGTTTCTTTGTTTTTGTCCCGAGTTTTTCGTTCACTTTCTTGGATTTGTTTTGTGGATATCTACGTCAAATGTCGAAACTTCTGAGACAGATTTGCGAAACTTTTTTTATTTGTTTGTTGTCGCAGTTTTTCGTTTCATCGACATTTCTTCGCATTGACAGGGTGCTTTTTTTTCCGTCCACAATTTATTCCAGAAAATTTCGAGTTTAAACAAAACGTTTGAAAGTAGATTTGCCAAATTTTAGTTTATCTGAGTTTTTCTACCTTTTTAGGAATAAATAAATATTTCAACAAAGCACATCGAAGAATGTAGGAAAAAACGTTTCCGAAAAATTGCGAACATTATTGATAAATAGAGATGAAAATCTTAGTCAAAATTGAATGAAAAACCTCCGAAACGATGACAGATGATGAAACATTGCCAATGCAAAATATACACTCATTGCCAAGAGTTAAGCACAGAGTGGAAAATGTAAACTTCCAGAAGCCAATCTGTATTTGAGAGGCTGCAATTTGCTGCAGAGGTAAAGGAGGGAAGTATGCAAATGTGTTATACGACTGACTCTTTTGCATACTTCTCGACACGAAACCGTAATTGGCTGTTACATAAGAAGCCATCATTGTCGGATTAGAGGAGTTGCATGTAAGTTCTGATAAAAAGTGTTTAGAATTTTCGTACGATTAGTTTTCAAGACAACCGTGTTTCTATGGCTTCCAGAAAACGAATGGTTGATAGTGAGCTCTGACGCACTGTGCAACGCCTTGAAGCAGGGCAATCAATCACTGATGTTGCTGTTTTCTTTGGCGTTCATCATTTTGTCATTTCATGATTATGGAAACAATTCCAAGCACGGCAAACAGTTGTCCGAAGACATGTGGCCGGCCGCCCAAGGGTTACGACTCCGCGGAAGATCGATATATTGCTGTCGTAGCGAAGCGGAATCGAAGAACGACTTCCACACATGTGACATCTATGGTTGCAGCGTCCGTTGTTAAGACGATATCTGCCAGTACTATTCGCCGAAGGCTATACATGAATGCATTGTACGCCAGGGTACCACGAGTGTGTGTTCTTCTCTCCGTCTAATCCAGAGGGGCACGATTAAAGTGGTGTAAGCAACATGTGAATTGGACTCTGCCTGATTGGGCTAACGTTATGTTCGTGGATGAGACGAGAGTTTTGCCCTTAAGCCTGATGACAAACGTGTAAGGGTCTGGAGAGAACAAGGCACACGCAATCGGCCCCAGAACATCATCGAGCATCACGCATTTCGAGGTGGAACCATCATGGTGTGGGCCAGGATTCGCTGGGATATCGCATTGACCTGCACATCTATAGACGGGGTTTTGCTACGGCTGTTTGGTATCGGGATGAAGTTCTAGAACCCATTGTGAGATTGTATGCTGCAGCAGATGATCCATCTTCAGTTCGAATGGATGATAATGCGCATTCCCGTAGAGCTGGAATCGTCGACGACTACCTGGAGATTGAGGGGATTGCGCGTATGTTTTGGCCGGCGTACTCGCCTTACCTTAATCCCAATAAAAATCTTTGGGATACCCTCAGCCGTGCTGTGTCTGCAAATAGCGATGTGTATTACCTGTTCGGGAGTAATGTTTTATGAATGAAGTAATAACTTTTTAGTGTGAGTAAAACGAACATTTAAAAGTTTTCATCAAATGCTACAACAAAGAACCATTACCCAATTTAGATATGATCAAAAGGTGTCAATACTTCCTACGAAAGTAAATTGAAACAAATATAGTGAGAAAGTTTGTTATTTGTAAACCCTACCACCGGACACATTTCGACGCAATAGCTGTGGCGAATTCCTCCAATGAACTATTCTTATTCAATTATATAAAATTAGTTTACAAAAAAAAATTAAATCAATTATATATTTCCAAGTAATAACTTAAAGAAAACATAACTGTTTACAAAACTTATTAGTAAGACTACAAGGTGAATTTTTCCTCCACGAAAATAACTAACACCTTATTATAGGGGCGGAAAATATGTATTAAATAATTGTTTATAAAAATGAAATAGAATACATTTCCTAGATTATAAACTGTGCATAAAAAGACTTTCTAGAAAAAAATACATGTAAATTAGTCATTTTTATAAAAAAAGTGTAGTTTAAACAGAAGCTCTGGGTACTCATCGTAGAAAGGAAATGGTATATCTGAGAAAAGACCCCATATACCGTTAGAATGTAGGAAAATTGCAGTTTTAACTTTTAAATATGTAATGTACATTTTTCGATCTTGCGCCATAACTTCTAGAACCAATTCAAATCCAGTTGAAAAATATTTGACAAATGGAATGTCTGTTTTAGAAATCGAATTGAGAAATTCAATACATTTTTTTCATACCAACGAAAAAATAAGATTAACGGAAGAAGTCGCGTGTAAACCTGAATGGGATTCTTCTGCTTGTATTTTTCTGTTCGGGAAAATCAAATTCCTATATAATCCGATATCCTCGTACAGTATTCGAAAAATTCATATCTGAAAAGATTTCATTGAATGCTGCAACACTGAATTATTATCTGATTTAAGTGGTATTATCAAAGGAGTCGATACTTTCCACGAAGGAAATAACTTAAACATCATAAGACCATTGAGAAAAGCGAAATGTCTAAACATTGAGACTGAATACCCTTCAATTCCCCAGCTGTTACAAACTACACCAAGGTTTTGTTGCAGTTGAATTCCAATAGGCAAGTCCAAAAAAGTTAACTGTAGTAAAACGTCTATTCCAGCTATGATATAAAGAACATCAAGCTGTTTTCAAGGAAATTTCTTTTGAATGTGCAATATTAAAAATACAAAAAATATAATTATAAGGCGATCCCCGAACCTCTCTCGAATGCAAATAAAACGTTCTGCCATCTGAGCTATTAGCCGCTCCATCACAATCGTTTTAATTATCTATATACACTGAAGAGCAACTGAATTATGGATACCTGTATAGTAGCGCGTAGCAGCACGTTTGGCCTTGATGACGGCGGTGATTCATCTTGGCATGGACTCGACAAAACACTGGGAGCGATAGGAAGCCACACGTATGTACGACTTGAACAATTTCTCATAATTCACGAAGTTTAGATGAAAGGTGGTCTGAGGCTCGAACATCTCTATCAATTGTATCCCAGACTTGCTAAATTGGATTGAGTTCAAGTGACATTGATAGCCAGAAAAGCACAGCAGGAACGTCTGTGGAATGTTCCTCCAACCATTCGGATACAATTCAGGTGTGATGATATGGTGCATTGTCTTGCTAAAATAGACAATCTCTAGTGGGCTGTCAAAAACGAACATACTGGAGCAGATGGTCGTCAAGGATATCCCGGTAAAGTTCACCTGTGAGGGACGATGTCACACGTACCAGGAGTCCCATTTCAGTCCATGTGAACAGTCCACAGACGAGAATACCACCTCAATCAGCCGGATGAGTCCCTTGCTGGCAGGAAGAATCCATCGCTTCATGTGGTTTATCTTTTATCAAAAATACAAAGCTTTCAACTCAAATGTTTTCTTCAGAAAGTACATTCCAAGAGACTCGTCTTCCTTCGCTTCATGTGAGCTCGAAAAAACTTCGCTCTACACAAGGACATGATATTTCTGAGATTTCACCCTTCTGTTTGCATATCCAGAAAATTATAGGCTACATTGATTAGCTGTTAGAACAATATAGTGTATATTTTGAAAAACAGGCAGAAACTGACATCATCATATGGCACTCAAATGTGCTGTTTAATTTTGAGTATTTAATATACCCTAGAAATGATGTCAATTCTGAGTAGAAGGAATGATTGAAAGTGTTCTTTCTGATTTCATTTAATGTGTAAAATTTTTTTAATTGGTTTCACTGTCTGAAGAAACAAAAATTTATATTTTGATTACACTCATTTTACAACATGGATTTACTGAAATTTTGAAGAATGTTGGAAAAAGGAATGCTTTTTCCAGCTGATGGCTCTTCCAAAGCAAGCCATATATTAATTGAAGGCAGAGATCCCCAAATTAATTAAATTTCTCGTTTTTGTTCTGTCTGTACCTGTATCTGAAGCAATTTGTGAATCTTAGGTATCAACAATAGGTAAAAGTGATTGTTAGCAAAAGAACCAATGTTGTTGAAGGTGATGACACAGTAGTCACTGGAACAACTGATACGCGTATGTTTATTTTTTCAAATGGTGTACCACCTAGCCATAAAACAGAAAGGAAAATATTAAAAGAAGCCCTTGTTTATTTGTTTGGACCAAATTACGACAAATACTTGATAAATAACTCATCTTTTTTATCAATGACAAATTTTTAACTTAAAAAGTCATCGACAGAATTGCAAATTCAGAATGTATGCCTTGGTATTAAATAAATGAAGTAAATTAATTAATTTTGATGTTTCATAATAAATATGTAATACCAATTTAGCCGATAATTGTGTTTTACGTCCACATTTTACTGCTGTTTTCAAAAGTCGGACAAAATGCCACCAAAACAATTGTAATTGCTTGGAGTTGTGTTGCAGAACACTAAATATAATTATGCACCTGGGCCCGTGCCTATGCTAATCATCGTGCCCTGTGTTGTGCAGTCAACAGACTATCGTGGGACGATGGCTTTCGTAAACCCATAGAGAGGAGATGGTTTTGGATGGTGTGGCAGCTTACATTTTGCTGTGCATCAGCGTTAAATCGACGGGTGATTTGTTGCACTTTTGCTCGTCTATTCGCTGTTACAATGCGGGCTAGCCGACGACGAACTTGCTCATCCTCACGCTATTGTCCTTAGCAGTTAACCTTGTCAGTCATGGTTTTACTAGAATCGACGTACTCACGGTACACCCTTCGCGCAGTGGTGCGTGAAAATCCATGTTTCCAAAAAAATCTAAAAAAATGTTTACATTACTTCCCAGATGGAGTGACCCATTCATCGGGTCACGACTATTTGCCCACGGTGAAATGCGCTTAGATGATCTCTTACCCACACTGATTTTGACTATTACTGTACCGTGAGCATCACTTTTTATCTTGTAAAACAGATGCTTACGTTATTTGCAATCCGCTTCCTCACACAGCTCCAAGTTTGCATAACGACATCTATATATATATATATATATATTAACCTGATGTTCAGACGTAAAATTCAGAGGTCTTGTTCGGATGTGAGTACTAACTATTATTAAATGTATCTAGTCCTTCACCCTTTCTCAGTAATGATGTATAGAAGCCCTAAACTCTCACAATATATATATATATATATATATATATATATATGTATGGATACTTATGGCTTCAAATCACTTCCAGTGTCTTGTCGAGTCCATGCCAAGACGAATTGCCGACGTCATCAAGGAGAAAGGTGGTGCTAAGCTTACAAGAACAGGTATCCTTAATTTAATTTACCTTCAGTGTATGTATGAGTGTAAGTGCTAATAATTTTTAATAATTAATTATTTAACTTTTAATAATTAACTGACTGTTAATTGAAGTTTCACAGTACATTTACTGGGATGTTTCTGTCGAATTGTAAATTTAAAAAAAACACTTTGTTTGATTTTTATTGACGTCATAATTTTTCTGCTAAAATACTTAAATTTAACGTCTTTCATAGGGCTCAAGATGTAGAACGAAATATTTTAAAAAATAAAGGCCCTTATTTGAAGGTATAAGAAGCAACCATCTCCATTACAAATTAAAATTCGATAAAAAAAAATACTACTACATGAACGATTCACTCTAGTGAACCCTCTCTCTCCGAAGCTTAAATTTAAATCAAAGTGGATTGTATAACCACGTTGACCCCGTAGGTATTACGAGTTAAAATCCTTCTCACAATTATGTTGCGTCCACCGCATCGTATCATAAGACACAATTTACGTCAAAAAATTATATGTATTTTTTAAATTCTTATCTTCTTTCGTCCAACCCGGCACCTGAAGACTACTTGGAACACCAGGGATTACTAGAAGACTTTGACGATGAAGACTCGATCGAGACGTATGACAACAGAATCGAGCACTTTGTGATTAGATTCAGCTGCCCCGCCCAGTTAAAGAGAGTTCGACTGTATCAGTACACCCCTGCACTAAAATAAATGCTATCCATAAGTGGCTTGATGACAGTCTGTAGGCGAAATATGTAGAGGCGCATTATAACATTGATGAAACTTTAGCTCCTGCATCTAAGACCTTTATTAAAGACAACGACTTTGACACCATTACAAGGAGCTCGTCGTGGGGATCGCTGTAAAAGTGATTGCAAAAACTGATTATGGACCTACATACCGATTTCGACATATCTATTTGAGACTCATGATCTACGACACCGATATGTGACAACGGAATTTGACTCATAATATTTGACACGCGATAGTTGACTTTTTGTTACGTTTATATAGGGTTGAAAGAATGTATTGAATCACCAATTGTGAACACAACATCTTTTTGACCACAAGCTTCTTACAGGAAAAATAGACCATGCAGAAAATTATTATTTATAAAAATATTACCAAGTTTTTTCACATGCATCAAATTTTATTCCGCAAAACAATAAATAATTCCTACCTCCATTCTGTTTTGTATGTTCCTTTAAGTTATAAACCTAAATGATTTGTCTTATATTCAATTTAATGTGATCACATTTTAAAATAAGGTTAATAGAAAGAGGAATGAAGACATTTATTTCCATTGCCGGAAGAGAGGGTAATCTTTCCTATTGGCACTCGCCCATTAGGGAAGAGTTTTTGGTACAATCTTTGGGTAGCTTTCCCGGTACCATCGGCAACTCCATACGTCAGATGCATGGCAGCCATCTCGGAAATCGTGTAAAACTCTTCGACAGGTAAAATCTGCATTGCCAATGAAGAAGATCAGAGTAGGAAAGATTCGGTAATGCACCAAACAACTCCCTTTAGCACATAGAAGCAACAGTTGCGCGGACCCAATAAGTTTGACAAAGAAATTTTTTTATTTTGATGCATCCTATCACCCTTTAAAGTTAAGGAGATTTCGTGGCACCCTGTATACATTACACAGTTTGTACGGTACTTAAAAATAAATATACATAACTATTAAATTGTCGAAGAGAAGGATTGATATTATTCATGACTATTTATATGACGTGATAGCATGACGTTATTATAATGACGTGATAGCATGACTTCTAGACAAAAATGTCAGAAAAGTTTTTCTGTTGCTTGCTACCGCGACACTCGAACACACTTTGAATATCATTTTTTGTTAACTTTTAGGTGCTGAATCGATCGATGTTGTTAACATCATCTCAGCATCAGTGCCATCAATATTTGAAACGGTAGCGGAATAAGCTCTTCATAAATTCACAAAATACCCCTCTAAACATAAGATAATATCGCTTTTAATTCACGATTTTCTAAGTTCAGCACCCATTCACACTGAGCAATGCAATATTTGTAAATAAAGTTCTTACTGTCTCGTAGGACTTTTGAAGAGATCCATAGGGTCGTCATTCCAGTTTCTAGCCGGGATAATTTTCTAGTTCCAACAGCCAGAAATTTCGCTGTGCCAAGCAAAGACAATCTGTCTGCTCCAGTCACTATCAGTCCGACTGTCCTGAGCAAAGAGCTCAGCTGAAACCATTTTCCAGTCACAGGGAGCTACGTCGTTTTACTCGTATCCGGAACCATGTGATTCGATTTAATTTCTAATAAGAACTTAAAGATTTTTACTTAATGCCTTAAGCCTCTGAGGTTAAGGTTAAGAAACTTTTGTCTCTCATCCATACGCATATAAATCCGACCCGATCTGCAGTCAGTCTTCTATGCATAATTTTCAACCCGTTTTTATTTTCTTGACCAATGTAATTTTTCCCTGGGATCTTTGGATCTTTATCTTCAGCACTGATCACTGACCGTAGCCAGTATCCCGATGTGTTGCTTCAGTGCTACGTAAATTTCAAAGAAAACTGAATGATGCCATTTTTGCAAACGGTGGTTTGTTTATCTTCCGCTAGTCAGAAATTGACCAAGGTAACCAATTTTAACCAATTTAAATTTATAATCAGCTTTGTTTCCTGGGATCTTTGTATCTTTACCTTCAGCACTGATCAAAGACCGTTGCCAGTATCCCGATATGTTGCTTCAGTTCTACTTAAACATAACTACCTAGGATTCTTTCAATCAATAAATGTGGTTATTTAGTCATGTGTATTGCGAGGAAAACAATACTACACTATTCAACAATTCTGTGACACTCAGAGGGTTAAAAATTTCAAAGCATGCTGATGGTACTGTTTTGAAAACAGCGGTTTGTTTATCTTCCGCTAGTTATTGACCACGGTAACCAATTTTAACCAATCTTAATTTATAATCAGTTTTGTTTCCTGGGATCTTTGTACCTTTACCTTCAGCACTGATCAAAGACCGTTGCCAGTATCTTGATGTATTGCTTCAGTTCTACTTAAACATAACTACCTAGGATTCTTTCAATCAATAAATGTGGTTATTTAGTCATGTGTATTGCGAGGAAAACAATACTACACTTTTCAACAATTATGTGACGCTCAGAGGGTTAAAAATTCCAAAGCATGCTGATAGTACTGTTTTGAAAACAGCGGTTTGTTTATCTTCTGCTATTTATTGACCAAGGTAACCAATTTTAACCAATCTTAATTTATAATCAGTTTTTTTTCTGGGATCTTTGTATCTTTACCTTCAGCACTGATCAAAGACCGTTGCCAGTATCCCGATATGTTGCTTCAGTTCTACTTAAACATAACTACCTAGGATTCTTTCAATCAATAAATGTGGTTATTTATTCATGTGTATTGTAGGGAAACAATACTACATTTTTCAACAATTCTGTGACGCTTAGAGGGTTAAAAATTTCAAAGCATGCTGAATGGTACTGTTTTGAAAACAGCGGTGTGTTTATCTTCCGCTAGTTATTGACCAAGGTAACCAATTTTAATTTATAATTAGCTATTATCCTCGGATCTTTGTATCTTTACTTTCAGCACTGATCAAAGACCGTCGCCAGTATCCCGATGTGTTGCTTCAGTGCACCGTAAATATAGCTACCTATGATTCTTTTAATCAATAAATGTGGTTATTCAGTCACGTGTGTTGTTGGGAAAACAATACTGCAACTCCCTGAACTTACGCAGAGGCTACTACATCCTCAATCCAATCTCCGTAGCTCTAAGATCTTGACATGATGTAAATACAATGTATGTACAAAGTCCTCCTTGTTATTAATGTGTAATGATGTCAATGTGGGGCATTTTCGGATAAGTTAAGTATAGGGGTGGTAGTGTTACTGCGGCGATGCGTGTTTACTGTACGCATTCGGAACGTTGCGTCGACTTGTCTTCGATTAGATGCCGTAGGCGGACACTTCCATCTTTGCGGCTTGCAGCTATATAGTCCGCCTTACGGAGGAGTTTCGGAGATTAGATGATTCGAAGAATCCACTATACATACAACACATTTAAGATAGTACATTAAAAGCAAAAGATGTAAGTACAAAAATACACTAGGACATAACAAAAATAATTCAAAAATTTGTCAAATTTTGAGAACAAAGTTACAACAATAATTTTGACTACATGAAATTAACGGGAACAATACACAATAAACAGGGATACGTATTAAAAAAATTCTAAGATCCCAGCCTCACCAATAAAGATTCCACCGAATAAATTTTAATTGATGTATCGTAGTTAATTGGTCAATGCCAACTAGTTTAAAAACGGCGATAAATTAAATTTTAAGGTAATCCCAATATGAGCATTTGGACAAATGTAAAATCTTCACAGAAACTATGGTTTGTTGCCCTTAAAATCACTGAAATTAAGCCTTTAAAATAAATATGACCATGTAACGAGATAAATTCGAGTGTGAAATGCTATGGAATCACAGATCGTTATTGGTAATTATTCAAACATTCTTTAACCCTCCAAACGGTTTCGACAAAATTTCGTATTTATTAATGATGAGTTACGTTGTCGAGATACTCCAAGGAGTGTTGTGGCGGATATAAAGTGAACTCACGTTGAGAATTTACATATATACAGAATATTCTCTCACAGAAATAAAATCAAACTAACTCTTGAAACGAACAGTAGTAAATACTGTAAGTCACCACTTCAGTTAAGTATTCCATCTTTAAATTTCATCATTAATATAGAACTTTAATTTAAAAATGAGATAGTTCAGAAGTATCTCCTCATTAGGGTGCATGGGCAGGTTACAAAATTTCCACGACGGAAATACTTACGGAATTATTCCCATTACACGACTACTTCATCCTCAAGTAGTAATTTTAATATACAAGCGTATGTGTTATTGTGTAAAAGCATGGATTTAAGTAGACAAAAATAGACCCAGCTATTAAAATTAGTAGTGGATGAAGTACGAATAAGAATGCGTATATAGAGTAGGAATATGTATAGGTTGTATGTAGAGTAGAAATATATTGGTAGTAGAAATATATAGAGTAAGAATATATAGAGTTGTATTTAGAAAGCACACATGGCGTATGTGTTATTGTATAAAAACATGGATTTTAGTAGACAAATGTTAGAAAACAAAAATAGACCCAGCCATTAAAAGTAGTAGTGGATGAAATAGGAATAAGAAAACATCGCGAATTATTCTGAATTCTTTACGACATTTAGGGAATGGAAATAAGGATTATATATTCTCAAGTAAACTTTCAATGTTACTCAATAATTGTGATTTATTTAAGGAAATTCTCGATGTTCCATCGTTCTAAAAATTATAAGGGTATTCTTCTGCCATGTAAGCATATTAGTATTTATATTTGCGTTACTACACACGAGAGTTATAAATTATTCATTTCTTGCATTTGGTTACCAAATAAAGTAGTAGAAATGAATTCACTCTATTATTGCTTTAATAAATAAGGTGTTTAGTATTCTATTATGTATGCACATTGAAGAATTTATGGCGCTTAAGGCAAGTATTTAATTGAAATGAGATAGGAGTTCAGTGGAAACCACGACATTTATTTATTTTATGAGAAATATTATAAGTTTCTACACTATTCTCATCTCGCGTATTTTAGCAAAGTATAGAATTAAATGTATTTGTAATTTTTTCATATATATATATATATATATATATATATATATATATATATATATATATATATATATATTTTAACTGACCATCTATAATTCAAACTTAAGCGATGTATACATTATAAATTCCAAAACTAAAAAAACTCATGAGTTCAGAGACTCCGAGATAAATTTCGATATTGATGTATGCATAAAAATAAATTACGGTATAACATAATTTTATCTTTATAGGTAGGCACACAATTAGCTTTTGTAAATCATAAAGGCGTGGATTTAGAACTTCCAAGGAGCTTTAGCTTGTAATTTAGTGATGATCTATGATATAAGAATTATATTTATTAAGAATTATATTTATTAAGAAAATTATCAAAATATCCATGCTGTTTTGTAAATATTTAGAAACTGATAATCGCACAAGCATACCTGATCTCTGTTTAGATCTTGCATTAACCAGTGTCACAAATCATCTCGTAACTAGTGTGGAGGGGACCTGGGAAGACATAGCCATAAGGGAGGCATGACTCCACCCTCAATTTTTTTTATTTAAAAGTGTTTCAGGCTTCTAAAATGCTCAGGCATCCATCTTAGTTTCATGCAGATAGCTCAAAAAAATGTGCAAAGATTCAAAATAATGTGTTTTCTGCTTAAAAAGTAAGTATTTTATACTTATTTTGTAAGATTTTCTCAGATAAACTAATTGCAATAAATATAAACAAATAAGATTTCAAAGATACTAACATGTTAAGCTTTGATTATAGTCGTAGAGTTTGTACAATGAATTAGACCTAAAATCACTATAAGTTATTATTTTCAAAATGGCCTTATGGGGGAGGTATGGCCAGCGGATCAAGGCTCCCTTAGTTAAATGTTTTTGGAAATCTATAAGATTATTTAAACTTCTAAATTAAAATCATATTTAAATTAAACTTCTTTCAATCCCAGAAATTCCAATTAAAATCTGTATACAGTACATGAAATTTTTTTAGCAATTAGGTCTGTTTTGTTTGCATCCTCAAAAGATACATTGAAAAAAAAATTGGGGGCCCCCTCCACACAAGAATTTTGTGTATTCTCCTGATCTGCACTACTGATAACAGTATTAATTATATATAACTAAATGTTATTTCTCTTCCTCAGATACCTTTTTTCCATAAACCAAGACGAAAAGCTCATAAGAAGCATTCCATAGAAGTTATGAAGGCTACAGTAAAGAAAGTTGCTGATGACGGTTTTAGTATTCGTAGCAAAGCAAAAGATTATGACTTTGATTGGAAAACTCTGGAGTGATATGTAAAAAATATAAATTGAGTAAAAATGAGGAAGACGGGGATATGCAGCCTAATTACAGAACTGGGCAAATTTTTACTGATGTGGAAGAAAGACTCTTGAAAGAATATTTATCACTGTCATTCAAACTACATTATGGATTAATTCCAAAGACTTCTAGACAGTTGCTACATCAGTTTGGAATTGCTAACAATAAAAAAAATCCCAGCAAATGGGTTCAAGATAAAGTAGCTCTTTATGATTAGTTACGTGGATTCATGTACATGCATAATAAATTATCCCTGCTTAAACCTGAAAGTACAAGTTTAAGTATATCAAATGCATTTAAAAATTCACAGTAGGCGAGTTTCTAATAATTGAAAAAAAGTTCTTGAAGAATATAAATTTGGGCCTGAAGCCATTTACAATGTAGATGAAACTGGAATCACTACCGTTCACAAACCAAAGAAAGTAATAGCTGGCAAATGTGAAACACAAGTGTCGAAAGTAACGTCAGGTGAAAGGGGTAGCTTGAACAAATTATGTGCTACTGTGTACGCTATAGGTAATTCTAAAGACACTTTTTATGGTCTTCCCGAGAGATATCCTGAAAATGAAGACTCATTTGTTTACCTAACAGATATGACAAAACTGGTTTGCCTTATGTCTTTTGGTGGTACTGAAATAGTTGTAATAAAAAAGCTGTTCAATTTTCATTTCACACAATTCATACCATTGAGATAAACATATAAATTGAAATTACGGTATTACCTATACCTGTTGTACATTTTAATGTTTTCAAACGGTATAAAACATTTAACATCATTAAGAGGGATTTTTAGTACTTTATTGCATGGACCATTTTCATTATTGATCCTAACATAATGCAATAGTGTACTGTTAATGGTTTTACAATTAATGTTCTTACAACAATTTCAGGAAGTTAAACTATCATATTAAAAGTTGTAAATACCTTAGTGTTTACATAACTTGTAAAATATATTTAATATTCCACTCTAAAATTATGCATTCTTACCTGGTTCAAGCCTCTCTTATAGAGGGAGGCTTGACCCACTTGCATATGTTTAAAATAATAATAAATTTAATCGATACAAAATTTATTATTAACAATATCATAAATATATTTGTGTTCCTTGTGAAACTCTACATTATATTTACTATCATATAAATTTTTAAGTGAAGAAATAATATTTAGAAATTAATTTTCTGAAAACGTGGTCAAGGCTTCCTTGATTCCCCTATATATTGTGAAGTGAACAATGAATGCAAACACTCAAACAAGCTATGATGACTTGGTAAATTAAATAATCGTCCATCCACCCATTAAAAACAATTTAAAATTAGCCTAATGGCATTCAATGAAAAATCTATCCTTAACGCTTTAACGGGTTGGCACGCATATATTCGTTCTGAAACCTGTAGTCTTAAATAAATGACTTCTAACTAGTTTTGAGCTTCTTGATCAATACACTATTTCCTTGGATTCTTTCAATCATTTCCCAACAAGAACATAAAGTGAGTATTCCGTCGCAACAAGAGAGCAACTGTCAATATATCGTAGTGACAGAAATATACTATCAATTATGCCTTCAATATATTTTTATTCCACAAGTTACACAAGCATAGCTAACCACCACTACTAAAGACATCACAATTACATAGTTCATGTTTCTATCTTAAGGCTATAAAGATAGCGGCGTTTACCACAGCTTCTCTTCTGTTCACTAATTCAGCTGTTGGTCTCATTCACGATGTAAATATAGTAAATATGATAGGGAGAAAAAGGTAGGATTTGACATTGAGAGATGAATACATTGGTTCTTTAAAAGGATGTGGATATTTAGTTATTAATTAGTTTGTGGGGTAAACGAAAACTACACTCATGGCGCCCATAGTTAAAAAAAAACTCCGTTGAGATCTTAGAAAGCAACTACTTTCATCATTTTGAATAATAAATTTGGACAAAATCAAAAGCTATTTGTAAACATTTTCAAATTCATAGACATACTTTTATTTATTTACACATGGAAATTCATTTTCGTAGCTTTATAATGCGCAATGCAAACTACGTAGAATTCTGATAGTGTATAATGGCCTGGAAAGAAATACCCAAGACAAATTCAACAAGAAAGCACATACATTATGTGAAGAAGCATATGCACACATACATAAAAAATATGCAACCCTCCCCGGAAATCACGGGGCTCATTTTTTACGACAGAAATATTTTTTTATCTCTTTTGACAAGTCTTTTCATCAGCGTCATTTCATAAAAAAATGTACCAGGAGTTTTGAAGCCAGGGTAGAGACATCCGATTTTATACACATACAGAGCATTAAAGACCTAAAAATATTCAAGGCAATCCTTCCCAATAAGCACGTGAAAAAAGAGCTCATGGGAGAGGAAAAAATATGCGCAGTCGCGTGTTAAAAACTTCAATCACTTTTAAAAAAGCTGTAAACTTAGGTGATCATACTAAGACCGATGCAGAAATATGTGGGGGTTGTCTACTTATTGAGTTTGGAAGCATTCTTCTAAAGCTTATTCAACGACATCAAGGGAACATTAGATCAGTTATTTGTGTTTTAAATTGCACTATTGTTTCGAAACTTGATTTCAGAAATTTTATTACTACTAATTAAACAATTTATTTTCAACTTAATTACATTTTAATATTCTAATTGACATCACACCCTACTTGTTATGGCTCTCCCATCCCTCAAATTTTTACTCAATTCTATTTGGTTTTCTGCTTGAACTATGCTGGGAATAAGCTAGAAAAGCACAGTAGAATATGGTATAATATGAATTAGCATTAGAACCTTTGAAAAGTAATTTGTTGCGCAATTGAAATTTAATGTGATTGAGTAAATAGAAGTAGAAAATACTATGAATTATACTACTCATATTATACCATATTAGAAGTATAAAATACTAGCTTTAACTTTTTTAACAAGGCACAAACCAAGACTTCTAAACTTGTGGTGATCACTAATACAGAAAGAGTATTACCATATCAAAAAGGTATTTGTTTTTGAAATCTATGAAGCTAAGACTTAGCAACAGTTACCTCCTAACATCTTGCTGGTAATTTTGAATCAATTGACTGTATTAAAACATGAAGATAGTGGATAAGTAGCTAAATTTATGTCTCACTGGAGGAACACAACAGGGTATTGGTGACTGTTCGGGATAAATCCCGAAAAAAAAGATCAGAGGACACCTTGTAATTTTGACCTGACCAACATCTGAGCTGGCACCACACACTCCAAACTTCCAAACCACGTCAGCGTGAGGAAATTTGAGGTTGTTTAATCCTCATATTTAGAATACGATTCGTTATTAATATAGTATTACGCTATTAATAACGTAAAATATACATTTAATGGAAAATGGCATAAAATGTAAATACGCAGTGGATAGATAGAGGTATTTTCAGTAAATCCCTCTATTTCTTGGCTGAAAATTATTCTCCTTAATTTACTATAAATTTCTAACATCCCTATTTTTAAGCTGTGTATTTTAATTTTAAGCTGTGTAAAATAAGCTGTGTAATTTGCATTTTAAGCTGTGTATTTTTCCCATACATAATTCAAAATAACTTTACTCGTTATCCAATTTTCTTATTTTGATTGGGGATTAGTTTAGCAGAATGTGAAATAATATTGTTCACGTTGAAAAGTGGTTACAAGGGCTCTAATTTTTATGTATACAGTTGTGTTATATCTTCAAGATACAAATAACAGAAATTGATGTTTGAATATATGTATTTAGGGTTATGACTTTAAATTATAACGATTGAATAAAATTAGGTTTAGTTTATATTTTTAAATTATTTCGTCAGTTGAAGAAATAATTACTAGTTTATATAGTAGTAGGTTAATTTGAATGTATTGAATTATTTTGGACAAAGGACACGCTTTATATATTTTCATTTATTAAGAGAAAAAAAAGTTTTTTTTTTGTGATTAAGATTGAATTATATTCACATTAAAGTTTTAGTTTAGCATTAGGTACTTCATATTTTATTTATCCTATTTTCATTGGTAGTTGGATTAATTTTATAGTTTGATGCTTTCAGTTTAGTAATTCGTTTTTTTTTATAACAACAACCGTACTTTTTTTAAATACAATAATTGGAAATTATTTTACAAATTTCAATGGGCAAATCAGATCCTTAACTCGAATCAAAATATCTAATTTTGTTCGTGAAAATAGACGAATAAACATTAAAATGTTTTTATTTTCAATCAAACCAGCACTCAAGTAAGATTGGAGGTCTCCATTTGAGTATGTGTAGCTTGAGACATTACATGTACTAAAAATAGTTAATAAACAAGCAGATAACAACTGTAACCAGTTTGGGAATTCAAAAAGAGTGATTTATTGGATTGGTATTGAGTTCATTAGGTTCTGTGAATCACGATGGTTAAATTTACTGTTATCTCTTTTTTTAAAAGGAGTGAAACGATACACACTTGCGGAATTACCAATATTACAATTCTTGTTTTGTTCAAAAAAAAAATAACGCTCCTTCAATTTAGAACTTTGTGTCACTTATAAGCAAATTAAAATTTTAAATAAACGAGGCAAATAAACAATGAACCTAAAAAATGTGCCAACCTTTTGTTTTCTAAGCCACTCAAAAACCAATCAAATTATACAAAATCAATTTCTGTGTGTTAAAAGTATATCAGAAATTATTATTTACATGAAAAATTATGTACAACAGAAATTATTTACAACAGAAATTATTTACATAAAAAAGTATTTACATAAAAAATTATTTACATAAAAAATTATTTATATATCTTATTATAGAATTTAAAATAGGAATGCTTTGTATATTTTACTTCGTACGAAGGGACGTGAATGTCTGAGTAGTATATGTCAAAATGATTAAACTAATTAAACGCCATGAGTGCTTAATTTATCATAATAAAATGAACGAACACATCTTAAAATTGATTCTGTACTTAAATATTAGTAATAAAAATAAATTTTAGACGAAACACTTATGTGTGGATTCTTTGAAAGACGCTGGAAGCCTTTTACTGCAAGTTTGCTTGATGTGTCGTTTGACTTAGCGACTACCGCTGAACATTACACAGACATTTATAACATGCTGTTACGTAAGATGGAAAAATGTGAACATAATTCAGTACCTGTGAAGAAAAAATAAAAGTTTCTTCATTGTAACTCTAAAGGAATAAAAGCTCTAAAAACAAAGTTTTTTGGAATAATTTTTCTCAAATGTCTGAGTAAATACCAAAAACTGCATGATCCAGAATCCGAAAACTCAAAAGTTCTGTAAAGATATTTGAGTATAAATTTACATCCTATCCCAACTACATCTTTTGATACCAAAATATTCCAGAAAAGTGGGAGGGAGTATTGGGACTCAATCAAATAACTTTTTTATCAGAATTTTAAACTGATAGACTCAGACTAAAATGAATAAAAGATATCATATTCTGAATGTAGTATAGCATATTGAATTCTATATACGGCTGTGTCACTGGGATTAGAAATTTTCAAATTCTATGATATGTATAAACAACATGGCCAAGAAACGATTGCATTGAGGATTTTTATTAGCTTAAGAATATTCAGTATGTATTTTATTATTGTTAAAATGTCTAAACTTTCATCATGGCGTGTTTTATAAACAATCTGAATAAACTTATTTTATATTATAAAAAATTATAAAAACACTAGCTCTAGAAGTTGATAAAATTAAAAATAGAAAATACACCTTGATGTACCTTTGTTATATGTGTGTGTGTGGTCTAGGGAATTAAGTGTTACACTTTGTAATTATGAGGCAATTAGTAAATAATGGGGGCACTGTGTTACACGTGTTTTATTTTTAGCTGTAGCATCAAGATATGTATCTATATGAAGCAAACAAAGCCCTTAAAATGATTTTTGATCTCTTACATACATTTTACATATCATTAAAATTAAAAAGAGTGACATTTATTTCCAGTATTTAATGTTTCTGGTAGTGACTTACATTTAACACTGTGCCTCACTGTCGAGGTACAGTTTTACACACTGTGGGATACAGTGTTACGTTATAGTAACAACAATAAATATAAAGAATAGGCTTTTATTAAAATTCATTTTAATTGAAACATACAGATATTTAGTGATCCTTAAGTAGGCTAAAATAAAATACTACTTTTGATTAGTTTATGCATAATTTAACAGCTTTAAATGTGAGGAAACGTTAGCAATGATTGTAGCTTACTGTTACAATGTAGATGATAAAATAATTTTAGATTTTGATAGGAAGTTATATCAACAGGGAAAATCAGCATTTCTGCTTCTCTCATTGTCCCTCCTGATGGAACTGTGAGAGGAAGTTAGGCAATGATTTTGATTTTTCAAATGAATAAATTTCATTTTGCGAATTTCGACCACTCACGTCACTTTGAAGAAAGGACAGATTCTGCGTATTTTGTTCTCATGCCTTTGGAACCTTTTTTAATTCTAGCATGTCTTGATTTACGTTGTTGATTAGTATAACTTTCTTACTAGCGATTTCAACTTTTTTCACGGGCAAAGACAGTTTTGCTTTTCTATCTTCGCGATCGTTAAAAATGGAGTAAACATTTCAACAGGTTTAAAATCTGCGGAAAAATTTTACACCAGATTGATACCTTAAATATTATTTTCTTCAAATAAATAATTTCAAATTTTAACCCATGTAACGTGCCATCTCGGGAAAAGGCGGTACTATTTCTTAAAATTATTGTTTTTTTTTTGGTTTTTGTTTTCAGTATCAATAAGATTTAATATGTCCAGCCCATTTTTTAAATTTTAATCTAAAATTTTTTTAAATTAATTTATTGGTACTTATGTATTAAGGGATAATTACCCTGTCTTATGTTACCGTCATTAATTGGATAGGCAGTGTTCTTCTTTTAAATATTTAATTACGATTTAACAATGAAAATTAAAACACGTCAGTTTCTGAAAAATACATCCGGAGCACATCAACATCTTTCAGGTTCTGTCCCTTCTTTTGCATGGTGTGTCTGACCTCGAGCTTTTGCTGGCTCCTGATAGTCCAGTTTATTCCAATCGGTGGCCTTCTGTCAAAGCTTTCCTCGTTACTTCCTTGGCTGATGCAATAGTGGTGCACTCCTTGTATCATCTGGCTGATGCAATCGTCCTCTAGGTAGCGTCCTTGCGAATGCCGGATGTCGCATTTATTTATTACTAGCCATTTCAAGGCCATCACGGCGTTGCGTGTGATGTTTGTTTGCGAGGCACACCAAATGCGAATGCGTAACAATCACCAGGATATGCAAGAGTTAACGATCACACCTGTCCCCACGATAATCGAAGCTTAATCCAAGTTTCTTCAAAGTTCCACAGTTCGGTTCCTGTAATATAAAATTTAAATAGACTTTTTTCTCTCGATAATTTTAACTTCGATTAATTCGAACACATTCCCCGGTCCTTTGAGTATACCCCATGGGCACCAGGAGGAGGGGGGGGGAAGGGGAGAAGTCAACCCCCTGACTTATGGATTTCCTATATATATACATGTATGTGCGTGTGTGTACATGTTTATTTGCCCCCCATGGAAAGTGTAAGTACATGTTTCGCCTCCCCATGGAGGAAATTCTCCGGGCGCCCATGGTGTACCCCCTGTTTTTTTACGACTACAGCAGTGCTTACAGCACTTCAAAATCAACTTCGTTTTGATTCACAACTTCCACAAAAGAGTAAATTTTACTTGTTCTTTAAGGTTTATACTTTAAATACAATATTACTACGCTTTTTTAAAAGGGAATTATATACCAGAATGAACCTTTTTCAATCCAAGTGAATATAATGTGTTGCTAATTACGGGAATCATGAAAATATATTTATTACCCTTTCAAGAAAATTGACAGCACTTCTGTGTGATGAAGTCTTTGTTCTTCCCTCTAACAAACTCGAAACATGGAATTCAAATCAGGAAATCATCTACAAATTTGTGACTACGAAATGAACGGATTCAGAGAATTGCATATCAGAAAAGAAATATGCTGTAAAAATTTCAATTTTCTTTTGGCTTATTTTATTTTTTGGAGTTGAACCTTTGTTGACGGACTTTTCTTTAGAATATGTGACATGTGTGCAAAAGATACACCAGCATAATATAATAAAATACTACCGATGACATTTATTGTCTTGGACCTATCTCAAAGTAACATTAGAGTGAAAATATGTGTGTCGTATTAAAAAAAAAGCAGCTGGCATGTATCTTACAACAAACATTTAAAAAACTGCGATATTCGGCCTTTGAGGGGTTTGCAAACATATACCTACTCTGCAACCTGCAATCTTCTTTTTTTATCAGTTTTAAGCCTCTCGACACACAGAAATCATTCCTAGTTATTTTTGTACCAGGCATAGTGTGGTTATGTAGTCGATATGTGTGTGTTGTGGTGTAAAAGCAGTACACTACAGTACTAGGAAATCTCGAGACACTCAAAGGGTAGGCATCAATAACGTTATTAAGAATAGGAATATGCATAGAGGACCAAATATACCTCAGAGTTGCATGAAAGTAGTGAAAATATGTACGAAACGGCATGTAGAGAATGTGAGAGGTGCACAGACAGAAAATTTAGGAGATATGCAAGAGTCTTCTGACATATGAATAAGGCTATTTTGACAAAATAATGTGTCCCTGCCTGTGAAAGCTTGTAAGGGTGCCCAAATAATGTGTGCCCTTATGAGAACTCGATTGAGTGAAAAAAAAACAATTATATAAATGTAGTATATAAGTCCAATGAAAAACAGCACGGATTAATTGATTATAGGGTTTTATGCCACAAGGTTTACTGAGCAGCACGTGATTTATCTTATATCACATATATTGATTGAAAGAATCCCAAGAAAGACTATTGGTAAAAAAGGTCAAAACCGGTTAGAAGTTATGCCGAGGTAATACATGGATGTGAACTCATCAGAGCATTAAGTGTTTCGGGGATTTCGTCAAATGAATATATTTTCGATGTTATAAAATAAACCTGAATTCAGTGATATTTACTAATGGATCATTCTAAAACAAATAATCTGAAAATTATACTTTGACGCTTTTCAATAGACAGTAAATTAAAGGTAAACAACGTGTTACATACAACATGCAGTGGCGTGATCTGATCTTAGCTATTTATCTGTTCCCTTGGCGCAGGAGTAAAAGAAGGAGTTGAAGACTCACTGCGTGGAAGAAAGCATCTGAAAAGGGGTAGAACGGGGCTGGATCGTTCCAGATGAGTCTTCCCTCCCTCCCATAAAGCCCAAGCGCGTGACATTATCAACGTGCATGACTGGTCTGCGAGATCCCTGCAATATCCATTTTTGAATCATTGCCAAGAAGTTTTGAGTCTTTGTCAGTAGTGGAGGCACTTTTGATTGAAGTTGGGGAAATTTTCCTCTGCGCTCTTCTTTTTCCCATCGTGTGCTGGGATGGGAGAAAAAAAAACCACCCATGCTCGAGTCGCTCACGATGTAAACCTACTGCGATACTGGAGATAGGATCTTTTCCATTTAGGAGTGAAATTACTAAATAAACATTTCAAATTTCCTTACCGATGTTTCGGATAAAAAATGTAGGCGAAGTCGGGAAAAAAGGCAAGGGAGCGTGAAATTTGTTTGAATCATTTACGCAGTGTTTTGAAAATTACATGCGTCTTTGGTGTTGTGGAGGCGAGTTCCACAGAAAAGCTTCTGCTGGATGCCGATAAAGTTGCATGTTTTACATTAAGTTTCAATTGCTTGTGTGTATGATTACGTGCAGTCAGTACGCAAGTGAATGGAATATGGAATGTTTGGAAACAGAGACGTGTCTTATTTTTCCTGTAGGTGGTGCCAAATTATAATCCTTCCGTTCACAATTTTTGCTTACTTGTTTTGAATCGCCTACTTATTGATTTCTTTCAAACCAATACTGAGCGAGCATGCAACCAATTCTGCAAATAACTTCACAATTTCAATCTCAAGCACTTTTTACTGTTTTAAGGGAGCTACGGCATTTTCTCAATCGTTACTTTAAATTATATGTGTCGGAACACTTTCTGATTCTTAATGTCAGCAGATGAGAAAATTGCATCCCTTAGAAAGTTTAAGAACTTGTTTAGAAAGTATGCGACGGGAAAAGTTAATGCTACACAAATAATTACATTGAAGGCAAAGAAAATAATTAATAATCACTAATGAAATTACTTCCATATGGAAGGATATCTAGAATTGGATTGCGAACAAGCATTCAACAAGAACAAGCAGAAAAATGTTTTACGACTCCGAACTGAAACATATCGGGAATCCAGGAGAAGGATGACATTATAAGCTCGTGATTGCTGGTAAAAGGATTCACATGTCAATTGGGTTCTTGTCCATCTTTTGTCAAAATTAATAGCTTTTCTTACTTTTGAACCATAAGTTCATTTACTATATAGCACAGTGTATTATGTTACCTCAATGTATCTCAATGGTTGTTATTAAATATGTTCAGTGAGATAAGAGAACACTGTTTCAGCCTCAGGTTATTTTTCTAGCCTTTCGAGATAAGCGGAAAGTAGGAGTCAGCATCCAATTTGAATTATTTCATTATTAGGTATAAAATCATTATTCGCATTTACAATTCATGTGCACATTCTAGTTACATCTAATTTATGTTTGAACATTAGGAAATATAACCATGTCTATAAATAATGCGCCATCAACTCAAAAAGACGAGCAACAGAAATTATAACGTGTTGCTTTATAGTCATCCACTTGCAGAGAAGTATTTTAGTAGAATTCATAATTAATTAAATTTATGATCGTTGTGTTGAATAACCATTAATATGTATTACTCACATGTTTCTTCTCTTTCATTGCGTATTTACTGTTTTTTCGTTTCCGTATAAAGGTGTCTAGTTTCATTTAATTCTGAAGCAAAGTATTTAATTTTATTATGATACTTCTAGCAAGATGATTCTAGCTCAATTTATCATAACAGTTTTATGAGCATAATAATACCAGATGGGATGTAATTAAGAGAAGTAACTGCACAGGTTGCTCGCTTGTTTCAACAAGAATATATCATAGGCATCGTGTCAATCTCTACTCTGCAAAATCGATGTTTCGAGTAAGATGCGTTTGAAGACTTTTCACTTTAAGAAAAACTGTTATATTGATAGTTTTATATAAATTTTGGTTATTTCAACGCGAATAATTCATGACTTTACTGTAATATACAGCATCAAGTAATGGACTGGAAAATGAATTTATGTAAAAAAGTCAAAATCTAATCAAAGCCTCCAGTAAAAAAAAAGACTCACCCTATCCCAATTGCACAATTTACATCGCAGAACAAAACGGAAGGTAGTAATCGATATTGATGAATGTTTTCTACAAATATCAATAGTTAAAATTTATCTAAGGGGCCGTCTTCATTTTAAATTGGGTGCTTGCTCCGATATTTTCTTTACGAACCCCCATCATTTATCACAAATTTGGATTCTACATACAATTTCAGGCGGATTTGATGAAAATCTAATGAAAAACGGAGTAAAATTGACCGAGAAAATCCACAAAAACCATTGGGGGAGCCTGTTAAAATTGAACTCCGCAGTTGAAAGGGCGGATTATGATAAGATAGTCCGATTCCGTGAGTATGTGTCACTGTCAACGACTGTTTGAAGAAGGTTTGTTAGAGTGTGACACGCTGGTAGATAGTGTCGTTATGTCTAGTAAGTGGATTGTTATAATCCTAACCTACAATAGTATAAATTGGTAATTTTAGTTAACGTCGTACTAGAGCAACACAACGGGCTATTGACGACGGTCCGGGATCAGTCCCTTAAGGGAAAGATCCGAGGACAACACTTCGTAATTTTGAACCACGGTCAGATGACGAAGCAACACCTGAGCTGGCACCCCACTCTCCAAACTTCCACGCCAACCCAACGTGAGGACTTTCGGCCAAGACAGATTTAAGGTGCACCAGCCGCCTCTACACCATACGTTTACAAACATCCATGCCCGAACCCGGATTCGAACCAGGAACCTTCCGATCCAGAGGCTAACACCTTAACCACTATACCGGTTGGTCGGCTACTACAGTAGTGCAAGTAGATTGTACATTATATTAAAAAAATGTGTGAATTATGAAGTTAAATTTTAAATAAAAAAGCGTGATAAGTACCCTTCATACAAAAGCTTTACAATAAATCATTTAATCATATTATGCAATCACATTATAAATGTTAATATGATGTGTAGTGTCCGTAGCAGTCGATGATTTTACTGTTTATTACAGGAGGCTGATAGTTTAATGAAAATATTTCCACACTCAACATTTTGCAAATTTTCAGTGTATTTACATTTCTGAGAAATTTCTGTTTTTCACCTTATGAAATAATCCATAATAATCCAATCGATAGTAATCATAGAATTTTGCAAACAGTCTCACTGCTCTATTAATTATTAATTATGCGTGAGCCCAAGTACGGCGCTGAAGCCGATGATGTGATGCGAGTAAAGGCACTCGAGTCGGTCTTCTGATGCCATATCTCATCAATGACAAATTTCAGTACACGGACCTCACAGCCATGTCTCTGGTGCGTGCCTCATAGGATGTGGTAGCACTTTGTCTCGCAAGGTTTTTCGTCTCTTTGCGCCAACGCTTCTTCTCAGATATCACTGGTCTCGATCATTCAATATATGTGGACAGCCACTGCGCTGTCCCTTGTGGAAGGTAATGCCTTCCATGAGGTACTCTCGATACTGTGAATGCCCTTGTGAATACCCCTGTGACTCCCTTGATACTGTGAAGTCAAGAGTCTGTCTCAACAACTTCCGAAAGGCTATACCCCATGGTGCCGATCTCCAACCATCATTCCAACTTCAAACTCTGTTAATTTAAGTCGGGTATCCATTATCACGTTATTAAACGTTTTACAAGATATTTAAGTATTCAACAGACAGCAGTGATAAGCCATCTGACTCTTTATATCCTATTAACTTAATGGTAGGCTTCACTTGTAAATTTGGACATGCTATCCAAGGCAAGTGTGTATTCAAACTTTCATGGTGGACTTAAAGGGGTAAAAACGCTTTTAACCCTTCTTCGCATGATTTTTTCTTTATAGGTGAAATAAATCAAGGTGATATAATTCATGTTAAAAATTAAAGGAAAAAGGGTTAAAAAAATCTTAGTATATATTTATAGTATGAATTTAGCAAAAAACAATATGATAGTATCATGTGGTATTTTTTAAATTAAACGCAAACTTTTTCAGAAATTGCTCTAAAAATAACAGAAACACATGTTACAAACCTTTCTTCCACTCATTTTCACTTTTTTAGTAATAGAAACTCAAATATAATAAAACAAAATTAAAAACGAAATCATACGTTTATTGCAATTACAACAAACAGCGGAATGACAACTTGAAGCTCGTTTTACTGATAGTGACACTTGCTTATTTTTGACAGCTATGTTTTTTTTTTATGCAATGGACATTAAAAAGGTATCCAGACACGATCAACTTAAAGTGAACTTGTTCTTTTATATAATTTTTGGGCATTCAATGTTATGATGGAAATTTCCACCATTATGCAAAGAAGGGTTAGATTGTCGCCAACAATGAATATCCAGGAAGGTACATTTCGATGTTTTAGAATAAAGAACTAGACACTGGGGTACATAGAACACATTATTAACAGGGTAATTACAGCACGCAAGCTGTTTACATAACGAGTATTAACACTGAACCAAACACAGTGTTATTAAATCTGCTCGCTTTTAGCGCAAAAGCCCGTAACCTACGAGAGTACGGAAGAACTCATAGTTTGAAAATTAACTTTTATCATAGTCATTAGAGACTTGTAAAAATGTTAGTTATAACAAAATTACAGGTTTTCGCACATTTAGCTATCGCTCAACACGATGCTAGATGTAATAGCTGAAAACGTTTACCTGTTGTTGACAAAAGGATGTTTGTGTAAATAATTTATAAAAATATTAAATATTTTATAAAAGTTATGAGATTGAAAAATGAACTATTTAAATTTATTTTGCCTACATTTTTAGTCAGGTTTGATCACGTTTTTGAGTTGTAAATTCGAGCTCTGCGATTACTTGTATTGTTATAACAGTTCAGCCGTAAAAGCAATTATTTAAAAAAATTTATTTTTGCAGAATTTAAACTTCAATATTTTTTTATTTTAGCCTAATTTTCCTTTCGAAGCATAAACCAGTTGCAAATATTTGTGGAACAGTTGATATAAAGAGAGTAAAACACTCAATTTTGCATGGTAGAAATAAGCTATTTAATGTCTAATATTGCTCAACACATGAATTCATTTTCTGAATGCAAAGTGCACGTTTCGAACAACTACCTTAAAAAATCCTCTGCTTAACTCACATGGATGTAGTAGAATTCCGTTTCATGAAAGTAATTAAATATACTACACAAAAAACCTTTTAATCCAAGACTGGTAGCTAATGAAAATTATTCAAAATATAATTATATTTAACAAAGGCTTCCTTTAGAAAACTATAAAATTTATAAAAACTGGTATTTCTTATCTATGTTTATAATAAAATTACTTGGTTTTATTGAAACTGCTCTCAATAGGCAATTACAGGTACGACATTTTCATCAACAGGCACGAGGTTTCCTCTTAAAACTGAGTACATGAATTAAAACAAAGTGCTTTAAAGTTTAGCTCATATACTCAACGAAACGGAACTATAAAAAATCTTGAAAAGGAGCTATGACAGACACCCCCAGTCGTCCTCTTTGTATTGTGGAGATGACCCCAAAATATCCCTTACTCTCAATTGCGACAGACATATTTTTATAGTAGCCCTCTGAGGTGCCTTGCATTTTGATGTGGTTACTTTAAACGCCAGTCTGACCAATCTTCCTCATCATACATTCTCGAGTGCTTAGGGTTCTACTGAGACGATCTGTTTTTGAATTTCTTTAGGTGTAAGACTTTGTGCGAGTGACTTGTGTGCATACGCTCAACGAAACTATAAAAAAATCTTCATAAGAAGGCATGATCCTTACCCAGTATACTTTTTGTATTGTGGGAATGATCCCCTAAAGGTCCCTTGCTCTCAGTCGTAATAGACATATTCAGAAAACACTATTCCGCCTTTTCGGTAGCCATATGAGGTGTCGCACATTTTGTTGTGGTCACAAGAGTCATCATGTTTACCTCAAACTTCAGTCTGACCAGTTCTTATCACACATTTCCAAGTGCCTGGGGTACTCCTGAAACGATCTGTTTTTTAAACCTCTTTAGGTGTAAAACTGTGCTTGCGAATCGACTTGTGCGCATATGATCAACGAAACGAAACTGTAAAGTCTTGATGTGAAGGCATGAATCCTTCCCCCAGTACACTTTTTGTATCGTGGGGATGACTCCCAGAAGATACATTTCTCTCAGTCGCGACAAACATATTCAGACAACACTCTCCTGTTCTTGGAGAAGGAATCTGAGGCGACTCACATTTTGCTGTGGTCACAAGATTTATCGTGTTTACCTTACACGCCTGTCTGACCAATCCTCTTAAGCACAAATCCTATAGTGCCTGAGGGTTCTCCCGAGACGATCTGTCTGAACCAGATTAGGTGTAAGACTTTGTGCGGGTGAATGGACATGTGTATTTGGTCTAGGACAACTGTATAGATGTAACAATGTACAGATGTAATAATTTATAGATGTAACAATGTACCGATGTAATAATGTATAGATGTAACAATGTACAGATGTAATAATTTATTGATGTAACAATGTACAGATGTAATAATGTATAGATGTAACAATGTACCGATGTAATAATGTATAGATGTAACAATGTACAGATGTAATAATGTATAGATGTAACAATGTACAGATGTAATAATTTATTGATGTAACAATGTACAGATGTAATAATGTATAGATGTAACAATGCACAGATGTAATAATGTATAGATGTAACAATGTACAGATGTAATAATGTATTGATCTAACAATGTACAAATGTAATAATGTATAGATGTAATAATGTACAGATATAATAATGTATAGATGTAACGATGTACAGATGTAATAATTTATAGATGTAACAATGTACAGATGTAATAATGTATAGATATAACAATGTACAGATGTAATAATGTATAGATGTAACAATGTACAGATGTAATAATGTATAGATGTAACGATATACAGATGTAATAATTTATAGATGTAACAATGTACAGATGTTATAATGTATAGATGTAACAATGTACAGATGTTATAATGTATAGATGTAACAATGTACCGATGTAATAATGTATAGATGTAACAATGTACAGATGTAATAATGTATAGATGTAACAATGTACAGATGTAATAATTTATTGATGTAACAATGTACAGATGTAATAATGTATAGATGTAACAATGTACAGATGTAATAATGTATAGATGTAACAATGTACAGATGTAATAATGTATAGATGTAACGATGTACAGATGTAATAATTTATAGATGTAACAATGTACAGATGTAATAATGTATAGATATAACAATGCACAGATGTAATAATGTATAGATGTAACAATGTACAGATGTAATAATGTATAGATGTAACGATATACAGATGTAATAATTTATAGATGTAACAATGTACAGATGTAATAATGTATAGATTTAACAATGTTCAGATGCAATAATGTATAGATGTAAAAATGTATTGATGTAATATGCCTTAACATTCTGAATAGATGTGCCACCCCTGTGATATGATCTATTCATCCCAACTAGAATTATTTAAACTGGTTCTTTGTCTCCAACGAAACAAGGTACGGGAGTGAGTGTTGGTGGCAGTATGATCAAATTTGCGCCGAGAAATCGCGTTATTAAGATATTACCGGTTTTTGTATAGTGGCGAAATCAAGATGTTGTCAATTTTCTTCTAATGACGAGCTATCTCGTCTATCAAGATCTGTTCAGTTTTGATGGAGACAAAATAACTCTTCGAGTCAACCACCAAGAGGGTTAAAGATGGTTAAACTAGAAAATATCCTGGTGAAACACAAAAAAAATGTTGATTAAAACACTGAGTGGCAGAGTATTTGCCATAGATTCAACTTTTTAAGAATTGAGTTGCAGCAATTTTACAGGAAACGATCTTAAGAAGATAATATCCCTTCACAAACTAAAATCGACTTTTATTGTAGTCACCTTTCATAGTTTTGTTATACAACAGAGTGATGTTTCTGAAATGTATTAGGTGGAAAGGTATACATATTCACCCGATTTTCTTTAAAATAGTCTTTAGAAAGAATAAAAATGTCAAAAAGAAGGGGAAGATATTTTCTTGACATTAAAATGATGTTTCCATTTTTTAATGAAATAGAAAAAAATCATTGTTATGGTCTTTTTTCGATCGATTTCTCGGGTTTAATTTAACCAATTAAACCCGAGAAATGTCTCATATTCTTCTAATATCTATTAAGATAATTGTTCTCTTTCTGTGTATTCAACTACCACATAAACGATATAAGCTACCGACTAGCCTGATAACTATTACAAACCATTACGCAAAAGTTACTCTGTCAATAGTAGTAAGCATTTTATTCCTTTTATTTCCAACAATCCAAATATTTGGCTTTTATGAGACGCATCTTTTGAATGCATTGCTTGAAATCCAATAACAGCATACTGCAAGCTTTCTAAAGCTACCGCCGATTTCTCAAGCACTTAAGTCTCATGCGCTTCTATGCATTCAACTACTGAAGTTAAGCCCATTACAGAAGTTATCCGATTGACATCCATACGTCTCCTCAGCATCACTGCTACTCTACCCAGGTGGCAGTCATGAATTTTCAATTTACAGCAACCACCGGAAACTTCGAAAACGGGCCCAGCTCCCGAACTCAATTCATTTATCCCTAGAGACGCCAGATCCTCTACCCCCCCCCACCTTCAAAAGTATCAGGGAGGACAAATTTTGCAAAAGCCCACGGATAGGAGTATTAACAAGATTACTTTCCCAATGAGCGGCGGAGCATGGCAACGCCGGGCGATATCGCAACCCCCGACCGACCCTTAATTGCGAGCGTCCATTTGCGCCCCAGAGAAAGACTCGCAGTCGCTGACGTATTCCATTCACCATTGCGAGTGCTGCGATTCGAGCCATTTCACGGTGGAGTGCCTAAGCCCACCTTAATGATTCAGCAGCGATGTCGCCTAAGCTCTGATGGTCGGGTCCGTCCTGATCGAATCGGTCTGGGATTCCTGATGGGTCCCGCGATCGGTTACCAGACGTAGTTAAGGGCTGGTAATGAAGTGCGCGGCTGGGCGTGAATCGCTGTGTAAAGTCAAGCGCGGACACTGAATAATTACGGCCAAATAAGCTTCGACTATTGTTGCTATTGTTGGGACTCTTTAAGTGATGGGTTTGGAAGGAGCGGGATTCCGTTTCATAAGCTATCGGAAGATTATTTTAAGGTGATCGGTTGAGCGCTTTTTGGAGGGAGAGCGAGATGAGCACTGACTAGTGCGTGGCTGAGCGTGAATCGCTGTGTAAAGCCAAGCGCGGACACTGAATAATTACGGCCAAATAAGCTTCGACTATTGTTGTTATTGTAGGGACTCTTTAAGTGATGGGTTTGGAAGGAGCGTGATTCCGTTTCATAAGCTATAGGAAGATTATTTTAAGGTGATCGGTTGAGCGCTTTTTGGAGGGAGAGCGAGATGAGCACTGACTAGTGCGTGGCTGAGCGTGAATCGCTGTGTAAAGCCAAGCGCGGACACTGAATAATTACGGCCAAATAATCTTCGACTATTGTTGTTATTGTAGGGACTCTTTAAGTGATGGGTTTGGAAGGAGCGTGATTCCGTTTCATAAGCTATAGGAAGATTATTTTAAGGTGATCGGTTGAGCGCTTTTTGGAGGGAGAGCGAGATGAGCACTGACTAGTGCGTGGCTGGGCGTGAATCGCTGTGTAAAGTCAAGCGCGGACACTGAATAAATACGGCCAAATAAGCTTCGACTATTGTTGTTATTGTTGGGACTCTTAAGTGATGGGTTTGGAAGGAGCGGGATTCCGTTTCACAAGCTATCGGAAGATTATTTTAAGGTGATCGGTTGAGCGCTTTTTGGAGGGAGAGCGAGATGAGCACTGACTAGTGCGTGGCTGAGCGTGAATCGCTGTGTAAAGCCAAGCGCGGACACTGAATAATTGCGGCCAAATAAGCTTCGACTATTGTTGTTATTGTAGGGACTCTTTAAGTGATGGGTTTGGAAGGAGCGTGATTCCGTTTCATAAGCTATAGGAAGATTATTTTAAGGTGATCGGTTGAGCGCTTTTTGGAGGGAGAGCGAGATGAGCACTGACTAGTGCGTGGCTGGGCGTGAATCGCTGTGTAAAGTCAAGCGCGGACACTGAATAATTACGGCCAAATAAGCTTCGACTATTGTTGTTATTGTTGGGACTCTTAAGTGATGGGTTTGGAAGGAGCGGGATTCCGTTTCACAAGCTATCGGAAGATTATTTTAAGGTGATCGGTTGAGCGCTTTTTGGAGGGAGAGCGAGATGAGCACTGACTAGTGCGTGGCTGGGCGTGAATCGCTGTGTAAAGTCAAGCGCGGACACTGAATAATTACGGCCAAATAAGCTTCGACTATTGTTGTTATTGTTGGGACTCTTAAGTGATGGGTTTGGAAGGAGCGGGATTCCGTTTCACAAGCTATCGGAAGATTATTTTAAGGTGATCGGTTGAGCGCTTTTTGGAGGGAGAGCGAGATGAGCACTGACTAGTGCGTGGCTGGGCGTGAATCGCTGTGTAAAGTCAAGCGCGGACACTGAATAATTACGGCCAAATAAGCTTCGACTATTGTTGTTATTGTTGGGACTCTTAAGTGATGGGTTTGGAAGGAGCGGGATTCCGTTTCACAAGCTATCGGAAGATTATTTTAAGGTGATCGGTTGAGCGCTTTTTGGAGGGAGAGCGAGATGAGCACTGACTAGTGCGTGGCTGAGCGTGAATCGCTGTGTAAAGCCAAGCGCGGACACTGAATAATTGCGGCCAAATAAGCTTCGACTATTGTTGTTATTGTAGGGACTCTTTAAGTGATGGGTTTGGAAGGAGCGTGATTCCGTTTCATAAGCTATAGGAAGATTATTTTAAGGTGATCGGTTGAGCGCTTTTTGGAGGGAGAGCGAGATGAGCACTGACTAGTGCGTGGCTGGGCGTGAATCGCTGTGTAAAGTCAAGCGCGGACACTGAATAATTACGGCCAAATAAGCTTCGACTATTGTTGTTATTGTTGGGACTCTTAAGTGATGGGTTTGGAAGGAGCGGGATTCCGTTTCACAAGCTATCGGAAGATTATTTTAAGGTGATCGGTTGAGCGCTTTTTGGAGGGAGAGCGAGATGAGCACTGACTAGTGCGTGGCTGAGCGTGAATCGCTGTGTAAAGCCAAGCGCGGACACTGAATAATTACGGCCAAATAAGCTTCGACTATTGTTGTTATTGTAGGGACTCTTTAAGTGATGGGTTTGGAAGGAGCGTGATTCCGTTTCATAAGCTATAGGAAGATTATTTTAAGGTGATCGGTTGAGCGCTTTTTGGAGGGAGAGCGAGATGAGCACTGACTAGTGCGTGGCTGAGCGTGAATCGCTGTGTAAAGCCAAGCGCGGACACTGAATAATTACGGCCAAATAATCTTCGACTATTGTTGTTATTGTAGGGACTCTTTAAGTGATGGGTTTGGAAGGAGCGTGATTCCGTTTCATAAGCTATAGGAAGATTATTTTAAGGTGATCGGTTGAGCGCTTTTTGGAGGGAGAGCGAGATGAGCACTGACTAGTGCGTGGCTGGGCGTGAATCGCTGTGTAAAGTCAAGCGCGGACACTGAATAAATACGGCCAAATAAGCTTCGACTATTGTTGTTATTGTTGGGACTCTTAAGTGATGGGTTTGGAAGGAGCGGGATTCCGTTTCACAAGCTATCGGAAGATTATTTTAAGGTGATCGGTTGAGCGCTTTTTGGAGGGAGAGCGAGATGAGCACTGACTAGTGCGTGGCTGAGCGTGAATCGCTGTGTAAAGCCAAGCGCGGACACTGAATAATTGCGGCCAAATAAGCTTCGACTATTGTTGTTATTGTAGGGACTCTTTAAGTGATGGGTTTGGAAGGAGCGTGATTCCGTTTCATAAGCTATAGGAAGATTATTTTAAGGTGATCGGTTGAGCGCTTTTTGGAGGGAGAGCGAGATGAGCACTGACTAGTGCGTGGCTGGGCGTGAATCGCTGTGTAAAGTCAAGCGCGGACACTGAATAATTACGGCCAAATAAGCTTCGACTATTGTTGTTATTGTTGGGACTCTTAAGTGATGGGTTTGTAAGGAGCGATATTCCGTTTCACAAGCTATCGGAAGATTATTTTAAGGTGATCGGTTGAGCGCTTTTTGGAGGGAGAGCGAGATGAGCACTGACTAGTGCGTGGCTGGGCGTGAATCGCTGTGTAAAGTCAAGCGCGGACACTGAATAATTACGGCCAAATAAGCTTCGACTATTGTTGTTATTGTTGGGACTCTTAAGTGATGGGTTTGGAAGGAGCGGGATTCCGTTTCACAAGCTATCGGAAGATTATTTTAAGGTGATCGGTTGAGCGCTTTTTGGAGGGAGAGCGAGATGAGCACTGACTAGTGCGTGGCTGGGCGTGAATCGCTGTGTAAAGTCAAGCGCGGACACTGAATAATTACGGCCAAATAAGCTTCGACTATTGTTGTTATTGTTGGGACTCTTAAGTGATGGGTTTGGAAGGAGCGGGATTCCGTTTCACAAGCTATCGGAAGATTATTTTAAGGTGATCGGTTGAGCGCTTTTTGGAGGGAGAGCGAGATGAGCACTGACTAGTGCGTGGCTGAGCGTGAATCGCTGTGTAAAGCCAAGCGCGGACACTGAATAATTACGGCCAAATAAGCTTCGACTATTGTTGTTATTGATGTGACTCTTAAGTGAAGGGTTTGGAAGGAGCGGGATTCCGTTTCATAAGCTATGGGAAGATTATTTTAAAGTGATCGGTTGAGCGCTTTTTGGAGGGAGAGCGAGATGAGCACTGACTAGTGCGTGGCTGAGCGTGAATCGCTGTGTAAAGCCAAGCGCGGACACTGAATAATTACGGCCAAATAAGCTTCGACTATTGTTGTTATTGTAGGGACTCTTTAAGTGATGGGTTTGGAAGGAGCGTGATTCCGTTTCATAAGCTATAGGAAGATTATTTTAAGGTGATCGGTTGAGCGCTTTTTGGAGGGAGAGCGAGATGAGCACTGACTAGTGCGTGGCTGGGCGTGAATCGCTGTGTAAAGTCAAGCGCGGACACTGAATAATTACGGCCAAATAAGCTTCGACTATTTTTGTTATTGTTGGGACTCTTAAGTGATGGGTTTGGAAGGAGCGGGATTCCGTTTCATAAGCTATAGGAAGATTATTTTAAGGTGATCGGTTGAGCGCTTTTTGGAGGGAGAGCGAGATGAGCACTGACTAGTGCGTGGCTGAGCGTGAATCGCTGTGTAAAGCCAAGCGCGGACACTGAATAATTACGGCCAAATAATCTTCGACTATTGTTGTTATTGTAGGGACTCTTTAAGTGATGGGTTTGGAAGGAGCGTGATTCCGTTTCATAAGCTATAGGAAGATTATTTTAAGGTGATCGGTTGAGCGCTTTTTGGAGGGAGAGCGAGATGAGCACTGACTAGTGCGTGGCTGGGCGTGAATCGCTGTGTAAAGTCAAGCGCGGACACTGAATAAATACGGCCAAATAAGCTTCGACTATTGTTGTTATTGTTGGGACTCTTAAGTGATGGGTTTGGAAGGAGCGGGATTCCGTTTCACAAGCTATCGGAAGATTATTTTAAGGTGATCGGTTGAGCGCTTTTTGGAGGGAGAGCGAGATGAGCACTGACTAGTGCGTGGCTGAGCGTGAATCGCTGTGTAAAGCCAAGCGCGGACACTGAATAATTGCGGCCAAATAAGCTTCGACTATTGTTGTTATTGTAGGGACTCTTTAAGTGATGGGTTTGGAAGGAGCGTGATTCCGTTTCATAAGCTATAGGAAGATTATTTTAAGGTGATCGGTTGAGCGCTTTTTGGAGGGAGAGCGAGATGAGCACTGACTAGTGCGTGGCTGGGCGTGAATCGCTGTGTAAAGTCAAGCGCGGACACTGAATAATTACGGCCAAATAAGCTTCGACTATTGTTGTTATTGTTGGGACTCTTAAGTGATGGGTTTGTAAGGAGCGATATTCCGTTTCACAAGCTATCGGAAGATTATTTTAAGGTGATCGGTTGAGCGCTTTTTGGAGGGAGAGCGAGATGAGCACTGACTAGTGCGTGGCTGGGCGTGAATCGCTGTGTAAAGTCAAGCGCGGACACTGAATAATTACGGCCAAATAAGCTTCGACTATTGTTGTTATTGTTGGGACTCTTAAGTGATGGGTTTGGAAGGAGCGGGATTCCGTTTCACAAGCTATCGGAAGATTATTTTAAGGTGATCGGTTGAGCGCTTTTTGGAGGGAGAGCGAGATGAGCACTGACTAGTGCGTGGCTGGGCGTGAATCGCTGTGTAAAGTCAAGCGCGGACACTGAATAATTACGGCCAAATAAGCTTCGACTATTGTTGTTATTGTTGGGACTCTTAAGTGATGGGTTTGGAAGGAGCGGGATTCCGTTTCACAAGCTATCGGAAGATTATTTTAAGGTGATCGGTTGAGCGCTTTTTGGAGGGAGAGCGAGATGAGCACTGACTAGTGCGTGGCTGAGCGTGAATCGCTGTGTAAAGCCAAGCGCGGACACTGAATAATTACGGCCAAATAAGCTTCGACTATTGTTGTTATTGATGTGACTCTTAAGTGAAGGGTTTGGAAGGAGCGGGATTCCGTTTCATAAGCTATGGGAAGATTATTTTAAAGTGATCGGTTGAGCGCTTTTTGGAGGGAGAGCGAGATGAGCACTGACTAGTGCGTGGCTGAGCGTGAATCGCTGTGTAAAGCCAAGCGCGGACACTGAATAATTACGGCCAAATAAGCTTCGACTATTGTTGTTATTGTAGGGACTCTTTAAGTGATGGGTTTGGAAGGAGCGTGATTCCGTTTCATAAGCTATAGGAAGATTATTTTAAGGTGATCGGTTGAGCGCTTTTTGGAGGGAGAGCGAGATGAGCACTGACTAGTGCGTGGCTGGGCGTGAATCGCTGTGTAAAGTCAAGCGCGGACACTGAATAATTACGGCCAAATAAGCTTCGACTATTTTTGTTATTGTTGGGACTCTTAAGTGATGGGTTTGGAAGGAGCGGGATTCCGTTTAATAAGCTATAGGAAGATTATTTTAAGGTGATCGGTTGAGCGGTTTTTGGAAGGAGAGCGAGATGAGCACTGACTAGTGCGTGGCTGAGCGTGAATCGCTGTGTAAAGCCAAGCGCGGACACTGAATAATTACGGCCAAATAAGCTTCGACTATTGTTGTTATTGTTGGGACTCTTAAGTGATGGGTTTGGAAGGAGCGGGATTCCGTTTCATAAGCTATCGGAAGATTATTTTAAGGTGATCGGTTGAGCGCTTTTTGGAGGGAGAGCGAGATGAGCACTGACTAGTGCGTGGCTGAGCGTGAATCGCTGTGTAAAGCCAAGCGCGGACACTGAATAATTACGGCCAAATAATCTTCGACTATTGTTGTTATTGATGTGACTCTTCAGTGAAGGGTTTGGAAGGAGCGGGATTCCGTTTCATAAGCTATGGGAAGATTATTTTAAAGTGATCGGTTGAGCGCTTTTTGGAGGGAGAGCGAGATGAGCACTGACTAGTGCGTGGCTGAGCGTGAATCGCTGTGTAAAGCCAAGCGCGGACACTGAATAATTACTGCCAAATAAGCTTTGACTATTGTTGTTATTGTTGTGACTCTTAAGTGATGGGTTTGGAAGGAGCGGGATTCCGTTTCATAAGCTATAGGAAGATTATTTTAAGGTGATCGGTTGAGCGGTTTTTGGAAGGAGAGCGAGATGAGCACTGACTAGTGCGTGGCTGAGCGTGAATCGCTGTGTAAAGCCAAGCGCGGACACTGAATAATTACGGCCACATAAGCTTCTACTATTGTTGTTATTGTTGGGACTCTTAAGTGATGGGTTTGGAAGGAATGAGATTCCGTTTCAGAAGCTCTATTGGAAGCTTATTTTAAGGTAATAGGGAAGAGCGCTTTCAGGAGGAAGAGTGGGACAAGCAGTGACTTCATAAAAAACAAGATTGGTTACCATACGTAGTTAATGGCTGGATATCAAATGCGCAGCTAGGCGAGATTTGCTGTGTTAAGTCAATCGAGGACACTGAATAATTTGTACCAAATAAGCTTCGACTATCGTTGTTTTCGTCGGGACTTTTAAGTGATAATTTTGGAAGGCACGGGATTCCGTTTAAGAATCTTTATTTAATGTGCTTATTTTAAGGTGATAGCGTATATCACTTTTTTGAGGAAGAGTAGGACAAGCCGTCACCACAAAAAAAAACCCAGAAGCCCTTGATTGTGTTGCTTTCGATCTAAGGAGGCAACCATGTCAATATGATATCATTCCATATGATCAGCTGGGACTGGATTTGATGATTTCATTATATTTAGGATTCATTCTGCTCTTTTGTGCCACCTTTTTGTGCTATGAGAAACCACTTAGACATTGATGTTTGCGATCAAGCTCATCGGAATAAAGATCAGTAAATAAACGAAATATATTCTTAGATACTCTTAGAATATTCATGTTATCGAATATATCGTATGCTGTGTTTCATGTATTTACTAATTAAGTGTGTGTATGTTCAATTCTATTCTAAAGTTTATTTTGTGATGAATAATCGTCCATTTCAGGGAAATAGAACAAAAAGTATTGATTTATATGTGTCGAAATATGGACCGTGGTAGCACAGTTGGAAAGTAACTGATTACAATAAGAGGGTTCAAAATTAGATCCAACAAAAAACTGTTATTTTAACTGGTGCATGTTAAATCTACCATGACCTTAAATGTCCTCACGCTGGAAGTTTGTAGAGTGGGGGGCTTCTGTGTTCACTTCATCATCTGACCGTGGTTCAAAATTACCTGCTGTCGTCTTCCGATCTTACCATCGGGGATTGATCCTTGACCGTCACCAATAACCAGTTGTGTAGCTCCAATCTGACTTTAATTAACTACCAACCAACCATCTGTCTGAAAGTTCTTAATTATGTTGCATTACCCTAAGTTGATTGGTTGTTTTGGTTTTAAGGATGCAAAAACCAGATTTACATCACTCTTCTAATGCAATAAACAGAGCATGTGGACAGAGTCACTGTCATAAGATCAGAGAAGAGCAAGTCACGTAGGGTTTTGAATCCAAATCGACCTGGGCCGATGAACTATCGAAATACAGAATAGCATTTTCCATCCAGCTAGAAAACCAATTTAAAGAAGCAATATTTTGTCTCACATTAAGATAAATGTTTTCCACCAAACCACTTACCGAATTGTCTAACTAAGCTCTCGTATACACACATCATGGAAAATTTTACTGTCACAGAAGAAACACATGCAGGTTATGTTACAGAAACCGAAACTGCACCCGAAGCAGGAGTTCTAGCAAAACGTATGGCAGGTGGGGTTGAATTGAAGAGAGGACAGATCATCAAGGTATCTCGAGATCGCGATGCCTGTGCATAATTGAAGAATGTAATCCTCCTGAGTAGTGATGCGACATCGATAGAAAAACATCGATGTTAAAAAATTAAAACATCGATGTTGATCATACATCGTCCCCAAAACATCGATGTTTTTAAAATTCAGTTTATTTTCATCGTTTCCCTCATTTCTTAAAACTGGTTTAGCAACTAATGATGAGACATCGACAGCAAAACATCGATGTTCAAAATTAAAACATCGAATTTGATAATGCATCGCACCTAAACCATCGATGTTTTTAAAATTCAATGTATTTAAACTTTTTTCCCCATTTCTTAAAACTTGTATAGCAACTAGTGATGCTACATCGACAGCAAAACATCGATGTTAAAAATTAAAATATCGATGTTGATAATACATCGCCCCAAAAACATCGATATTTTTAAACATCGATGTTTTTAAAATTCAGTGTATTTAAACTTTTTTCCCCATTTCTTAAAACTGGTTTAGCAACTAGTGATGCGACATCGACTTCAATACGATGTTTTTTTAATAAAACATCAATGTTTCGAAAACATTGACATTGATGTCGCATCCCTACTTTTCAGACACTTCACCCTTGGCCACTTTGGTCTAAAAGTATGTTCAATTTGCTGATTATGAAAATTATGCTGCTTGGTTATTTTTAAATTTTTATAACGGTTCGACATTTAAAAATAAAACATCGACAACGTATAAACATCACAAGTATAAACATCGATATTACAAAAACATCGACTTCAATACATTGATGTTAAAAATATCGATGTCGCTTAAAAAACATCGATGTTTTGAAAACATAGTCATCTATGTCGCATCCCTACCCCTGAGGATAATTTACTTTGGTATATTATCTTCTTATTGTATCAGTCTACGTGATGAAATGTTTGAGTTCGATGTCTGCCAATTGCTTTAGATGTATTTTCTCGTCTACGCCAGAAAATGGTCTTCTATTCTGTATTAATTAAGGAACACTAATTAATCAAGTGATATATTGATTGATTTTGTACAGGAGAAGGTACAATGAATACAACGAATATTGGTGTTAACAGGATCGTCGCATTATGTTATCTTTGGTTATTCGCATAATACAGACAGGAGATGAACATAAATAGGATGTTCAAAATAATGTTTTTAATTGGTTAACTACCCACACTCCTTTTTTTAATAAGATCTCAGCTAATTATAGCCTACTGCGAAAATATATAGAGCCCATTGCAAATTAGGGAAACTGTGTGTGTGCCTTTGCTCTATCGGATTCTACGGTGCTCTTGTTGCATGTATGGTATCTGGTCCCGAACAGGAGAGCATAATCCCATCCAGAATTGAGGTTAGGTAGTTGAATGTCGCAATGGGACAACAGAAATGGACCATGAATGCGGTCAGAAAAGCTCTGATGATAACACCTCATAATTTTAAACCGCAGTCTGATGCAGAGATCAATACCTGAGTTGGCACCCCGATCTCTACACCATGCCAACGTGAGGCGATTTGAGGTTACGACAGATTTATCAAGCACCAGTCACACATACAAGAGGATCTTTAGTTGGAATTTGAGATCTCGGAACCCTCCGAACCCTCGGAACTCTCGGAACCCGCTAATCCTTGACAGCTATGTGGGCAACAATGCCGCTGAAACATGAAGATTCAGTAATTTTGGAAGAACACTTTCATCAAGTCAGTGATTCATGTAATTTAGAATATTTTCTTTGTTCCTCATACCAGAATTGCAGATTAGTAACCGGAGGGAATTGCAATACTCTTCTGATTTTGTCCTGCTGATTTCAAGCTCAAACGGTCGCGTGGCAACATAAAAAAGTATACAAACTGTTTGTTTTATTCTGTTTCTTTTCCTTTTACGTTTTTTCCCATCCGCCTAAATAAATATTTTTTCAATGATGGATTAGCTAATTACAATTACACAATTAATTAATTTTTTCTCCACACGTGGAAATGAAATCTATATAAATAAAAATAGAGTGCTTGTACATTGAATATTTTCGACCAATTTGAAGTTGTTTATCCGTTTGGGGCCCTTTTAATACAAAATTAGTGTCTAGCGTGTTTGGTGTCTATCTCTCATTATGGGAGTGCCTTTATAGCGACCAAATAACTGCGGGTATCTTCATAAAACTTTGCATATTATGAGTACTTACATTCATTTAATGACTGAACTTGGTTGTTATGATCTATCTGTCTTCTCATTGTTCGTCTGTTTCTTAGTTTATAAAAGCATCTTACAATTATTGCACGTGCCACTGAATGGCATTTTCAAGAAAAATTGCATTTGGTTCTTTAAAAAAAACTTAGTGATAAATATCTTTTCAAAAATGTGTCATCTTTCCAATAAAGGTGACAAAATTCGGAAATGTCGCATGCCTGGTGAACGAGTTCCACAAATTGAAAAATATTGGTTGGTAAACTGTGAGTGCGAGAGTATTCGCAGTAAATTTTATTAAATGGATATGTATGGATAGTATTTGTGTTCAAACTAAGTTGTGGGCTCGTCATCTGATCGTTATAGAAAATTACGAGGTGTTGCCAGGATCTTTTTCTTAGGGTTTGATCACGGACCATTTCCAATAGCCCGTTGTGTTACTACTGTGCGACGCTAATAAACAACTCACAGACAAATGCAAGTTATAGAAATTAAAAAAGTGTCGAAAAGGTGTGTAAAAATGATTTAACTGCCATTTAAAGGGGGAGGGGATTTGGCATTTTCTACGAAAGAGAAAATTGATTATTCTGTTCACTTTCAATCTGTAATTAAATGATTCGAACCCAGTAAGCTCGGGTAATTCTGCTAGTAGTATTATAAAACTGTTTTTGGTGCTTTTAAAAGTTCGGTGCTTTAAAACCTATAGTTTAACTAATTTATATAAGTTCATTTTTATTCATTTACTTCTGCTATTTGATTTGGGACGAAAATATGACAATAACGAATGCCCTCTTCTTGTGCCATATAAAATGAAACAGGTATTAAGTTGTAATGTTATATCTTTTGTATTTTTTATGAAACATTGATCTTTTCGTAGCCTTTTTTGTTTTAAAAGCTGAAATCGACGGTATTATATACGGCTAAAATATTATTCGATCAAGCAGCGGTGAGAAACCATTGCAGCCCAAAGAGAATTTTTCTTGCTACCATCGACGAGTGAAAGACATTGCTCTTATTTTTGATGGTTGAGAACCTGAATTCAGTGAGTCATGAAGTCGGAAAAATGAAAATATGACAACCGAACTTATAAAAATGTCACAGAAGTGACATTTTTATTGAAAATATTTTTAAGTGCGTTCGGATGGTATATTTAGTGTTCTACTCAGGCACGAAATTAGAAGGAATTTATTTTTTCCTACGTATGATCCTCAGAATCATCTGGCTCTGCACATATATTAAAATAATATTTAAGTTCTAGGCCGACCATACTATGCACTTGACATACCAATAATGGAATTTAACTTAAAGAAAATGATAGGTTCGTACAAAGCCACATACCAGTTGTATAGTTACGTCAAGAAAAATGTATAGTAATGTTTGACTCCATCCTCAACTCACACTTACTTTTATTCTCTTTATATACTGAGTATACATTGAATTCGTGTCATGACAACCTATAATAATATTTTAGTCGTATATAATAATGCCTATTTCATCTTTTAAAACAAAAGAGGCTACGAAAAGATCAATTTTACATAGACGTGAGACTAACGGATTGGACAAGTAGGTTTGCCCAATCCGTTAGTAACGTTATAGCTGTAGTCGGTGCATGTACAATTCCTTCTTGGGTGTATACCTCTTTTGTGCATGTAAAGCCTTCCCTGTAAGTGCATACTGTGTGTGTATACTATGTGTGTATTGTGTGTGTCCAGCTACTTGAGGTTATCGGGTGCAGCTTAGCCAATTAGACAAATATGACCATTTTGCCATAAAACCCCTACTAACTAACCAACCAACCTTATACACGGCTTACAACATAATGAACCTACTTGATGTATGAGTTAAGAATATTACGGATTTAAGTGAAGAGTGTTCAATACTAACTAAAAATTCCTGAAAATAAATGTATTTTTAAAGATTTACTAATTGGAGATTTATCCGAACCTAAACGTAACGTGGATATTCGTCTCGGAACAGATTTAACAAATTGTTTCTTATTTTCTTGGTTATCGGTTTTTATTTCCTCCTTCAATGAAAATTTTACTTACTTCCTTATGTCTTCTATTTTTTTTTCTTAGATTTATTTTTATACTATTACTTGAATTAAAATATATATCTTGCGAATAAGGATGGATTTCAATTATTCCTTGTAAATTTTAAAGAATCACGAGCAAACATTTAAAGAAGCATGTTTTTAGTCCTTTGTAAGGATTTAAGTCTAATTATGTATAATTATTTATTGCTTTTAAGCACTTCAAAAGTTTGGCCAAATGCTTATGGATCATCATTCAAATTCTTTAAATAATTATATTTATGTATAGTATTTTCTAAAAGTGACCAAAATAATTCCCTTCTACGTTGAAAAAAGTCAAATTATTTAAGTGTGAGAGATAATTTGTTAACACACCTTTTTGATATTACTATAATTTCAACCTACTTTGAATACAATTCCTACACATGTATATGGGCTTTCCCCCCACAAAATGAGAAAACTATGATCCACTCTGTTGCAATACTGGTCCACTTTGTTACACTGTATATGTAACAGAGTGGACAATGTAACCCAAAAAGTAGAATTGTTGCTTAAAATTTCATGCACAGTGAAAAAAACTAAAGAGTATTTAACAGCTGTTAATAATATACTTCCTCTTCGTGATTTATTTAATTAAAAAGTAGTTATTAGATTTTTTAAAAATGATGTAACAGAGTGGATATTTACTAATTTCATTTAAGTAATCATCGACATAAAATCGATCTTACCTTGAATATCCAATACAATATGACTAAAAGGAAGTGAACACGAAATCCTTCAGAGAGTTCAGTACAGTTGACAACTTTAATATAATTTCCTTTTTTATATTTAAAACTCCTTGTAATAGAGTGGACTTAATAGGTTTGAATAAAATTTGGGACACACACATAAAAATCTATATCTCTAAAAATAAAAACAAATTAAAAAACGTGTTTTATCAGTAATTTTATGAATTAGAGGTTTCATTATATATTATATGACTTATTGATATAACTAACTACCAGTTAATTGCAAACATCTTCACATGTTCTAAATTTGAGCCTGGGACAGCTTGATTTCTCTGCTCAGTTATACATATTGTTTTTTTTGTAAATTATTGTAGTTAATTTTTATACTTGAAAAATATTCTCTACTAAGAACAATAAGATGACGATAACAAAAAAACACAACTATTTTTCAAAAGCATATTAGTATTTAAATAAAAAATATTAACTTCTTGGACATAGTTTTTACACTTTTTTTTTTGGAATGACCAATACACATTCATGTAATAGAATTCTCCTATATCACACCGTGCTAAAGGTACAAACTGATTAAAGGTGACAGGCATTAAGTTACCTACTACAAAAGTGGATTTTGAGAGGATTTGGAATTCCGTTTCTTATAATTTTTCCCTGTAAAATTGCTTGACTCACAATTCCTAAAAATGACTTTTAATGAATATCATGTGAATAATCTCGCAATCATAGTTTACATACAAATATTTTTTTGACTTTCCGAACCTTAGAAAAAGGCTTGTGACATTTTCGAAATTATCCATCATTAGGGGAAAAAGCTCAACTGAATTTTATAAAATACTTATCACTAAATATGTTTTAAAAACAAATGCGTTCTTTCTTGAATTCCATTTTTTGGCAGTCGCAAAAATAAAAGATATTGTTGTAAAATTGAATGCCTTGAGTACACACAAATAAAAGTTAACAAGATAAAACCTAATACCATATTTTTAAATGAAAAATCAATTTGATTGTTTCTTCTAAAGAAAATCATTACTTTAAAGAAATTTTCCTTACATAAGTTCCATAAATATAGCTGCTTAAAATTGTAAAATAAGCCACCTTGAGCTTCTGTTGCTAGGAAAAAGGTTTTTGTAACACTTCGAAAGTCCTAGTATGAATGTTATTAATATTTCTTTCATTTAAGTAAAAATTCGAATTTAAATTTTCTTTTTCTAACGTTCATGCCACTTTAAATAGAATACTTTGTGATGTTGTTGAGTGTGATGAATTGGAAATGCGTAATTCTTTAAAAGAAGAAATATTTAAAACAGAGAACAACAGAAAACAGCGAAATGAAACAAAAGAAAAGTTGGAGAGGAAAATGTTGTTCTAAAGATTTTTGATTCTTCTTACCTCTTGATCTCGCAAAGTTGTCACAAACTTACAACTAACAAAGAAACACTAAAATATATATGCACGGGGCAAACAAACATGGGTTTGCGTTTCGTTACAAAACATTGCCTGAACCAAATATTTGAAATTAGTTTATATTTCGTAAAGAAAATACACAGTCCAGTCACATTAATGTGACCACCTGTCAAAAGCCAGAATAACCACCTTTGACAGAGCTGACCGCTGTGAGACGTGCAGGAAGAGAGTCAATTTGGTTTCTGAAAGTGTTCACATGGATGTTGAGCCATGCCGACTCCAGTGCCTTGGCCAGCTGCGCTAGATTACGCGGTTGAGGAACCATGGCGCGAACCACCCGATCGATGTGGTCCCACAGATTCTCGATTGGGTTTAAATCCGGTGAGTTTGCTGGCCAGAGGAGTACGGAAAACTCATACTGGTGCTCTTCGAACCACGCACATACACTGCGAGCTGTATTACCTCGCACTATCCTGCTGGTAGATGCCATCAGTCTCCGGAAAAATAATTCGCATGTAGGGGTGGACATGGTCCGCAAAGACAGATGCGTACTTGTGTTGATATCGTGCCTTCCACAATGATGAGTGCACCCAGTGAATGCCAGGAAAACATTCCCCAAACCATAATGCTCCCTACTCCAGCCTGGATCCTTCCGTCAATTGTTGCAGGGTGTTTGCTTACAGACGTGTCACGCCGTATACGCCAAGTCCATCTGTCCGATGGAGCATAAAACTTGATTCATCGGAAAAAGCCACCTGTCGCCACTCTTTGGACGTCCAGTTGCGGTACTGGCGTGCAAATTCCAGCCTTCGTTTGCGATGAACAGCAGTCAGCATAGGTGCATTAACCAGCGAACGTTGCTGCGCAGGGCGGAGGCCCATGCGCAGCGACGTTCGCTGAACCGTTGTTGAGGATACACTCTTGGTAGCCCCTTGGTTCATCTGGGCGGTCAGTCGCTCAACAGTTGCACGTCTATTCGCCCGAACGCATCTCCGTAGCCTTTGTTCGCCTCTGTCATCTGTAGCCCGTGGTGCACCACATGTGCCACGCCGCTGATTTGGGATAGTGCCATTTTTCCAAGCACGGTATACTTTTACCACGGCGGCACGTGAACAGTTCACAAAATTAGCCCCCTGCTCGCTTACACTCGCCAACCTCCGGGGATCGCTACGCAATCCCATTTGGTTTGCTTCGCAAACCAACACTTCTTTTACATATGGCATTTGGTTTGCTTCGCAAACAACATTCCTTTCGCAGAGTGAAACAATCTGAATAATTTGTATTATCCTGATTTCACTTTACGGTCCATCACGTCACAGCGAGGGCTTCTCCCCCTGCTCGCGTACGCTTTACTCCAAAATAATGATCAAATATGAAAAAAAAAATACTGTCACTCATATAATTTAGCATACGACTTGTCTAAATATGAAAGCAAAGACATTTAAAATACTATTGTCATTGAACAAACATATCATTTATCAATTATTGGACATTAAAATAATATATGTTGAAAACATCTTATGTAATATTTATACAAACACAAACACATAATAAGACATAGATCGAGAAGAAAGACAGACAGACTAATAACTTTCAGTCACTAAATAATTGCGCATCACTCACACCATACAAAGTTTTATGAAAATGTATTCTATCGTTTGGACGCAGTATGAGCCCACACACATATACAGACGGACTGAAACCAAACTCACAAGAAATGGATTTTGCATGAGAAGGTCCCAAAATGGTTAAACAACTATATTAAGCTGGGTCAAAAATATTCAGTGGACACAAAAACAATCCATTGTTGTTTATATAAACTTTTAAACTATTTTCACTATGTTTTGAAAGTAAATCGAATTGATATACGGCTGATGGAGGAAGGTTCAAGCAAATGGCAACAAAGATTGATAATGGGTTACTTCAGATCGAGAAATGCTTGTATACTTCAATCACTCAATAACTTTCTCGACCCAATAACTCTTCTCTTAAAAATATTTTCAGTTGAATAGATATCTGGCGTCTAAACATGATTTGGCGTAAGCGAAATTTACAACTACTTTCTTACTATGGTTTTAAAGCGGAAATGTTATCAACTAGCTCGTGAACTAAAATATATCGACTAACTTAATGCTATATAACTTAATATCGTCAATTAATTACCATACTTTTATAAATCATGTATTTATGTCTAGTTTAAATACTGCATTTGACTTAAACGTTTGGGCTTAGCGTTGTTTATTGATCATAAAAAAATTCTAACTCTAAGTCTGACTTAAGCTCTATATTTCTTTCTTTAAATTTTCTTTGTGCACATACTTAGATAATTTTCATGCTAAAAAATGAGTAAGCAATATACTTAAACAACCATAATTTGGTCGTTTGGGAGTAGCTGGAAGATATATTCAGCACTGCGATTGTTTGAATTGCTTGAACCATTACTGCTAAATAACAGTTATTTCCCAAAAACTATTTTTACTGGATTTAAATTATAATACTTCTTTTTTTTTAGACTTATTTATTTTCTTTGCAAAGTGTTAACACTTTTCAAATATTATGGGACAGATGATATTTTGCAACAAAACCCAAACTCTTGATCGTTTGCCACGTGTGATAATATTTTCTGATTTTTTCGTTCGAAATAAATTTTGTATTTTTAAATTTTGTCTAATTTTTTGTTTTGTTTTAAATATTTATTACAGGAACAAATTGTACTTCCCTTACATTACACGCACCACCACTACAAAGTATTTAATTTAAAGCGGAATGGTAATTTAGAATAAAGCATACAGGGTGTCCCTGAATTCATGGGCCAAACTATGGTAAGTAAAATACATATAAAGAAGCAATTTTTGTATAGCAACATGGGGTCGGGAATGAAAAGGGCAGGTGGAAAAACAAGAAATGCTGAGGAAATGAAAAGCAAAGAATCGTTTCCAACAGCAAAGATTCTGACAGAAAGCTAATTCTCTAACAGCAAAGATTCTGACAGAAAGCTAATTCTCTAATAGCAAAGATTCTGACAGAATGCTAATTCTCTAACAGCAAAGATTCTGACAGAAAGCTAATTCTCTAACAGCAAATAATCGTTTGCAGCTCGCGTAATGCCATTCAAACTCAATAGTTATCAAATCGTTTTGCAAACGATTTGATAATGCAAACTAAATAAACTTCTACTATTCAATATTTTTCTTCCCGAAAATTCATCTTTTCTTTTTAAGCTACGTCACTAAACGTGTCTATCGTCTGCTCTAAAAATATTATGTAAGTATAGAGGTTTTTTTCATTTCCTCAGCATTTCTTTTCTTTCCACCTGCACTTTTCATTTCCAACCCCATCTTGCTATACAAAATATGCTTCTTTATATGTACTTTACTTACTCTTAAAGTTTGGCCCATGAATTCAGGGACGCCCTGTATGTACACAGTCAAGTCACATTAATATGACCACCACCTACTTTCTACGTCAACGTGAAATAACCAATCACAAAAGGCAGGTGGCAGCACATTGCAGTAGAGTGTATATAAAGGATGTCCTAAAGCATCGGAAGGCATTTCATTCATTGGCGTAATGCAGAAACGTAGCGATTTATCCGACGTCAAAAAGGGCATGATTATTGGCTTTCGGGCCAAGGGTGGAAGCATTTCGGAAACGGCTAATTTTGTGAACTGATCGCGTGCGGCCGTGGTAAAAGAATACCGTGCATGGCAAAATGGCACTATCCAAAATCAGCGGCGTGGCACATGTGGTGCACCACGGGCTACAGATGACAGTGGCGAACGAAGGATACGTAGATGCATTCGTGCCAATAGACGTGCAACTGTTGAGCAACTGACCGCCCAGATGAACCAAGGGGATACCAAGAGTGCATCCTCAACAACGGTTCAGCGAACGTTGCTGCGCATGGGCCTCCGCTGCAGACGCCTGGTTAATGCACGTATGCTGACTGCTGTTCATCGGCGACGAAGGCTGGAATTTGCACGCCAGTACCGCAACTGGACGTCCAAAGAGTGGCGACAGGTGGCTTTTTCCGATGAATCACGTTTTATGCTCCATCGGACAGATGGACGTTTGCGTATACGGCATGAAACTTCTGAAAGCAAACACCCTGCAACAATAGCCGGAAGGATCCAGGCTGGAGGAGGGAGCATTATGGTTTGGGGAATGTTTTCCTGGCATTCACTGGGTGCACTCATCATTGTGGAAGGCACGATGGATCAGCACAAGTACGCATCTGTCCTTGCGGACCATGTCCACTCCTACATGGTAATTATTTTTCCTCAGAATGATGGCATCTACCAGCAGGACAATGCGAGGTGTCATACAACTCGCATACGCTCATTTCGAAGAGCACCAGGATGTGTTTACCGTATTCCCCTGGCTAGCAAACTCACCGGATTTAAACCCAATCGAGAATATGTGGGACCACCTCGATCGGGTTGTTCGCGCCATGGATCCTCAACCGCGTAATCTAGCGCAGCTGGCCACGGCACTGGAGTCGGAATGGCTCAACATCCAAGTGAACACCTTCAGAAACCTAATTGACTCTCTTCCTGCACGTCTCGCAGCGGTCTGCTCTGCCAAAGAATGTTAGCATTAAACATATACAAACGAGGACTTTGGAAATATTAAAAATTCTTTGTCCTTGTGACACAAGGTCAAGGTGGCTTATATTTTTACTAGTTTATTATATTCTTATACAACTTTGCCATCCCAAACATTCCTTGCAAACACTGATTTTCTTTTTTAAAAAGCTATACATCTGTCTTATGAAAAATTATTATCGATCAACTTTGCTTTGTATGTACTGAACGCTTTCAGTTTTAAATCAATTACTCTTATGATTACACGTATCATCAAATAACTTTTAAGATAAAATTAATTATTTAAAAAAATAGTCAAGAATATCTTATTTATGAATTATTTTGTCATCTTTCACTTACCAATGGCGATGTTCGGAAACATCGCATTACAATTGCAAGAATGTCATAAGTCAAAACAATATTTGTAAAAATATTACTGTAACATTGCATTTGAGGAGTTTCTGTACAGTTTTCTAATAAAAAACACCGCTTTTATATCTTTATCGAGTGCCCAATAAAATACACCAATGTAACAATGCCATGTGTTATTCACAATTAATGTTTCAATACAAAGTTTTCGGATTCAGCTTTCAATAGTGCTCATATATTCTCTAAAATATAATATTCAAATGCATATTTTCAATGGAATTATGTGTGACGACTTAATAGTCTAAAGTGTTCTATTTATGTTTAAATAAATATTGTTCGAAATTTAGATAATAGTTGATGTCCAAAGACGAACTCGATTTTAATAACCTAAAATAGATTACTTTCCAATGTTATTTTCAATCTGATGTTTAAATGTTTTGTTTTACAGTTATCTGATGCTCTAATGTGGAGTTTCGATAAAATGTGTTCTGAAGTTTCGATTGATTGTAGTACAATGCTACAATTTCACTCTCCTATTTAAATGTATAAGAGTTATTTTCTGTAAGTGAGATACGCTTTCTATGGGAGTTTGAGAGTTGACGTTTAGGAATTTTCTGAATCTAGCATCCCATTGTCTGTTCCTTGGCACTATTCCCAGTTTTTTTTTTATAAATTGGAGGTATGTTATTATCAAAATAATCAAAAACTGCCAATTTTGTGCTGAATTTAAACTTTTATAATTTATCAAATTTAACTATAAAAATTAATTATTATATACTTTAATATTGATTATGTCATTAAATTTAATGTTATTAAATTATATGTGATAAGAATTTAATTATATCTATATTATGTATCGAAACCACTTCAGGCTAGTAGTCTAACGTAACTTTTTTTAATAAATTTCATTGTTACATTATACCTACTAAAAAATGGGTAAAGATGGCAAACAGGAAAATGTGACCTACCCAACACTTGCAGACAATTGCACCCATGATATGTATGCTGTATTATATATTTTCAAACATGTGTTATCGAGATTCAGCAGTCATCAAGAAGCACATAAAAAGCTACGTCCACAGTGGTCATGATACTTCTTCATCACAAGATATCTTTACAGCACTTCTATCTTTAGGTGGAGTAAGGAATGTAAAGGCATCTGTTGTTGAAATTCTGCATGCTGAAAGTTCCATGGACAAGCAAAATTCGGAAGGTATATCAGCGTATCACTCAGTAAATCTTCAGAATGACCAGTGAATCCTTTTTTGGAACCATAATGGCATCGGTTCAGGAAAACAAACAGGCATTCGAATTCAGGATGTAAATCACGACTTGAAATTCAACACCATTCAGCCATTTCCCTTAAACTTCCCAACGGGTAAGCCTCCCCAGAAGAATAAAACCAAACACAAGTACCAACACTCTCCTGAAATGAAATGTATGTCATCATTTAAAACTGTTGAAGAATTCGACATTCATGTACTTGATAGACAGCATACTATTGCAGAAGGCACTGGTGTAACAAAAGATGATGTATGTCAAGAAACTGAAGATGGAAGCTAAAAATGTAACGTTACATCAATATCCCTGCAAGGAGATTTCACACCATATACATTGCTTACGAAGGACAGAATCTATTATTCCATGGGATAGGCTTAAAAAAAAGGAAAAAGCATCATAAACTATCGCTGAAACAAAATAAGTTTATATATGATGCTTTTATGAATGGAAAACAAGGTACAAGAAAAATTAGTCCTGAAGTTCTAGTGAAAAAAATTAAGAGTTCCGTTAACAAATATTGCGATAAAATTTTCCATGTTGTCATTCCACGAAAGGAAACAGACACTACAGACTTACATGAACACAAACACAATTAAAGTAGATGTTGATATGGATATAAGCCATGAATAGGATGAGGAAGATGTGTTTAGAATCTGTAATAGACGAATGTCATTACAAAAAACTTGCCAAGCCATTGCTGAGGTAGAGCATACTTTACTAATGGAGGAAATACCAACTAGATACCAGCCGAAAATAGAACAATATAAATACTATGGTGTGTACTATACCAAAAACTGTTACATAGGGAAAATTATGTTCCCGGAGGACACTATTACTAAGACACATTAAATGAAATTTCTTCATAAGTATGACTAGCCTAGGCGTCCAGATATTAAAGATATCAATAACAGCGTTATTTTCTTTAGACCAGTTGAAATAACTGGAAGGCCTCCTTTTTACATTTCCAACGAAGAAAAGAAGGATTTAAAGAACTCATATCAGAAATTCAAAAAATTTGAGAACAACGGAAAAGTGAAAACTTTTGCAACTCAGATTTCAGCTACCAACTTCAGACAGAAAAATAGATTCCATGTGAATAAGTTGGTAATTGTTAACTTTTTTAAACATTACAAAACACAATTACCCTACACAAATGTTATTTTTGAATACCATTTATTGGTTTGTGTATGATAATAAAAGTTATTAGTAGTACATAGTTATTTGTAACTGACGTGTTTGCTATTCCGACATATTTTAGTAATTATTCCAAGTGTGCAGTCCATGTCATTCAAAAACATGAAAATTTTCAAATAACTGCAATTTATCTAGAAATAACATTTATTACCCTTCTGAAAGTTGAAAACTTTTTTATATATTGGGTTCAAGGAAATTTGGTACAAACATGATTTTTAACAATTTTACCTTCATTTAGTAAAGCTGCAGTGAAGGAATATATAAAAACTTCACATATATGTCTATATACAGGATTTAATTGATAAAAAAACTATTGTCAAGGTAATAGTTTGAAGTTTCGATACTTTAAAATGCAACACAGAATTGACCGTTTTTGAACATTTTGAAAAAACGTAACTCCTATTTATAAAAAAACTTGGAATAGTGCCAAGGAACAGACAATGGGATGCTGTTACACAAAAATTATGCTACATTCTTGAACTAATAGCATGTTTATTAGAATATGAAGTTTTGAGTTATGTAACTTTAAAAGATAGTGAAATTTGGAAAAAATCGGTTTTTAAGATGAATTTCTGAAAAACTGCTTAGAGTTGCCAAAAACATTTTCACGCAGTAATAGCCTAGATAGAATGCTAAAACATAATTCACATAAAAAATTTTGGCACCTGTCTGAAGTTAGCGGAATTTTAGCTTTAAATTTCAGTAAATTCGTCTTCCGCTCACAGAACCCTAATTTTGGAGGTCCCCTTCCTGCAAACTTTAGGAAGATGCCATGAATTCTCATTTATAAAACTTAGTACTGGCAGTATATAAGTAGATTATGAAAAAAAAATCCTTCGCAGTTATCTAAAGTTATCCAGACATTGAAATTACACTTTGCCGTATTTTATCTACATTGCAAAAAAAAAAAATTTACCTGCCCTATAAAAACAACCATAACTTGGCTACCAAATTTTTTTTTTCAAAACCGCTGATTCACTTTTTACTAAGACACTATAGAGAACATCTCATGTAAATTTCAGCAAAATCAAAATTTTCAGCTATCACTAGCGTATCTCGCGGAAAGAAAATAAGTCACATGTGATGTGCCAATAAATTATTAGTCTAGTATTCCAGAGCAGTACGTCGCATTTTTAAAATTTAAGCTAAACGAATTCAAAACAAAAGAATGTTACTAAAAATTGTAGCTAATCACTCATGATATTTAGATTAAACTAAGCAATATTTAGACGTCAATCAGAATGCATCCATTGACGTCCACTTTGATTGAATGAGTGAAAAATTAAAAAGTATGATTCATTTTCATGCTGTTCAAGTTTTACTACAGTAAAATATGTGCTTCACGTATATCAGATCGACGGGATTAATCTTTGTCCCATTAACGAGAATTATGAGTAACAAAATTATTAAATTTCAATCAGAAATTTATTAGAATAGAGTTGTGTCAGTTTTATCTATAGACTGTAGCTATCCTTTTTATGTGAATGTTTTTTTTTCTGAATAAAGTAATAAGTACTTTCGTATTTAAAATGTTAAGCAAGTTTTTATTCAATTCTTCATTGTTTATACCAAATAAAAATAAGATTTAGAATTACTAATTATCATGATGCTTTTCATTTATATTTCTTCTTAAATATTAAGAGAATGCGATAGTATAAAGGATTTCAAGGATTATAAGACTTATTTAGCTTTCATTTACATACAAATTTTAAATGGTTTAAGATGTATAGCTTAAAAGTTCCTAGTAGTTTGTTATTATTTCATTGTGCTGCAGTTAGAGTAGATGAAAGCTTCGTACAAATAATCAGGCATGTATAGTTTTATTTGAGTAATTAAATAACAGTAAACAGATTTTTTGTTAATTTGCAAGGAGCTATCTCTTCATTGCAACTCATCGAGATTAGAATTAGTAATTACTAATTTGCACAAATTAGACAATTATAGCTAAACTAATCAGTAGGAATAGTTAGTAGCAGCTCATTAGTACTTATTTAGTATTACTAGAACAATATATTTCCCCTATATACTGGATAATACGTTCAGGCTACACATTAATTTAGTTCAGATTAACAACTTAGAAACATCACTCACATCTATTTTATGACTAATTTCAGAGTACAGAACTATTATATAATATACTATTGTTCAATTAGTTACCAACGTTCCAGCCTGAGCCATTCGGTGTATCGCCACGTAATTTTGAACCACGGTCAGATGACGAGGCACCATATGAGCTGGCACCCCGCTCTCCAAGCTTCCACACCAACCCAACGTGAGGACTTTCGGCCACGACAGATTTAAGGTGCACCTGCCGCCACTACGCCATATGCTTACAAATATCCATGCCCTGACCCGGATTCGAACCAGGAACCTTCCGAACTAGAGGCTAGCACCTTAACCACTTTACCGGTTGGTGGGCATCATATACTTTTATAAATAACCTCTGATGGGTCGGAGTGACGAGGTTACAATAAGTAAGTAACATCCATACATTATGACGATTTCCAAAAACCCTTCACATAACTTTTTTTATTTACAACTTTATTACAAGATTTTAAAGCTTCTAGCTCAGATTAAACGGAGCCTTACATCTTCATAAGCATAAAATGCAATGGTGATACAATAAGAGTTAGCTAAAACAGAAACAATAGACTGGAATGGCACGATTTTGCCATATGTCTTCCATAAAAATTTTCTCTGGCGCAGAAAAATAAAATAGGTTTCAATATCCCTTTTACCATTGTTTTTACCAGGTATTTGCCAGAGTCTACAAGATGAAACCTGTGCAAATAAGTTTTATAAGTAACATAATTTTTTGCATTTAACCGTATATAAACAATCAAAAACCAAAAACATATCACCATCCCTGAAGATGTTACACTCATTGAGAAATATGTAATTCTAATTTGTGGAAATTTGAAACAAATAAAATGACTTGGCTACAAGCTAGACATTCTCTATTTGTGGCTATACGAGTTCCTTTTCTGACAGATGAATCAACTTGAACCATAAACATCTTCATCGCAATAAACCCGGATAGAAAAGTGAAACGAATTGTCTGGCAGACGAACATGACATACACACCTCACGAGTAATAATAGGGGGATCACGTGATATTCTCACGCATGGGAATCGCACGCATTTCACTTAATGGCTGAAAAGAGGCATAGTTCAGAGTTATGAAGTGGCAACGCTTCCGGGGCTGACGCGGGTATTCTCAAGAAGCACTAATACGCAGCTAAGGCGAGGGAAAGAAAACCCCCTTCCTTCACAAAGTGGCAAAATTACGATAACTCAATTAACATATCCAATGGCGTGAATGATCTGGATCACCCTTTGCACTTCAATTAAATTAGAAGGTAGTTAAATGATTGAACTGTATCAATTGGTGTAAGATGTTGTTCGAATATTTTAGGCTTAGTCAACTTTAAAAATATTTTGATTAGAGATGTTGATCAATCTATTCATTCCAAGTAATTGATTTCAAGAACGTTCGTAATTCTGCGTGCATGAAATACTCTTTCAAAAGGTGCATGAATGGTATCTTTGATGACTTTCGAGAAGTGTGACTTCTTGAAAAAGAGTTACAATCTATCAGTTTTGTATCCTGGAAACCATTACATATTACTAATAACTTGAGAAATGTAATTTATTAAATTTTAGGGGACATTATAAGAAGCAGTGTAATGGAGTTATTGAAGTGATAAAACATTTGTTTAGGCTCATAAAATGAATAGTTATAGTTGGAAGAAAGTTGTCAGCGATCAAAATGAAATAATTGGTTTTAAGCAATTGGAATTTAAGTTTGTAGCTGAAACGTCAATAATCCAATTAGCTATTTCAAAAGACTTGTCTTTCCAATGAATATGCCCTTCCCTTATAAAATGATTTATCAGGCATTGTTTTTGTAAATATGATAATCAGACTAATCACTGTTTTTCATAGAAAAATGCAAACATCATTTAAGTTGAGCTGAAAATAACTTTTTAAGATCGTTTTAACTATTTCATAGTTTTTACAATTTACTTCGAACACAAATATGTATGCATGATATATCAATTCATACAATCCATTTCATATTCATCGCACTCTTCCTGTAAGACAAACTACAAAAGTTTATCATAAGATAACCGCTTCATTGGTCGAACTTGAGTTATCTATGAACTACAACGTATGGTTTTACACTGCTGGCCACCGTAAATGCAACACCCTGATGGAAGCATGCAAATAATATGAAATTTACAACATGCATTAGCGGAGGTGATATGCAAATGATTAGAATTTCAGCGCAGACGCACATCACGTGCGCCTGTGGCGCCACTTGAAAGCGCTATTTAAGGCTTGGAGATTTCGACGATTTCAAGTACGGCAATTGTGTTTTTTTTTTTTTCAAAAAAACGATCAATTATGCCTCGTAGAAAACAGCGATCCTCTTTTGATCAAGTATCCGAGTTTGACAGAGGAAGGATAGTGGCCTACCGAGATTGTGGATTATCTTTCAGTGAAATCGGTAGTCGTGTTGGACGAAACCAAACAACTGTAATGCGCATATGTGATCGTTGGATGCAGGAGGGTACGACGGACCGTGTTCTATCGCATCCACCTCACATGATGACAGGCATATTGTGCGTATGATAGTGACGGATCGCTCAGCCACATCACGAACCATAGCAAAGCACATTCAGTCTGTAACGCATCAGCCAGTGTCTGCGCGTACCATTCGACGCCGTTTACAGCAGAGTGGTCTGTCCGCAAGACGTCCATTGCTTAGTCTACCCTTGACGCAGAACCACAGATGTCTTTGCCGCCAATGGTGCAATGAAAGAAAATGTGAACGGCAGAATGAAATTGTCTTAATTGACGAGTCACGCTTCTGTCTGCAGCACCATGATGGTCGGATTCGAGTCTGGAGACACCGTGGAGAGAGGATGCTGAACAGCTGCGTTATGCACCACCACACTGGTCCTGCACCGGGTATTATGGTATGGGGCGGTATTGGATAACACTCTCGCACTCCTCTAGTACGCATTGCCGGTACTTTGAACAGCCAGCGCTACATCTCCAACATAATGTGCGTATGGCAGTGACGGATCAATCAGCCACATCACGAACCATAGCACAGCACATACAGTCTGTAACGCAGCATCCAGTGTCTGCGTGTACCATTCGAAGCCGTTTACAGTAGAGTGGTCTGTCCGCAAGACGTCCATTGCTTCGTATACCTTTCACGCAGAACCACAGACGTCTCCACCGCAAATGGTGCGATGAAAGAAGGATGTGGATGACAGAATGGAATGAAATTGTCTTTACTAACGAGTCACGCTTCTGTCTGCAACACCACGATGGTCGGATTCGAGTCTGGAGACACCGTGGAGAGAGGAACAGCTGCGTTATGCACCGGGTATTATAGTATGGGACGTATTGGATATCACACTAGCACTCCTCTAGTACGCAGTGCCGGTACTTTGAACAGCCAGCGCTACATCTCCGAAGTGTTGGAGCCAGTTGTCCTTCCTTACCTTCAGGGCTTGCCCACAGCCATATTTCAACAGGATAATGCGAGACCACCCGTGGCAGCAATTGTCCATGGGTTCTTCGTCAATCACCATATTGAATTGCTTCCCCGACCAGCCCGCTCTCCGGATCTTTCACCGATAGAAAACATGTGATCCATGGTTGGTCAACGATTCACCCAGATTACATCCCCAGCTGCCACATCAGATCAACTTTGGCAGCGTGTGGAAGCTGATTGATTTGCAATACCACAAGAACACATCCAAAGTCTGTTTGAATCAATGCCGAGGCGTGTGACAGCGGTGATCTCCAACAATGGCGGATACTCTGGCTACTGATTTTGGTAGAAACCACACTTCACAGAAGTCTATAAATTTAATCATTTGATACTTGGTCAACATGCTATCTACAAAATAAATTTTGTTGTGATATCTCTTGTCTTTCTTGGTGTTGCAATTTGGGTGGCCAGCGGTGTAATTTAACGTAACCTATCTTATTTTAAAATTATTTTATTTTAACCGGTCATTTTAAATTAAGAAATTAAACACCTTATTTATAAATATATTTTTTTGTATTTATTAATTATTTTTACGAAACAGAATTTAACATACCATTACGTATTCAACCAGAACTAAGGAAAGTGAGTCAAAATATACATTTACCGCCAAAAATTTACCCATGTTTAGCGACATTTTACAGAAAATAAAAATAAATCATTAAAATTTAACTCCTAAATTTTATAACTGACAAATATAAACTACTGAAATACAAACAACAAACAGCTACAAAATACAAACAGCAACGGATTTCTGATCATTGAAAAATGTAGAATTCTCAGAAATGCAAAATTAGCAATTCTGTCGAACTTTGACTTCTTGAGTACAGTCTAAAAGAAAAATTTCATAAAAGAAATTTGAAAAATATTGAATGAATTACACAGCGGATCAATTTTGAACATATTTTTTGTTGATTTCGATTTTTCAGCTGTTTTAGAGTTAAAAATAGGCATGCTGATTTTAAAACTATAGTTAATTTTCTTCTACCAAGTCAAGTTTTTTCTCTACACCACTACACCATTTTTTCATATGGACCAATTGGAATTGGAAAGTTTTTTTACTAGTACATTGGTTGGATCCGTGTCCTCATCTTAATAAACAGAATATAGAGGGCCATGTTCTCACAAAGGTTTAGAAAACTGGTGTACAATATAGTCAGATAATAACCAAGAATGTTCTTTCAAGTCACTTCAGCATTTTCAAGGGACTGCACAGTGTCTTAAAATGTTTTCCCTTAGGTGCTTTGGGTTACTCAGCGCGGTGGAGGGGAGTCGGTAAATTGTTCATTCAACAACTTCCCTCCGCACTATACGGTCCTTTTTGATAGACCTTGTCAGTCTTGTGTTTGGAACAGGTTGGACAAACATAGCACCTTGCGTCATAAAACCTAATCACACCAGATTTTTGGAGACAAAAGAAAAAGTGTGATACACTAAGGGCCGAGAAAATAGTTCGGACAAAATGAGATGGGGATCTGTTGTTTGAATTTCCATGACATTGAATTTTATGTCAAGTATCAGTTTTATGTCATACATTGTCGTACCATCAGTTTAATGTCATGTACCGCTGGAGCATCAGTTTTATGTCAAAAGAGAGACCAACAAGCTTTTGACTTCGTGTCCTCTTTTTTGTTTTGAGTTTTTCTGACACTTAATTTTTGAAAAATTACTTTTGTAGAATTCAGGATTTTGAGTTAGTTTTTAAACATTTCAAAAGTACTTATAGTTTTGTAGAAAGGAAATTGAAACAGTTTTTTGTTTTCGAATACCAAGAAAAAATTTGTATGAAGTATTTTGTATGGAATTAGTTTTTCGTTTTTTTAAAAATTAACAATGTGGGAAATTAAGTCCTAGTTGATAAAAATAATCTGACAATCAAGCACGCTCAACAATTATAACTGAAAAGAACCTTTCTTTTGATAGTATTGCATGTATTCGAAAACATTTTTACATTTGAATGTCATTTTTATTTTGTCTCATTCACAACACTTTTGGTACCAAAATTAACCTTTTGCTTCTTCAAAAACACATGCATATGTTTGTCATATTTCTACTCGTAACCTTTACAAACCAATAATAGATAATTTTTTCAAAAATTTTCACAGTTTTCTTTTTAATATGTTGAAATACCTTTATATTTACATGGGTATTAAAAAGTACATTACATGGGTATTAAAAAGACTGTAACTTCAAGGGATAAGAATATAATCTTGCCGTTAGATAAGGGCTTAGTAAGACCACATCTAGAATATGCTGTACAATTCTGGGCTCCATATATGAGAAAGCATATATAATTAATTGAAAGGGTTCAGCACAGAGCTACACAAATAATAAAGGGGATAGCAAATCTCGACTATAATAAACGTTTAAGTAAGCTAAACATGTATACATTGAAAAGAAGAAGAAGGAGGTGGGGACTTGATTCAGCTTTTCAAGTTGGTAAAACAAGGGGATACAGAGGGTTAAATTTTAATAGGGATAACAGAACAAGGGGCCATGGGTATAAATTGAATAAGACACATTTTAATCGGGATTTAAGGAAAAACTACTACTTTTATAGAGGAGTAGACAAATGGAACGCGTTGCCAGAAAGTATAGTTAATTCAAAGGAATTGGGGAATTCATAAACAAAGGACCAGCCTTCTTGGGCTTGAGCCTGTAGCTATATTCGTCAATATTTGTATTTGTATTTGTATATAGTAATAAAAAAGAAATTTGCAAGCAGTGTACAACGTCAGTATTTATCGTGAATCAAATATTTAAATCAAAACTTTTTTTTAAACTCTGTTCCATCACCCTTTCTCTGCAAATTATTTAAGGATATATGCATAAAAAGGTAAGAAACTTATTTAACATTTGGAGCCCCAATATTTCCGTACTCATGACTTCAAAAAGGTAAGTCCAAATGACATGAAATTTGATATCTGAAGTTAAATCTTGATATAGATTCGAAATTGTGTGTCGAATTGGGGTTTCTATTTGAAATTATGAAATTGGAGCTCAATTTAATATGAGGACGTTCACTTATGCAAAGTTTATGCATTTGAAGAAGACGTAAGTTTCTGTTAAACTCCATCTTTGAATTTTATCTACTGTTAAAACTCTTTGAATAAAGGGGGTTATTCGTTTTCTCCCCATGACTGTAAATAGTTACAAATAGTCAACCAAAAAGATCGGCTATTGCTCCTAATTATTCATCTTTACTGTTTTGCTCTTGAACTAGACAGGCAAAGCACGTTCTGCAAGAGAAATCGATATTTGCCTAATATATCTATCTATACCTTTGACAGTATGTGTGTGCTAAACATTTTTATTGCTTATTTTAAATGCATATAATTAATTCTATGACATATAATAATAAATGCTAAATAATTATGATTTAGAAAATTCTAATTTAAAGGATTTAGTCACCCCTGTTAGCATCATGATGATATGAAAGAATTTTAAAGAAATGTATGTATCGAACCAATCTACTGGTTCAATCACTCTGATTCATTTAATTCTGTATGCCATCCAGAATACTAGCAAACATATTCATTATTTACTATACATACATGCTCATTGAAAAAATTTCTCTTTAAGACATTAAAAAATCTGACGAACCTTGTGATTTTTAGAACGAGACTGATAAATGTTTATAATTTTAAGGTAGTGGACGTCTGATGTGTATCTCTCTCTCATATCGTTCTCTCTCTCTCCTTAAATTGGTAATAACTAGTTACAATGTAATATTCTAGGTATATAAGATTACATGTATTCTCTCATTTGATAATGTAATATCTAGGAGTACTAGGAAGAAGAGCGAATAGACATGTAAGTGTGTACCACCCCTTTAAAAAGTAAATTTTGTTTTGTGAAAACTACATTAATACGAGGAGAAAGCTTTTCAGTCAAGCTTTATTTCTTTCATTTTTTTTTTACAAAAAATATTAAATTTTCAGGATTTTAAAAGAGTAAATTCTACACTGACAGTGTATGTTCGAGAGAAATGACTAAACTAGAGTTTTTGAAATTTTAAAACATTTTATAGCATAGATTGTTCAAGGGTTGCGATTAATAAATTGAAACCATGTTTTCAATACGATTTGTCTGAAAGTTTCATAAAATAGTATTTCATTTTCAAAATGAAAAACCTATCTTTCTCAAATTCAGCAAACTGTCGAGCTGCTTGATGTTTTCAATGCCTGTGGAATGTAAAATTAAGCAACCTGCTTATGTATATCATGTGGAAAGTGTATCATGTGGTTTTGACAGCACAGCAGAAACGTACATTTTATATTTTTATATACTTACAATCTCTTTCTCACCATTCATATGTCACTTTGTGTTGTAAATTGTTTCTGGTTTCTTTATTGTTAGGTATAAATTTTTAATCATACATCATATATAACACTGTGACGTGTTTCGTTTTTAAACGTATCGGCAAAATTATAAGATTAACACATTTTCAACCAGAGCACATGCAAAATTGTGGTTCCACATTATCAATGTGACGTATTTTTGTGGACATCCCAAAGGTCGAAACTCCCAAAGACAGGTATGACTTGATAATATTGCGATACTCAACGTAACATGCGAAATGTAGATAATTGAAAAAGTGCCTTGAAGAAGTGATTGCCCTCCCAGGATCCCTTTTATAAAGAGTCTCTAGCCACCATTTCTTCCCATAAGAGGACACATGAATTCAAGGGGAAGGAAAATCGGTCAATCCAAGATATTTATGGTTTACAGATAGGCATGGAATTTTGATTTACGAGATACCTCGGGTCTGCTAATTTGTGTAAAGAAAGTTGTGAGTATGATTATAAAGCCTGCCGCCTTCGAGGGTTTCAGAAAAAACCCATTTAGAGTAACATTTTATAAAAACAAGCTTTTGTTTTATATCCTTTTTTTCAGATAAATACTTATGTTTACAGAGAAGGTAAAGGGCATTCGTTAGACAAGAAACCTAATGAGAAATTTTACAGACAAATCTGAAAATGTTAGCTTTCGTTACAAAATGTCAGAAATGTTACATTGCCCCACAATCAGTATACTTAACGTTTCTACACCATACACAGGTTTCCCCATAAACTAAGATAGCTTGCTATGTCAATAATAATGGTCTTTTCCACACGAGACAAAGAAATACGAATGTATTGCATCTCTGCCCACGGCGTACTCTCGGTAGTTTGAAATTAAGCGTATCCTTAAGTATCGGAAAGGGCATGGTGGACCGGTTCACTTCTAATTATTCTAAGCCCTTTCATTCCCCTCTCATTAAGAGCCTCCCCTCCCTGCCAATCAGGCGTCCGTAGGTGGAAGGGGATATTGCGTAGATTACTGTTAAAACCATCTGTCCGTTGCTTGTTTGACTATTATTCTGTTCCCACAAATGCTGAAAGCCCCTTGCGTCGGAGCAGAATCAAGTCAAATGAAATGATCATTATGTCTGGAAGTGCAGTTGCCGATTCAGAACTAAGCTATTTTGCAGCTGCGCCCTTTCGTTCCATGGTCTGCCACGTGTTTTTGAGCTGGAGAAGTGGACTAAAAGTCTGTTGACCACCCCTTTATAAGGTTGTAGGCCATGGTTGTATTATACAGGAGGTTTCAAGAATTTCAGTACTAACTTTAAAGTTGATTTCGTTTTATGGCGCAAGGGACGTTTTTGGCCGAGCTCCACCAAACAACGTCAGGTAAATGGACAATACCATACAATGTAACATACACTCCATAATACTTTACTGACGCCGAGCAAGAGAGAAATACGATCTGGTCGGAGAGGTATGAACACACTTTCAGGAACACAAACCACACACTTTAAGGAGAGGTAGGAGCACAAAATCAAACCATATTCACACGGGTGTGTTTCCGCAAGGGTCACATTGATATTCTGCATGTACATTAAAGCAGTTGACTAGTTTGTCCTTCCTCATTTTAGTACCTGACATCATATTAGTATGACATTGAACATGCATCATTTCACGAATTCTGAGATGGTTAACATGCATCTACGATATGGTGTGGCTTATATAAACAGACAAATAGGATTGTATCGTGAACCTGAGTGACATAGATTTTTCCTCTGGGGATACTGTTTGTATGACAGGTGAACTGCACTGTACACAAGGTCTAGGCACTGATGGTCACTAGAGAAATGTCAATCACATTTGAGGTGGGGGTGAATCCGGTGCGAAGTTGACAAATTGGGCGGTGGGTGGTTTTATGACTGACATAATGGGGGGGAGGGTCATACAAAGGCCAACCTCAAACGCATCTCACAAACGACTGGAAAGGAAATCGTCGATAAGTGTGCCAATGTGACTAACTCAAAAACTTCCAGAATCGTGTTTGGATAATGGGTCAGATCTACTGCAACAGACAGTACAGACTTTCTGGAGCAATTCCCATGGTAGACAGACAGTACTTAAAATCCATGATGCAGGAAGCCTCCATTGACTGGGAAGCTTACCTCATAGAAAAAATAATGTCATGACTGAAATTGTCTGCCAAAGGGTAAATGTTTTTTAAGGAATGCATGAAAGTCCATGCGCTAATAACTTCAAGCTTGCATTATTGTAATATGGTTGCAACTCTGTGGAACTACGCTCGAACTGTAAGCGCAAAGTTAGTAGGTCAAACTGAAAAATTAGGGCTTACAGAAAGTTGTTTACGTACTTTGCTGCTTCATTTCTTCATGTAAGGGCCCTTTCACACTAACTTAATCTGAGTCACTATGAATAAATCCGAATCCAGTTGAAACTGACTAACGTAGATTTGGTAGAATCCGATTCAGGCAGTTAAGACAAGCAAACTATTTCTATGGCTATCCTGAAACTTCGTTAGCCCCCTTTTTAACTACATTCAGATTCATTTGGACTGACCCGGATTCAAATTGGTTGGGATTTACTGGAAGAATTCTGTAGGTGCGAAGAGACTCTTTGTATACCTTGCCGTAGTGTATGTATGTAACTGTCTTATTTAAGGCACTCCAAACTCTTTTTAAAGTTTGAAAAGGGAAATTGGAAAAACACCTTTTATTGTTCACTGCGTGATAAGATTAAGGTATGTAGCTCTTGTTATAATATCAAACTGTAAACTGAACGAATAGATTCTTGTGTCTCGTTTCAGTTCGTTCTCTGTAATTTCTTAGCTAATATAGATCGTTACTTGGTAATCAATCCGACGTGTAGTTGGATTCTATACGCAACATAAGTATCATTCTTTAGTGGATGCATTGCATGGGGGTTTCACTGTGAATGTTTTTTAACACCCTAAACAATTTTAGATTAACTACAGAAAAAGTGTTAAATATTTGAAACTTCGAAATTTTGTTTTGTTTTTGATAGTATTGACCAATTAATGTTTTAAATTACTTTTAAAATAAACTGATGCTTAATTGAATCAATCAATCAGCGTCAATCATATGGTGATCTCCGGTGATGACATGGGTGGTAATGATCTACATCAATGCATAACGTGTATAATTATAAAATATTAGTTATATGCTAATTTTACTAAACATTGTTACAATAACCTTTTATTTTATAATAATCTAGCATTACTCCTAAATATTAATTTGTATTTATGTATTTTCCATGTATTTCCATACGCAAATAGGCCCTTTGCTTGATAAAGGTTGTATAACAAACATTCATTAGTCAAATTAACCATTAGGAATATGTTTTTAAAATGCTCAATTACAATCTAATAATTGTATTTATTTTAAGTTTCCATAATGAGTTTCCTTTATGCCTGTTGTGTTACTTCTGATTGCATGTTTTGTGTATAGATGCTACTATTATTTGATGAATAAGAACTTATCTATTAATATTTTTAATACACATTTTTATGTTAAGCGCTGAAAATAATTTCGCAATACCTTCCAAGAACAATAAAAATTTCAGTATTTTTACTTTTAACTACGAGGATGTCTTACAATCTCTTTTACTCATGTTTTTTTTGTAATAGAAAGAAACGGAATGAAATATTTTAATTAACAAAGGAAACATACTTTGCTATGTATCAGTTTGTGTTTCATCAAGTACTTTTATGCATGATACGCATTTCAGAAAAATAACCTGAACGTTATACACTCTTGAAAGCATACTCTCTCTTATATGAGATAATTTTTCTCAAAAACTAAATAGTGTCGGTTGTGTTTCTGTGGCGTATCCTGTTTCCTGTACGTATTGCAAACGTGGGGTCATTTTTCTTGCTTTCCAAAAAGATATCAGCACGTCATAAACAGACACGCATTTCTTCTTGCTTGAGCAATCATTTTGAACTGAATTCGTTTGGATATTCCATTTAAATATTCTCGACGAAATAACCGAAGGAGCCGATTCAATAGATAACCATCTGTTATGTAATGAATTTTTATTTTGTGCTATAACTAACGTTTGAAAATTGCCCTAGACTGCACGGTGTCCAGGGCTAATACTAAGCCATATAAGTCATAGCTTTACCCAACAGGTGAAAAAATTTATCGGGATTGTAATCACCTCCTCCCAATATCCTGTGTGTGTTCCCGAAAAGGTTTTTGTTTCTAATTCGTTTTCTCTCTCAATTTTCGTTTTCTCTCTCAGCGTTCGTTTTCCTTCAAACTTAGGTCTTGCCAGAAATTTTACCCAATAAAATCATATTCTACTTTTCTTCCAAAAGTGATACCTACCTGCATAGTTTTCCATCTTCCAATATGTGATCAAGATATTGACAACTTACTTTTTGATTCTGCCTTGGTTCATATTGATGCCAGATTTCTTCCGTCGTTTTGGAACCAGTGTATACGAAAGACGCAAATATTTAATTTCTTGACGAATTTGATCAAATACAAAATCTTATGTAACTGAAGTATGCAGTCAACATGTAATCTGTAATATCTCTTAGCAGAAGAGATAGACTTGAAACGCACGCAAAATCTCTTGATGCACTTCTTAATAATAATAAACTACATTGAAATCAATAAATTAAGAAACCACATAAATAATCAAAAAAGAGATTTCAATTTGCTCCATTAAAGGCGAATCAGCCGAAACTCAAAAAGCTTTCTCGTAACTTGTTAAATCAAGAGCACATAAACAGACATAGCAGATAAAGTTTAAAGCACCCGAGTAATAAACCCCATAAAGGACGAATACGTCCCGGAAATAAAAGCGACTGATCCTGTACGTTCTGATGAGGAAATTAGAAGCATAAAATCCGTACCGTATGATCAAGCATTCAAAATGGCACTCACAAAACCCTTTACTCTAAGAATTTTTAAATCTGACATTACAAAAGTACAAAATCCCAAAGAAATCATTGACGCAATCCTTGAAAACATTTTTTCAAATGACAATCCATCACAGGTAATGATAAACAAAAAATTACGAGACAAGTGACCTCAAATATTCGTACAAACACTGTAACTGAGAATACACCTTTTACTATGGATTTACTAACACATTTTATTAAAATCGCTTCCAAAGAACAAAGCCCCAGGTCCAGACGGTATTAATGGACATATACTTGATTGACACACAATAAAGGACACCTCGTTGTAATTTTAAAATAAATATATAGAATTTCCCAAACATTTTAAGATAGGAGGAGTCACTTTGTTCTTAAAACCTAACAAAGAAAAAAAAAACTCGAGCTCTCTTTCAGAACAATCTGTCTTCTATCAGTAATGCACAAAATCCTTGAAAAGCACATTCAAAATAGATTACATCATTAAGGTTTGAAACAGTTATTCGTCCAAATCAATTTGCTTTCCAGATAATCGTTCAATAAACCTACAATTCACCATCATAACAAATTTCATAAAACAAAACAATGAAAATGATAAAACATTGCTAATTGTAATGATATATAAGGCGCGACTGAATATTTGTTTGACACTGTCAAGATGTCACTACAAGAGGCAGGAAACCTACCAAATCACACCAAGCTTAATGATTCAAATCACACCAAGCTTAATGGCAGTAGCATATTTTAGATCATAATTATTTTTTTATCAATTTGAAGGGACAGTTTTAAAAATTCAAAGAGAGCTTTACAGGTTAAGTCGGAAAACGTCCTATATTTAACCCTATACTATACAGGGTGGTCCCGAATTCATGGTACTAACTTTAATGGTAGGTACAGGACATTGTAACAATGATTTATTGTATAGGAATGTATAGTCGCAAGTGACGCGGTGAGGCGTAAACAGGGGAAATAAAAGGAAAGAGAAATGGAGTGATCGGTTGGTATCATTGCCGGTAGAGGGCAGTAGATGTCTAGCCGCTGTTGAACATGATGCATCGCAGTAGGGAAAAGCGCCATTCACAATTGTGCTGCCGTAGACGATGGGTGACTTTACGTATGCAGAAAAAGCAGACATGCATTACATGTACGGCCGTGCAAATGGTAACGGCAGAGCTGCGTTACGAATGTATCGCGCGGAGTATCCTGATCGACGAATGCCGGATCATAGAATTTTTCAACGGTTACATCGTCAACTTTGTGAAACAGGTGCGTTCGACGTCAACAGACATGGCGCTGGTCGAGTAAGAGCTGTACGCACTCCAAGGCTGGAAGAAAGCATCTTGAACATTGTGGCTGATAGACCCGAGTCAAGCACAAGAACTGTTGCGCGTGACGTAGGTGTGAGTCATCAGACTGTATGCAGAGTGTTAAACGAAAATCGCTTACACCCCTTCCATTTTCAGAAAGTACAAGCATTGAATCCGGCAGATTATCCTCGCCGCGTGAACTTCTGCCTGTGGGTAATGCAGCAATGTGCGTTGCAGCCGGATTTCGTAGATTATGTGCTATTTACAGATGAAGCGACATTTTCACGCGAGGGTGTCTTTAATGCGCACAATTCCCATGTGTGGGCAACCGATAATCCACATGCAACGCGTCGACATGCGTTTCAACAACGTTTCAGTATTAATGTGTGGGCTGGTATTGTGAACGACTTTTTGATTGGCCCATACTTACTACCCACGCGGCTCACTGGCGGAAGCTATCTTATTTTTCTGAAAGAAGTGTTACCACAACTGCTGCATGATGTTCCGATCGCCATTCGTAACCGCATGTGGTTTCAGCACGATGGGGAGCCAGCACACTTCAGCATTGATGTACGGAATTACCTGAATGCCACGTTTGGTACTCGATGGATTGGGCGTGGTGGACCAGTCCCTTGGCCACCCCGATCTCCCGATTTATCGAGCCTCGATTACTTTTTATGGGGACATCTAAAGCATCTTGTTTATGAGACTCCAGTTGACTCAGATGAGGATCTCGTCGCTCGCTTATCTGTAGCTGCTGCAGGTGTGCGTGAAATACCAGGCATCTTTGAACGTGTACGCCAATCGCTCCACCGACGCTGTCAAGCATGTATCGATACTGGTGGACGCAATTTTGAACAATTACTGTAAACATGACACTTGTCAACAACGCTTTCAATAAAATCTTTGTTTTTCCTTTCGGCCGTTATTTCCCCTGTTTTCGCCTCACCGCGTCACTTGCGACTATACATTCCTATACAATAAATCATTGTTACAATGTCCTGTACCTACCATTAAAGTTTGTACCATGAATTCGGGACCACCCTGTATAAGTACACATCAAATGAACTACTCCTACTACTGGATAATAAAACATACCTATAGGCGTTTGCGGATTATTATTATTAATTCCAATTAGCACTTTCCAAAATTGGATCGAAACTGATAAGCTGAAAATGTCCTCTACTAAAATACAAATTTTCCTAATGTCTAAAAGAAAACTCAGTAGACAACTTATAGTGAAAGTCAACAATGACAGCATGAATGACAGAACAATTAAAATTTATTGGTATCATGCTAACGATAAGCTCTCATCGAGACTCATGTCAAAGATCTAAAAATCAAAGTTAATAAGAAATCCAACAACTTATTTATATTTAAATCCGTCAATTGGGCTATTTCCCCTCATCTCATTAAATCATCGGTTGTTGGAGAGAATAATATATCATACAGCTCATATCTAGGGTCTCAAGGCCAACGTAAACCTTCAGAAAATCTTAAGTAGTCTACAGAGACCAATGGCATTCTTAAGCACTGGAGCTACCAAATCAACGTCAACTTATGCTCTGCATTTCATCAGTCCACACATCAATTCATTTAAACATAAAAGAGGAAACAACTATCAGTAAAGCATTTAGATTGCCCAGTATGACGAAAAGGGCACAAAATGTGGATCCTGAGTGCTGACTACCAGAAAATAACACTCAAATGGACTGAGATCCTACATCACAGATTAAAAATGCATTTAACCAAAGCAAGCCTGACACAAATCATTTTAACATTTATACCATCGGTTCTAAAACGGACACTGGAGTCGGTAGAGGTTTCGTTGCATGGAATTCCATATGCCAGTTGGTCATCAGTTCTTAACGCTGATAACATAGTTTTGCAAGCCGAAATGTCTGCAACTTAGGAAGCTTTTAAATGATTATCAATATAAAAGTAAAAAGTTTCAATATTTACTGTCAACGCAGCAGGTTTAAAAGTCGTTAAGAATTGTTTAAGCAACAACACTATGATAAAATATATTAAAAATGTCCTTAATAAGCCACACAGTACCTAATTCAAATTTACTTCATCTGGTCAAAGCAAACAGAGGTATCAGTAAATAGAGCTGATCAACTGGAAAAATTAGAAACGACAGGAAGAGCGATCTCATACACATAGAAAAATGACTTTAAGCATAAATTCAATGACTGATAAAACACAATTTTTACTTTACAACTGTTTAAAGTACAACTATTAGTTTTGTTAAAATAAGCATTACAGGCCTTTTGATAGTGTTACATATTTTTTAACGAATTACGCAATATTGCAATTGGCTTATAATTACCATACAAGTAACAGTTAACGAGGTTCTTCTCTCAGGTGGTGATGTTATAGTTAATTGGTGAAATTCAATAAGGTTAAACGCCTCAAGTCACCAAAAATAACGATAAACAGCAGTTTAAGGTAACCCCAACATGCATCATGCGAGAAAGGAGTCATAATGGAAGTAAAATCTTCTTTTTGGATCTAGTTTGTAATAAAATCCCCGTTCATACAATGAAAAGAAAAACGTAGTGATTGGACTTAAAGGTGAGAGAACGTCACAACTCTTTTTAAAAATTCATAAGCATGATGGATTAATGAGCCAATACAAAAGAATTTCGAAGCCAGTTTTCTTTTATTGAATACCGTTGTATATTTACCATGAATTTTGATACAGTCACAAGTTCACAGTAATGCAACTTCTTCACCGAATATTTTTCTTTCTTGATGAATCCCAGTAAATGTATTCATCCCTGTGTATCCGGGACATCAACCACACAAACTACTTCAATAATTCTTTTCATAACTGCAGGTGTATTTTGTTTGGACTCTAGCCATTACGAAAAGTGAAGAAAACCATTTTTCCAGGACTACACCGAAGAATTTCAATCCCTTATCTTTCTCGTGAACTAATATTCAAAAGGACCCTTTGTCGAATTAATTCCGTTCGATGGCAAGTGCAGAAAATTTTTTAAAAACCGTGTCTTATTAAAATTTCTGCTGCGATATACTTCCTCTCCTTCATCTTTTTTCGGTTGTACGATATTTCATGCACATGCTTAATTTGTAATCTGTGAAGAATGTCTTTAAACTATGCGAGGATTTCGGGGGAATTCTTCGTGTTTTCGTTTGAATAATCTCGGCATCGTCTATGGTTGGCATTCGGTGGAGCGATGCCGTTCTTTTATAAAAAGTTTTAAAAATATGCTCCGGAAACATGCTAGAGGCGGGCGAGGATTCCGCATTTCCATTTGAAGAAGAATTCGACATTATTTGGCGTTGATTTTCTATTTTGGTTTGTGTAATTATGACGTTTTTTTTGTGAGAACTCGAACTCACGAAAATCTTGACGTGACTCAAAGCGTTATTCTCTTGTTTGTTGGTGATTGAAGATGAAGTGCGTTTTTCGCCGTGGAATTTAGATTTATTTTTAAATTGTTATGTCGTGTAATATTTCGGAGAATGGTGAGCTACTTAAGTCGAAATTGCTAAAGTTATTGTGTGTTGGAAGTTGTTTAGAGTTGATTTTATATTTTGGTTTGTGTAATTATGACCTTTTTTTGTCAAGAACTCACACGCACGAAAGTCTTGATGTGATTTACAGCACTGTCCTCTTGGTGATTGAAAATGAATCGACTTTTTCGTCGTGGAATTTAGATTTATTTGTTTATTGCAATGTTGTGTAATGTTTCTAAAATCGGTAAGGTACTGAAGTCTGAAGATGACAAGAATATTTATTGAAATATCCCAATGCTTTTCCACAGGTTTTCTTTCATTTTAAAACATATTATATATTTTATTGTTGTGGAATAGTTTATATCTCTGTAATTAGTTTGAAATTACCTAACTTATTTACTCGCCGCAGAATGACTAAGAAATTAGCTTCAGTTTTAATAACGTTTTACTGCTTTAAACTATTTTATGCCTGGAAAAGATTTCGAAAATTTGACTTACACTGGTGAAATAAATTAAGAGAATTTGCATATTTTATCGAATTTCATGAAAAGAACTGAACTGAATGTAAAACCACTGCTTCTAGACAAAAATGCAAATCTTGTACGTCAAATACGTAAGCGTACACGTGTGTGTAGACGGAGCCAGTAGAGAAACAGGCTTTATAAGCGCGCGTAAGTTAAGACGCATTTCGTTCGTTAGCACACCTCGGCGAATTTCTTGGTGTTATTTTGCAACAATCGGTTAATTTCAAATTGTAAGTAAAAATGCGTAACCACCAGATGATGGAATGAGGTGGCGAATTGTGGGTAGGCTAGAAGCAGGCCAATCTCAAGTTCAAATTTGTAGAGAGTTCAATTTAACGCCCCGCGTCGTGTTTAACTTATGGAAACAGTTCCAGGATACCGGATCCATCGAGAGAAAGCCTGGGCAAGGTCGTCCAAGAGCCACGACGGCCAGAGAAAATCGCCATTCGTCGATTATAGCGAGGCGTAACAGGAGTGCTACAGCTTCTCAGCTCTCTCGTGACTTGTATGCAGCCGCAGGAACCCATGTATCAAGGGCGACAGTTTCCAAAAGACTTCATGAGAGAGGGTTGTTTGCAAGAAGACCTGCTGTTTGCGTCCCGCTCACTTCTACGAACAGGAGAATCCGTTTATCATGGTGCAGAGAGCATAGAGATTGGAGTATGGATCAATGGGCGACCGTTCTCTTCACTGATGAGTCCCGGTTCAGCCTAAACACCGATTCTCGCCGTACGTTCATATGGAGAGAACCAGGGACCCGCTACCTACCCTCCAATGTCCATCCTCTAGTCCGCAAAAAAAATCATCACTCACTCACGCTAATTAATATGTCAGAAATTCTAACTTCGCCCATTTTCATCGTATTGATTTGAAACCACTCTCGGGGTATTCGTCAAAAAGAAACCAAAACTTCGATCGTGATATCGAATCTCTACGTGTAGTCAAAATTTAATTATTCTAAATTATCTAATTTGTCAACCTGAATCAAAATAGAGACGCTAATAGGGTTGCTTTAGAGTGAGCTTTTTGGCAAATTGCAACTAGCACATGCCGCCAAATCTGGAGAGCGCTGACTGTCAGTGGCGTGCAAATGGATCGACAGAACGGGATTTTTGAGCCAATTATAAGAAGGTTGTGCAGCAATCTTCGCGACACTCTTTTCTCTAATTATGCTTTTATTTTTGTGTACCCACACCTTATTACTGGGAAGTAAGCTGCATTTGCAGTAGGCACTCCGTAAGTGATTTGTCTAGTTCAGTCGAGTCCTCGCCACACTCTTCTGGTTTCTAGATATGAAGAATTGCTCGAGGTGTCATCGGGGATGTCTTCTTCAATATGGGGATAAACCCTGATTTTATACGGCTCGGAGGGGAGTCCCATAGTGAGCAGCCGTAGCCTTTACTGAGTAGAGAATCAGAGAATAAAAGATCGTCATTTTTCATATCGAAGGTTGGTGTAAGTTATATCTTCATTTGCTTATGACATAACAGATCTATCCGGAGTCCCTCTTAAACTTTGAGTATATTTTTAATACCAAATTATAGTTGTGACACTTCATACTAGAAGCATCTTTTATTCAGAGTTGGAGACGCAACAACCTGGCTTGAAATAAGGATTATCTAAGCATGTATGTTTTTCAGGACATCATAACGCTCCCTTTTATTGTTATAACAATGAAAAATACCAATTGAGTGTCATTATGGTCACTTAATTCTGCTCCTACATTAAGACGCGAGATCTGGAATCTATCACAATTATTTTTCGTGAGTGGCACTAGGTTTCCCACTCTCCATCACCGAAAAGGAATTCTGATGATCTCGTGATTCATCGTATATGTCCACGACCCTGAAATTTCCTAAGACGGAGACAGCACTGACCACATGTCCTCAGTCAGTGGACTGAGTTTCCTGTTTGACTCATGACGGAGTCTGCCTTTCTTGGAAAAAAATCCCAGATCAACGACTGATCCCTGTGCTTCGAATCTACACTTAGAGTTTAGCAACGATGCTTTTGCAAAATCTTTGATGATATCACATGATAGCAAAATAAGGCCCTAAAAAATCCTATTGTTGTCGTGTGTAATGTCTTCATCCAAATAAGGACTATAGTAATTTATCTTTATTCAATCTCTCCACCAATGTTCATCATAAAAAAAAGGTTGTATACTAGGGTGGAGCGAAAAACACGAATTTCGGAAATTGAAAACGCCTATGGTGGGAATAGTTGGGGACTATCATGCTTATTAATAATACAAAATATGAGCTAAATCAATTAATATCTTCAGGTGCCCAAATCACTTCGAAATTTCGAAAATTTGCCAATTTCTTCACTAAAACAATAATAACGCATTTAAAAAATTTAGTGCATCTTATTTAAAGCCATGAGTGGGTGAAATAAACTTCCCTGCTTGTAAAAAAAAAGTGTTACACCTAATATTATCCAGGAAATTTAAAATTTCCCCTTTTTTAGAGCACTATATCAAGCACGTATCTACTCCTCTCAATAGACTCATCATTACGTTCCTCGCTACTAGGGTGCACGGACGCTTCCCTTTCTTCGTTTGTTTATAGTTTACAAAGGGTAAATAACTCGTATTTCACCATATGGAGTGGAGGTGTCTGGGTTTCTTTAAATACCCGCCCACTTTTTTTGTAAATATCTAGTAGGTGTATGCTCCTGCAAATGCCCTACCGATCTAGTCTATCGAGGAAAACTAAGTCCTTTGTTCAAATTGATTCGCTTTCGTTTCTTGGTGCGTATTTTACTGTTTATTTTTACTTATTTTAGATATTTTTTTATACAGAATTTTCAACTTTAAATTCAGTTTTGTTAGTTAAGGATACACGGTTCTGTGGATTAGTCGAAATGCATAGGACACGATCAGTAGATTTATATCCCGTGTTTGGAATGGCTGAAATAATGAAGCCTAACATGCTTCCAACATATGCAGATGTTATGAAGTATTATCTTTAAATACAGAAAGGTTATAAAAGAGATGCTTGTATGTGGCTGATGTATGTTCAATTTTAATTAAAGAGCTTAAAGGATTATGGGGGAAAAGTTCGATTCGAACTGTAACAAACCAACAAATAATATATATGCTGAAAAATACCATGAAACATATAGAAATATTAAGAAACTATTAAAAAATACTGGGAAACTATATTTCTCGGAAAAGGTTGTGTTTTTCAGGGAATCAGCAGAAAAAAATCTATTTGATATTAGCATATGTAAATGTAAGAACTTTCTCAGTTGTACTTTCAAAATGAAAGTACCTATTGCTGAAACAGCTTTTTTAACAGATCAAAGGACATTTCGAAAAATGGTCATTGGAAATGTTGACATTAAAACCAGCAGAATGATTGAAGAAAAAATTGCAGCGCAAAGAAAGAGAATCAGAGAGCCAAAACGTTCAGCTCAAAGATTGTAAAAGAGAACAATCCAAAATATTCTCGCCCTTTATTACGGGAGCTTCTTTGAGTTTTAATTTGCTTCAGAATTCTAATGACACTATAAACGCAATCATTGATAATAATTCTTCTTCAACTTCACAAACGTGAACTAAACTTCCAAATGTAGCTCAGTCTTTTTACAGAACTGGTGTTTCCGATAGATCGGCAGCAATTCTAATAAATACTGCTTTGAATGATATGGGAACTTTTTCCCAAGGATGATTCTTCAAACATAGTTGATCGTCGTAAAATTAGGAGAGAAAATGAGGAAACTACCTCTTTATCAGAACATGGAATATACTTTGATGAGCGAAATGATTAAATTTTAGTAATGATTAAAGAAAGAGAAAGTATTTCTAGAAAGACGCGGTAACAGAAAAACATATCGTTCTAATACTAGAACCAGGATCAAAATATATGGGACATGTCACTCCTACGACTGGCTCTTCTCAAAATATTAAAACAAGTATTTTAACATTTTTGGAGAAAAATATCGATTTTTCTAAGATGCAAGTGGTTGGTTGTGATGGTACAATGGTAAATACATGTTTAAAAAATGAAGTCATTCGACACATCGAGCTCTTTTTAGGACGTGCTGTGAATTGGTTTATTTGTTTATTACATACAAATGAGCTACCCAGCTACCTTTACGTCATTTGTTGCAACATTTAGAAGGGAAAATCACTGGACCAAAAGGATACAGCGTAGAAATAGGAAAAATGCTAGAAGCTTTTGAAAAACTGTCTTTAACAAACTTTGAAAAGATAGAAGTAACTTTGCCAGATATTGTCCTAGAGGATCTTAGCACTGCTCAACGATACCTTTACGAAATGTGCACAGGGATATCAGATAAATATATTCCATTAAGCTTGTCACAAAAAGATCCAGAGAAATTGAATCATTCCAGATGGTTGACGACGACAAATAGAATTTTAGGGTTATATGGTTCAACAGAAGATCCAACCCATAGCTTTAAAATATTAACAGAGTATGTTGTGAAAGTACACTCATATGTGTGGTTTAAAATTAAGTCAGTCATCATGTTGGTACGGGAGTCTACATTTTTACCGTATTTTAAATAAATCAAGATTTTTGCCTGAGGATTTAAAAATTGTAGTAGATATAGCTTTGTAAAGAAATGCTTATTATGCCCATCCAGAAAAAATTATTTTGGCAATGTTAGCTGATGATCGAAAACACGCCAGAGAATTGAGCCTTATAAGAATTTTAAATTAAGACAAAAAAAAAGTAAAGTTGAAAAGAATATTCGAGAGTTCAAAATTTCCAAGTTAAACTTCGAAGCAGACGATTACATAAATCTAATTGAATGGCAATCAGATTCCATTGCAGATCAACTAAAGTCTATGACTCTAGACGTTCCAACCAATAGTAACATGTTTAACTTTCCATGCCATTCAAAAGCAGTAGAACGTTGCGTTAAATTAGTAACTGAAGCATATAGTACAGTATGTGGTACAGAGGCTCGAGATGGATTTATTCGGTCAAGAATTGCTTCTAGACTTGCTTTACCCAGATTTGAAACCAAAAGCCAATGTCAACCACTTTTAAGCTAAACCACTTGGCAGTAACTTCAACTTAATTTTGTAGGGTAAGCTAGCAACTTAAATTGAAATTTTTAGGGGGGGGGATCTCGATATGCAGCCACCTCCTCGTGCTGAGTTCTGGGTTGTTTTCATAATGCAAAAAACAGCGAAGAGCTGCAAGGGTATAAAACGCGTGGTCGCAATGATGAGTCGTCTAGTGAGAGGAGTGGAGACGCGCGTGATGGCGCTCTAAAAAAAGGGGATTTTTTTTTATTTTCCGGGATAATGTTAGGTGTAAAACTTTTTTTTTACACGCAGGAAAGTTCATTTCAACCACCTATAGCCTTAAATAAAATGTATTAATTTTTTTTAAATGCGTTATTATTATTTTTATGAAAAAATTGGCAACATTTTGAAATTTCAAAGTGATTTTGGCACCTGAAGATATTAATTGATTTAGCTCATATTTTGTGTTATTAATAAGCATGGTAGTCCCCAACTATTCCCACCATAGGCGTTTTCAATTTCCGAAATTCGAGTTTTTCGCTCCACCCTATTGTATACTTTCTCAAATTATCGATATATTTCAAGAATTATTGTTACAGGAGACACGGAGGTTATTGAAGGATGCAATCTTTTCTTTTGAAAGAAAATGGAACCCGCTTCCTCACAAACGGCACAACCGCATTAAAAATTCCAAATTTTTATATACAATTAATTCCCATCAGAAATATGTAACCATATTAATTAAATTAGTGTACTTAATACTATGTAACTAGGTGGCTCTTTATAATATATGAAAAATTGGAATGGGGCTCTCATTGATCTCATGCGTTCCCATCCCTGTTATATATTATTCATTAGTTTGCTCAAAGAAAAATACTGCCCGTTAAGATAATGAACTGAATCATTAGTTTATATCATTAACCAACACTTGTTTAGTCTTAATACACATTTTTGAATGAACCAAACCTAATACAAAACCTCTATCTAGTTTTAGCGCAGCTAAATAAGCACAATTAAATTTTCTCAATATGATACTAAGTATAGAATTCTTTAATTTGATAATTGCTCATAATCTTTGAAACACTAACTAGATAAATTATATTCTGTAGCAGAACACGAGCGTTTTTCTTCTCTCCTACCCAATCGGAACGAGGAATTGTTTATAAGCTGTTTTCAAGGACGCATGTTCGTGCTCTCTTCTCCACATATGCACCGTTTGAAAGTGATAGCGTCTGTTTCTGTTCCGTTTGAAATCCAGAAAGTCGTTATGTTAAGAAGCGAGAGAGAAGTCGTACTGTTGACCGTTTGGAGGATGTGCAAAGTTTTCGTTTCTGATCTATGTAGATGTATCTCGTTCTGAGAACTGATTTGATTTTTATATACCTGGACTAATAAGTGTGCTAGCCTTCAAAGTCCGGAGTTTTTTTAGTGCGTTTTTTGGAACTCATCGTTTATCACTATACACTTTAACGTTTTAAAAAAATAGTTTTGGTAAATGGATTTATTATACCTTAAGCATGTTCTGGAAAGGGAAAGCCCCTAAGAGGAAACCGACACTTTATGAAGATGTGAAGGTAACGTTTTAATAAAAGAGTAATACTTTTATGCTCTTTTACATCTCGAGAAGAAAATTAATAAGAATTTGTTCAATCTCTCGTATTGACGCTCTTCGAACCGAAAATGGTAATGTGCTACCATTTTGTTTGCCAGATATTGTGTTACCATGGTAATGTGTGCCAGATTTAATGTTAGAGAATGGTAATGTGTGCAGAGATTAAAATACAATGATTAATAATAATATTCATAACTGAAAAAATACTCTATAATATATCTTACATTTCACATTCGAGTATTAGGTATTTATGTTATGGTATTTTGAGAGAGAGAGAGAGAGATTTCTTCACACGAGTGAGAATGATGAAATTCGCAGAATGAAAGAATAAATACATGATGATGACAGACATGAAATTGATTGTTTTTGTTATGGAGAAAAAATGTTGTCAACCAGTTTCATAAGGATTCTTCATGGTATAATCAATTTTCTGTGACAAAATATATGAATTTTTAGGCCCAAAACACTTTTATTCGAAGCAAATCATATTCCACTTGGTAACAAATCATATGCCTCTTTGTATTGTAACTATAAAATGGTGCATTCAACTTTTCCTTTGCAATGCAATACATCAGAGAGTGTAAGCAAAGCAAATATTGTAAATAAAATACACCATATACATTTCTGCAAACGGATGCAGCCAAGTTTCTGGCAGGGTCTCGTGCTCTCATTAAATAAAATAGAACTACGGCAGAACTACAAGGCTACTACGGAACAAGAAATAACGTGACTTTTTGCGTTTTGCATAAAAGCTGTAAACGGGTATGTTTTTCCCCAAACTTTTTACTTGGGAATAAGCCAAATTTCAGCATTTAGATATTCTTGGCAGGATGCTTTACAATTCTTTTGATAGTAGCACATATTGTAAGTTATGTTTTTATTTATAAGAACCTTTATAAGGCGAAACTTGAGTAATGATATTCCTCAGTTTCTATTTATCGTATAGATTAAGACGGCAAACTGCTAAGTAACTACTTTGAAATCTGTACCTCGATTCTACAAAAATAAAAAAATTATAAATATTATATATTTATCAATCAAGTTTACGAAACCTATTATTAATAATTTTTGTAAAATGAACTGTTGATATTTTAATTTGTTTTCACGAAGAGGAAAATAATATTTTGTGACTCTCATACATTTTAGTTGCATTTTTAATGAAGGAACATTTTTCAGGACATGTGACTTTAAGTGTCTAGATATATATTATGTACTTTTTATGACACACTGATTGAAATTATTGAAATAAAATAATTCAATTTTCATATAGAGGCTGTTCGCACATTTTTTTAGACGATTTTGATAATAAAAAATCGTTTGCTGCAAAACAAATAATTGCAATTTTACTATGTTTTTAAGTCAAAATTATCGTCTGCGGCTTGAGAGGTTTGTTTTTATTCAAAATGGCGTTTTTAACGAAGCAGTGGTTCGAAGGCTATATTTATGCTTTTTCCGAAGAGAAATATTCATATTCCGTTACCCAAAAACGATGTGAGAGTCATGGTTTTGTGATATCTAAAGCGTCGATAGGTAATATGGTCAACAAGAAAGGAAAAAAACGTCAAATTGGAGCCTCAAGTGGGACAAAAATTCCAAACAAGTATCAAGGAAGAAACTGACATCTTTGACTATTGCTAAGGTACGTTGTTTAATGTTAAAAGAAAATCTTCCTAGTCAAAGGACAATTGCAAAATCATTAAAATGCTCGGTGTCCACTGTAAACAAAATGATAAACGTTGTTTTAAATCTTAAGAAAGCGAAAAAACGCAATTTGAATCGTCTTTCTCCAAAGCATATCGTTGAACGCAGGACACGCTGCCGAATTCTATATGAAAAACACTTATCCAAAGAAAAATGGAAAAAAATTGTCACAATAGATGAATCATGGGTGTATTTAAATGATTTCAACAAAAAAAAAGAGCCATTTATTATTATAAAAGGGGAGAAAAAAATTAAAGTACATGGTTCACAGAATCGAAAGAAAGGTTTTTCTAAGGAATTCATGATTGTTGCTGGTTTTTCTTATAGTGGCAAGTTAAAAATAAAGAGATTTTGAAAAAATGTCAAGATTAACTCCAAATACTATCAGGAACATACACTCTATAACAAAAAAATCGAGGAACCAAGAAGGAGTTGTCCGATGGAGACAAAAATTGGTGGATAGGAAAATTATGTACAGAATAGAAAATGATTTAAATTTCAGAACAATTTAATGATTTATTTCAGAGTTACAATAACAAGCTCAATAAGGTGTTGACCCGCCTCTAGCCAGGATGCAAGATGCCACACGGCGTAGCATAGACCGATAAAACTCCCGGTTGGTCACCTGCGGTATTTCTTGCCAAATTTGCTCCAATTGTCGGACTACGTCATCAACATTCCCTACCGGATGCAGTCGCTTTCCCATCATATCCCAGACATACTCGTTGGGAGAGAGATCTGGTGATCTGGCGGGACAAGGAAGTGTTTGACAAACTTGAAGACAGTTCATAGCAACACGTGCCGTATGTGGTCTGGCATTGTCTTGCTGAAAAATAAGCCCAGGGTACTGCGAAAGGAACGGTAGCAAAACAGGTCTCAGAATGTCTTCAACGTACCGCTGTGCAGTAAGTGTTACTCTAATGACGACGAAAGGGGTCGGGCTATCAATGGAAATGTCACCCCAGACCATAACTCCTTGTTGAGGGCCTGTGTGGCGTGCAATAGTGAAAGCAGGATCGGCATGCTGCCCTGGGCGTCTCCAGACACGTCTTCGATGATCGGCAGGACACAGTTTTAAGCGGGATTCGTCGCTAAAGACTCTACGTCCCCAGTCAGCATCATTCCAACCTGATCGAGCCAAGCACCACTGTAATCTGGCTCGACAGTGTGCAGACGTGAGTGTCAGGTGGCGTAATGGTCGGTACGAGCGTAGATTTCGCTCTCTCAGCCGTCTGTGAATGGTCATGGTGGACACTCGTGTGTGGGTCGTACGACTGATGGTTGATAGCGACGAATCAGGCGCCGTGACAGCTGATCTGACAATCACTCTGTCCTCGCGTTCTGTTGTAGCCCTACGTCGACCGCTACCATCATGACGCTGAAATCTGCCATCGTCCACCCACTCTTGCCAGCATCTTCTAATCGCCGCATCGCTTCGACTCACATGACGAGCGATTCTCCGATTTGCCCAACCTGTCTCTTTCAATCCAATGATACGACCTCTTTCAAACTCTGAAAGTTGCTCGTAATGAGCTCGAATCCTTTCTTCGAGGCATTTTTTCAGTCGTTGAAAGTTATCCTAAATCGCAATGCAGCAGAAATTGTAACAACAGTTCAAGAACAACTCCTTATATACAACTGCTGTATAAGCAGTTCCGATGCGCTGGAGATCGCACTATTCATTCATGGGACACCAAATTTTAATCATTTGCATATTTGGTCAAAACATTTTTGCATACGAAATTTCAAAGCAATCGGATGATTCCTTCTTGTGCGTCGATTTTTTTGTTATAGAGAGTATTTTATCGCCAATTTTTATGAATGAAATATTATCGCTTTACCCACAGTGCTTTCAATCTGTGGAACTCCATCAAGACAAAGCTAGCAGTCACACATCAAAATCCACTGTAAATTTCCTAAAAGAAATGGAACAAAAAACCGGTATCAAGGCCATACCCTTCACTGATATCCCTACTGAATCTCCCGATGTATCACCTATGGATTTTTGTGCTTTCAGACTTTTAAAATCTACATTACCCAAACGTCGTCCCACAACCCTTACAGTACTCTGGAAAGCTGTTCAGGAGGAATGGGATAGAATACCTGTTTTGACACTTCAAAAGGCATTATTATCCTGGAAATTACGGTGTCGAAAGATAGTTCAGAATAAGGGCTATCAAATAGAACATTTAAAACACAAGAATTTTATGTAATTTAGTTTTGTAAATACAATATCCATTGCCTAAATAATGTGTGAACAGCTTCTGTACTATTTATTCAGAGTTTTTATCTGATAGAGTTTAACGTAAGAACAATTGAAAAGAAACATGACGATGTCAACGAGCAAAAAGATGTGAAAAGAAGATTTTAAAAACATTCATATTGAAAAGTTTTATAGGTATTTTGAAACGTATATTTGAAGCAATATAAATAAAAGATTCAAATACTGCTCAGTTGTTCAAATGATAAGAATCAAATTTGCCCATAGATTCTTTCATTCCTTTGGAAACCCTGTATGTAATGAATTTAGTTGAATACAAACAAAGATAAAACAAACCGAGGAGTAAAAAGTCGAGTACTTTATTACAGTTTGGTGTTACACTATCTCAGAGATTCTTGTTCCTCGAATTCTTTACACAAACACATTTCTAGACGGGTGCTTTTTGAAGTTCCCTGCAATTGCCACAGACAACATCGATCGTGAGCGTCAACATTCGATCGAACTCCCTCCTAGAAAGACTTCTACTCAAAATATCTGTTTGGCACACTTTTAAAAACTTCTATGGAAAATAGTTTTCCCTCGGTCTTCCTGCGAAATACGGAATGAAAGAGAAAACAATGAACATATTTTAACATGAATTGAAAACATTCGAATGTCCGTGTTACTTCCGCTGGAGAAGTTTCCAATAGATGAATTCCATACGAATTCGGTGAAACAGCCATTTTGTGTCGACAGAACCCATCTGAAACAAAATAAACGTAAGCATCTTATTTTAAGTTACATATCTTATATCTATATCAATGTTTGTAGGAATTGTGTTTCTCTACAAATAACTATCCAAGAATCGAGATAAAAAAATACATGATCCACAAAATTATATCAAGAACATACACAAATATAGTTAGATAAGAAATTCAACAAAATACTTCTTCGAGGCATAATACTTATTAAGTTTAAATAATTAAAATTATATCAACCTCTTAGGATTAGGTATGTAATTTAAAAATTTCTTTGTAGCACACAATACTTTTTAAAGTTTTTACACAATATAATTTACAGTTTTTGTGTTTTCCCAATTAATATGTTGTAAACAATTTTATCTCTTTTGAATTCAATTATAAAACACTATTTTAAAACAAATATGGCGTACATTAAAAAAATTTATTGGGACAACGAACATTTAACATTCACTAATACAAGTTTATTGAAAACATCGCAACAAAATAATTTCCTTTTTTAAAATATTAAATATTTTTATTCTGTTTGAACGAAGTACAGATTTTGGAATTATTCAGAGTTGCGAATTCATATATTTGCTATTTTTCCTTCAAACCATCAATAATACCTTCTAATGCTGTATATTTTTTAAAACACCTGACGGTATTCTTTCTTAGTAAAAACTTTGCTGTTAAAACTAGGTATTTATATTTTAAATAAATCAACTATCATTTGGATATCCTGTTTAGTTATTTTTTATATTCTTGCTAATTAACTTTAAAGAACATGTTATGTAACAATTTAATAAAAACGTACTACTGTAATTATTTAGAAAATTCAAAAGAAAAATATAAGTTTGTTTATGCTTTCTACAAAGAAATGTAAGACCATTTTAAAATCATGAACTCTTTTCCTTGTAACTAATGACGAAACAAATGATGTAAAAACGCATGTAGGGAAGCGAAATATATTTTAAGATTAACATAGGATCTATGGTCAACATGGATTGAATACAAAGGTAGGTATAAGATGAAGAGGAAAAATTAGAAATATATTATACTGGTATTGTCAAGCGTTATAAGGAGATATTACAAACAGTACTTGTACCAAACACACATAGATGAATATTCTAAATATAGATAATATTGTACCACAGGAAATATATCAGCTGAGGCAAAACTAACGAACAACACTATTTTATACAAGAACGAAAACAATACCACTCTTCAAGGAATTGTAAGCTAGAGCTCAAAAAATTTTATTGTGTAATAATATACATTATTGTATTAAATAATTTAGTTAAAGTTTTACTTAAAAAAATGCCCCTACATTCTTTTTAAAATTTTAACCATCCAAACATGTGCTATAAATCAACATTGTTGTAACTAGACACCAATACGTATGTTCCCCAGAGTTTCAATTTTTCTATTACTATGAGGGGTAAATAAATGAATTACTCTAATTTTATCTTAATTTTTATGAAATGTTGTATAGAAAAAGTTGTAAAAACAATGTGTCTTGTTCTAAGAAACTGATATATTATGTTAATAAAAGGTTTTTCCCGAAAACAAAATATAGCACTTTACTACACTTAAATACAATTTAGCACATTTAAAATAGAATTCTTTAATTGCATATACAATATTGTATGTGCATATGGAAAATTAACGTTACTCTTACTATCATATAGAAATATGAACTCATTTTTTCAAGCAAATAATCTTAAAGAGGAACTGGCGACAGAAGGATTATCATTTGTTGTTGTTAGTTGCTGTTTCTTATGCCTACACTGGCAGATCAGGGGAGTGCCAGGCCCGTCGAAGACGGCAAGATGCGAGGGGGGTGCGCCTTTCTTGTTATTGAGCCCCATTGGGAGGAAGTCCGATTTTACTCGACATATCCGTTTTATAGGAAGGTCCCTTTTATACAACCTTTCACTCACACATATCGTAATTTAGATCCCAATCAGAGGCCGATAACCCCCTGATCAGGTACCCCCAGAGGTATTGATTTGGTATGGGAACATGGGAGACATTGTGACCACGACCTATTTAACGTGCCCCAGTCACCATTAGTGAACACGACGGTCTTTAGCCAGGTCGAAGCGCCGATCTCGCAATCATCAGAATTGCAGGCTCCGCCGAGGACAGAACCCACAACCCTTCTGATGCGAGCCCGACGCTCTACTGACTGAGCTACCGCGGCTCGGATTATCATTTGAATATGTCGAAAACTACTCCAATCTTTGATTAGTTAAAGTATAGAAAGAAAATAATGTATTAAGATTTATAGACAAATTGGACGCATATGTTGCAAAAATGAATGAAAGGCGCTTCTATGTAAAATATCATTTTGAAAGTGCTATAGTATAGCAAAATGTAGTGATGTTATAGAAATACTTTTATCAGGCGAAGTTAAAAAGACATCTTTACAAATATGCCTCCTCAACTAAAGGTTTTACAAGCTGAAAAGATGGCTTGAATGTGATTCCTATTTCATCTCTCTATTCTGATGTTAATGATAAATATTTGCTCTAGTCTTAAGAATATTAATGCTTCTGACAATTTACTTTGCTATTTATTTCTGATGAAATAGTTGTTACTTAGGGAAGTGCATTAGATTCATGTTTGCTGAAAGATCAAGACTCCTTATTCAAATATATATTTGACGAAGTATTATTTTCTCTAAGAGAGAGAGAGAGAGAGAGAGAGAGAGAGAGAGTTTTCATGATGCTATTGCCTCAGTTATTATAGCTTTATTTTATTGTAAGAGATAATAAAATGAATCATTATTTAATAGAATTTAATTTACACTTGTGGTGGTAGACAAGTACTCACAATAAAAGTAGACAAATCGCATGCGTATTTTACAAAGGTATTTCGTAATTAAAATTTTGAATCATGATTTCATAAAATCATGCATGTTGCTCTTAAATTCCAATTACGTTATTATTTTGAGAACTATAAAAAAACTGGCACTGGAAATATAAATTTTAGACGTTGCCTTTGGACAGCAGTTTCAAAAGGTTTATTCGCGAACAGGAGTGAACGACAGAAAAAGAACAACAACTAGAGCTGAATTTAATATAGATTTCTTATGAGAAACACTATTTGTTTAAATAATTTAATATTGGAACCGTTTAACAGATTAAAACAGCTTGCTAACCCTTACACAAATACAAATTCGCTTTTCCCTGTTATGGACGGTAAGTCTCTGTCACTGGATGTTGGAGAATACTAAATCAAATCGAATATCAGCCCAATTGAATGTTTGGTATTTTAACGGGGTACATTAGAACGCGTGAATGCACTTCCCCTCTTTAAAATTCTTTAGATCTTTTGCATTTTACATCCCCAAGACTATTCAATTTTAAAAGGAGGAATGTTGAAGGTTTGCCAAGAGGCTTGTTTTTGAAGAACAAATGCTGCACCGGCCGTATCTAAATTCTCTCTTGGCGCGATTCTTATATAACTTTCAAGGTATAATTGCTGCACTGGCCATAGTCTAAATTCTTTCTTGGTTTGCTCATGGTACAACTGCTGCACCTGTCTAAAGGTTAAACCTGTATAAGAAATTAGTTAATTTATTTATTATATATTTGAATCAGAAGTATTATAAATTTAATGTAGATCAATAATAATGTATTCAATCTGATTTAGATTCATCTATAATGTCTATTCCACAGAGAACTACAATGAAGGGTTTAACTTATTCCAAAATACCTTTGATTTTGAGCAAATTTATTTTTAAAATGTATGCATTAGCAAAGCAAAATTTTCAGAAGTGTCCCAAGTTTTAAGAATAAAAAGAAGGAAATGTTCGAGAATTTGTAAAGGGCTAAAGAATAAAGTTTCCTTCCAGTCTATTTTTATTCTGGATTCTGGAATGTGCCCAAAAAAACAATCATTAATAATTGTTGTCGTCTTAACTTGAAAAAGAGTGGAGATTGCTATGACAGAACAAGTTTTGGAGAGAGGGAAATTCTATTTTTTATTTATATTCACATTTTTATTTTTGTCGAGAAAACTAAATTCTCGCTCAGTTGCAGTATTCTCCTTTTTTACATTACTTTTTTTCATCTTCTTGACCAAAAGTTCTGTGTGTACACTTTTGAAAAGAGCAAAAATATACCATAAAAGTTTAAGAAAGTTAAGTTACTGAAGATCCCATTGTCATGCAAATACTTTTCTTTGCAGTCAGGTCGCTTCTAAGTGAATAAGAGTTTTATTTCAATAGAGAACTTTACACAAAATTGCTGCGGTTGATGCAAGAGGAGAAAGAAAATACTTTATTTGCAATGGACGGTCTATTGTTTTTAAATTGATAGAGAACACATTCATTCAGATTTTGAGAAAATTTGAGTACATCTAAAGAAAGAATAGTTAGAACCTTTTTACTTATCATGATGTAATTGTAAAGTAATTCCAGGCTGGTATACTTTTGTTATGTGCATTATCATACCAGCTGCTAGAATAAACAGTGTAATTGTACGTAAAACAAAACAAAACTCGGATTTAGCCTTTGAAATAAGTTATTTTTTGCGTCCTGAATAAAAAGAGGTTAAGTATTTCAGCGTAATTACACTTTAATGAACACTTTTTGAATTACATAGTATATGGTAATATTGTAGTAGGTATATGGCAATATGGTGATGGTATATGGCAATATTGTAGTTGCTATATGGCAACATGTAATATTGTAGTTGAAACCTAACTTCTACATTTTATTAATAGATTTATTTTAAGTCTGCAAAAATTAGAACTAATTATTACAAAAAAGATTGTTATCTTACGTGATACTAAGTAAAAATACAATATTTTAACTCATATTTTGAAATGAGATCTTTTAATATGATTTAAAGAGGTTAAAGTAGCACAACATAGTTCCATTTTAATAAACATACGTAAGCAAAAATATTGAAAGGGTTAAAGTTAAAGTTTAATCAATCAATTTGAAGGTATGGAACATATGATAATGCTTAGTATATATTTCTGATCCTTGAAAATTGCCATTTTTTAGTGAAACGTGAAACATTTTTTTCACAGACCTTCGCTATGAAAAGCGAGTTAAGACTTGTTATTTTTACGTCTATAGTTACTTTTATTATTAAGAGTTCATAAATTTTGGACAGAAAAAATATATCTAGAAAAAAAATCGAATATTTTTTTTGGGTTTATTTGATGTAATGGGCTGGGCTTAAACGAACTGGACACGAGATTCAATCAGTCTGGTAGTGTAGTATTAGTAACATATTATATACAAATATTACATTCCTCTTTATGTCTATAATGATAGATTGCAAATTCTACATTATTCTTTAAGTTGACGATGATATAATTGAATTTGTGGGTTATCTATCAAGGGTAGGTTTTATATAAATTTGTTTATATCTTGATTTGTTCAAAGAACGCTATCTAAAACTTAAGAATTTTTAATGCTCCCTTAAATCTAAAAAGGTAGAAGTAGAGTGGAATATAATTTTGTTGATGTTTGAGTAATAGCGGTGGTCAAGCGTCTAGTTACAATTCCATTCTCATGATGGTGAAATTCATTCTACCAATAAAGAAGTAATGGCATGTGTTATGCTCCTGATAAAATAGTACAGATAACATTGTGTTTTTTTCGAGTAAGCGTTTAGTTAAAATGTATAAATATGTATGTACACAATAACTAACCGTCTCTGTTTCTCTCACCCTTACATACATCTCACTCCTATGTTACAGATTCGTATGATCAGTTTTCTACTGAAGGTAATTTGTAATGCAAATCGTCATGGGCTGTTTCGTTAAGTTTTTAGGTCGTTACCCTAAAGAACAACTGCTTTTTTAAGTTTTGCACGTCAGTTTATATTCAAATTAATAATTGATCATTAAATATATTAATAATAATACACTATAATAAAGGATAGTTTCATCATTAAATAATCTGAAATTAATTAAAGTTTTGAGTCTTTGAGTAATTAAACTAGTTCAGTTAGACCCGGTAATTAAATGTAAAGCGGGATAGTATGTTTAGTTTTACTTCGTGCTTTGTTTTTAATTATATATTAGTTTTGCTATTTATGTTTTAATAAAATGATTCTTTGAATAATTCTTTGATTGATTGAAATGGTAAACACACACACGTAAATATTAACGATGTACTTCGATAGTTTATTCTATGACGTATATCAACTCACTTGGATCATGATAATACAATCCACAATGGACATTACTGACAGACTAGATACCTTTTGGATATCCAGCAGATCCACCTTGCTTCTCGTATTTTTATTTATGTATTTTACCTTTGATGTATGTTATATTTTAATTCTTGTTTTTGCTGGTGTGTACGTTTGGCTGAATGATCTGTATCTGTACTAACTTGACGTGTTGGAAATAAAACAATATATCAACATTAAAGTGCTGCCTGATTAATGACATCTGCTTTGGATAATACACTGTCAAGGATCTAATACCTAATTGTTATTTACCAAAAATATAGTCGTGGAAACGAAAAACAATTTAATAATTAGTTATCTCTAACTATCTTCAAATATCAATTGAAATATGACGTTAAAAATAATTTAAAATTTACCTTCATATTGCCGCATCATTAGAATGCAACGAGATGCTACATGAATTTCATTGCCAAAATGCTGCTTTATTCATCCATCTGGTGCCGACTCCTCACTTCTCAAAGTACTGTTACTTAATACTGTCTTTGTATATAAAAAGGATATTTTTTTTACAATCATTTATGTACAAATTCTTCAGAGAACTATGAGTGAGCAAACGCAATTGTCTAAAATTGATACGTCTTTCTCCTAATCCTTTACAATTCCAAAATGCATTCTCAAAATATACGACACACATAACCTGCCATCCAGTGGTTTGAAATGTGTACACAATAGCCACAGAAATCCCTAAGGCTCTTGGATGCTCGAGTACTCTGACAAATGTACCTGTCCAATTGTTATCCAGGGTAGGTTATGTGTCGGAGGTTAGAACTCATTAGTCCTGTCTTGAAAAGAGCACAGCGCACTCACATCGTTCATTAGTGGAAATTAATTCCTCGCAATTCCTCTCCATTAGAAGATTTAGCACTTGAAAAGTTTCCCTTCATATCTTCGTGTGGTAACACATTCTTCACCAATAATGCAGCAACTTGACTTCGAGTTGGTAACCGGGACAAGAGAATCGCATGTGTAACAAATAGATCCCGCAAATGCGATGGTTGGAATCATAATGCAGAAGTTAAAAGTAGCCATTTTGTGGAATTTGGTCTCATTTGATGAAATAGTTTAAACGACAGGAAAAGAAATGTAAAGACTTCAAGCAATGATAAGCCTCACTAACTTCTGGAAAACTTTGTACAGCATTCATGTAAGAAATCCGAGTTTATTGATAATTGTGGCAAATGATGCTTTTTACCATTAATCATGTAACTTAAATGCCACTTTAGTTTGAAAGACGAATTACTGTTGCAAGTTTTTTGCTGTTACCGAGCTGATCACAGGGTTTAATTTTGACACTGCGCCAAGAATTCTTGGTTTAACTTTGGTCTTCTTATGATTAATGATGGTATGCGCATGCCAAATAATAAAAATTTGATACTGTGGTTAGTTAAAATAATTCCAACACGTATGGATGATATTACATTGATCATATTGATTATTTCAAAAGCATAAAGTTTCAAAGTGGTATACCTCACTTCAATATTGCTTCATATTCCTTTCTTCTATTGATTATTTGAAATACGGTCAAGGTCATTTAGCTAACAGTCTTTTTAACCTCTTGTATATGAAAATGGTGTGAATTAACTAATTTCTTATGATTCATGGTTAAACGCCTTAACCTGTTGGTTTTAGTAAAAAAGTTGGAAAATTTGTTTTTGAAGTTGAAATGTACAAAACGTGTTACTAGTGTTATAAATAATTCAACCTTGATTGAGTATTTCCGTAAGAAAATTGCTTTTATAATGAACAAGTTCACCAGAACATAAGCAAATAGATGATGTTCCGTAAAGGATATGACTAATTAAAAGTATATAAATGATTCACATTTACATTCTGGAAGATTTCAATAAAAAAACTGGCGCTCACCGAAATTGAGTTGCTGTGGACAAAACTCATGAAAAAAATTCCACAGCACTAATAATTTTTTTCAACGTCCTGATTGATTATATGGCGTTTCATTCCCTCTCGGAGAATCATTTGTGAGCTTTAAGAACATATTCCGTTGAAAAGGATTGCAGTGTAACACAAACAGTGATACATGCTTGATGAAACTGTGTAAGTACCTCATATGCGATTGAATGAAATCATGAATACACTCCCTCAGAAGATTGAATGGAGAAATGGCGATAAGAAATATACTCCTGAGGCACATCGTTTTTGACTGGTCTTCGCCTCCTGCGGCGGAATTTGAGAGCCGTCAACAGGATCGACAACGTAAGTACTAGAGCCGCACTGATGCTGCTACCTAGGATGATTCCTAGAGTGGACAAAGTGATCTTCGTCTTGTCCGTCTTTGCCAATGTCCGTATTTGGAGGCACTTTCTGTTGTTGGCGGTCACTTCAGTAGTCCTTTCGTGTTCGGTGACATAGGGTATGGGCTTGTTGCCGTACATCCTCAGATACTTGCCAGTGGCTGTCACGCAGACTGTGTACCACGTTTCTGGGATAAGGTCCTCCAGATCGTGCCTTCTGGCAGTAGCCTGGAGGTTGGCAAGGACCACCGGAGACCGGGAGGTGGTGACATGGTAGGTGACGGTGAAGCCACCGATGAGGGTGCCGTTCTGAACCTCCCAAGCCACGGTCAGGTGGTTGGAGTCTAATCTCTGTACTTCCAGGTCGGATACTAAAGGGGATGGGCAGATGTCCGAAGGGTGTAGTGTGAGGATGGAGTGATCGAGAAGTTTCTCTGGGTGTACGCATATCAGAGGAGCATCTTCCTGGTGTAGCAACCTGACGTGGTCTTGTAGCCATTCCCAGAGACTTAGCATCAAACAATCACATTGGAAAGGGTTGCCTAGAAAAACCGTAAATAACAAACATTTTAACTGTGCTTCTAAAATATATTTATAATCAACTTGGGCCTTTTAACACAAATTTTAACACCAATTTTGTTTTGAGCATATTATAAATATATAAAAGTGATGCCTGTATTAGTACAAAAAAATCTGCTTAATGAAACATTGGGTAATTAATAATAACAGACGTACTATACAGAAGTATTGGAGTACCAGAAAAACAAGTGAAGCCTGGATTAGTACAAAAATCTGCTTAGTGAAACATTAGGTAATCAATAATAACAGACATACTATACAGAAGTATTGGAGTGCCAGAAAACAAGTGTAGACGTGCATATGTAGAACACATAACAATGCTATCTAAACATTGCATTGGTTATGTCTACCAGTGTATATATGTAACGATAGACATCTATCGCTAAATGCATTTAGAACTATCATGCGAGAGAATCTAGAACTATCTCTGCCTTGAGAATACATAGTTGTCACGATTAAACCGATTTTCCACAGGGTTTAAAACGAGGGTCATTTGGAAAGTAATGCCCGTTTGAGCATTCGAACCGCTATGGCAGTGCCAGGTTCACCGTTCAAGATCTACCAGTTTTAGGGACTTGTCTGCCAGCTGTCTACTGAATTACGGTATATTAATGGTTATTGTTGTTTTGGTAAGCGAACAAAATTTCCAAGAAAATCGAGCGTGCAGCCAAATGTAAAGTGAGATCTGTGATCCGATTTCTAAACGCAAAAAAATGTGCGACCAAGAGAAAATTATCATGAAATCAAAGCAGTGTATGGTGATTGAATCATGTGTGCGTCGTTGATGCAGAAAGTTTAATGAGGGAAGAGAGAGCGACCATGATGAGTAGCGATGTATCGCCCAAATGTCATTACGGATGAGATTGTCAAGTCTGTCGAAAAATTCACAAAACAAGATCGGTGTGCGACTTCGGATGAAATGCATGATACATTTTCAGGATAATGTTTCAGTGTCTAGCACTATCAGTAACGAAATGGTAACAGATCACCTCAAATTCAGAAACATTTGTGTAAGATGGGTGCTACGCATGCTTAATGACGACCAAAAAAAGCTTAAAGACGTTACTGCTCAATGGACTGGCGGCAGAGAAGTATGACGTTGGTGTTTAAAAACTCGTCACATGGAATGACAAATGTTTAAATTTGCAAGGAGACTATATTGTAAAGTAATATAAGGCATAAAAATGTAAAGTCAAAAGTGTGTTTGAAAATTTTTTATTGGTCTGTATTTTATTTAAAAACAGGTGTTACTTTCCAAACGACCCTCGTAGTTGGAGCTCTTGAGATGGGTTATAATTTTGGAGATACAGAATTTTGGATTTAAAAATTTTTCCATTTCAAGGGGCTAGCATTAATACAAGAATTTTGGAAAATCAAGTAACTTATGATAGCAGTGTAGACGAACGAAGAGTTGTTGAACGTAAATAGCGTTTGCTAGTAATAATAGTTTCAAGCGATAGCATTGAAACAATTTCTACAATTACATCGCAATACATTGCTTGGTCCTCAACAAAATTCAGAGTGTAAACTGCAATGTTTCATCAAAGATATGGGCTTAGGTTCCAAAGCTCAACTCGAGTTCTCTTGATGAATACTCAACACACAGCTATGCCTGTCTTATAGACTCCGGAACACTGCTACTGGACACTTGATAACTGGATAAAATAGCCTATGGGTCTCATTCAGTTTGTTTCGGCCAGATGGAACGACCCTCGTATGTAGAAAATCCCATGAAGTCATGGATACCGCATGTCAACAAGGGATTGTATATGTTAGTAGTGACACCATAATGGTATGACATTTGTTTAATTGGTCTTCAATATAACGCCTGGTACGTCTACATATGGTACTAATTGCTAAATGCTATGTATGCATCCTTTCATATGATTTACTCCCGTTCATATCCTGCGTTTATTCTGATGGATTTGGTCACTTCCAACAGGAAAAAGCACGGACACACAGGTGTATGCATACCGCATTATGGTTCAAGGAACACTTATCTCAGTTTGGGGTCTTGTCATTTCAACTTAAGTCACCCACAGATTTCAACGCTATCAAACACATCCAAGTAAGGTGTTGTTGAATGCAGAAATCCTATACCTAGGAATGCAAAGTAATTATTGACCGCTCTGCATGAAATAAGGTGATCAGTGTATACAGAATACCACAGGATCTTAGAGTCCATGCTAACGTTTAGCAATTCTTTACTCCTATGGGAGGCCTATCAAGTATAAGAGTGGTGTGCTAGTTTTTCTGGTACTTCATTGTATATGTACAATACAAAATCTTTAATTTATTCTGGGGTTGTCATATTGGACATTAAAATGAATATATACTTTAATCATAATACATTCTTTTACTCAGAAACGAAGTCATATTTATTGCGAACGAGGAGAAAAACAATGCTTAATTCAATTTTTAGTTGAATTTATAACAAAAACACTTATAACTATAAAGAGTTTTTCAATATGGAAACTAACAAAGTAAAATAATAGTATTTTAAATTGCATATCTTATATGGTTTCAGCTATTGTTCTAGCGACTTTTTTCTGAGTAAAAGCACTAATTTTGAACCACATCTGTAATTTTGGTTCAATCATTTAGATTTGAAAGGTGTTGGTTACAGAGATTGGAAATCTTATAAAGTAACAATATTATTTTAAAATAATTAAACATTCATAGTTAATTTCACGCTTTAAGTATTCTAAGAAGCAATAACTAATCATTCTGCATTTTAATGCTGATTCAGTGACATTAGATTTCAAATATTCTCTAATTGTTTAAAAAACTTCCTTTCCATTTGCAACTCAATAATTGTTTATAATCACGTTTTATATGTTGTCATTTAACTAAAAACTTTTTCATTTTATTTGGAAATTAATTCCCCTCTTTCTCTCTCTTATAGTTGAAAGAAAAAATACTGAATCTCAAAATACACATTTTGGTATTGTTTACCTTAAAAATAGTAATAACTGACATTCAATGTCAAAAATTTTAAAACAGACTTAATGTGAAAAAAAAATACAAAAATAATAATACTTCGTACAAATTTATCCTCTTATGATAAATATTTAGGCATAAAATACAATTTAAGGAAGATTTCCTTCTCTAAACTTCAAAATTTATCATACCTGAAATTTTCAGCGATGTTAATCTTATTTCTGCTGGAGTCAACACATTGCTGCTTAAGTGCATAATCTGGTTATCACTAATATCTAATTCGGCCAAGCTTGTTAGATTGTCGAAAGCGCTGGGTGAAATCCACGTCAATTTATTAGATTTCAGATTCAAGGACTTCATGTTATACATCTTGTCGAAGTTATCTCCATCAATCTTGATGAGTTTGTTGTGAGACAGATCCAACTTAGTCAAATGTTTAAGATCTTCTCGAACTGATGGAAACTCTAGGAGGTTGTTATGCGTGAGATTCAATGATTCCAATCGCATCAAACCAAAGAATCTTTCTTCAGGTAAAATATCTAATTCATTATATCCAAGATCCATACTCACTAGACGACTGAGGGGTTTAAAAGCACCAGGGGAAACTTTTGCAATGAGATTGTTGCGAAGTGACAGTGTGAGCAAGTCTGAAAACATCAAAAAATCGTGTGAAGCGATCACTGTAATATTGCCATGACTGATGTTCAAATGTTGGATTTTATGAAACGTTTCAGTGGAAGACATGTCTTCCCTTATGCGAAGACAACTATTGTCGTCAAAAGACAAATCTCTTAAATTTGGTAATGGTGAGAACAGGACGGCATTGGGTATAAAAGCAAATAAGTTCCTGTCTAATCTTATGGATTCGGTGGATGTTAGAGAGTCAAATATTCCTGCTGGAAGTACCATTAGAGAATTTCTCGACAAGTCTAAATCCCCTAGTCTGGAAAGATTATGAAACGCTTTCTTCTCGATGACGGTAATACTATTCCTAGAAAGATTTAATTTGTGCAAGATGGAGTTATCACTGAATGCCATATTGGGAATAATCTTGAGCTTGTTACCTGCCATTGAGAGCAATTCAAGTTTAGGTAACTTTCTTATTGCTGTTTTAGGTACAGACAAAAGTTCATTGAAGTCCAAATAAAGTTCTCGAAGCGAAAGTAGACTGAATAGCAAGTTAGAATCCAGCTGTTTAATTCCGTTACCACAAATTCTTAAGGAATGTAAGTCCGTTAGTGATTCGAAGAGGTATCCGTGTATTTTATCATGACCTATGTAATCTAGATTCAAATGTGTGAGACCACTGAGACCTTGAAGTTCTATACCATCTCTATCCGTAAGGTTGTTATAGCTTAAATCCAGTTGTCTTAAATTACTGAGAAAAGTTACTTTTACTGTTATGAGACGATTCTTACTCAGGTCCAATTTTATCAGGCTCATCAAGTGACTAAACGTGTTGTCTTCAATGCTTTCTATCATGGCATTTGAAAGGGTTAACTCCTCTAATAGATTAGCGCCTTCGAACATGTATTTACGGAGGACATAAAGTTGGTTTTGTGACAAGTGCAAAATGCGAAGATTCTGGAGGTCTTTGAAAGCTAGAGGTTCGATATCCATGATCTTGTTGTGGGAGAGGTATAATTCTTCCAAAGTTGTAGCACCAGAAAATAAATTCACATTTAAGTGATTTAAATTGTTGAATTCCAAATTTAAATAATGTAGGCGTTTCATTTGGGAAAACGTGTTATCTTCAATGACAGATATTGCATTATGATCCAAGTAGATTGTTTGAACTTCTGTCAAATCTTGAAAATTCTCCCTCTGTAGTTTCTTGATTTTGTTGTGATCGAGCCAAATAATTTCCATTTTATTCAATCCTTTTAGACTGTTTTCGTTCAAAATAGCAATCTCATTATGATTTATTTGCAACGAACGTAAACTAGATGGAAACCTGCTTAAAATGTCACCCATTTCGATAAGTTTATTGCCTTGAATATTCAGATGTTGCAAATTCGCTAAGCTTTGAAGGGCTTCTTTCTCGATCATTTCTATTCGATTGAATTGAAGATGCAACTCTTGGAGATTAGGAAGAGAATAGAAGCTCCCTTTTCGTATTCTCTTGAGCAAATTATTCTGTAGTCGAAGATCACGAAGTTCAATTAACTCTTGAAAGGACCCTGGCTGAATATCTGTTATTAGATTATTATCCATAGACAAAGAACGTAATTCCCTATTGTTCTTGAATAGCATGGGATGAATTTCGCGTAGCTGGTTAAATGATAACTGCAGCTGATAGAGGTTCTGCAATGAATGAAATGACCCCAATTCGATTGTAATGATTGCATTGTTGTGCAAGAAGAGCACGGAAATCTGAGAACTGTTGTATAAAGTATCATTTGTGATTTTCAAAATGTTATTGTTGGATAAGAATACCTCTCGCAGCTGAGTTAGGTTATGAAACACTCCGCCTTCTATGGAATGCAAGTGGTTGAAACTCATGTCGATCGTCCTCAGTTTGTGCAATGGACTTAACACACGCGGGTTGAGCTTAACGACTCTGTTGTGGCTTAAATCAAGACTTTCGAGTTCGATTAGATGGGTGAAAACTCGATCATCCAAGCTGAATAGTTGGTTCATTTGCAGTGATAGAACCGTCAATCTGGGCATGGTCACGAAGCTACGATCGTGAAGTTCTTTTAATCGATTCGAATTCAAATCCAGTGTCTGAAGATCGGTGAAGCGAGTAAACCCATCGTCCAAAATATCATCAATGAAATTCTTCACCAGCTTGAGTGTTTTAAGCTTTCTGAGTCTTCGCAGCGCACCCAAGGGGAAACGAGAGAGTCTGTTGTTGATGAGAATCAGTTCTTGGAGGGTGTTTTCCAGACCACCGTAAGCGTACTCGGACAAGCTTTCGATCTGATTCCCTTGTAGGTTGATAGTGGTCAGAGGAAGGCCATAAAAAGCATAACTTTCCACCTTCTGGATCTCGTTGGAATCAAAATCAACAGAAGTGAGCGCCTTTAGGTTATTTAACGCCTTTTGGGGAACCTCCTTCAGTTTACTGTTTACCAGAGACAAACTGTCCAGGCTGTTTTCTAGTCCCTCAAAGGCCTGCTCATCTAAGCTTTCAAGATTCGTGTAGGACATGAGGAGATGAGATATGGAAGCATTGACAAACACTTTGGCAGGGAGTTTTGTGATATTTCTGTCTAAGTGATAAATTCCTAAGGATTTCACTGGAACACTGATCAAGGAGAGTGTCGTCCGAATTTCGGATATCCCCGTTGTTGGGCATTCCAAGAAAACGCCATCTTCGAACTGATAACACGGACACCATGGGCTGTCATCGAACTTAGGACAGTCTTCGGCATCTGGTGATAGCTGGGCTAGAGATTTGATGCTGGGAACGGCGTTTACATTTAATAGCGTAAGCTGAATAAGCATCACCACAGCAAGAACCGGGAGCCAGAACTGACCAAGGAATAGGCCAACAGAGCATTTCATATCTCATCTCTTGACGCCTGAAAAAAATTGAAGAAAATTAGAATATATATTGATTTGTGAATAAGACATGGGATTTTAAAAATAGTTAGGGGTGCAACTTCTCAGTCTACGTTTAACGCATCAACAATGACGCTTTTTTTGGCGCACTTTTAGTAGCGAGTATGGGCAGATTAAGAGAACCCATCTGTATTATAGTTATTTTGTTTTTAAGGCAACCTCGACCTTTAAATTTTTATTTTGAATATTCTAGAAAGTTCTTTCAAAATTCCTTAAACTGTCGTTCGATTTCATTGGTTCATTTGAAATTATTTCTTTGATTCCATTGTTTTTTTGAAATTTTTAAAATATCCTTTGATATTAGTGGTTTCAAATTTTTTTAAAAATTGGATTGTTCTTTTAATGGTTTTTCGCCAGTCGTTGAATTTTCTTTCCTTTAAATTTATGTCACTGTACAGTGCTGTTGTCTGAGGTTGTATTTTATATAGTTTAATTACGTATATTTATATTATTTACATGTGTAATAATTTTTTTTAAACGTTTACAAATGTGTTTCTGAAGCTTGTTACTTTACATTGTAAAAAGAAAAAGATTTTTAAATAATTCTTCCGTGGCGTCATTAGAAATGCGTCCCAAAAAAAACACAACGGCTGTTGCCACAACGATAAACTTAGGCTGAAGTTGTACCTAATTAGGTATTATTATGTCTTAAATAATCAAAGAAGGTCACAACAGATTACAAATTAGTAGTAGAGTCTTGAGCTAATAGCGTTTTGTTTTATCTTATAGAAAAGTTTGGAGCTATAAATGAATCGCTATGCTTAAGAATATAACCTAAATGAAAATATGAAATGGTATTCATAAGCTTCTGTTTGGGTACTTAATCATTAGACCATGGCCGGTGCAGCAGTTGTACCCTGATAGTTCCAAGAAGGAATTTAGGCAACGGCCATCGCGCCAAGATTTAGACTACTGTCGTTACTGCAGTTGAACCTTGAGAGTTATAAAAAACGTGCCAATAAAGAATCGCGCATTTTATATCTATATTCGTAGTCAAAAGGTTAATGTGGTAAAACTTACGAACACGTTATCGATCCCTCGCCAAATTGATGACTGAAATTTTCGTTGCCAAATGGCTATCTGGATAAGATTACGACGAGTCACCATAATTATTGGTAATTGACAATAGCAAAATATCTCTAGTTGGTATTGGTACCGGGTTTTTGAGTTAAACCATCAATGGCTATATTTAAAACTTTTTGAAATGTAATTTCCTCAGAAAGAAACTGCTTATTGTGTATGCCAAAGTAATAAATTAAAACCCTATTCAGTATATTTCTAAAGCCAGAATAAAACCATCCTACTGTGCAAACAAACACATTTTTTGTAATAACCTAATAACTGAACTGACATGAGAGAGGTTTTAAAGTAAAGAAACCAGACGGATGATTTTACTTCTGTCCAAATGCTCTCGCATGATATGTATCAGGGTTAATCTAAAATGCCGTTTATAGCTGTTGTGGCAACTTTTGGCGTTTAACTTAATCGGAGTAGGCCTATAATTTACCATATATAAATTCAGAATTCATTCTTGGAATTTTAGGAAATGGAATTTTTAATGGTAAAGCTGTGAAATCGTATTAGAAAAACAAACCAGCAGATTTTACGTTAAGAATACGTACAAGAAACAGATATTTCGCAGAAACACTACAGTTAACTCTATTTAGATTGGCAGAAAATACCTCTTCTAGTGACTTCAAATGAAGAAACACTTTCTGAGAAGGGGAGAGATACATCGTTCACTGAGTTTACATTTTATTTTGAAGAAAGAATCTACGAAACCAAAATCTATTCTATGAATAGTATGATTTCTAACGCTATAAAAGTAACATCCTTACAACGTTATGTATTAATCCACTAAAGATTTAAATAAAATAAGACACACACAAGAGAGTATTTCTAGAAATAAATAAAATTAATTCTGCAGTTCGTGCAGTAAGTATATTGTATGAGTGGTGCCGTTTTTTTTAGATCCGCTTCCCCCGAGTCACCAGAAGGCTTAGAGTCCCATAATGGAGTACGGGAAGGTTTATTAATTGCATCATAGCATTTTCGAAAAAAGGAAACAAAGCAGCTTAAAGAGAGATAAATATCAATACAAAAAGTGACCTGATTCGAAACACCAAATCAAGAACACGAAAACACACAAACAAACCGCAACACAGGCAGTGATAACATCGAATAACGAATAAATATCAAGACCGACAAAAAGTGCTTGGGCAAAACATAGTCACAATCTGTGACTCCGAAAACAAAAAAGATTAGAAGCTTAAAATGTCAAAAGCTAAAAAGTAAAAATTATAGAAAAATTAAAAACTTATAAAAAATTTAAAATTTTAAAAAATTATAAAAAATTATAAAAATTTAAATTAAAAAAAATTTTAATTTAATTTTAATAATTTAAACATTAAAATAATGTAAGAAATAATAATTCAAAAATTTGAAATTAAAAAAATTTGAAATAAAATTTTTTAGAGTTTTAAAAAGTTTGAGATTTATTAAGTCTATATTGCCCAACACATAATAGTACCAAATGCAACTAAAATCAACAATTAGAGCGGCGGTAGCTCAGTCAGTAGAGCGTCGGGCTCGCATCAGAAGGGTTGTGGGTTCTGCCCTCGGCGGAGCCTGCGATTCTGATGATTGCTAGATCGGCGCTTCGACCTGGCTAAAGACCGTCGTGTTCACTAATGGTGACTGGGGCACGTTAAATAGGTCGTGGTCACAAAGCCCCCCATGTTCCCATACCAAATCAATACCTCTGGGGTTATCTGATCAGGGGGTTATCGGCTTCTGATTGGGATCTAAATTACGATATATGCGAGTGAATGGATGTATGAAAGGGACCTTCCTGTAAAACGGATGTGTCATGTATGTCGAGCAAAGTCGGACTTCCTCCCAATGGGGCTCAATAACATGGAAGGCGCACCCCCCTCGCCTCTTGCCGTCTTCGACGGGCCTGGCACTCCTCTGGTCTGCCAGTGTAGGCATGAGAAACAACAACAAAATCAACAAAAATACGCCGCAACACAAAAGACAACCCGAGGAACAGACACCGGTGGTTCAAATGGCAAACCAACCAAAAGGCAACTCGGACTGGAGCTGTATCAAGCATGAATCAGAAGTAATAAAATACGAAGAAGTTAGAAACCTACGAAATAAAAAAAGACAGCAATAAGATCCAGAGCAAGAAATGAATTTAAAATATAATACGTTAAAATTCCAAGTAATTCAAGTAACTTCTGAATGGAGGAGGGCAGCCCTTTCGCCCTCAGTCACCCGCACACATGATTGGATCTTAAATCTGGCCTGCATATTTTGGGCGACACCCTCGAGCCAGATAGGTTTATTATTACTGTCAGAATTATTTAGGTGATGACGCCCAGTGTTCGTGCAGCTAAAGTGATAATGGTCGGAATCACTCCCCCAAAAGAACGGAGGTCAGAGTCTTTCTGCCTGAATCTGCAGAGGTAGGCCAGGAAGAGGCCATGCTCTGTCAGGAACCAATTGAACCACCTGTCTGACAAGGAACTCTGTTTTTACATCCGGCCTAAAAGATTTTAGGCAGAGGCCTTTCTCAGATGGTATTTCATGTTCCTGACACTAATCAATTGCAAGTCGTTTTAAGTTTTTTTTTTTTTTTAATATGAATATTGGGCATGAGAACCAAGAGCTTCTAACCACACCAAGAGCCCAGCTTGGCAAACTTGTCATCCAACTCGTTGCCCCGTAACGACACATGTACCATGACTACGATTGGCCGAAAAAGGTTTTTTTAGCTGTCACATTCTAATAGTGTGGAAAAGTTGGCTCATGCAGTAAAACTAATAACTGCAATTTCATCCTGCTAATTTAATGCTCCTAATTTCATCCCGATATATTGATATCTTTTGCCTCCCCAAGGGATTCAAACCTTCCAAAAAAGATCAAAATTCGGGCATTTTTATAAAAAATGAAAATGTTTACAATTACTTTCTAATAGTGCGCTAAAGTAAATTAATACCTTCAATATTAACAATACAAAAAATTGTTTAGATCAGTACATATCTTCTGTCTTCGCAATGGGAGCCAAATAGAAGAAAAAACTGAAAAAATTACATTTTTGCAAAAGATCGACTTTGCAAATACGGTAAAAACTAACGATCAGTTTTTCTTCTATTTGGCCTCCGTTGGGGAGGCAGAAGATATTCACTGATCTAAACAATTTTTTGTACCGTTAATACTGAATATATTAGCTTACTTTTGCGCACTATTAGAACATAATTGTAAACATTTTTATTTTTATAAAAATGCCCGAATTGTGATCTTTTTTTGGAGTTTTTAAACTATTTTGGGGAGGCAAAAGATATCAATAAATCGGGATGAAATTTTTTATTCATTAGTTTTACTGCATGAGCCAACTTTTCCGCACTATTAGAGTGTGACAGCAAAAAAAAAAAAAAAAAAAAAAAAAAAAAAAAGACTCACTTTACCCCTGACCCAGTCAGAATTAAGGTTGTTAGTGAGAGCAGCTAAGGATTTCTTATATTTACTAGGGATCTTCACCCCCTGCTCGTCTACGCTCGCTTACGGTCCCAAACAAAAAGTAACTAAAAATTTTCAATATTCCGAATTTTGTATGAACATCTTTTGATCGAATCCAATTTATTTATTGACCAATTTCAAAAATAACTGTATGAAAAAAAAAGAGTACATTCTAGGTTTGCTGCGATGTATTCAAATTTAAAAACTAATAATAACAAGATACAGATGTGACAGTTTTAAAAATAAGTAACAAATATGTCCCGATTTTTCCCGAATTTCAAAAAAATATTATCAAGAACCAAATTGAAGTTTCTAAAAAAACTCGATGTCGTTCAAAAATTAACATTTAGAGGTACTTTAAAAAAAGTCACGGCTGTAGACTGAAAATTTTCAACGTCTTTTGTTCACTCGCGTTAGAAACTTTGCTCTTTCAACTTCGGCAGTTGATAAACCTTAAACTAATAGCCGTATCGGAAAAAATCTTATTTGTCTTGTTCCCTGTACAATTTTGAACAAACTATGTCAATTTTGTAGTTATCTGATCCGTACTTTCTAGGAAAACCATCTAAAAATCGAGAAAAAAAAACACGTTTTCAATCCTGCGGCGGCGGCAACTTTTTTTAAAATAGATATAGATATAATGTATTTAGAGTTGGTTTTAAAGCATAGAAGGGCCTGGATAAGCGCTCAGGCTGTCACTGTAAATATTAACCCTCTTGCACGCAATAGCTGCCATTTCAGATTGAAACACCATATTGTAGTTCGCCATCTTAAAACTATATATAGTGTGGACATTCCCTCCCTCTAATACACACACTGCTGCCCCGGTATTCCCATCAATACCAGAGCCGTCACCGCACACATCAAGGTCGGGATCGTCCTTCAATGTTTAACTTTAAGTTGTGAGGATTTAAATTTAGAATAGAAACACGAGAATAAAAATCCAAAGGCGTCAGCCCCAGCAAATCCGAGTCAGGGAGCCGCCTTCTCTAGAATTGGCGTTTTCTGTATAGACTCAAGAGCGTCACATGGGGTGGGAGAATCCCGCACGGATTGCTGGAGCGGTCCTATAGCATCTTGACATTTTAAGCAGAAAAGACCGCTGGATCGTATGTAATCTCAGAATTTGCATTTTATTTAATTGGACGCCCCAGATTCCAGCTCCATAGGCAAGGACTCGATCACACAATCATCGTCAGATACCAAATCTTTAGGAGCAGGTCCCCGACTTTCCATCCTCCACCAGATACGCGGGACAAGGACCACCGATTTTGCTGCAAGCGAAACAACGTGTTCGCTCCATGTGAGTCTGTCGTCTATACAAATTCCAAGGTACTTTAAACTGTTTGTTACCACAATGGTGTTATTTTGAATTCTGCATGTAAGAATCCTCTTTAACTTTTTATTTTTTGGTAGTTACAATGGACTGGTACTTCTTGATGAACAGCGTCTGTTTAAGATCTTCTAAATTGTGTTAAAGGATATCTAAGGAATTGTTAGTGTTCAATTCCAGGGACTTCCGCGTGCTTCCTGACGTTACTACCACAGATCGTCCACGAAGGCCTGTGTATAATAATTATTGGGATCAGTGTTTAAAATGGAATTAAAATAAATAATCCACAGCGTCGGTGCCAGTACCGAACTCTGTGAGTAGCCTCTATAAATGTTTCTTTTGAAATTTGTTTGGAGTGAGCAATTACAGTGGAGTAGTGCTAGTTATGTTGACGAAACCAAACGAAGAAATTCCGGTAGCAAGAACTCAAGCTTTGTGTCAAATGTAAGGAAATTAACAAATCTACCATAGCTCAACACTTTTGGGTGAATCGTTGTGACATGTTTTATTTCACAAAAGCAAAAACGATTCAATCTCCGAGAGTTATTCCATCAGAGAAGCCTTAACTATTTTTACTTTGTTAAATACAGTAGTGAAGAACGCTAGTATTTCTCGGTTTTTATTAGAGGTCTGCAAGGGCTGAGTTTAAAAACTGAGGTGTGGCAATTCTATTCTATAACAACACATTTAAACTCACGTTTTCCTATCGTGATTTACTTCAGTCTTTATAATGGTGGGCCCATCGAAATGCCCATAGACTATTTTTTAATCTCTTTTCGTCTTTGAAGCCTTACAAATTATTATATTTTCTATGACTAGGGGGCTCCGCCCCCTGCTCGCTTACGCTCGCCAACCCCCGGGGATTGCTGCGCAATCCCATTTGGTTTGCTTCGCAAACCAACACTCCTGTCACAGATACCATTTGGTTTGCTTCGCAAACCAACATTACTTTCACAGAGTGAAACTATCTGAATAATTCGTATTATGCTGATTTCACTTTCCGGTTCATGACGTCACAGCGAGGGCTTCGCTGCGTCTCGCTTACGCTCGCCGACCTCGGGGATTGCTACGCAATCCGTTTGGTTTGCTTTCTCAAACCAATACTTCTTTCGCAAGTGATTTAACTTTTTTTTGCTTTAACACTTAATGCACCCTAAACTAATAGCCGCATCAGTAAAAAATCTTCTGCATCTTGTTCCCTGTACAATTTTAACTAAACATTGTTAATATCCAAACTTTACGATCTGTACTTTGTCGGTAAACTGTCTTGAAAACAGAGGGAAAAAAGCGAGCCTTTTTCCTCGCCAAATAAAAAGAAATCGTTTTTATGGCAATTGTTGCTACGATAAATTTGATATCTGGCAAACCCGATAGTCAAAAGTGTAACCCACTACTGCTTTCGGAAGCAGCTATGCGAACTGAAAAATACGAAATTTGTGTCACCAACTTTTGATTGCATCGAATTTATTTATGAACCAATTTTAAAAATAATTGTACCGTAAGAAAGAGTATATTCTGAGGTATACTGCAATATTTTTAAAATTAAAAATTAACAGTAATACTATACAGATATGACCATTTTAGTTTTGTATCGGAAGTTACGATCTGAAAGTTCCGAAAATTGTATGACCCACTTTTATTTGCATCGATTTTATTTATTAACCAATTTGAAAAATAATTTTACCATAAGAAAGAGTGTAATGTAATGTATTCAGTGATGTTTTCAAATTTAAAAAATAATGGCTTTTGCCGTAGACAAAACGGTTTTAACAATAAGTAGCGAAAATATCCAAAGATTCCGAATTTTGTATGACGAACTTTTGATCGCATCCAATTTAATTATTAACCGATTTCAAAAATAATAGTACCGTAAGAAAGAGTATATTCTGAGGTATACTGCTATATTTTAAAAATTAAAAACTAATAGTAATTAGATATAGATACGGCAGTTTTAAAAAAAAGTAACAAAAATGTCCCGATTTTTCCCGAATTTCAAAAAAATATTATCAAGAACCACATTTAAATTTCAAAAAAAACTCGACGAGCTGCAAAAATTTACGTTGAGAGGTACTCTTAAAAAAAACTCACGACTAAAGACTGAAATTTTGAATGTGTTTTGCTCACTCGCGGAAGAAATTTCACTTCTTCAACTTTAACACTTAATAAAACCTAAACTAATAGCTGCATCGGAAAAAAATCTTAATAATTATCCAGGGAATACGATGAAGAACAAAGCATGTTAATTTCATATTTTTCCGATCAGTACTTTCTCAGGAAACCGTCTAAGAATGGAGCTAAACAACAAAAATTTCAATTCTTCGGCGGCGGCGGCGGCGGCGGCGGTAACTTTTTTTTAATATAGAGAGATAACTGATTTAAAATAAAAATCTGTAATGCTTAGTTTTGTTAGTCATTGCTTCCTTAGATACATGTGACAAGTTATGCGAATTTCAAAGCCGAAGAAATATAACAATAGTTTTTTAAAGAGTGCTTTTATTTGTCGCAGAAAATATCTATCTATACTACTGGATACATTCTAGAATTTTAAATCAGTAGCAGATTTTTATTCTCATAGTTACCAATGTTTCTGAAATTCATAGAATATGTCACAAATAGAACTAACTCTTTTCAAGTTTCCATTTTTTACTTTAGTCTAGGCTTAAGTGCTCAGAAGACAATATATATTTTTCGCCAATACGCGCCTTAAACATTTTGTCAGCAAAAAAGATAGTGTACTGTTTATTTATTAACGTAAAAATAAAAATTCACGATTCAATATTATGTATAAACAGGACTCAACAACTCAAATTTTTCATATCCACCATTTAATTAAAGCATAAAATTTTTACGATTCTTTGCAAACATTTATTAGAAATAATTAGCGCCATAAAGAAACATTAGAAAGTCACATCGAATGAATAAATCACCAAAAGGCACATTTAAGCTCATTTCGGAGTTTTCGTGATAATACTTCATAATTAACGATCTCCTTTGTTTGGAACAAAAGGTAATGTTCGAAGAATTCTCCAGATTTATTAAAGATTTTTCCGGAAAATTAGGAGTCGGAAATTAAGAAGTTCCAAGAGGATCCGGGACTTCAAAGGGTACAATTAATTTAAAGAAAGAATCATTACAATCCTTTTCAGGTCAAAAGCAAATGCTATCGAATCGACCACGAGCTAATTTCTTGAAATGAGGAGAGCAGTGACGTGAGTTGTTCCCTGTTTTATATTCGGGAAGATATCCATAGAGGAAATTCGCGATGCTCCTTAATGACTTTGAAGATGCCCCAATTAAAGATTCTTGAGTAATAAAAGTATGAAATGAGTGCGATCTGCGAGAACGCAGATCACAAATGTTTTGAAACTGAAAGTTGGTGTAGACTTCCAATGAAGTTCGTTTTTATACGGAATTTTATTCTATATTTATCCAAAATTCTTCATTCTTTACCATATTCTTGGATTTCATGTCCGTTATTCCGAAATCAGTTGAAACTTTAAATAAAAGGAACTTTTAAAAGAGCTATAAATGTTTCTGATAATATTTCTCTTTTCATCATAATACTAGTTTATGACGAAAACTAATTAATCGAAACGGTTCAATAAATATTGCAAAAGAAGAATGAAAATTTCAAATTCGATCACATAAAAGATTTTTATTAATCGTAACTCAATTTTTGTAAGATTATTTTTGTGTTAAACTCTAGGCCAACAATGAGGCCCGGTGCACACATCCGGTTTTTCAACGTGCGGGGCCGCTGCGGCACCGAAGCCCAAATATGCACACATAAAAATGAAATGACGCAAGTACTCATTTCGCGCGATTTGAGATAAATATTCTATCGCAGAAAACGTGTTTATTTCGCTTTCTTGGTGTAAATAAAAGTATATTTTGAAACAAAATGGACGTTACTGGATACAAGAATTTATTAATAAATATTCATATTCCATTTATTTATGAAAACAAGGTATTTCAGACCGGAGAACCGTGTGTTGTGAGCTGCGGCACAGTGGTGAATTACGGTACAAATTGCACTCAAGTTGGACGTGCGTCGCCGCAGCGGCACCGGAGGCATGTGTGCACTACTCCATTGGATCTCATGTATCTCAGACCGCACTTGCGTTGCGGCAGCGGCGCTGCACGTTGAAAAACCGGATGTGTGCACCGGGACTAAATACGTAAGCAATGACATTAATAATGATGAAATGATTCCCGGTTTTATATCCAGGACGATATCTATAGAGGAAATTTGTGATGCTCCTTAATGACTTTGAAGATGCCCCAATTAAAGATTATTGAAAAGTATAAAATGAGTGCGATTTGCGAGAACACAGATCACAAATATTTTGAAACTGAAAGTTGGTGTAGACTTCCTATGAAGTTCATTTTTCTACGGAATTTTATTCTACGTTTATCCGATTTTTCATTCTTTACCATATTTGCTTGGATTCATGTCCGTTTTTCATAAATCATAGTTGAAAATTTAAATAAAAGGACCTTTTAAAAGAGCTATAAATGTTTCAGATAATATTTCTCTTTGCATCATAATACTAGTTTATGACGAAAACTAATTAATCGAAATTGGTCAACAAATATTGCAAAAGAAGAAGGAAAATTTCAAGTTCGATCACCTAAAAGATTTTTATTAATCGTAACTCAATTTTTTAAGATTATTTTTGGGTTAAACTCTAGGCCAACAAAAAGAGTTAAATACGTAATCAATGACAGTAATACTGATGAAATATGGAAGCATTTATATAAAGTATTATAAGAAACTTCAATACGGGTTCTGTAAAATATAATTTGGTTTTTGAAAAATACAACTATTCTTCCTAGATTACACTTTATTCTTTTGAGAACATGACTTCCATTATATATAATACGAGCTTTAATTTTAACTTCTACCCAAAGTCTGGCAAATCCCAAGACACGAATCAGCGTGCTTTTTACCATACCAAACGATGATCCATAGTCTGAATTTAAAAGCACTTTCTATATCTCACTATTTTTTGCTAAAGCGTCAAACCTTTAAATTTATTTTTCTGAAAACAACCATTTTAGAGATTTGTGGTTTTGGCGTGATGCCGACTATGTGTTTTTGCCGAACTAAATCGTCTTTTAACTAACCAAATGAAGACAAATGGATGCATACTTCAAAACTATTGATTGTTAGATTCCTTTTATTTTATTGAATCCTTTTTTAAAGAGTGCTACCAGAATTCAGTATTACAGCAACTAAATAAATACAAACGTTCCAATAAAACTGTAACGATCTGCAGTGTTTAGAATTTTTATAAAATATGTTCGCATCCATAGTTCAAAATAATTCTTGAAGCACACTCCATTTAACTGTTACAACCATTCGGACGTTTTCTCAATCGTATGTTCTAAACATTAAATATTTAAAAGCTCTTGACATGGAGATATTTTTACTCTGTCAGAACCATATGCCCGAAACAGATGTCGACATCTCATACAAATAAACAATCCATGCTTTGCTATCACAATTCTCCTGGTAATGTCCTACATCAGCTACGAATTCCGAAATAAATCAGATCGAGATTTGGATCGAGTGTATTGCCATTTCCAGCAGCCTCGTAGCTTGCTGGAAATGCCTCGGTAGAATGTTCAACTAGCGTGCAGGGCACGAGGCGTTGATGTGAGCAACATAACATCTGGCATCACGCAGAGGTCTCACCGTGATTGGTCGCGCTAATCTTCAGACCGAAGAGGAGCTTAGTTGCGTGAGGGCTTCTTGTCAACTCGCTGAGTAATGACGTCTATAGACTAGTTTACCCATGTTCTACGACGAATTTGACTTGCTTTCGCCCAGGAGTTGAGGGGAATTTGAATGGATGATGGTTACCCTTGTGATGTCCCTGCAGACAAAGCGAAGTTTTGAGTAGTATGTATCAGTGTTCATTACATATGGAACAGCATTTGTACTGTGCAGACTCTGGGGTCATTTGCTAACAGAATGTTAATGAAAGTTCTGAGGTCTGAAATCCGACCACATATGCTACAAAGTGAATCTTGAACATTGCTCTCAGAATCCCGAATTTAAATGAAACATCACTAAAACGTTAGTACCATTTTGGATTAATGACCAAATGCGGATTCACAAATAAACTCTATTATTTCAATATCAATTACCTCGTGTACTTAATTCTAAGCTGAATCGATTTAGAAACTTTAATAGTAAATTGCTCAATCATATGAGGGTCCCACTAGCATTTATTTGTTCTGAAACTTACGGTCTTGTAGTGACTTCGAAACAGTTTTGACCTTATTCATTAATAGAATCTTTTTTGAGAATATTTCAACCAATAGATGTTGGTCGTTGTGCGTATTGTGAGGTTCAGAGGGTTAAATAATCAACGACTACGTTACTATTCTAGCAAGTCGGAATGAAACAGCACAACTTTGCATCTACCAAAAAGTACTTCATGGTAGAGTTGGGGGTTACACTGTTATATATACTACTCAATCGTAAGTTGATTTTTATAGTGTCAGCTAAGCTCGCTCAGTTGTGCATAATATTTGGAAGAATTTTTAAAAGCTAATAACATTGATTCCAAACAAGATTGAAGAAGAAAGTAAGCTTTTCAAACAAAGTTGGAAATGCTGTAATTAGAAATATTTTTTAAATAAATGCATTAGAAATACTTAACCACCGATTAAAAGAACAATGTAAAAGGTAGGAAATGGTAATGGTTGAAATAATGAAGAAGAATACCATCTGGACATTAAAATTTCGAAGCTACTTTTACTTGGAAGGGGAAGGGAAAATGATTTTCAGTGTTTGGAATTTAAAAAGAAACCGAACATTCTTTTAAATCTGAATTTTATATCTGTTTATATCGATTTGGATGGAAAGGATTTGATACAGGCGAACATGGAGGTTTCGTAATTCATTTAGTATACAAGCAAAATAAATTCTAGCTTTCAGACAAGTTAAAGCAATTACATTTCTCGCACGAAGCTTTCAACTTACATGCAGCGCCCTTTGTGCGTTTAAATAGCTTAAAGAAAACCCAATTTAAAATTCATGCACACACATGAATGAGTTATAATGTTTTCTTTGAAAATTGGAAATAATTTTTGAAAAAAATTGAAGCGTTTGACATTAACGTTAAATATATTTGCTTTTATGTAAAACCCAACTAGTATCAGAAAATTCATGAAATTCGAATGGATAAGGGAATTTTAAATTAAAGGTTGATTGGTTGAGGTTTTATTACGCAAGGATCATATTTGGTCATGCTGCACCTGGCACAACACACATACAATTTCAAATAACAGAGATACACACTACGAAACGAAGATTTATATTGACAGAGAAATACACTCAGGGAAGAATGTACTAGACAAGAATCCAACTTGCGTACGCCTACAAATCGAAAGTTGCTAACGCAGTGAGTATGCCCAATGAGCCACGATGGTGTCTTAAATTAAAGAAAACGCGCGTGTGTTTAAACATGCTGGAAAAAATATGTTGTAGTTTTGAGCCATTTTAAAAAAACGTTATTCTTCCTGCAATAGAACAATTGAAACAACTTGAAATAAGCAGTAGTGGAACTAAAAAAATACAGAGAAATTCAAGCATTAAACCCAGAACCGTGTACTTATACGCTTTGTACGTTTTACATTGTTCAAAAATAAATATTTCCATTTTTCATTGGACGAAAATGTATATACAATGCCTTCCTTTGCTGCAAATAATTTAGGATGGAAACGAAGAATGAAAAATATTACGTTCCTCCTTTCACATAATATTGCATCGAATGAAGAATTTCAAAGGAATGACATTACATGTTCAGGTAGAGTAAGAATAGGGACAGGTTGCGAAAAATAAAGTGTTGAAAAGGAATGATTCACGTTAGAAATTTTTATCTTTCATATACCCGCTGTAGGAATACATATTTACGTATCGCATTTTCTCGTATATTATACAGAACCTCATAGAATTTCCGTAGGGTTTGCCCAAATAGAAGCCGGTCGAACGGTTCGAGAGTATTTAATGTTCTTTTTTCCTTATCTGCTGTATTTGCTGGGGAGTAAGTCCACAACCTAAAGAAAGTCCGACGAAAAGAATTCATGGGACATTTTATTTTGTTTGAAAACCGTAAAATAAATTCTTATGCAACAAGATATGATTGGTAATACTCAGTACTTGAATTGTCTGTGAGAAACATTATCTCTACTATTATAAAAGGAAGTGTTTGTTTGCCTCTCTGTTTGTTTGCTTGTTTCTTGCTGGAAAATCCTTACGATTCTATGGCACGTACAGCAATGAGATTTGGCACGTAGGTAGTCCAGATTTTTTGCCATTTTTGGGTCGCGGCGAATTTTAAAATTTAATCTGGAAGATTTTTAAATTAATTTAATATTTTTATTCTCCATCGTTTTTTCAACGCCTTTCTTCCACGAAAGAAGAAACACCCCAATCTTGACTTTTTCTACCCACTTGACCTTGCCGTCAGCCTTGGAACAATGCCAAATTTTTTCATCCCGGAGAACGCTCAGAAAATAATTTTTTTTTGTTTTCGCTTTGATTGAAAGCGGAGGAATGATTTTTCAGCCAGACGAGGAATTTTTTAACTGGGATCACAGTCCTTTTTTTCTATCTCCTAGACCGTTAAAGACAGAGTAAAAATTTCAACGAGTTTGAAGTCTGCGGAAAATTTTACTTTAAATCGATGCCTAAAAATATGATTTTCATAAATAATTTTTTAATTGAATACATCTTTTATATTTTCGCAAGAGATTGTGACGTCACGTGAAACAGATTGCATCTTCTACCCGTCGCGTTAAAAAAAAAAAAGAAACAGATTACATTTCCTGTCCTATTCCATTTCAGGGAATGAGAGCAAAAAATAAAAAACATTTTGACTGGGATTGTTAATTATTTTTCGTAAAATTGGTTAAAAGTTAGATAAAAGAAAGATTGAAAATTTCAACGGATTTGAAATCTGCGGAAAATTTTACACCATATTAATAACTTACACCACGGCTCGGGCTAGCCACGCAGTGGCTAGTTAAACATATTTGAAACATTGCATTTCATATAACTCCAAGGTCGATTGTTTGTTGCCATTAAATGGGAAATCAAATGATAATTATTTAAAAGTAAGACAGCTTAAAAACATCTCTGATTGGAGGAAGGACGCCTGTGTCCTGGTGCAATTTAGGGCCACAACAATTTTGAAGAAGTCTGCAAAGGATATCGGGCGCAAGAGGGTACGAGACAATAACCTCAATCACATAATCAGCCCACAAAGAGGGAGATTATAATCGAAATGCTTCTTATCAGTTTTACTGAATTGTGCTTTCTTTCAAATATGAATTTGACTTGTAGGAACATAGAATGAAAACACTTGAGAGTGTTCTTCTTGTAGGAAGTTATAGTTAGCTGAACTGAACTGAAATGTAGTACACAATGCCTTCCAATTTTCAAGCAATACCAATCTTTTGTTCAAAACAAAATAAATGCACACGGATGTTAATAACTATCATCATAGTGCAACAAGTTGAAATGCAACAAGCAGTACTAAATGTAACGATTTAATGCATAGTGAATAGGGAAAGGTCAAGAAAAGTCGCAATGATTGAGCATGGGATGAATGGACAAGCTGGAATTAGTCAGAGCATTAGGTATGAAGCTGGATTTTATTGGGGGTGCTGCCACCATGAAAATACAAAAACCTGGAATATGCCGGGCAAGCAAGAGAGATCTGTAAAATGCTAAGATTGGAAAAATCGACACGTGAAACCTAAAAAAATTCATTCCTGACCCCGTAGCATTGTTCTCATCTCAGCGTGCATCATTGACACCCAGGATCGAATGCCAAAGACCAGTGGATTTGTATCCCTCTGTTGAACTTCTCCCTACACATATTATATATATATAGAGAGAGAGATCCCTCACCAATCCTGCATATTACCCTGTTGCTACCTACACACCAATACTATATTTTATATGGAACATTCACGAATTTAATGATTTTATGATCAGTTTGAAAGTTAAATAAGATTAGGTAGCCGCATCTTTTGTCCAATATGATGACAATCTTACTGTACATGTATGAATATGCATCTAGACTGATACTGAGCTTTACACTCCATTCTCCAAGCTTCCACACCACACCGGCATGAAGACCTTAGAAGTCACGATAGCAGCAGTCCTCGAGTTTTGAATCGAGCTTCGAATTCTCAACCTTACGGTTGCTAATACGCTTCTTCTTATCGGCTATCGCTGCCCCCAGTAATGTTTCCATCAATATTCCATCACACAATCTTTCTCTTCGTCCACACCTGCACTGTATTGCCATCCACCTCAACTGCTGCCGAAGTTAATTCGATACGTATTATCCTTCCTCGACATCTCAAACTCTCCCATCACAAATTACACGTCTAAGAAATTAGTCAAATGATAACGGACGCATAATCATTCAGTTATAGGATATATCTCCTGCCGTCATCTTGGAATTAGATAGGGAGCCTTCGGCGAACGAACAATTTACACTGTCAGGGGGTGCACAAATATGTCCGGAAGGAACTCGCAGACGAGAAAGGGGTGAATGGTCACCGATCCATCCTACTATATGTCACGGCCGACGCAATAAACCCCTGCCACATATCTTTCCCAACCAGGAATTAACGCCCCAGCCCTTGCCCACGCGATATGAAGCTTCAATAGAAGCTGTCATTGGTTCCCGGGACGTTGATAAAGCCTTTTACTATTTCTCTGACCGCCGCTGGATGGACCATTTGTAGCCGGCCGCACAGATGTCAATTGTTCCCTGCCAGCGATAGATTTCGAATAAAGATACAGAGGACTGTATTTGGAAGGGCTAAGTATATGGTGATTAAGGAGTCGCGGGACGAACCAAACATGTCGTCAGCACTAGATAACAGAGGAGGGTGGAATATTTAATGGTTCGAGGGCGGTGTGGCTGGACACGGCTGTTTGGCGTTTTTTTGCGTGTTGGTAATGTAGTTCCATTGCGAAATGAGATGCAAAAAGCAACATATCTGAAGATCTCTGAGAGATTTTGGACCTGTTTCCAACGAAATAACCAATAATTTTTGACGCTTTTATCGCAAGTTTTTTTTTTTGTCTTTACACCCGAGAGTTTCAACCGGTGTGCCACAAGAATGGAACTGGTTCACCTCACGAATGGTGAATGGTGCAGCTTGTCTTGGTTTGGGCCTTGCATTATAAAATTTAAAATTCAATCCAATACTGATCATGCTATAGTTTCACGGTTGGAAAATATTGGAAGAAAGACAAAAATTGAAATTAGGGGTAAATAATCGTGGTTGCTTGCTTCACCGATCAATGCTATTCTTTCGCAACATAGATATACGCGTAACATTATTTGAAAATAGTGATTTAATTTTTTAAACGACTCTATAAAATTGACCTTCTGTTTTGAAAAAAGTTGTAATGATTGACTTGGCTGCGTCTATACTAGGTGATATTTACTTTTAAAACAGGCTACGTTATTCCACGTGCCGCTGAATAGAGAAAATTGTTATTTTCTTTAAAATAAATTAATAACGAATATCATATCACTTTTATTTATCCTCCTCTAATAATGAAATGTTTCCAGTGTAATGGCATTTGGTAACATCGCATCACGTGTGTAAGACTTCCTCAAGTAAAACAATAGTGATTAGAAAACAGTGTAGGACTTTACGCCAGAAGTTTGTTGTTTTACAGGAAGTGAATTTAAGAGACATTCCAAAACTCAAAATTGATTTGTATAGTTGTTTGCTTAGAATAACGTCTTGTAATTTATCTTACAACGTAGGTCCGATGAATGTGAAATGGATTATATACTGTCGGATATGTCATGCATACATATTTGAGTCTGGTGGCAATTGTACAGGCCAGGCCTCGAAATAGATTTTATAATGCAGGCGCACCTTGTGCACCTAAGTTTTTAAATTAGGTGCACAGGTTGTATTTTAGAAGCACATTTAAAAAACGTAATACAAGAGCATTCATGTAATATAAACTACTTTATTAGTTGTGTATGTTTATATAGATTAGTAGTAGACAGTAAATAAAAATATTAAAAAATCTAAATTCTCCTTTATCTAGCGCACGGCTGTCGCTTCAACCGAGCCATCTGGAAAATGTTTCGATCCTCGGAAAGTTCTGGTGGCAGTGGCACAAGTAAACCTTCCTCCTGTATAAACCCGTTACGGCCCAGCTATTTTGTTTTCGCATAGTATTTATGTAGGAATTTTAAATACGTTCCTTTAGAGCAAGAGAGGTCGATACTAATATTTTGTTCAAACATCGAAATAACATAAAACACGTTTCTTCCCCCCCCGTTTTTTTTAACCTTATGTGCACCTAACGAGAGATAATTAGGTGCACAATTTTATTTTCATGTGCACAATGCACCTGTGCACCCTGGTATAGGCTAAGGAAAAGTTAAAATGGTGTTAAAAATGTATTATCCGTCTCTTAAATGATGCTTGCGTTTCTCTATGAAAGAAGTTATTAGTCTAATCACCATCTAACCAATTCAACCGGAGCAACGTCTGGTAATGCTCTGCTAGTTAAATTACCCACATAAAATAAGTAGCCAGTTGTCTTGCTCCAGTGCGACGCTAATTAACTACCTGCCTCATATAAAATATAAAATAATATACTTCTCATTAAGTGTATATTTTATAAATGTGCCGTTTGTTCCACATACTTACAATGTGGAATTTCGTGCAAGATATTAATCTAGGCCTTACAAAAGAGAGCCAGAAGAGATTAAAAGATATATAGCGTTGTAATTATTGTCTCTAGGCAAATGTTTACAGCAATTACACCCGAAAGAGACATTCATTTAACGTTGCCGAAATATGGGCTTTTGCCAGCATTTTAGTGATTTCTTAACATTAACGGAGGAATTTTTTTTTATTTGGAGTGATCCAATCACTCCTGTACTACGAGCGAAGCGATGTAAAGAAATTTGTCTCCTCGCCTTAACACGAGTTTAAATGCATGCGTCGCTTCACTTCCTGCATATTCACTTTAAGGTAATTACTCTCGACTGGCAATTAGATTAGCAGTAAAGCACAGAGCGGAGGAAGGGCTTCCTGCGCAGTATTCAGAATGTGATTTCGTTTAGGCTTTTAACCTGCGAACGGTAGATTATATGCGATTCGGTAGTCCTTTAATTATATGTGATTGTGTTGATACGAAGCGATTAAGGTTTGAGGAAATTGCTTTTTATTGTTCCCTGCCTCGGTTATTGCGTTGGAGTTTCGAAGAGTACATCTGTGGGGGTGGGGACTGTATGGTGCTATGTCATGTAGTATTTGAAATCGAAATGGGAATTTATGACGAGTTGGCAAAAGCAGCAACGGTTGACGACATTTTGACCAAATGTAACCCGTTGATAAAAAGTGAACAAATAGCAACTTAATAGAAAGAAACGAATATCTGCTTAAAAACATGAGTGATATAGAAGAGTAAGACAAAACTATCTCTTCATGCTGTGCTTTGTTAATTAGAGCAAACACTACTAAGATATAAATAGTATTATAGAGAGTAAAAATAAAGAGAGAGAGAAAGAGTCTCTACAAGGAGTTTGATCCAAATATTTAGTATTAATAACTATCCGAATGCTAATAATTATTAATAATAATCCAAATATTAATAACTATGCTGACCTGACAAGAAAACTACCGATAGTTAGTCTGTCTATTTTGGAGTGGGTGTAAAACATTGTTAGATACACTATATGGACAAAAGTATTTGGACACTGTATGTTTCTCAGAAAAAGTGCTTTGTTATTCTATTCAGAAGAGAATAAGCCCTCCTTTTGCTTGTATTACAGCTGCTGTTGAGGCATACTTTCAACAAGTTCTCTGTAAGTCTAGGCAGGAATAGCTTGCAATACCTCTTGCAAGGCTATGAGAAAAGATTGTTGTGAAGATGGGCAGTGCGTGGCGGTGTTGTACTCGTCACTCAAGTTTGTCTCACAAATGCTGATGGGATTGAGAACTGAAATTCACCTCATTTTCAGGAAACCCGTTCAGCATACCTTTTGCAGTATGACATGGATCTCTATCCTGTTGGAAGAAACAACCATCATCGCCTTAGTACTGCCATAGTGTAGGCAATGCCGAGTTATCCAGATCGTTGAGGTACACGCCAACTTTCGTGGCACCAGGTTCAAAAAGCAATGGGCCAAGATGCCCCAAACTAAGATGGATCCTCCTCCGAATTTCTGCAGTTTCCAAACACTTTTGTCTATATAGTGTATTGGAGGCCATTTTAAAAGCATGAGGTTATCGTCTTTGATGTTTTTCCCTCCACCATCAACAACGTTATAACTCCTGCCGCTCTCGGCACATAACAATAAACTGAATCACAGAACCTACGTTTAAGACGCTGATTGTGGAAGCGATTTGTTTATGTTATCACCATCTTCCAACCCTCTAATTCAACAAATAGACTCGTTCAAAACCCCTTGTGCTGTCAAGGTAAAGGATGTGGGTTATAGCGGAAGTGTCGGAGTTCTCTTCTAAACTTGATAGCTGATTTTCTGGCTAGTAAAACTGCAGATTCTTGTGGCACCAAATTATCAGACTGGTAAAATTCTTTCTTAAATTATTAAAAGATCCACTTTGTGATTTACTTATTTTTTCATCCATTATGTTACAATTTTTTGCGTGCATTGCAGTTTATGAACGAAACACACTTTAGAAAAATTGTGTGCCTCGTACAGAAGGGTTGAATGCCATATTACATACTATAAAGCTGGATTATTTAATAACCTACAATTTGCAATTGACATAAACGAACAATAGTGTGTTTTGCTTTAAATACTTAACAAATAGTGCTTTTAAATTACACTAATAAATCATTAAAAACATAAATTTCTAAAATTTTACAAAACAAATTCGAAGATTATAAATTTAGATGTAATTATCTTTATTTAAACAATAGAAACACGGATGCTTAACACAGAATCGCATTTACTGTGACATATTTTATTTGCAAGCTGATAGCTTTTTTAAGAAAAAGGAGATTTAATAGCTGTGACATTGTAGATATTAACTAACATAAGCGAAGCGATTCACTCCTTTGCACAAATGCTTCCTCAAAACTTGCTGTCCTGTTAAGAACTGAAGAGAGAGAGAGACGGAAAGAGGCACACATACGGAGGACTTAAATTGCATTCGTTATTACAGAAACCCACAATGTCTGTATGACAAAAGATTTCTTCTGTCACTGTTTCAGAAAAGAGCTTCTCCGAATATTTCCCTTATTTCCCCTTTCCGTTCAAAATATCTTTTCAAATTATAATTATACCACTTTAGAAGTCATGGAATGCACAATTAACTTTGACAGAGAAAGGAAAGCAGTGCATCTGGGTGAAAACGACAGATAGCAACACCGTGGAGTCCGCACGAAAGAAATGTTGGAGTTGTTTAACGAAAGTAATTATGCATGGGGTCGTGTAAAGAGTCTCCTGCGTGAAGGTGGTGCTGTAAATTGAAACAATACCAACTCTCTAAGACAATGCCTCGCGTTGTTTAAAGATGTAACTTTAGAATGAAGGGAAGAGAAAGACTAACTGGAACCAAGACTTGAATGCATTGGAGGAGTTTAATCTAAGTTTTTTTTCAGCAAAAAGATGGTATCATATTACATTTAATAACGTCTCCTTAGTTCTGGGTCGAGTTCAGGAAAAAGATATTAAAATTCAGTGTGTTGACAGGTGGTGACGGTCCGGGATCAATTCAGAAGAGAAAAATCCAAGAACAATGCATTGTAATTTTTAATCATGGTCTGTTGACGAGAACAACACCTGAGCTTAATAGGGCCAAAGAAAGAAATGTCACAATCAAATAGTACCGTGTGCAGTAGGGTGTCCCTTATTTTTCAAACCTTTTGTTTTCTAACCCATAAGAAGTTTTGTTCATTTGACCCCAAAACACTCGAAAATAAATTTTTACCTTATTTGGATATCTGCAACCCGTGCCGACTTGCATGGAAACATGATCCTACAAGTTGCGTCGCAGGTGCCGCGCGTGCTCCGTGTTGAGAATGGGAATGTACCACATGGGTGTTGTTGAGAGTGGAGCTTCTTGCTAACACTCTCAGCGAGACCACGTGATCGTTCGAAAAGTAATGTGATTAAAAATAACAACCAGACTTCCTGAATGGCACGGCTTCGGGAGTAAGCTTTCTTGATGAGCTCCTCCTTGTTCTAGAAACTCGAACTTCAGTCTAATATTACTATTTGTTGTGTTGTTGTACCGTTTGTTTGATGTCCCAAAATAAATCACAAAAAGACATTCTTGGACTCGATGATTCTTTTCACGCCGTGCTTGCTCTATTTGTCAGTTGAGGCGGGTTTTCCTAGCAGACTGGTTCCAGAGCAGTCAAATGCGTCATACGCCACGTACTACCACCAGAATTTAGTTCAAATGACCGATCACGTGACTGACTGTTAGAGTTGATGCGCTTTTCAGGAAAACACAAACACGCAGCGTTTCTATAAGATGTGAATTCCTGTTGTAGCGGTAATTAGTAATTTGTAATTAATGTCGTACTAGAACAACACAACGGGCTATTGACGACGGTCCGGGATCAATCCCTTAAGGGAAAGATCCGAAAGACACCTCGTAATTTTGAACCACGGTCAGATGACGAAGCAACATCTGAGCTGGCACCCCACTCTCCAAACCTACACACCAACCCAATGTGAGGACTTTCCACCACGACAGATTTAAGGTACACCATCCACCTCTACACCATACACTTACAAACATGCATGCTCGGACCCGGATTCGAACCAGGAACCTTCCGATCTAGAGGCTAACGCCTTAACCACTATACCGGTAGAGAAATTCGAGACGTTGGACTTGAATCGCTTCGCGCGGCGCTTCTACCCTGACTCTTGAAAAACCGGGCTTTACTCTCGGCTTGTCGAGTAATTAACGCGCATTGTTTTATATTTCGAAGATGTTTGTGGAACTGAGAAGCAGTAAAAAAAGCATTTTCTTGATTGGTGAGGTAAGTCATTGAGAAAGTGTAGAGCGGAATCCATAAAATCCGATTTTCAGAATGACGTGCCCGAAGTAGTTAACGTTCATTACGATAGAAAATTGTTACCAGGTCTGGATTTGATAAGTTATAAAGAAGAACGCCTGCAGATCCTTATTTCATTTGGAGAGAAGGAGCAACTTATTGCAGTACCAAGACTGGACAGCTCTTCCGGCAAAGATGAAGCTAAACCAGTTTCAAACGCACTTAATCAATGGAACCTCAATGAAAAGGTACAAACAATGTGCTGTGATACGACAGCCTCTAATACAGGCCGCTTGAATTGAGCTTGTGAGCATTTAGAACAAAATCTATAAAGAGAATTGTTACTCTTTGCTTGCCGTCATCATATTTATGAACTGGTTCTTAAAAGTGTATTTGAAGCAAAGATCCACCAAGTCGCTAGCAGTACCGATATTCCACTGTTCAAAAAGTTCAGAGGCAACTGGAAAAACATTAATCCTAATACTATCGAAACATGCATAGATTTTCCAAACAGTATCTTTTTGACGCGATCATTAACGGATTGGTGACGTTTTTCAACCATGAACTGCAAAAATCTATTATATATGACGATTATCAGGAACTGTACGAACTATCTGTTATTTTCGTGGGTAAAATTAAACGAGGGTAAAATTAAAATAAGACCACCTGGCGCAATGCATCCAGCACGATGGATGACAAAAGCTATTTACTCTTTGAATATATGTTTGCTGCAGTCTCAGTTCAAAATGAGTGTTGAGGACAAACGAGCGTTGCAAGATGTTTGTTTATTCATTGTGGCAGTTTATGTGAAGCCCTAGCTTGGATGCAGTATGGTGGTGAAGGCGCCGAATCAAGATTTGCGTTTTGTAAAAACGTTGAAAGAGTTGACAAATTGATTTCCAAAGCGGCTCTGAGCAAATTCAGTCAACACCAGAGGTATTTATCACAGGAAATAGCCGTATTATCACTATTTGATGCTGTTGTTGATAAACAAAAGAAGGCGAATATTGTAGCGAACTTACTAAGATAAAGTTAATATGATTTTGGGAAGATATATGTTCCATCGAAGGAAGAGATGTCTATATCTTTGTACGGTGAGAATTTTGTTTGATCTGTTATTTTAAATTCTATTAATTTTCTTGGGATACTAATTTCACTTATTGTTTTAGGAAAATCATTTAGTGATTTCGTATCCATCAAGATCAACAAATTGTTTTTGCGACGAAAAGTTGACAGCAGCTTCCTCCAAGAAAACGTATTTTCGTGGGAAGAAAATGCAGCCTTTGTGGAAGCTAAAAATAAGAATTTTAGCTTAAAAGCAGTAAATGACACAGCTGAAAGAGTTATTAAGCTAATGCAAGCCTTCCATGGTTTAATTACAGCAGAACAGAAACAGTCCTTATTACGATGTGTGCAAGAACACATTACGATGTATCCAGACTGTAGTAAATGAACCTTAAAATAAAAGTATCCTGAATAATTATATAACTTTATTTTTTAATAATTCAAGGCATTACTTAAATTTTTCTTTTAATCAATATTTACCTAAGATATGCATATTTGCGATGACCTAGCTACATAATAAGATCTGTTAAAAAACGGCTATTTCCATAAACTTTGGGGCCCTGTCGGCACGGGTTAACATTAACGTAGGAAGTTAAAATTATATATTTAAGCAAGGCTTAGTATATTAAAAAGAATTAAAGGGTATACGTTGTGATAACTGCAAAAAAATTTTTTCGCCCATATAATGGACACCCTAGTGTATATTTTAAAAGAGTTTTCCTGCAACAATACTAAACAGAGTAGAATCTTAATAATCCGACCTCCGATTGAACGAGTTATCATAACACGAGTTCACCCCCTTTGTCCAAAGAGACGAAACAAATGCCATCCATGTAAAATAAAAACGTTGAAGACACTTACAATAGAGGTTAAATGATACGTAACTCACGCCTACATTTATTGTAGAAATCAACGCAATAAATACATCCCGCGACACAAGTAGTATACATTATTGTTATTTAGTGCCATGAAATTACATACTACAAACACGGATACTATCTAAATTATATTGTATAGTAAAAATACAGTAAAATATCGATCCGAACTCCAATTAACTGTGTCCATGTTACCTGTGCCAAATGTGATATACAAATATGTTAAAGCTTTCAATATTGCTTTCAGCACGAGTGTGCCCATTTTGTTCTGAAAGGCTAGAAAGTGCTGAGAAAGCAAAGAACGATAAGGACTGTTTCAAAAGACTTTAAAAGGTACGTAATTCATGTCCATATTTATTGTAAAACGTGTGGCGACCGGCACAAAAGAACTATTTTCCTGTTGCTTCACACGCGGAAGAAGACTGCGGAAGACCTGGTGAAACCTTTCCCCATGCTCATCACTAATTGCTCCAAGATTTTTAGGAAAGAAGTCCAGATGTGAGTCCAAAAAGTGTAGTTTTAATGACATATTGCAACCTATAACACGAAAGCATTTCACCATGTCACCAACAAGATTATCAGTTTCAAGCTTTCTCATTTCCAAGGAAACGTGAGCACACTGATTTGAATGTCAGCCAGGCTGCTTTTTTCTGCTTCTGACAGTTTATTTTCATCATGAAAGACTGATTTAATTTGTGGGCCAGTAAAAAACCCTTCTTTTACCTTAGCCTCACTTAAATTTTTGAATTTGTTCCTGAGATGCAAGAAAGCCACTCCTTCTCTGTCCAGAGCTTTTACAAATATTTTCATCAAACCGAGTTTAAGGTGCAATGGTGGAAGATAGACGTATTGCGGATTCACAAGTGGTTCATGTGATATGTTTTGGGTGCCAGTTTTTTCATGGAGGCCACTGTTTACGTATGTAGTGATTTTTTCTTTCACGTCTGTCCCATTCACAGAGCATAAGTTAGTGTATCCCTGTTGCATGCCTATTAATATCCCAATGACTTTCAAATGCCATTTGAATGTAGTGTACTTAATTAACTTCAAGCGCCAAAATGGTCGCCAAGTTGAAAACGGTTCCACTGGTAATGAGATCGCCTTACTTTTGCCTGTAAGTTGTTTTTCAGGATAAAATATGAATTTTTTTGGACTATGGTGCGTGGTAAACAAAAAATAAATACAGATTCGTTATTTTCAGCCAAAATTATACAAAAAACACATATTTTCATCCGAAGGACATTTTTTATGTTGTACAGTGTGACTTATTCATAAATTATCTTACATTATTTATTCAAAAATTATTTTATTCTTAAATAATCATGTTATTTCAAAATGCGCCAAAAGATTTCGGATTCTTTTAAATAAGTAAAATTGAGTTATTTTGACAGCTATAGTACGATTATGTTTTCGAAAAATAATTTTAATGAAGTAATTATAGATTTATTTCATAAAAAAAATCAAGAATTTAAGTGTTTGTTTTTTGATGAAAAGTGTTGAAATACGTATCTTTCAAACAATGATTTTCAACTGATATGTTCAATTAGTTCTAATCAGCACATATATTTATGAATACTGCTCTGAACAATTTTCGTATTTCAATTTTATTCGTTTCCATATTCTACCATTTATTTACATACTAACGTGAATAGGGCCAGAAGTATTCAAATATCGATCGCCATTATTGCACCGAGAATCTCCATTTATTCGAGTGATCAGTGCAAATGACCATTATTGACGAGATTCATTTCAGGGTAATAGCGTTTACGTGCCCTCTCTGCAATCACACAGAAGACGTAATTCGGGGGAGCGAATTCAGAGCTTCTTGACATATAATTTGCAGATTAGTGTAACGTGTAATGCAATAGTAAGGTATAAACAAATAAGTATTGTATGGCTAGCTGATAGTCTAATCTACAGAAATTGTCTAAATGGTAGTTTTTAATGTGCTTTAAGGAAAACTATAATTCTGTTTTCAAAAAGGCCCAAATGACACTAATATTCTCACTTACAATACCATGCTTCTGGATCTTGGTAACTAGTTATTGTTTTGTCGGTCCCATGGAAGAAATTCTGGTTTATAGCTAATGCGAAACTGTACCATTTTGTGTTCATAAACTAAAAGGTGAAAAGGTTTTTTAAATTCCACTTAACACGCGTATATTCGTTCTGCAACCTGCACTTTTTCCTGCATGACTTCTATTATGTTTTTACTCGCACCAATTGAAATCTTACTTGGATTATCTCAACCAATAGAAACGATTATTTGGTCATTATGCGAGTAGTGGAATAAACTCAATACTACACTACTCTGAAGTATCGTGACACTCGGTTAAATCTTATAAATATATATGTTGGAAGCACGGGAATTTGTAAAGATAGTTATCAGATGCCTGGGAACGAAGTTAGATTATAGGGTCATCAGTATTAGATACAAAAGCTTATACGTCTGGATTTCAAAGAAGCAGTTATTCGAAATTCATTTAAAATTTTCTCTAAGTTCAGTGTACAAGAAAAGTAATATGAACTTTACGTGTTCTTGCAAATAGTTTTGCTTAATGTTGATTATGAAAAGTAGGAATATGATGTGGTATTTTAATGCTAGAACATTATTCAAGGGTATGAAGTTATGTTTAATTAAAAGACAATTTGTAATAGGAATACATATATGCTAGCATATTTCACGATTTTTATGCGGTGTGATAGCTTTACAACCAACACACAACCAAATAAAACAATTAGAAACTCCACCTAGTCGTAACGTCATACTACCAATACAATCTTTAATAGTCACGGAAACAAAGGAGAATCTAACTTTTTATATAACTTTACTAAGATAAATGGCGACGGGTGCATAACAAAATTTATTTATTTTGGTCAAACTTCATTTATAAATTTTTTAAAACCAGACGGTATGTGATGACTGGTATGTAAATACCTTTTTTCAACACTATCTGTCAACTTTTGTTGATCACTGGATTTGTATAAACCTTTTTTCTACCACTATCTGTCAACTTGCCTTGCTTTCGCATGGTGTAGTTTTTTGAGCAATACTGGTAAAACAATATTATTGGAAAACAAAGTTTTTTAATCAACACTGGTAAAACATTGAGTTGCGTACGGCAATTATTTTATTCTCAATGTTATTTCCATGACGATTTCGAATGTATGGATTTTTGATATTTCGTATCTCGTTTCACTCGTAACATCAAACAACCAACTAAAACAATTAGGAACTCAATCTATTCGTGACGTCATACAATCAATCAAAACTTTAACAGCCACGAAAACACAGCAGAATCTTACATTTTATAAAATAAGTTATATAAAACTATAGAGCTTTGCTGGACTATTTTTCTACAGCAATATCAAGTTTTTCTCTGTCTTAACATTGAGAATATTAACTTAACTATTTTACACAGACATTTTTCTTTAATACAGAAAAATCCTATTTGTTTGCTTTTAGCATATGCAAGACTTTAATGATAGTCTTTACAAAAATCCAGAGCCGCGGTAGCTCAGTCAGTAGAGCGTCGGGCTCGCATCAGAAGGGTTATGGGTTCTGTCCTCGGCGGAGCCTGCAATTCTGATTATTGTGAGATCGGCGCTTCGACCTGGCTAAAGACCGTCGTGTTCACTAATGGTGACTGGGGCACGTTAAATAGGTCGTGGTCACAAAGTCCCCCATGTTCCCATACCAAATCAATACCTCTGGGGGTATCTGATCAGAGGGTTATCGGCCTCTGATTGGGATCTAAATTACGATATGTGTGAGTGAATGGATGTATGAAAGGGACCTTCCTGTAAAACGGATGTGTCATGTATGCCGAGCTAAGTCGGACTTCCTCCCAATGGGGCTCAATAACATGGAAGGCGCACCCCCTCGCCTCTTGCCGTCTTCGACGGGCCTGACACTCTTCTGGTCTGCCAGTGTAGGCATTAGAAACAACAACAACAACAACAAAAATCCATCATAATAGACAGCGAATGATTCCGACTAAACATGTTCAGTCCTTCTTGATCATTAAACTTTTTTACAGTATTCTTTGCAGTGCGGTAAACATTTATTCTACGTATATAAAGTTATTTTCATCTGTCGAAATTTGTATTGTATAACGCATGAAAATTACTGCGAACTATAGAAAACTGGAACGGAGCTTTATTTGAACATCTTCGGTTGAAAAATCTATCCTCTACCTCCAACGAGAAGATTTACTCAGTTATTTTTTGCAGACAATTATCTCTTTTTTACTGCAAGCAATATCTCATTTCGTTGCTTTACGCAACATAAAATTCCAATACTCATCACGTATAAATCATTATCCTCGCGGAACCCTCAATCAGAACCTCATGCAGAATCTTCCCTGATTACCTTAGTGCTTTCAACTTTTTTCAATAACACCAAGATGAACTCAGCGATACGCACCCGGCTCAAGATCGAGACGCTCTCTTCTCTCATAATCGATGTATCTAAAAACGAATACGAGCGAAAAACACGAACAATTTTTCATTTCTCTTCGCGGAACACGGTCGAACAATTTGTGCGATATGAAAATCAACAAAGGGTTCTTTGCCACTGTGGAGAAACAGGAGAGGTAAGACCAGGAAGGGAAGACAAACATTTATATTTCTCAATACCGAACATAAGCGAGACATCCTACCTACGCAAAAAGCAAACAAATTGGGCATCCCGTGCAAGTAAAACTCATTTGTCAGTGGGAGAGAGACAGATAACTATGAGAATGTGATGCCGGAGAGAAAACCTCAGCATAGGCGAGAGGGCTGTGCAGAGAGCGCACCCCGAAGGCAACACTAGCTGTTATTGGAAGCATGAGTGATTACCGATGTGAACGTTAGAGGTACAGAGCCCCCACTGATTCTTTTTTGGAGGCATCCGAGACAAAGTATTGGAGCGAAAAGAGAGGGGAAAAAAGGAAACGACGAAAACTAAGAGACAGGAACGGATAGAGAAAAAGGGAACAGTAAAGATTGGGAGAGAATAAAAATTAGTTTTGTTGTTCCCTTTCTCTCTCAGTGAGGCTTAGTTCCAGCTACTGTATCTGTTTCAATAGAAATGTATTTGTTTCTAGATGAAGTATTTGTCGATAAACAGCGTGTGATGAAGAGTAGAGAGGGAGATATACAAAAAGAGCTTCTCTCCCCGGTTAACTTTGATACAGAATTAGGCCAATCGTTTTGCCCTCGATAGGATTTGGGATTCGTTGGAGGATGAAAAACCGTACGTTTAGAAAGAAGGAAGGGAACACAGCAGCTAAGATCAATTACGATTGATTTTGTATACAGTGGTTTAAAATGAGCAATGCATGCAAAGAAAGAGCAATTTGACGTAAACAATGGGTGTTCTTAGAGACTTTAGGTAATCATACTTCCACTTTCAGTACTGTAGCGTTTATTAATTAAAATTATGAAACTAAGAATCATGCTCTTAAAATGATTTCTTAATTATGATAATAAAACAATTGCTCTTTAAACTAGAGAGTACGGGTTGAATAGTGATGTTATATATCAAACATTGCTACGGAGTTTTTCTACGGAAAATTACTTCAGAATTGAAAGTTTATGTCATATTCAATATTTTATTATCAATTGAGCTAAATAAGCATTGTTTCAAAACTTAAAAAGTTTCTAATTGTTGCGAGGTTAAATAATTATTCAATGATGGTATATGGATTTATTGCACTTATTAATTCCAATGATAAAGCAATTGCTCTTTAAACTAGATAGTACGGGTTAAATAGTGATATTATATATGAAACATTGCTACGGAGTTTTTCTACGGAAAGTTACTTCAGAATTGAAAGTTTATGTCATATTCAATATTTTATTATCAATTGAGCTAAATAAGCATTGTTTCAAAACTTAAAAAGTTTCTAATTGTTGCGAGGTTAAATAATTATTCAATGATGGTATATGGATTTATGGCACTTATTAATTCTAATGATAAAACAATTGCTGTTTAAAATAGAAAGTACGGGTTGAAGAGTGATATTATGTATCCAACTTAGCTAAGAAGTTGCAAAAATGCAGAATTACTTCAGAATTAAAAGTTTATGTCATATTCAATGTTTTATTATCAATTGAGTAATAAGCACTGTTTCAAAACTTAAAATGTTGTAATTGTTGCGAGATTAAATATTTAATTACGCATTGATGATACATTGATATACGGCATCTACTTTTTAATTCTGATGATAAAACAATAGCTCTTTAAAATAGAGAGTATGGGTTGCTTCAGAATTAAAAGTTTATGTCATATTTAATATTTTAATATGAATTAAGCAAATTTCTTAGTACTATGTTACATGTTATTTGTTTCAGACATACACATTGTCTATTCGTCGCTGCAGCTTACGACTGCGTTTACTCCCTAGTTATTACTCACTGCCAATTAGTTTCCTTTCGTAATGCATTCAGTGATGCAATTATATTCTTGGACAGATGTTGCTAAGTGCTTCCAAACCAGGCCCGAATTATATACCGATCTCTCGTCCATGGAAGTTACAGGAAGGAAACACTTGCCTGGTTCCCGTTTTAGTCAGAAAGTACACGGGGTGCCAGGGAATATTTTTGGAATATGAAAGTTTGGGATTTAAGTGGTTAACTGTTTCCTAACTGTAATATCTCGACATATTTTCTGAAGGGAAGAATTCGGAAAAGTATGATAATCGATATGTTTTCGTGAGGTATAATCATTAATACGGGTAATCGTCTTACCATTAAGGTGTGCGTATACACTTAAAATCGACCAGAATATCAATATTCTTTTATTAATTTAAATGTTTCCCAATTTCTTAGCTTTCAAACGATATCAAAATCTTGCAAATATTCGAAATCCTTTTTTTTTTGTTACAAGGGTTTTCGTCAGATACTGTCACCATAAACAGACGCGTATCCAGAACTTTAAACTCGAATTATGAAGAACAGCATTTTTGCAATAACATGTTTTGTTCAAAACGTTATAACTCCACAATGAATTCATGTATTAAATTTATTTTCGCATCATTACGATCTATATAAAACAGTAAATGTTTTAAACTTTTATCAGAGTATCTAGTCAAGAAACGGATTTTTATTTGTTGAAATTCCTGAATAAATGTTTATTTTTTTACGCTTCCTTGATTAAAAATTGTAAAAACCGAACTATATCTTCTTGCAACTTGACGGAGGTTCAAAACGTAATGAATAATATTAGAAATAAGCTTCAACAAGAATCGACTTTATGAACAAATTGTAATTTGAGATATCACGTTTCAAAAACATGCTTATTTGCTAACTATATCTTAACTAGATAATTAACTATTTGCACAACGTCATTTTTTCTCCCTGAAATGATTAAAAAAAACACAAATTACCTGTGGTAAAAAAACTGGATTTATAGAGTCAAAATTAAAAAAATATGCATGTATTCTTGTGTATACGTACACCTTAAGAGATTTTATTGCTCATAAATATAGCTAAATAAACCTAATAAAGGGTATCTTCCAAACAAAATGAAGATGAGAAAATAAACCGATGAAAACCTTAGGCAAAAGTAAAAAAAATTGGTTGTACGTTGTCTAGCACCCTAGTGAATGAAGCTAGTGTTTCTCAACATAACACACAGCCTGGAAAGACTTAGTTAAAAAAATTAGTAGTGGAATAATAATTAAGAACAACATGTTTGAACTCGCGTTTCTTTGTATGAATTATTCTGTCATGGTGACGATGGACATCTTTGTACCACCAAAATGGCCATTGACGATGTTTTTCAATGACAATGCATTGGTGTAGTTTAAAAATTGATATTAATCATTGTTTTACATATTTTTTAAACTTTACAATTGAAATAGGATACGAGGAGAGATTAAAATGATTACAATATTATTTAAATCTAAGGGGTAAAACTAAAGTTCTCAATTAATTTCTATAATCATTTTCTGAAAGGTTCTAAAAATGTTATTACATTTTCATTGATTAAACAACCTAAAAATTGTAATTTAGGTTACTAAATCTCACTAAGCGAGTAACACACAGAATGTGTATAACTAGTACACATATCTTATTCATAAGCAGTGAAAGTTTGTCGAAAGACTCTTGAATATATTTAAGCATTTTTCATCAGCTCTGTTAAATACACTAAACAGGTAAATGCATATTTATGCAGCTCGGAACATTTCCCTACCTAAATAAATTAAGATATTCTTTGACACGAATCACTTCCAAGTAAGCAAAGTTATGGGCATTTACTTAAATTTTCGAATACTCAATTATTTAAACATATGAACGCTATACAAATATATCTCAGATAAAGTTACAGCTAGTCTTTCACTAATATGTAGCTATCCGAAGGTCCTCAGATTCATTTTAAAGACAGAGATAATGCTATCACAAAGACATAGTTTTAAATCAAGTCTTTCACTTTCAAATATTTCTTTGCGAACTTAATAAAAATGAATTGTTATAATTTCTTCCTCCCAAGTGCAATAATTCCCCCTTCCTTCGAGATTCATTTAAAAGAGGATTTAACTGCACGCTTTTTAATTGTATTTTTTTAACGTAAGAATGATGGAACGTGCTTTGAGTGGACGGCAGGGGGTTGAGAACGAACGCGATTAGTCGGTATAACAATACATAAAATTCTGGAATAAATCGCGTAAAAAACGCACATTCAGACAAAAATGAAACAAAAATACATGAAATAATGAGGAAAAAAGATTATATTTAAATAAAAAATATCCAGCTTTGATTAATGATGCTCAACGATGTATTTAGAAAAAGACAGATAATAATAAAAGCGTAAAATACCAGCATAAGACACTAGGAGCAAAAACACATTAAAAACACCTTCATTTTTGTGAGTTGTTCTTTATTCTCCTTCTAATGCGAAATTATTTTTTGAGTTTATTTATTTCAGAAACCGAAATGTGTCGCACTCAGATTCGCATAAAAAATTTAACAGAAACGTTGAAAAAATACGAAATAGCTTTGCTGGTTCGCTTATAATGATGTGTATGCATCATGGAGAGCGCTGCGAAACAAAATTGTTAAAACGGTTTTAACGTTGCTCCTCAGAACCATTGTCACGCTATGCCTCAGGATGGAAAGACGCTTCTCAAGATCCAGATTTTCTTTCCTCTGAAAAACATAGTATTAAAAATACCCCGCATTGGCGTTATTAACGAGAATTTATTTAAAAGTTTAGTGGAGGAAAGGGATTTTTCTTTTGGCACTCACAGTTTCTGCGTGTTGCTATATCCAGAGTTTGAAAATTTACTTAAAGTGCTATTGATAAGTTAGAGGCATGCAATGTTTTGGGCACGGGAGATCTCAAAGGAACCGTGAAATGATGTTACATCATGCAACGGTCATTAGTTTAGGATATGAAACTTCGTGTGCACATGAAAATCTTTAGTCATTAGTTAAACATTCTGGTTATGTTTCTTATTTGTTGAAGAAAAAAATATGGAGCGTTTAAAAACCTAAATACATTACCCTATCTATTATCTATGCAAAAGCTTTATGTAAACTTAATTTTTGAACTGTATTTATCAGCACTTACCTTTCTTTTAAAATATGTTAAAAGTTAGATACATAAATATGAATTATTTATTTTATGAGAGGAATTTTCAGCGGTGAACAAATAAAATGAAAGTGAAGATTTTATTACCGTTTCACCAAGTGATATTGCATGATATGCATAGGGGTTTCTTTAAAATGCAAATAGTCGTGCATAACTTGTTTTTCTAATCTAATTGGCGTTCACCAATAAATTACCATACAAGAATTTGGATTTCATCCTTTGGAATTTTTATTCTCAAAAAACTTGATTTTGACCTTAGAACAATATAATTTCAGATGCCAGACGAAACACAGAAACACGTTTTTCAATTGCATGACACAAAGTATCCATTAATACAAGGTGACATCCATACTTAGATGTGATGAGAACCAAGTACTAATTACCATTAAATGCTTGATAACATCACATCTAAAATACTCATTTGAAGCTTCTAACGAATTCAGCATTATGACTTTTCAAATGCATTCTGAGAGGTATATTTTGTCAAGCTAAATGAAAGTGGTAGTAGTGCTTTTGTGGTGGACCGTTTATGAGTACGTATTCCGTATGCGATTTCACCTGGCTTGCTTTTCGTTTTAAAAAAAGGGTGTCTCCGTAAAAATTCCAAATTACGAATTAAGAATTATTTTTATGAGTCAAATTGGGCAGAATTACAAAAAACTATACTTTAAGGTTTACTGCGAAATACAACATGCTTATGGGGAACAGGTAGTAGAACCTCTGTTTTCCGTCTGGTTTGCTTTTTTAGACTGAAAATCGCTCTTATACGTTACGATAGACTAATTTAATATATACTATTTTCTGAACATGGTATGAGTGTAGCCTTCCGTCTGTTTTACAAGTGCAAAACTATGCAGAATATTTGTCCTGAACCCGGAAAGTTTGCAACTAGTCTCGAAATATTTTCAACCCCCTGTAAAATAAATTATGTATCTAACATCAATATCTGAGTTATATAAACATTCTTCAAATTAATTAATGGTTCAGCTACACTCTACGTTTATGAGTGATGGCAACGATTTGGCGATTTTTTTTGGCGAACTTCTAAAGCCGCCAAGGAAATAATTATTTCCTAACTCTTTTACTGTCAAAACTTTTTTTTCTTTTTGCAACACACTTTTTAAACATTTTCAGAACGTTTTGAAAAGAATATTTAAAAAAAACTTTCACAAAAAGTAGTAAACTTAAGCACATATCAAAACACGTTTGTGAACCAGCAGAGAAACTAAGCTACGAATGTTGGATAAAGAATACACTGAAACTTATCAATTACACTAAATACAGTAGGCAAGTTGAAAAAGAAAACGATTTTTAAAAGAAAAAAAGCAAGAAATAATACAACCTGATACATCAGAACGGTTCCGAGAAAAAAATATACGAAACAAGAATATTCCACAAATGCAAAAAACAATACATGTCAGAACTCTGCCGTGAAAAAAAATTATTATGAAATAAAAATTCCACAACTGTAGAAATACAAATAAATGAACTAATGGTATCAAAGAAAAAAAATTTAAAACGACCAATGCAATCAAAGGATATTTTAAAATCAAAATAACCAATGGGAGGAAAGAAAACATTTCAAACGAATCAATGAAATCAAACGACTTGAACGAATTTTGGAAGAACTTTCTAGAATATTCAAAATGAAAATTGAAAGTTTCCGTTTGCCGAGGTTGCCATGAAAACCACAACAGCCGAAACGAAAGATGGGTTGCCTTAATTTATCGTAACTCGCTACTAGAAATGCGCTAAAAAAATCGCCAAGCCGTTGCCATCACTCATAAACGTAGAGTGTAGCTGTACCTAATTAATTAATTATTTTTAGATTACGCCCGCCATCGTCTTCTCAGACATGAGGCGTCTTGCTGTCCAATATAGCAGGGAAGTGGCAGAGGAAGGTCAACAGTTACAAAGTCATCACAAGAGCGAACGTCAATCAGGGAGGGTCCCTGAAAAGGTACTTCCCAGTCATGTGCATAGTATTGCAGAGTGGAGAATCGGTAAGTCCAATCCTAAATAGACGGGCTTGCAAGTAATCATGTCCGGTGATGACTCTAGAGCACGCTAACCCCTCGACTCTAGGGAGGAGGGAAATCTGTGCTCGCTTCTGGTTATCAAATAGATAAGTCCAAGACTTTCCATCCGCCAACTTTCAAAGTGTAGAAATTCTTTTGTATCAGATATTGCTTCTGAGACGTCGCTTGACATTGCGAAGAGGAGTCGGGAGACAAGGTGGATGTAAAAGTGTCGAAGCCTCCTTAACCAACAAGTCGGATTGCTCATTTCCATAAATGTCGCAACGTCTAGGAATCCATTGAAGGACTACATTTCTTCCAGTACCAAGAAATGAGTCTACACGCAGTTTACATTCAAACTCAATTTCTGATGGGTATAGACTAGTGTTTCTCAACCTGTGTGCCGATGCATATTTGTGCGCCACGAGAGATTGTCCAATGTGACAAATAATTAAAATTCCATGGGTTTTGTAACTTTGAAATAGTATTTGTAATTACCTCAACGTTTATTAAAAACAATATTTTTAAATTTTGTTTTCCCGTGTTTTTATTTGATATTATTTTTTCCCAATTGTAATTGATGTTGATTCAAATTGGCTCTTTCTTTAAATCAAAAGATTTGTGAAAAATGTAAGTATTTAAATTTTTTTAATGTGATTGCATTGCTGTGAACTATGCAGCGTAGCAGCAGTCGTAAGTGGTACAGCTCTGGATTATGTTATTGATGATGTGGATTCTTCCACTGAAGCGCAGATTGTCAATTTTTACTCAATCTCTCAATTTTCCGACTCGTTTGAAGTGTTCGAGCATCGTTCAATAATAATGGTAATTTGTTTGGTATCCATTTAAGTTGTTTATTTTGTTTCATCTCCCGGTTATGTCAGACGTAAGTTTTAACGGTGACCCCTTCTGTCTGATAACTTAAAACTCTTGATCGATTTGGTATGGGTCAGAGAAATAGATACCAAAGGCTTACAGAGAGGAATAATGTATACATCGTATGCAATATACATTCCAATTGACGAAAGTTAATTCAGTCTCATTATGGAAAGTCGGTTCCGATCTATTGCCAAAAGCTGGTTCCGATCAATTGCCAAAAGCTGGTTCCGACTTATTGTCAAAAGCTGGTTCCGGCCTATTCGTAAAAGCTGGTTCCGACCAACTGTCAAAAGCTGGTTCCGATATATTGCTGATAGTTGGTTTCGTCTAATCGTTGAATTATGGTTTCATCCAATCTTGGAAAGTTGGTTCCGTCCAATTGCCGAAAGTTGGTTCCGTCCAATCGCCGAATGTTTGTTTCGTCCAATCACCGAAAGTTGGTTTCGATCAATCGCCGAAAGTTGGTTCCACCCAATCGCAGGAAGTTGTTTCCGTCCATTTTTATAGTTTCATACTAGTTTTATATCATATGTAGTGTTCTTAAAATTTTTTCTTTGTATTTATATGTTTTATGTTATGTCTCATTCCCGACAAATTCATAAAATTATAGTATGAAGCTCTCGTTCCTAGTAAAATGAAAAGTTATTTGGAAAGTCTTCACACCCAGAGGTCTAAAACAAACCAAGAGAATATTTTGAAAACCCGGCACCGCCAGATACCTGAAAATGAGTTGATTGCCAACTACAAAGTTGCACAACGCAAAAAAATCACACACCATTGCCGAGTCCATCATTACACTAGCATTAGCTATCATTGTCGAAACAATGCTGGGAAAGGAATCGATAGAGAAGGGTCAAGAAAGTATCATTATCCAATGACACAATATCACGCAGAATCGAAGATTTATATTCACACTAAAAAAAACAAATTGTCGAGCATTTCGAATCGTACAACGAAGCACAGCTCCTTGCTTTCATTAGATTTGTTAAGAGCCGCGGTAGCTCAGTCAGTAGAGCGTCGGGCTCGAATCAGAAGGGTTGTGGGTTCTGTCCTCGGCGGAGCCTGCAATTCTGATGATTGCGAGATCGGCGCTTCGACCTGGCTAAAGACCGTCGTGTTCACTAATGGTGACTGGGGCACGTTAAATAGGTCGTGGTCACAAAGTCCCCCATGTTCCCATACCAAATCAATACCTCTGGGGGTTACTGATCAGGGGGTTATCGGCCTCTGATTGGGGTCTAAATTACGATATGTGTGAGTGAATGGACGTATGAAAGGGGACCTTCCTGTAAAACGGATGTGTCATGTATGTCGAGCAAAGTCGGACTTCCTACGATTGGGGCTCAGTAATATGGAAGGCGCACCCCATCGCCTCTTGCCGTCTTCGACGGGCCTGGCACTCCTCTGGTCTGCCAGTGTAGGCATGAGAAACAACAACAACAGATTTGTTAAAGATGACAAATTCTTGAGTGAGTATCTTTTCTGCTAAGATTTGAAGACCACGTGTATGAGCTTGAGAAAGAAAATATTTCAAACTATGGTTTGCAATGGAAAAACAACGTTGGTGTTTGCACAGACGGATGGCCATCAATGTTAGGAAACTAAAAATAATTTAACACATTTGTGCGCCAAGAAAATCCAAATATTATAAGCATCTACTGCATGGTTCACAGAGAATATCTTGTTTTAAAATCTTTAACTCCAGATATATTGATTGTAATGAACCAAGTCATTCAAGAGTCGACCTCTTATATCACGAAATTTCTCTCAGCTGTACGACGCAATGGATTTCGACTACAAAACTATTTTATATCGCACCTAATTGCTTTGGCTTTCGAAAGGAAAAGTTTCAAAACGACTCATACACCTGAAAGCAGATGTGATTTTTTTTCTTAGAGGTCGAAAAAACATATTTTGGATTTTCTCTTCATGACGAGATTTGATGACTTAAAGATCAAATACTCTCGAACTTGTTTGAAAAGCTGAACTCTCTGAATTTAAAGTCTTCAAGGTCCATCCGAGAGTATTACCACATCAACATCAAAACTGAAGAAGTTTGACGAAAAATTAACGCTGTGGAAATCTGAAATTTCAAAAGAAAATCCTCGCTGCTTTCCGGGTGTCAATGAATCTCAGTCGAAAAAAAAAATTGCAGACGAAAATATAAGCACCATTGACAAACTTTAAACCTCACTTAAAAGCTACCTTTCCTTCGCTTTCAGTTGACGAATATGAATGGTTCATCAACCTATTTGTAATTTACAAGACACAAATTTGACGACAGAAAAAGAAAAGCTCATTGATTTGAGAAGCTATAAGTTTTAACGTTCAACATTCTTCGAGAAAATTTGGATGAGTTCAGGCTTTCTGTGAAAAATTTGTACCCTGCAATCAGCTTGAAAGCTATTGAAATACTTTTTCTTTTTGAATCTTCATGGTTCTGTGAATTTGTATTTCAGCGCTGACAGAAATCAAGTCTAAAAAGCGAGAAAGACTTTTAAAAGTTTAGACGATGAAATTCGAACTAGTCTGGAGACTTTTAACCTCGTTTTGAATTAATTTGTTCAAGAAAACGGGTTCAGCTCACTCACTGAATAAATTTTGTAAATAAATAAATATATACATATATATATATATTTTGTATCACACAACTTTTTCTTTTTTTATATCAGGTGTGCCGCAAATAATTCCAGATATTTTTTAGTGGGCCGTCAACCAAAAAAGGTTTAGAAACACTGGTATAGACTATAGTCAGTAATGGCCTGTATTACAGCCTGAGAGTCAAATAGGAGGATAATGTTTTCGTGAGGGATTTCACCAATAGCTCTAAGGGCCATATATATTGCAAAATTTTCGCCGTCGAAATTATCCGACCAGGCACTCAGAGGTTCTCTAAGTTTGTTAAACTTGGAGTAAGAACCAGCTCCAGCCCTAACTGAGGATGCTGAGGCAGACTAATTAATTTATAAAATACATTTTAAGAAGTAGATTTCTTGATGGTTAAAAAATCACCATATAACATCCATTTTTATAACTTTGTTCAGTACATTAAAAGAAAAATTAGAAACCCTTCTTAATGCTAATTGTTATTTCATTAATATTCATGGCTGTTAAACTAATAATATTAACTAGGGGGCCTGCCCCCTGCTCGCTAACGCTCGCCAACCCACGGAGGATTGCTTCGCAATCCTCATTGGTTCGCTGCGCGAACCTATGCTCGCTTCGCTCGCCTCAATGAAGACATGTGTCCTAGTAGAAGGGATTGTTTACAAAATATGTTACCAAAAAAATGTTTTTCAAATCTAAATTTGCTGTATTGCAGAAAAAATATATACAGTATCTCTAAAATCAGAATTCAAATGAAAACTTTGTGCAAATTTTGACTCGAAATGTGAGCGTTGCTTTGGAAATGGAGTACCCAGCATGTTGTTTGTGGTTACATTTTCCCAGCACTCAAACGACCCACACTTTTTCATTGAGTTTGTTGCCGAAAGTTGTAGTGCAAGCGTCTTGTTGAACTATAATTGTTGGCCCTGAAAAGGACCGTTTTTTAAATGGCCCTGAAAAGATCATCCGCTTTCTTTGATTTTTATTATAAACTAACTGCAACAGCACACTAAAATTTCCTTTTTTTTTTTTCAATAAAATTTCATCCGATAACGCTATAAATTCAATCGATGCGCGAGACTTCGCGATAAACAAACAATGGTACAGTGTTGCCAAAACGCGATTACAAATAACGTCTTTTTTGCGTGCCACGTAAGAGAATTATATATATAGATAAGTTTCTAATGTTTCAACACGCATGGGCAACAACTGTTGTTTATTTTGTGCTTGAAGTCTATTTGCAGAGAAAAAAACTCTACAGAATCTTTTTGGGTCGTAAAATCTAATCGAATAATCCCATTTAAGTTTCAAATAAAATTATATTGTAACGCCTGCTAGCAAAAACACGAAAAGGGCTGTCTGAAAATATTTAAAAGAAACCAGTTTTTTTTAAGTGTGAGTTGTGAAGAATACTGGTATCTATAACGCACTGAAGCGCAGAATATTCACGATTTGAAGAAGACACATTCAACAGACATGGGGAATGGGTATGAAACCCGAATTTGAAATAAGTTGTTTTCTTTAACTATGTACCTCGGAAGTAGTATTTGAAAAAGGAATGATAATATTAAAGGAACAAAATTACATTCCAAGAGATTGGGAAGTGAGATAGAAAAAGTCTGATTTTCTCTAGCTTCGAAAAGATTCTGCCATTGTCTTTTCTGAGGTAATGAAATAAAAGAACTTGCGACGAAACGAGATTTTTATTCACTGAATGAGAAAATAACGAAGCAACAAAATAAAGTGGTTCGATAAAAATACCAGCTTAAATTAGTATTAAGTGCTTTTTATCTGACATTAAATGGATTAGTGTTAAATGTTTTTTAACTGGCGTTAAGTGAATTCGAATTAAATAATTTTTAAGGAACTTTAACCGAATTAGAATTAAATGTTTTCTACCTCGCGTTAAATAAATCTGTATAGATAGCTTCTGAACTGATATTAAGTGTCTGAAAATTGTTATCTTTTAATAGGAATTAATACTTTACAATTTTCCGGTTAAACTATATGACATATCAATATATCTACTTCTATACCATTTTACCCGCCTTCAATTGGTTCCTTGACAATTTACTATTAGCTGTACAAATTTGATATCACAAGTCGCTTGAAGATTTACAAAATAGCTGCTTGCGCTTTCGTGTATTTTGGTAATTTGACCATTTCTCATGTTTGATTCGGGGGCATGCTGACGCACAAATTCGGTAAATCCATTTTTTTGAAAAGCGTATCAACTGTCAATTACTGTATACAGTTTCATTGTCCTGAATAATCCAATTTCAACAATTTATATCATAATACACATCATCAACGAATAATCAACTAAGCAATCCAATAAATTAAATGTTAATTATTCTTGAAATAACGTTCATATAAGCAACAGTTGAAGTGAACATACACTCGGAAGAAGTTTTGCACCTTTTACTGTATATTTTTAGAACTATTCAAATGAAAGTAAAAAGGATTTGTTAATACAATGAATGATCGATGTAATTCAAATTCGATGCCATTCTAGAATAGGTAATAAGTACCCTCTGAATATTTTTACTGTGCTTAAATATCAAATAGAATTTTCAATGGTCGTAAAATTCGTTTCAGGAGTACATATAGCTTCAGTTTGAATAATTTCTTTTAAACTGCTTAGCATAAATGTCATCAAAAATAAATTTTAATATTGGATAACTTTCAAGAAAATGGAATTCCTTAGTTCCACCTTTAACAATGTCTGTAAGAGAAAGTGTAAAGTACACTGAATTTAATTTTGACAGTTTATTTATATTGGTATTATATATATATATATTAAATGTGGTAATTATTTAAGATTAATTAAGATCTATAAGATATTAAGATATTAATTAAGATTTGGAAAACGCACATATTACTTGTGCTTAGAACCAATTTAGGCAAGAATATATGTTTTGAGAGTGTTTAGAAAAATGATGTGTTTTCTTTAAACTTTTATGGTTTACTTTCTTGAAATTTAAGTAGGTTTTGATTCCTGTTCTTTTGCACATCGTTTTGTGAACGTGGAACTCTTTGTGCCTTAAATAGATATCTAAGCACTGAACTTATGTAGAGCACGTGATATAAACCATTTAAATTTTTCTTCGTCGGAGCAGGTGTAACATTTCCACTAGTTTGACTACTGCCGTATGTTTGCTTTCCTAGTAAGGAACTGCTCTGTAAACCTGTTGGTATCTTCTCTGTTTTCTATTTCTCTTTCATTCGCAGTAGTACATTGGCTCGACTTATTTCAAGAGGTATTTTTGTTACTGCTTCTTTTACAGACACTCCTCCAGAACAACCAAGTTCCATTCTTCCTATGTCTTGGTGGTAAAACTATGTCTTGGTGGTAAGTCATTTAGTGAGGAGTTTAATGGTTTTTATTTAGTTTGAGTAAAGAAAAGATTTTTACAATTCCCCATTGGCAGTATCGATAACAAGTTTAGTTTGGGAACAATCCAGAAATATGGTGCTGATGAGCAATTATGACAGCATTCCGGCTTAAGATTTGTCATGTTTAAAGATGGCTTTACTCACAGATCTGTTCAACTGGGCTACGCATGCAAATCCCGACTGATTACATTGTATCCGGTTTTGCAAAGGGAATTCCTTGTACTGGAGTTCTAATAGAATGGAATAAATTGGTAAAAGTCCAAAAAATCCCAAAGGGGAAACAGTGCTTATCTACGGTTTCCAATCTAATCAAAGACGCTTACAGACGTTACAAACAAAACATTCTACTGTTGTTTACCACTTATTGATCAATATTTGCTACACAAGGTCTGATCCAGCCTACATCTGCATTAAAAATCCCGGGACCAGCGTAGATGTTCCGTATGAAATGAAAATATTTGTTCCATGTTCTTATGATTAACAGGCATAAATATGTACTATTTCATATTTATTATCGTCATAAAAGGTGTATTGCTCTAAATAAATAAAACAAGCGATATTTAAAACTTGAAAGCTTAGAAAATAGACTGCTAATTGCAGCTCAAACATTTTTCACATTTGTCCATGATTTATTATATTGAAATAGCCTTGAGACGATGGCAAGTCTAGCGTATCAAAACAATTAATTATTTAAACTCTCGTGATAATTTCACAGCCCACCAAATGACTGGACACCTGAATTAAGAACCGAAAAGGATTGTTCTAATAACAGACATACCATTGCAGATATTAGGCCGATAACGGTAATTATAACCTAAGGCTTTTCTCCACAAGAAATACTCAAACACCGCATTCAAGCGATCGATTTTTATGTCATTCACACAATTCATCTAACTACCAAGCTCTTTTGGCTGACTTAAAGACCTAAAACGACCATTTGAAAAGCATGCTTACTGTCTGGAATGATGGGAGTCTAAGAATAACCTACAAAAGACTCCACGACCTGCTAATCACATTCCATCCAAAACGATCCCCAAAAGAACGAAAATCGAATGACTAGCAATTCATTCCTCTCCTCATTCACACTTGCCGCTGGACGCACCCCCCCCTCCCCATCACCACTTTTTCAACGTCAGACACGCAGGAAATAGGATTGGAAAGACAGACAGCCAGACACCGAAACTCTCTGGTACCGGAACCAGAACTTGCAGATAAAGAAATGAAGGTAGAGGAGAGGAAGGGAGAGAGGAAGGGCCGCAATAAGAAGGGGTGCTGGGGAAAAAGAGGACAAAAAAAAGACGAAGCGAGGGCTATTATATCCGGCGGCCTAGAGGGCTTGCTCGAGGACACTTCCTTCCCCTCTTTCCTACGGGTTGGGGAAAATCACGTGACACTCGTTTTTCACGCTTGTTCTTTTCTCAGCTTGGCAGCAAAGAGGAAGAGCGGCTCTTCGGGATTTATTCTCGAATTTTTATTGCGTTCGAATTTCTTGCCTTTATTTTTTTTCCCCCCACAACCAGAGTTCTTGAGATTCCGCGGGTCTGATGACCCCCCGGAAAAAGATCAGGTTTTTATTGGAGTTCGCATCTCGATGAGCAATAAAATGGACTCTGGGTTTTCTTATCGGGTTGCAGATGCGAATGCAATTTGGTAACTATGGGAATTTTATGCGAGGGGGTTGGCATAGGTGTTCGATTCACTTCACGTCAGGATTTTCTCTGTTTTTTTTTTTCTAACCTGAAGCCGTTCTGATGGAGGTTTTTCAAGAGGAAACTTCATCTTTACTTATATTGCCTGGTTTCACTCATATCTATAGCGGCATAAATTGTGCGAGGATCGCCCACTTGACGATGTTTGAGCATCATACACGCTTACACTACTTTCAGCACCTTAATCTTCTGAAATTACTTTTTCAAAGTCTTCAAATAACTATTATTACGTATAAAGTAACAAGAACCTAAGTTTCGATGTGCTAAAACTATGGCTCAGTATGCATGGATTGATATGTTTAAAAAAGAAATTTGAAACGTTTTGGAGGTAAATTTGAATTATTTAAAAATTGCAGATTGTGGTTCATCATGACACAAACTGTTTTGGTTTGCATACAAAGTTGTTGTTAGCATATAAAATATGAAGATGACTCAGAACATGAAATCACCTAAATATTTAGATTCTGTTGTTCCCCTTGTAAAGAAATCTAAAGCAACCACACTTTTTTTCATAATACTAAAATTGGAACCCATTGAACAACTCTTTTCAAACTAAAAAGATCAAAATTGGTTTCGGTTAGATTTAATACCTGATGCAACGAATAACATATATTTAGACTTTTTTTCACTACAATTTAAAAGGAAAAAATAGAGAATCAACATATTATATACATTAATTTTCAAGTTTTTGTTTAATATTTGTACTTTTTGTTGAAGGTTGCCGAGTGATTTTTTTTGCGTCTGACTTCATAGACTGTGTTTCACTTCACATATTTTATATAAATTTTAAATCACTTTACGATTATTTTAGTGGGAGACTAAAATATAAAGACGATCTTAAAACTGATAACAATTTAAATTGTCATTTAACAATATTTTATTAATATCAGGAAAATAGTAAGAAACGTGATGGGAATCTCTACTTTATACAGCATTTGAAACTCAAAAATTTGACATTCTAACAGGGGTTGAGGGGTCTTTTAAAAGGATTTTAAGTGCACATCTCGAGTTTTAGGGGTCGTTGTAGCCCAGTTGCAAGACCAAGGGGTTAAAAACCGGAGGGTTTCGAGTTTGAATCCAATCAAAGACCGTCATGTGCAAAGGGGGCTGATGCATTTTAAATCTGTCAAGGCCGTAAATGTCCTCACATTGGGGTGGTATGGAAATTATGAAGTGAGGTGTGAGCTCAGTTGTGACCTCATCATCTGATCGTGGTACAAAATTATGTGGTGCTTGGATAATGTGTATCCTTGGAACTTTTCCTTTGGATTTGTATTGGACCGTCGCCAATAGCCTATTGCATTGCTTCAGTCCCACGTTAATTTAGGCACATGTTCGTTTTAAACATTTTAGTTTACCCGGCAATATTAACGCAACCATATCCCTTGATTAATGCAGTTAGTACTCAAGCAAGCAAATTTTATTCAATGTATTTGCTGACTGGGCAATACTTTTGTAAATATCTGCTTGTATTCCCTTCATCAAAATTAGTATATCTGTTTGTATTCCCTTGAGGCTAATATTAATGGAGACAAAAGAGACTAAATTGAAACAATGTTTTAAATATTTCTATTAGTTTCGAAACATATTTACTCTGCTTTCTTAGAGCATTAAACTTTTTTTTCTGAAATGTAAGCGCTGTACATAGAAATGAAACAAATTCTAAATTAATATTATGTGTCGATAAAATGCGTTAAGACCTGTCCAACACCGTAAGCTACTTTGTGCATCATATTAAAAGTTGTTATAAATTACATACTTATGAGTATGATTTTCAGTAACTACTCGCAAGTTTCTTTTCTAAAAAGAATCACTACAAAGCATAGGCTATATTGTGATGATTATATCTATTTGAAGACTCACTGCCTATTATTATTAGCTGTGTTAGAACAATTTTAGTTATTTGACATGTTTTGATAAAACAAAGTTTTTACCTATGATTGATTCCATATAGGCATGTTAAATACGTAATTCCAGTTTCGTTAGCTACGTGTTTAAGAAGTTGTGCACACAAATGTACACCACGTGAATATTTTTTAATATTTTAATTAGGTTTATTGTAAAAAGAAAATATACATTATTATATGCATTAGTTCCGTTTAAAATGGATATTTCTGCATGTCAGAGAAGAAGCATCTACAGAGCTGCACTCATTAAAGCATTATCTATCAATCATTAATAGAAGTTAGCATCAGTCAAAGAATAAATATTGGATTGACTTTTGAGAAAAGAAAACTTTTGAACTTCGGTAGAGTTAATTTAATGCAGCGAAGTTGCATTGACTTCTTTCCAAGTATTGATTTGTGCCTTTAAACTTTCTTTCTTTGCTTTAAATGATCATGAGATTCTGGAGAAAAAAATTAACGCCATTTAATTATCTCTTTTATTTATCAGAATGCTAGAATTTACGTTTTTTAGAAGATAATTAGAATTTAATTCTGTTGTTCATTCCAATTTTTATTCAGATTCCATTAAAAAATACAATAATTGCAGACTACAAATAAAAATATGAACTAATAAAAAGACCTTTCATAAAGACCTATACACTCATTATTATTTATTTTAATAATGTTATTACAAAAGACACATAAATATTAAAATCATTTAATTAATTTTATTGTTAAATTTATAATATCAGTATGAAATCTCTTTATTAAAAATTTTATAACACATTCCTCTTCTATATCAAAATACACATTCCTTTCTTAATGCACGTTTTATATGAGTAATTCAAAACAATTCAGTAGTAAGCGTTTATGTATAGGTTTGTACTGAAGATGTAGCAATACCAACGCATAGATGCAGCTTCGTTCAGTATTACGAATCATAATTTGGAAATACTGGTAACATCAGAGAGCTTGAAATTAATTAACTAAATTATGTTTTATTGCTTTATATTCCTAGAAAAACACATTACAAACTCTTCAAATTACACTCGATTGCTTTAATTATATTCTTTAAATGACTGTCTTTATGAGCGCAATATTGGAGTCTCATTAAAGTAATTTAAAAGATCATACAGATTTTTAATGATAAAATGCTACATAAACAACAGAGTATTAAGAAAAAGTATTTAAACCTGCCAGTTTATATGCTGTTATATTTGCAATCCGAGATTAAATTTACCATAGATGCAAAATATTAAAACGGTGCTCTTTTTACATACTAAAACTATACACAATTTCTCAAATGTTCATTTAGTGAAAGAATTTGCACAATCTATATAGCTTATTCGAATTCTCATTTTGTGTTAAAATGGTACTTTAGTTGGTTTTTATTTTTCGCATATGTAATTATACATATTAAGGGAAACAAAATAAGTATCGATCTCGAAGAGTTCACTTTATTTATCAAAGCTCTAGTGTATGAAAAATATTTTATTCCAAATTACATCGCCTTAAAGTGTGCATAATAGTAATATACCCCAACATACCCTTTCCATCTCTTTCTAAAAAGTTCTCGTTAGCCGTTTCATAAGTCTGGAATGAACTGCAGAAAGCCCTATTTGTACTTACTTTTTTCACCTCCATTCACTGTAAGCTAATAGCATACATGTCCTGAATATCGGCATTTTTTCTATTCCTTTTTGGGACAGAGAATTCCTTTTTTACGGTGAACGACAAAGTTGAATCTAAGATGCAAAGTACGATGGGATTGTTAGAGCCCAAGAAAGCCATTGCAGATGTATTATACTTTTTGCCAACTTCTGTGTCGTTTATATCCCTTTTTGTCTGCTATCATGGCATGTACTGGTAAGAGAAGCATTTCTTTTCAACGTAAAAAAATGTTCAAGGAAGTAAAATTTTACGACTTTCTCAAGCATAAAAAGGGACATTATTATGAAAGTCAGTTTTATAATGGTAGTAGAAAATTGCGTAAGAGAAAGCAGTTATGAAACGAGGCTTGAAATACGTCATAGTTTAGTATACAAGACACAAGCCATTTGTTGAAAAAATGGCTAGTAAAAAAATTAAACTTTATGTTTTATAATCCCATTTTTATTATTTTTGACTATATTTAACTATACATTTTCAAACCTATTTTATTTTGTAGATATCTATTCCATGCAAATATTTATTCGCTTAATTATAAGTTGTTCTTTTATCACCATAATGAGTTGGTTCATTTTTACGATAGTTTAATTTGAAGAAACTGTTGTCTATAAGTGCTTAGTGTTCTGAAGGTTAAGAAATTTCCAGTAGCGTAGTAGCATTGCTTATCCCCAGTATTTACATGTCTAAATAAACACACCGATTGGCTGAAGGAATCGTAGAAAAGAGTTATTGGTCATGAAGGTTAAAATTGGTTAGAACTCACACATATAAGTATTCAATTTTCAGAACGGATATGAACAGGTGCCCTTCATAGGGTTAGTGGCGATAGTATTCCAATGTGAGTTAGTTCACTTAGGAGGTTAGTTGGGGATTGAATTGATTCATTAATGGTCGTCTGATAGCTTATTAAGTCCAACAACTTTTAACCCAAAAGTGTCATCTTCTCCCATGATGGAACGTTGGTGAAACCAAAACTGCAACGTTCTCGTCAATTAATACTCGAAAGATCATACGCTCCATAAGCTGGTATAAGAAAAATAACTTTTTGTCCAAATTATTTGCGACGTGGGGGTTTCCCATAACAAATGCTCAAAAAGTTTGTCGATCCGGCAGATCATCAAGTCTCATCGCCTATCCTATTAGTCGAGAATACTGGGAATGTATCATGAAAAAATATATTTCTGTCCTGGCCGATTAGAGTTAGGTATAGAACAAAACCACAGCTTAGAAAAATTGACTCTGTACACAGGGACTTGGCCATCTGAAAAACTATAACTCTACTTTTGCATGTAGCAAACTAAGATGGAAAATAATCATCGAAAAGACCAAAGCTCAAACTGAGCTATCGAGTCAATGGAGAAGAAACATCAATAATTAGAAATTGTTCATCGATACGGTACAAATAAATGTTTCTTTTTTAGCCAAATTATCCGTTATAGGGGTTCCTCAAAAAATATATATGTAAACCACGAAAAGTTGCCCAGTAAAATTCCATCACAACGAAACTCAAAGCAGGAATGGAAAATCCGGCAAAAATTTCACCCACGGCAGTCCTATCTGAAAATTCCCTAAGCTCCATGTATTTATAAAGAACTGTCCTTTCTTGTGTTTTATTTCTTCCTTTGTGTGTGCGTAAAAAGGGAAGGGGCATCTCCCAGCGCCCCATAAAACCCTCCCTCTGCTGACGTATAGTGGGGATATTACGTGAAATGTGAGCCGGGTCGTGCTTAGTGTAGTAAAAAGGTTTCAGCAAGGGCCTTGCAGAGGGAAAATAAAGGTGGAAAACTCGTCCCCTGCTGCGTTCAGTTTGGCTAGGGAAATTTAGATCTTGTTCGACGCGTAATCGGGACTGCGCGGGAGATGCTATTCAAAAACACGAGTCAGCACACATACGTAAAACGATGGAAAAACGACACGTAGGAATTTTAAGGGGGATGAGAGGACCAGAAGAGACAGATGAATTCTCTTTTGTGTCTGCTTTTCCACTTATTTGGCACAGTCTCCAGACTTATTTCGTACAGTGTTTATCGAGTTTTTCTGATATCCAGTAGCTCCTGATTCGAACCTCTGTTTACAACCACATGGGGGTTAGTGATTGTCCCTCTAAAGCTGAATTCAAATATGAAGCTCATAGTGACGCGCGCAGACCCCAAAACGTTTAAATTATTTATTTGAGGAAAAATGGAACTAGAAACATGTGGATGGTTTGAGCGTTGCGCCTTGAGCTTCAGCTTTTGGAGTAGCGACGTCTGAATGGTTTGAGCATTGCTCCTTGCGCTTCAGCTTTAGGAATAGCGATGTCTGGATGGTTTGAGCGTTGCGCCTTGAGCTTCAGCTTTTAGAGTAGCGACGTCTGAATGGTTTGAGCATTGCTCCTTGCGCTTCAGCTTTAGGAATAGCGATGTCTGGATGGTTTGAGCGTTGCGCCTTGCGCTTCATCTTTAAGAGTAGTGACGTCTGAATGGTTTGAGCATTGCGCCTTGCGCTTCAGCTTTAAGAGTAGCGACGTCTGAATGGTTTGAGCATTACTCCTTGCGCTTCAGCTTTAGGAATAGCGATGTCTGGATGGTTTGAGCGTTGAGCATTCGCTTCAACTTTAAGAGTAGCGAGGTCTGAATGGTTTGAGCATTGCGCCTTGCGCTTCAGCTTTAGGAATAGCGATGTCTTGATGGTTTGAGCGTTGCGCCTTGAGCTTCAGCTTTTGGAGTAGCGACGTCTGAATGGTTTGAGCATTGCTCCTTGCGCTTCAGCTTTAGGAATAGCGATGTCTGGATGGTTTGAGCGTTGCGCCTTGCGCTTCATCTTTAAGAGTAGTGACGTCTGAATGGTTTGAGCATTGCGCCTTGCGCTTCAGCTTTAAGAGTAGCGACGTCTGAATGGTTTGAGCATTACTCCTTGCGCTTCAGCTTTAGGAATAGCGATGTCTGGATGGTTTGAGCGTTGAGCATTCGCTTCAACTTTAAGAGTAGCGACGTCTGAATGGTTTGAGCATTGCGCCTTGCGCTTCAGCTTTAGGAATAGCGATGTCTTGATGGTTTGAATGTTGCGCCTTACGCTTCAGCTTCAAGAGTAGCGACGTCTGAATGTTTTGAGCGTTGCGTCTTCGCTTCAACTTTAAGAGTAGCAACGTCTGAACGGTTTGAGAGCTGAGCCTTGCTCTTTAGCTTTAGGAATAGAGACGTCTGAATGGTTTGAGCGTTACGTCTCGCGCTTCAGCTTGAAGAGTAGCGACGTCTGAATGGTTCCAGCGTTGTGCTTTAGCTTTAGGAGTAGCGACGGCTTATCCATCGGATGCTTCTTCACTTCAGTGTACCTAGTCTTCAGTTTGTTGCATAACTAACTAATCGTCAGTTTGCTGTATATAGTACCAATGAAGTCAGTTGTCGGGCAGTAGCAATAAAATAATTATAATACAATTATTTTATTATAATTATTACCTACGAACACATAAAAATGTAACAATAAAAAAGTAAATTTTTCAAAGATATAGCATGCAAATAGGCCATGTCATCAATGTATCGTGATCCGAATTAAATGGTTCTTACAAGATCTCTATAATCGCTTAGCACCTATAATATCTGATGTTATGAAATTAAAGGTCTCTTTCTTCAGTTAAATATTCGCAAAATTTATCCTTTCATAAAAGATCATCTTCTAGAAAGGAAACTTCTAAAAAGATACGTACCTTTATATTTAAATTAGAATTTTGTTTCATAGTTTAAATTTTTACATAGCTTCTACGATTCGGACGCTGATATGATGAATTTCATCATCAATATCAGAGGTAAAAAATTTGTTACAGCATTCTTAATCAATTTATATTGATGAAAGCATATTGTTTTCCTTGTTCACTTAGCGGCACGTAGAATAACGGAGCTTGTTTTAAAAATAAATGGTATATGTGCAGACAGTGCAAATTCATTTGATTACAATTTTTCAAAAAACAGTAGGCCGATTTTACCGCATTAAAAAAAATCATTGCTTTTAACTAATGTTTCACATGTATCTAAGTTGTGTGAGACCAACTTCAATTTGTTGAGTAAGCAACTTCAACCTTCTGTCACTTGAGACAACAATCCACAAACCATTAAGTATTCAACCAGACCTAAATAAATTTTGTCGAAATACGCATATACCACCAAGAAATTACGCATGTTTAGCGATATTTCGCAGAAAAAAAAATCATTAAAATTTAACTAACTGCAATATTTAAAATGGTTGAAAACACCAGTGCAAACAGAAACTAAATTCTAATCATTTTAAAATAAGAAGTTACACACCTTACACAAAAATCTTGTTTCGTGTATTTGTGATTTGTTTTTATGAAATATAACTCTACAAATCATTACGTATTTAATCATATACTTAGGAAAAGTTAGTCGAAATATTCATTTTCTGGCAAGAAATAACTCATGCTTGATATTTTGCAGAAAATAGATAAATCGTTAAAAATCTAACTCCTGAATAATATATATGCAATAGGTATAGTACCGGAACACATAAATACAAACAGAAATAAAATTGCAATCCTTAAACAAATGCAGAATTCTGAAAGAAAAAGAAATCTGTGCAAACGTGTCGAATTTTGACTTTCTGAATATATTCTGAAAAAGAACAATTCGACACGACTTTTGTTTATTTTGATAAAGACAATATTGATATTTGGCAACAAGAACACATCTTTATAATACTTGAAACTGCTCAATTATGACAGCATGATTTAGCTTTAAACTCAAATACGCAAATACGTAATTCTAAATCAAAGTAAAGAAACAAACAGTAGATCCGACGTTGCCAGATACTAAGTAGCAAAATTAAAATTTTATGATTAATGAGTTTCGTTAAGTCTTTTCGTGTTCCATTACAAAATGTAAGTTATGTAAAATTAAATATTTAAAGTATTCATTTTTCTCAATCAAATATTTATAAATTATTTACATCATGGAAAGAAATAAAAAGTAAGTTCAGACGTAGATATGATAGCTTAATTTGTTTCGAATTTTTTTTTTTTTAGCAATACTGGTAAAAAATATTATAAGAAAACGTGATTTTCAATTAACACTTGTAAAACAATCTGAGCTGCGTATAGCAGTCGTTTTATGCTCAATGATATTTCGATGTCGATTTAGAATTGTTTTTGACCCCTTCTGCACACCTAAGGCAGTTAGAACAGGTGTTAAGAGCTAACTTATCGTTCCAAAGTGTAAGTGTACCAAATTTTGTGTGGATTGGTCAAAGGTGTAGATTTGTTTAGAAAACAGACAGACGCCAACTCTGCTTATTATATGAGCCATTTAAAGCTATTGTGGTGTAAGTCCATTAAACAATGTTTCGAGACATAGAGACTTTTAGTAGAATAGTTGTTGAAAATTCCAGAATAATTCCAAACAAAAATTTATATATGAAACTCGCATAAAATACAAAAAAATCTCCATAAAATATTACAACAAACTACCTTTAGCATACCGTTTGTAATTCCAAATATTCAAATTATTATAAAACTCATAGTTATAAAATAACTAAATAGACCTTCGATAGCCAAATATCACTCGACTGGTGAGGTCTGTTTCTAAGGTAAAGCGATGAGAGATTGCGCACGAAGAGGGTCGGGGGGAAAGAGTTGAGTGCGCGCGCAGTAACTCCATATAGTTGTACAACAGCAGTAGTGGAGTGTCTACGTGAAAGTGCAGGTTGTTTGTTTCGAGCGTTTAGGATAAAAACATCTCTATTTTGCATTGTTTTCCCAAGATAAGACCTTCAATTTTCATATATCTTTCTCTAAATTTAATACAATGGCACTAGTACAAAATATTTTTTAATTAAACGGTTTCTCACGAATCTACTAACCTAGGCGAACATTGCTAACATCAACGGTTTTTTTCTAGAAGCGGCCATTTTTAAATAAAAGGCCGCAATCTCTCCTAGCGAAATGGGAAAGTTTGCGCATCTGCTACTTAGGAGAGATGTCGCATTGTTCTCATTCGTTTTCATGCTAGGAGAGATTACGCAGCTTATTGGAAATTTTGCATAAATTGCAAATTATAGGTAAAACAAGAATAAATTAATTTTGAAACAATTTTTGGAAAAAAAAAAACATATTTTTGAAATAATTTTGGTTGTAAATCAATTTGCTGAAAAATAATTTTGTAAAAAATAATAAAATTGTTATCAACCTTAATTGTGCGGCAGATTATCTTTTGTTACCACAAAAATATCGCTTACACCAGCGGCATGGTGGATGTTATCTCCCTTTAAGTGTAATTATTATTGTTAACAATTTAATCGTAGTGTTTATTAAGAACAATCTCTCCTACCCATGTGCACAATCTCTCCGACCTTATAAGGACAGATTGCGAAAACTAGCTTTCTTGGTTTTATTACAACTGTTGTATTAGATTAAAGCATAACAACAAAATAGCAAAGAAAATGCATAAAAAAACAAATGAAGTCACAACTATTCATGAATAGTTTATCCAAAAATAAATAATTAGATTGTTTTTTATTATTCTGTCCAATTGTGCGCAGACTCTCCTAGCTTTACCATAGTTATATTTTAAAGCCTTAAAATGCGTATTTATAAATAACAATGACATGACAAGCCGAATTTAAGACATGATAACACGTTTAACTTACTGAGAATAAATTTACACATGACCCAGTTTAATCCTTCTGTTAAGAGCTTGAGATAAGTCTATTCAAAATGTAAATGAATGATCACTCATGGAGAAGATATGTTTTCAATTAAAATGTTAGTCATTTTCGAAACGTGTAATCTCCCACTTCATTCAAAAATCCAGCGGAAATTCAACATCAGGCATCGTTCTCTCTTGGTTACATCTTCCATCTAATCTCATCAGCATTGAGATAAGGTGGCAAGTTCATCTCCTCCAAATGGAATTCATAATGACATGATTAAATGCGAACTAAGGTATTTGATGTGAGACATATCATCCAATCATTCGATGCATTTTAATTCACTCATGAGTGAATACACTAACTTTAAGTAGCAAATGAAGAACCAAAGACTACAGAATTCAAAGTTGTAGCTTAAAGGATAATTATTCGGGGCTTTCTTTTACTGTGTTAAGTCAGGTTCAAGAAATTTGTTTACTCTCTCACAGGAAGATAATTGATTTTCAGATCTTTTATAAAGTGAGCTTACGTCTTCAAAAATGGCACAAACAGCATGCTGTTCAGACAGCTTTATAATGTTAAAACATTTACATGTGTTATTCTATTACAGAATAGAAGGTATTTAAGTGTGATTAAATTATTATTGCGTGCTTGTAAATCCTCTTGACTGGGAAGGGAAGCAGGTAAACATTAAATCTTTGCGAATAATAATATATTGTATAGAATTGTAAAAGAAAGGCGATCAGAATAAGCTTCTTTTAAAGTCGTATACATTATTGACATGATCACAGACAGATAAGATTTAACCTGAGGAGTTAATGCGCATATGTTTGCAGCATTTAGTTTTCCCTGAATGGCTTCTAATCAGTTTCGCTATCGTCTAGAACAATATAATGCTTATTATGGTTATTTTAATCAATATACATAGTTATTACGAGATTACGTGTTTTGTGGGAGATATTACACTTCTCAAAAGTATTAGGACAGTCAGAATGTTAAGATACAACTGAGAAATCACAAAATTAATTTTTTCAAGGTTCTAAGTTCAGGCTGGTATTAAACCATTACTAATTATAACCATACGAAACAAATATAATGATCAACCGCTATGCTTCCCCATTATTTAAATGAATATATACAGCATTCAACACACAAATTATTAAGCTGAAAAATACTAATTTGAAGGAAAACAGAACTATTTCTTTAAAGTGAATGAAATTAAAAAACATGTACTTATTATTTATTTTTAATTTTTATATTTCGTTTTCGATTCGAGGTATTTCTTATAACTAAGATTTCATTACGTATATGCTGTTTCTTTTAATTCATAAAGTATAAGATTACCCTTTTGATTCTGAGTTCTAACAAAATACAATTTAGTAATAAAAATACGACCCATTCAATGATTAAATGGTGTACGTTAAGATTAAAAAAAAATGAGTGCTTTGTATCAGATCATAGGTATGTTTAGTTGTCTAAATGAAAATTCTTTGAGAACAAATAAAAAAACGCTTACACACTTAAAAGTTAAAACTAAAAGATAAAAAGAAGGAAACCTTATCTTTCTAAAATAAATAAATAAAATTGATTGAAAGATTAAAAAATTGACATTGAATGAAGAAAAAACGTTGATAGCATTGCCATTTATTTTGTTTTGTATTCATAAATATAAATTAATCATTTCATGAAGTACTGGTTATATTCGAATAAAAATACTATTTGAAATATTTTTATCGTTAAAATTCAAAATTAATGGCCAAGATTAAAGGAATGAAAGCCTTACTATTGTATATCTAAAATATCTTTGGAAAGACAATATCGTGTTTTAAAAATTGCCTTCAAATGTCAAAGTTTTGAATACATGTACGTTTTCACTTAATCTTATTTTATTTATCCTCAATACAAGTAAGTTATCTTAACACTAGAATGTCCGCCGTTGCGATTACCCTTAAACGTCCGCCGGTGTCATTTCGACACCGGTATATAAATTGCATAAAATAATTGCGATAACTAAATATTACCAAGACTAATATTCAGTTGAGTTAACTTTAATGATTATTTCATGAAATTTACATAGAATATGACCCTAATATACCAAAAAATAATATGTTTCGGAAATTTGGATAAATCTATCCCAAACTTTCGGAATCACAGCCTAATGGTTGGCTCGAATTCTCTGAGAACGTGTGGATTTTAAATAAAATCTTAAAAATCAAAGGATTTCTCTAAATCTATTTCAAACCATTGTTTCTTTACAGACGTTTTGGCTCCAAGAGTCGAACCTTAGATAATGCAGTTCAATGTTCTTGACGTCCCTTACTCCGCTAGCATAGAACATCGCATGAAAAGCACATTGTTCATCAATGGATACAGGCCACCTGATATCGCTCAAAATTCATTTAGCTACAACATTTGTGCATTTTATTATGTGTTCGAATATGTAACTGTCGATGGAAAGTAACCATTAACAAATGAAGTATTCATTGACGTTTTGTTTCGCACAGTTAGTCGGAAAACTACTTTGACGTTAAACAAATCTTGCAGCAAATCTGCCTGTGATATTGCCGTTATGCGGTATCCATTCTGTGCCGTCCCTAGCGGCATATATATCCAGATTAGCTGGGATATTATCAGTTCGATCTGCAGTTTCTTTAAATTATTTGCACTCACTTCTATGTAAATTGGGGGCATCGGAATCGAAATTCGAACAAGAGAGCTTTTCACCATCCAATTCATTTTCAGCAAGTTCTCGCAACAAATTACTAACAATTTATTCAGGATTTCGACCTTTCCAACGAGCTATCGTTATTTTTTTGTCTACACTACAAGTACACAAGGTTCGAAAATCGAATCTGTTTATTTTATAAGCATATAAACAAATGTAAACGACGAAACACTTAGACCCAATCACACTAGTATAATTTATTCTTTTCCTCTATGAACATGTAAACATTTTATTCAAAGTCAAACAGATGTGCGATAATAATTTGTTTGGTTAGCTAATAATGTTTGCTATTCAATGATCTTGTATTAAGTTGAACGGAAGCTATTTAGAATGATAAATTTACTTGGTGTCGAAACGAAGGCAGCGGACGTTCTAGGTAAATTTAGATGTAACATTTTTATAAATGAATCTAGACCAACGAAGTTTTTGCAGTGTATTCATGTAGGAAAATTATTAAAAGTCACCAAAAATTTTCAAATTCAATTCACAAATGCGGAAAGAAGAACAAATTAAACAGGCTCCAGTTTCGAATCCACACCGACGGACCTTCTAGTGTTAAGACGCATCAATAGCGTTATTAAATACATACTTCTTCATTCCTGACCATCGGCAATGCAACAATATGAAGGAAGCATCCAATAACCTTTACACTTTCACGTTGAGTGAATTTTGTAAGGATATGCAAATGATTGGCTCTGCAGAGTATATGCAAATCAAATGCATAAGTAATATTTTCAGTAAACAGCATTAAATGGAAGAACAAGCAGCCGTTTTTGGGTATTGGAATTGTGATATCTCTGTTACTGTGCACACGGGCAAGGGAATTCGTGAGGATGTATGTCACGCCGAAAGAAATATGAGCAAGCGTTCATCAAGAACACAAACAGAACAAACGTTCTGAATCCGAGTTGAAACTTATTCTACATCCTTTCTTGGGGGTTCAAGAACAAAATTGACGCTGCGTTGTCAGTCTTGATGGTAAAATGGTGGTAGATGGACGTTGGGGTTTGTCAGCCTTTGTCAAACCAAATTCAATGGGTAGGAATTTAATTAAGGTCGCACTGGATTAACACAAAGGTAATCTGGAGTTTCAGTTTTCTGTGTCCAGAGTTCATTCTTTCCTCTTTACATTTTTCAATGGGTACATAAGAGTAAGTATCTAATTCTCAATTATTGGAAAGTAGTGTTACTATTCATATTCAAGATTATATGTACATTCTATTCACATTTAATTTATGTTCTAATTTTAAGAAACAGACAGTTTAATTACACCTTATTAGAACACACGGCAGCATACATACAAATTTATATCTCGGTTTAACAGAGGCAAAATTGTGAGGCTTATCGATACTAAAGATTATTCTTTCGTGAAATCTGTTGCCCACGTTGCATAAAATAAAGCAAAAGTATGATACGAATAATGAATTGATCGGTGAAGATAGGACGAGAAAGGACCGATGTGAACGATTGCAGAAGTCTCGTCATATCACCAAAAAGAGATAATATATCTTCTGTGCATAGCTATTACGCATCGTAATGAACTCTAGCTCAAGAACTTATGCGATTCCGAACTGTCTGCAGCAGATTAAATCTTTCCAATGTCCTCATTACTGAGCCTACAGTTTACTCTACATCATAGCTGTCTACGTCTGCAATCGTGTGTAGAACACATTCGTGTGTAGAACACATCGTAGAGACACATGGAAAAACAAATTCCATGTCGTCTTTTCAGAAGAAGCTAGATTCTGTCCACAGAACTACTATGGTCCCATCAAAGTCTGGTGGTGAAGACAGACAGCATGGCTATTGGATTATGCATCACTATAGCAGTGGGTCATTTGGCGTTATGGTATGGTCAAAAGCTCCATTGAATTCTTTAAGGATTGATCTCGGACCGTCACCAATAGTCTGTTGGATCGCTCCAGTTTGACATAAACCTATCACTGAATTCTACTTCATCACCTACTTAATGTGCATAAATGGCACACTTATCAGCAATCGCTATATTTCTGAAATTTTGCAGCATCTTGTCCTCCTTTATCTTCAGCTCAAAATGAAACCACTGTGCAGGTTTCATTTCTTCCATGACCCTTCCGTTCACCAGCTTTGTCGTAAATCGAACATGTCTGGTTGATGATCGTCCAACGATAGATCACCCGCGGCTTCACAAGATGATCTACATGTGAAAGCAGCATGGATTCACATGTTGCTATACATTTCCAAAGCCTTAATCTTTCAATACTGAAACGCGTAATTGTAGTTATTGTAACCCATGGAGGCGACATGAAACACCGATATATTTAATCTCTCAAGTCGAACAGAGCTGTAATTCCAAGCACTAGACCTTTTTGCCTCATTTTTGCATAATAAGCAAGTCTCGGATATCGCTTGTCTAACACCAAGTTGTATTTTCGATGTGGACCGGAACTGTATATACATGGTGCATTATGAAAGTAATACGCATGATTTTATTGTGACGCGACTATCGATCGCAGCGCGCTCGGATTGGTCGAAAAATGTGGTGGGGGATCTGCCCTTCCAAACGCGTCCGGTCTCAGTTCGCTCCGAGCAGTAGGAGCTGTAGGACGTGTATTCGCGCTAAGTCTTTTTTTCGATTGTGTCACGGCACGATGGAGTGTTCGCTGGAACAGCGGTACGCGATAAAGTTTTGTGTGTGGTTAGGGAAGAATGCAACGGAAACTTATCAAATGGTTCAAGAGGCCTTTAAGGAGGCACACACAATCTGCTCCCAAATCCAAAAAAGCGCGCATGAGCAAGTCTCTCATCAAAACAATGCTGATTGACTTCGTTGACATCCGTGGAATCGTCCAATTTTAGTTTGTACCGCAAGGAAAATTAGTCAACGCAGATTTTTACCTGAAGGTGCTCATGAGATTGTTACGACGGGTCGCGCGAGTCAGGCCTGACATCAAAGACGTCTACAAGCTCCAACACAACAATGTTCCAGCCACACGGCCTTCGTCGTCACCAACTACCTGATCCAGAGCAAGACCCCCTTGGTGCCCCAGCTTCCTTACAGCCCTGACTTGGCTCCGTGTGACTTTTTTTGTTCCCCCGACTGAAGAGAGAACTGAAGGGAAAGCAATGGAAATCGGTGGAGGACATCCACCATCATGTTACAAGGTTCCTGAGAGGCATTCCAGTCGAGGAGTTCCAGGGTGCCTTCCAAGCGTAGCAGAATCGTCTCCGCAGGTGTATTGATGCACAAGGGGACTATTTTGAAGAACTTTAACCATTTGTACCAATCGGATCAATTAATATATTTTTCCCAGAAAATGCCCATTACTTTCATAATGCACCCTGTACATACTTATATATTAACAGAATGGCGTATGCTGGGACGGTGGTAACTAGTTGAGCACTACTTCATTATCTTTCTGAACATCACGAAATTATCAAAGCGTAGTTTTGTTTTAACCCCACGACAAACTAAACTGGCTAAAAACACATAAATTAGTTGAAACAATTCTAGGAAAGATTATATTCGTTATAAGTCCTATAGGAAAGACAGAACGCAGCCCTCGGGATGTATAGCGTAAAACCAGCATTCGATTAAATATGCAGATGAATTTTTTAATTAAACAACTGATTTTCATGTTAATTAAACAAATCATGAAAAATAAATGTCATCAATCATGACTTGTGGATATGTTTTTGGAATAAAGTCACGCATCTCTAGAATGAAGATAGAAGTACCTTAGAAGCATCATCCATAATTGCTTATGAAATAGATTGCCGAAAAAAATTCTACAAACATACGAGTTTGAATAGAAATATAACGGATATGTTTTTTTTTTTAATGAATCTGATAATGTCTGGAGATTTTAAATACATCTTATACAAGTTTTTATAGTTTTCCTCAGGCCTTATTCCATTAACGTTTAAAGAATAGTAGAACATACACTGATTTTATTCAAAATGATTTAATTCTATAGAGTGCTCTTAACTAGATTACGTTTGTTTAATTGGTAAAAAAATGTGAATTTCGAGTACTGATTTCATCAATAAAGAAAATTAAAACTCATTACGCAGAGAACAGTATGGACATAAAGCTGGTTGTAGACGGAATGAGTTAGCAACGTAGAGACAAAAAGGAATTCTGAAGATAAAATATATTTACACCATAACTTACTGCATATTTACTAAATTCTAGAGAATGCAACAATGTTTGAGGCTTCATAAGTTTATGTTAAAAGGATTATAAAAAATCATTAATTGCAATTGAAATCTATAAATATAATTATTTTAAGCGGCATACATAAAAGAATTTATATGTTATCACGTTTTGGCAACACTGTACGATTGTTTGTTTACCACGAAGCCCTGCGCCTCAATCGAATTTATAGAACTATCGGATGAAATTTTACTGCAAAAAAATGAATATTAGTCGAGCTGTTGCAGCTTAAAAACAACGCTTGGTATTCGATTTCCAAAGCAGCGCTCACATTTCGAGTCAAAATTTGCTCAAGGTTTTTATTTATATTTCAAATTGTTCGTGTTCTGATTCCAGAGGTACCGAATGACTTTTCTGTAGTACAATAAATTTATACTTGAAAAATATATTTTTGGAATATCATATTTTGTAAACAATCACTTCTACTAGGACACCTGTCTTCATTGATGCTAGCGAAGGATTGCAAAGCAATCCAGAATGGCCAGCGCTAACAATTAGGGGGCGTGCCCCTAGTTATATATGTTGTTCAAAACTTGATATTTTCAAAGTACCTTATAGTTTTACAACGGGTAAAACATTTTTTGTGAACTAAACAACGAATCAGTTAGCTACGTTAGAAGCTGTCCCGTGTTCTATCTTGGGGCCAGAATGCTTGCATTTGGATCGAAAGTTTTTTGGTTCGAATCAGGATAAGACATGAATGTTTATCCATCTGGAATGAATGTTTGGTTTCTATAAGCGTGTTGAGTATAAAATATGTGGTATGCATGTGAGATGTGAAGTGTAACGCGAATCTCTCTTCATGGTGAACCAGGGTAACGTAAAAGGATTAAAAAATCCACACTTGTTCCATAGTGGGTAAAGTTCAATTAGCTGGGTATTAGAGAAAAAGTTGTGATGGTATAGTAAAAGGTACCTCGCTCCTGTAGGTCTTTCACATAAATTGTGGAGCCTTGTGTCAAAACCATAGATCCGCGTGTGCACGAAAACTGTCAAATAAACACTGAGGAGATTTCTAAATTAGTGAAAACATCCTACGGTTTCGTTAATATTGAAGGAAACCGATTGAAGTTGCTAACAAGTGGATTCTCCATTTAAGCGTGGATGAACAGAGATAAAATCATGTGCTCACCCATTAGGCTATTCCAGATCTAAGTTTCAGTTTGAATGAAAAACTGAACTGAACGTAATGCTGTGGTGGGTATTCATAATATTTTATCATGTGCTTTGAGCACAACTTCTGGATGGGTATAGAAGTTGTGTTGATTGAGATCGATGTATTTAGGTCGGGGCCAAATCCTCCCAAAATATGTAACTGTACAGAAGTTTATTGCACTTCACTTCTATCCCATGAAAAACAGGTTCATTCCATTCTGAATAATCACTGTCCATAGTGTGAGAAACTAACACCAACACACATTCTAGTGCCTAGTGTCGGTAGACACTGTACCAGTTTTGATAAATGTGGTTGGATGAGTAAAGCAATCCACCGAGGTGACATGTATACCCAGAATGTTAGAGCACATTATTACATACATCAATACATCTATATAGTAATTACATTAAATCAATATACTAGGTTACATTATAAATACATTTATACAACATGCAAAAGGGAGAAAAGTTTGTTTTTCGTAGTCTCTAAGGATTATCAAGTCTTCATGTTTCTCAATGAATCTCACCATGTTAATAATTTTGGTCCTCGAGACCTTGTTACATGCAATGTTCCTTAACCATGCGATTTTAAAATAGGCTGACGTCCTCATATGCCATGATGCTGTAAGGGGGCAAACTGTGGTGTAATGTAGAGGTGTACCGATTTCACCACATTAGCTGTTTTCTGACGTGATTTTTTTAAACCTCGTTAGGTAGGAAGGGAATGGGTCATGCCTTATGTAGAAGAGTGTTTCTTCTCTAGTCCGAACTTGTAGATTTTAGAGACTCTCTTGCAGCACATTATGCACCATCCTGTCCTGTCTGTTTCCCTTTCGTCCCCTTCAGTCTGCCAGGCGACAACTGGAAAGCAAGTGGTTTCCCTACTGTAATGGCTTCTGGGCCATTTAACACCTTTATCTACGTATTCCGCTGTTGTTGTCTATTTTGCTAATCTGTCTGCTTCTTTCGTTTCCATCGTGACCAACAGGAGCTTTAATCCAGCCAAAGCAAAGTTCTTTGTTGTTATATAATAAGTGTTGTATTTTCTGTGCCAGTGGACTCGGTGTCTTGGGATTTTTAAGTGCCAGGAGACCAGTACGACTGTCATGTTCTGTCATACTGTGACTGTAATGCTTCTACGTCGCAACGTGGTTTCTCTGAATATTCTGATTGTGACGTCACGGTTTGTTTTTCGAAAACGATTCCAACAGTCTAATAGAAATTCCAAAGGATGGATTCCTAATTTAGAACTAGAACCCGATGGAGAGCCACCGATTGCGGAATGCGTTTGTTTACGTTACCACTAGTACATTAATCTAAGTAATAGACTCGATTAAAGACACGTGACAAGACTATCTCCTCACGGCCAGAACTATTCCAAAGCATTTGAAGACACGAAGCCACGTGACCTCTCTTCTGTCGGGAGCATAAAACGAACTCGAAATTCCAGCCCTGACCATGGCGGTACCATAAGATATGAAATGAAATGGCAATTTCATTTTCACACACGGATTTGATAAATAGAAATAAAATACCCGAGGAAAAAGCTCCCGGAATCCCTCTTCTTCCGCCGCTGACAGAAACAGAAGAAAATAGTAAGGATGGAAAAATAAAGAAACCCCAAATAACAACACAAAAAAGGGTCAAAGAAGTACACAAAAGAAATACTCTGTGTAATAAAAGTCTGGAGCACAATGTAACGGTAATAAGATATGGGATAGGAGTTAGGTATCAGAAAAGAAAGGAGGGAGAGAAAAAAGATACCGCTTTCGGGGATAGGGAAAAATAGCCTCAATAAAATAGGGGAAAGTAGTAAAATGCCTGCGAATAGAGGGAAGAAAATTTAAGAGATATTTAGGATGGCTCCAGACGCGATAAAGACACAGGTGAATGCCAATAAAAAGCGATCATGGATTTCCCTGAAATAAAATTACGATGTAAAATAAATCTGGGGGAATTTGGAGATGTTTTATTAGGGGAATTTTATTATGGATATCACCTCCCCCTTTATTTTTGTTCTGCTTTGCTTCGGCCCTATGAGTCAGAACGAATGCAAAAGGGATTTAAATTGTTTAGAGGAGGAGAGAGGGTACGGCCAAAGTGGTTTAAAATTACAGTTTGCTCAATGATGCAGAGGATATGAGGAGCATTTGATGTATGAGGTTGATACTGTTATTTATCATTCATCTGTTCTTAGGAAGGATTTTTATCGCTATCGTTTCGGCTCGGAATGAACTAGGTATGTTAAATTTGTGAGTTGCTATTCAAATTTCAATGATGTTGAAATGGGATTTATACGATAGATTCTTGATAGATGAAAGGGATTATTTTTGGAAAAGATATGAATAGGATAGAGGCAAAAACTGATAAGAAAAATATAAGCATGTCCTATTAAACGTTGAAAAAGTATAAAGTATTAATATAAAAAATACCAATTTTTTTATTGCTATATTAAATTACGTCTGAGATACTTTGCATCTTTTGCTATGATCCAAATTAGTCTATGCCAATACAATGTATCACAGCCACCCTGACGGGTAAGTCTAAACTAAGTACAATTTATCATACTGTCTTGTAACATTACTGTCATTTTTGGCTACACGATAATATTACTGATAGAGATATAATCCATAACTATACGTCATAAATTAACTAATTAAAATGCTCGTTAAACGTGTTGAAATATATCACGCTAAAAATAAACACTATTGAGAAAAGGAATGTTTCAAAATGAATTGATTTCTATGTCAAATCACACAGCACCTGCTGTATCATCTCATCTCAGATTTCAACTAAAAATTAAATAAAAAAATAATGTAATTTAAAGCTTCTTTAGATTACGTTTAGTTATTTGTTATACGTATGAAATAGCAGACTGTGCCAGACTGTGCTATGTTCATATAATCGAAATTTTGAATTAAATCTTACTAAACGACTTCCGATAATTTCAAAGAAATATTGAAAACAATTGATTAAAGGCGTAATATGAATGAACTTCATGTTCATGTGTACTTTAGATTTCACAATGCTGAAGATTGTATCAAATTAATAAAAAATGTGCTTGTTGGTTTCAAGATTGTATGGTAATACATTACCCTTCAAATTTATTTTCGATACTGTCCATGAAATGTATTGGTAAGAGATGTCCACGTAGCTAATATTAAGATCTTTTATACCTTAATTACTAAATAAAGTACTTCTTTACTCAACTAAAATAGTTAAGTAAGGTTTTAAAACTCACAATTCTCAACTAACTAAAGACACGGCTTCATAAATATTCTGCTCCTTTTTTTAATGTTTTTAACTACTGTTTTTAAAATGAGAAAAACTAACAAAATCTTTCATTTGAACATTTGCAGAAGTAATTTGACCAGTAGAAATATTCTCGAAAATTATCTCATTAAAGTAATTTGAAAAAGTGAAATAAATGCCTCAAAACACATTTGGTAAACTAGAGTTAGAGACCATGACCTAATTAAATTAGCTACCATAAAATCGGAGTTCTCGCTTGGGTACCAACTTCAGACCATACATAAGAACGAAGTACTGTTTACCAAACAACATAAGCACTTCAAGCAATCTTCTAACAAACTTGAAACAAAATTCCATTCTGAAAATTTCGCTAATTGCTTTCCAGAAATCGGCAACAATATTTCCCATAATTAAAGAATTTCCCGCGGCGTCGCCAACTAAGCTTCGCGCTGAAACTTCTTGAATTCTAAACCGGAAATAAACAACTTTCAGGGGAGGCAGGTGTAATCTTCTGGTGGGGAAAGAAGATTAAAAAAAAGAATCCACTTTCAATTCTCTTCCACCGAAACAAACGCAAGTGTTCCCGACCCATCCGTTGCTCGGAGACTTCATTATGTTCTCTTTGACGCTCGAAATCCTTGCAGGTAAAATGAAGTAAGTCCAAATCAATTAGGTCCAAGTTTCTAAACCGACGTATATTGCTTTATCCCGTTATCTAATATCAGTCTTCAGCGATTTTTAATGATAAAGCAACACTTGAACACTTTTTTTTAACATAAGCTTATAAATGAATTTACTCACTCTTGTAAAAGCAGAATCAAGGAATATGCACGAGGAAACAAATTCTGTATTAGACTATTTTGTAAACTAATATTCTGAGCATCGTCGTATGTTGTTTTATCTCGCTTTTTAATATACGAACACTAGTAATTTTAAAAGTAAAGCAATACGTGAAACCATTTCTTGACTTAAGTTCATAAACGAATCTGCTCATTTTTGTAAACGTAGAATCAAGGGTTGTTCACGAGCTAATGAATTATTGATTTAAGTCGTATTCGTGAATTGTTCTATCCTGTTTAACGGTTGTGTTTCAAATTAAAGCAAATTGGGCAGATTAATCATTGGAAAAATGTTTTCTCGAAGGTAAGCTGTTATAAATTAATTCTTTTAGGCAAATTAACACATTTTTATCTCAAACAGTCTGCACAATACATATGATTTAGTCTCGGTGAACATATGAACATATGAACATCCGGTTTTTCGACTTGAGCGCCACTACAGCACCGAAGCCCAAATATGCACATATAACCGTGAAATGACGCACGAACTCATTTCGCGCCATTTGCGATAAATATTCTATCGAAGAAAAATGTTTATTTCGCTTACTTGGTGTAAAAGAAGTATATTTTAAAATACAAAATAGACGTTACTGGATACAACCATTTATTAATTATTATTTATATTCAATTTGTTTATGGAAACAAGGTACTTCAGAACGGAGACTCATGTGCGGTGACCGTGCGGCACCGTAGGGAATTGCGGTACAACATGCGCGCAAGTTGTACGTGCGTCGCCCCAGCTGCGCTGGAGGCATGTGGGCACTGCTCCATTGAATCTAATGTATCTCAGACCGCACTTACGTTGCAGTAGCGAAGGCCGCACGTTGAAAAACCGGATGTGTGCATCGGGCCTTAATCTAATTTATACAACGGTAATTTTTACTGTTAAAGAAAAGCTATGTATACGATAGCTTAAGCAATATATGACTTTACACAACTGTACTGGTCTTATTAAAATATTACGATATTTAGAGCAGAAAATAATCCACACGTTCTGTTCAAACCTAATCCCTTTCAAAATAGACATATTTTAATCAACACGATTCTCCCAGTGATTTTTTATACCTGAGATGGTTCTGAATGATAATTTTTGGTATCTCACAAGTATTGACTATTTATGCTGTCCAAAATCTTTCAGAAAATAGAAGAAATCAAGGAAATGTGGCTGGAAATCACAATAAAAGTGAACAGAGAGCCGTCTGCGAATGCCCGGAATTGGCAGTGATTTAGTATTACTTTCTTAGGGCATTCATCAGCTAAGTGTTTCCAGACGATGGGATCTAATAGGAAGCATCCTTGTGAACACCAAAGACATTTTTGTGTCCGAGGAGTATGAAGTAAAAATCCACCTTTCTTGAAGGAATTTCGATATTAAATAGGTAGAGGGAGCAGTTGAAGTTGGAGAATTTCTCAAGTAAAAGAGACCACTGAGAATACAATTGAAGTTTCCCTTGAAGTCGATGGAGAGAGCCAAGCTGTACCAACAAGTTTTCATATTACGACGTATGTAGTTAGGAAGTGGGAAGATAATAGAACAAGTGCATAGTTGCATTCCAAAACATTTTGGACGACGTGTGTGGGACAAAAAAAATACGACGAGGAGTTTTATTCTCAGGGAGTTTTGGTCCCATTTGTTCAACAATTTATCCATAGATGAGAGTAAACAGTTCGGTACACCTTGTTGGCAATAGGTGCCCGAATTGCATATTCGTGATGCAGTTAGTCCTATATTTAAAAAAAGAATTGCTAATATCTATATCTTGCTTCATGTCCCTCCGTTTTCTTGGATCCTGAAGAAGACCCTGTCATCTACTAACGACACGGTGGATGCCTTTGATTCAGAGTAAAACAAATCTTTAGTCCCAGGATTCATTAGGATTCGTCCATTGAATCTTTCTTTTTTATCTATTAATTTCATTGAATCTTTAATTTCATTGAATAATAGATAATCTTTGAGCATTCCAGCATGTCTTGTGCAACACTTAAGTTAACGGAAATCCGAAATGTGATAAACACAGAATACATATGAAATTATAACGAATTCTTCTAAGTAACTGAAGAATGTATGATCTGGAAAAGTTTGATAAGTACAGGGGGTTTAGGGTGCATGTGTCAAGTCCTAACTCTAACTTCTGCCAGATATTTTTACAAAACAAACTAGGATACTTTTAGGTAACATAATTGCTGTTAGGAATTATTTTTCTCACATTCATGAAACAAACAATTCTTCGAGATGACATACAGTAGAATTAAAATCGTTTGTACGTACTGGTTTCAATAAATCTAGGAACAAATATAAAATTCATGCTAACTTCGTAAAAAAGATATGCAATTGGTTTCAAAATTGATGATTTAACCTTTACGTTGCTGCAGGAAAAAAAAACAATTGTCGCCACTAAAATTTTGTTTACCCCAGCGGCATAGTACAGATCTTTATACTTTGGATGCTATCCCCCTTTTCAATGACCACTGGCATCGATCAGCATTTACGAGCTGTCCGCGACTAACCATCTAGAGGGCGCCTTCTTTAGTTCCATGTCCCCTACCTTGTAGACTGTGAGGTGTAAACGCTTTGGGAAAAGCAGAAATTCGCTCCTGTGATATCTCTTTTCACGCCAAACGATACGCCAACCAATACTATGAAAGGAAAGCGTCAGTCGTATATGCCACTCAGGGCCCTATAGCTTAAGTTTGGTGATTAGGTAAGGAGGCTCGGAGAGTCAGACCAAAGAGCAGTTCTGTGAGACCATTGAAAAAATCTAAGCGCCGCAGAGTAAAGGTACAATGATGTGGCAAAATTCACACACATCGTTTCTTAGGGCTCAACTTGAGCCCACAGCAATGTTAAACGCACTAACAGCAATAGCACAGCAACCCAACGTACAGTGATCCGTGCTTGTTGCATTAACAGAGAAGATAGTAATTCCGTCTACAATACACAGAAGGATGAAATGGATGTCTCTATCCATAAGGCAGGTAATGTGCCAGATACTTACTTTTCAACGCAGGAGGATCCGTTTAAATTGGGCTTGAATATATGAATATATGGGCTAGAATATATCAACTGGAAAATAGATCACTGGTCCATACTATTTAAGGAAGATTTAACATTTTACTAACTTTGATTTTTACTTGACACATTTTCATCGAGAGTGCCGGGGACACGATATCACAACTCTTATGTCAATGAAAGGGTAGATAGGTAGTTATTATTAACTATTAGCGATTGCCCGGGACCAAGCCCGAAGGGAAAGATCCGAGCACCACGTAATTTTGAACCACGGCCAGTTGACGGGCCACACCTGAGATGGCAGCCCACTCACCAAACTTCCAAACACGTTTGAGGCCACGGCATATTTAACGTGCACCAGCCCCCTTTGTATGCGACGTATGGTATCGAACCTGTTATACTCCTGTTGTTAATCCCTTTCTCTTCCAACAGGTCTACCGCGGCCTGTCATGGTGCTTGGTAATGTACTCGTTTTGGGACGTATCTCATTAGGTAAAACAAGTGATTTCTATGCATTTCTGGGGGAAACACGAATGATCACCTTTATAGGTGGGAGGTTATAGCCATTGCTATCCAAATACAGATGAAAAAAGGTGAAGTAGTTCCTCCGAAAGCAAATACTGCCCTTCTAAACACAGCTCATATTTCATAACTGTCTTGAAGATTAAATGATAGTTGGTATGGAGCCGGCACACTCTCCCAATCTGAATCCCATTTTATATGTGTGGGATACTGTTGAGAGAAGTACTGCGGCGCTCCTCTCAACCACTCGATATCTGCAATGAAATACCTTTCGGGAACAGTGGAAATTACTGATTACAGACTGTATTAGTCAATCCTCATTAAGAACACGGAACATCGTTATGGGACATTGGTTATTGTGTGGTGAAAACTGTCCTCATATAGCAGGGCTCGAAATACCCGGGTGCACAGGTGCACTGTGCACATGAAAATAAAATTGTGCACCTAATTATTTCCCTCTAGGCGCACCTGTGCACCTAATTTAAAAACTTAGGTGCTCAAGGTGCACCTGTATTAAAAAATATATTTCGAGGCCTGTCATATAGTGTACATTTTATATTTAATTTGTAAATATGAGACTTTTGTTCTGTCAATCAGTATGTGTAAGATTATATCTCATATGCTCTCTTTGAGTTCTTGTTTTGTAGCATAAAATATAACAAATGTGTCTACTAAATATAATTCAGATCGGCTAAGTATTTTTTGAATGCGACCAAATTTTAAATTTGTCACTTAACTTATGAAAATTAGTGCATCTGAATCTTTTCCTTCAAAGAAATTAGCCGATTTTTTTGAAATCTAAATAAAGATTATTTTTTGACAGTATACGTTCTACATAAAGCAGTTTGCTTTTACGTAACTTGTTATAAATAATTTCGCACATTTTCATTAAAGAACCATTGAAATTATATATGGTTCAATATTATTTAATACCGGTTATCTATCTCAATTATTTGTTTCAGATTAATTAATGGTTGCATTTTAAGTTGAGATGAGAAAGTTTTTCAGAATTTTAATTAATTCATTAAACTCTTTCCATGAAAGCAAACAGTTTCAAATAGATTTACTCTCTTAAAAACAGAAATGCGACTAATGTGTAAACACATTACCATTTGGACAATCTCAAAATTATTGAATTTGATCACTTTAATTTTAAAATAAGATTAAAAACACATGTCTTCTTTTCGAAACGTTTCCACGAACCGAAGAAAGTTCTGATCATCAACAAGAAATGGCATTTCTGTAGAATTTAGGTACAGAAAACAAAAATTAAGAGTTACTAATATTTACTTGAAACATTCTCAAATAAAAAGTGGTTTCAGTATGATATGTTGACTTGTAAAACTTGCGTTTTGTGCATATATCTTATCTTTTTAAGCCATCTCTTTAAATTAAACATTCGCTTTAGGTAATTAAGTGTATTATTTTCTTCAAAACTAGTAAAAAGAGTTAACAAAAATGAAAAATATACATACAAATTTTTGATAAAAACCTTAAATAGTTTGTTTGATTTCGTTAAAAAATGCAAAGAAAGCTGCTAACAAACAAAATATTTCAAACTAAAACAAATAATATTTTCTTTTAAATAATATTCAATCTTTCTTTAAAATGAAAATTGACTTTTACAGAAAATTATTTCCACTAACTTAACAATGATAAAATGCCTTTTTTATTCGTTTGAAGTATTGAATTTAATTCTTCACTACAATAATTAAGTTTACCACATATAGATGTAGTATTTTGTATGTATAGTTATAAAAGTAAAAGAAAAGAAGAGTAATGAAATGCTTCACATCTTTTATCTCATTCAGTTTCATTTGCTTTTATATCGTTTTTCACGCTTAAATAACAACGTATAACTTATGAGTACTTTTGATAATACTTAAATCAACATAATATACACTCTATAGCAAACAAAAATCGACGCACCAAGAAGGAGTTGTCCGATAGAGACAAAAATTGTTGGATAAGAAAATTATATACAGAGTAGAAAATTATTAAAATTTCAGAACAATTAAATGATTTAGTTCAGAATTACAGTAACGAGCTCAATAAGGTGTTGTCCCGCCTCTAGCCTGGATGCAAGCTGCCACACGGTGTGGCATAGACCGATAAAGCTCCCGGATGGTTTCCTGCGGTATTTCTTGCCAAATTTGCTCCAATTGTCGGACTACGTCATCAACATTCCCTACCGGATGCAGTCGCCTTCCCATCATATCCCAGACATGCTCGATGGGAGAGAGATCTGGTGATCTGGCTTTCCAAGGAAGTGTTTGGCAAGCTTGAAGGCAGTTCATAGCAACACGTGCCGTATGTGGTCTGGCATTGTCTTGCTGAAAAATAAGTCCAGGGTACTGCGAAAGGAACGGTAGCAAAACAGGTCTCAGAGTGTCGTCAACGTACGGCTGTGCAGTAAGTGTCCCTCTAATGACGACCAAAGGGGTCCGGCTATCAAAGGAAATGGCTCCCCAGACCATAACTACTTGTTGAGGGCCCGTGTGGCGTGCAATAGTGAAAGCAGGATCGGCACGCTGTCCTGCGCGTCTCCAGACACCTCTTTGATGATCGTCAGGACACAGCTGGAAAAGGGATTCGTCGCTAAAGACTATACGTCCGAAGTCAGCATCATTCCAGCCTGATCGAGCCAAGCACCACTGTAATCTGGCTCGACAGTGTGCAGGCGTGAGTGGCAGGTGGCGTAACGGTCGGTACGAGCGTAGATTTCGCTCTCTCAGCCGTCTGTGAATGGTCATGGTGGACACTCGTGTGTGGGTCGCACGACTGATGGTTGATAGCGATGAATCAGGCGCTGTGACAGCTGATCTGATAATCACTTTGCCCTCGCGATCTGTTGTGGCCCTACGTCGACCGCTATCATCGTGACGCTGAAATCTGCCATTGTCCACACACTCTTGCCAGGATCTTATAATCGCCACATCGCTTCGACTCACATGACGAGCGACTCTCCTATTTGCCCAACCAGCCTCTTTCAATCCAATGATACGACCTCTTTCAAACTCTGAAAGTTGCTCGTAATGAGCTCGAATCCTGCGGCGAGGCATTTTTTTCAGTCGTTGAAAGCTATCCTAAATTACAATGCAGCAGAAATTTTTAACAACAGTTCAAGAACAACTCCTTATATACATCTGCTGGATGCGCATTTCCGATGCGCTGGAGATCGCACTATTCATTCATTGGACACCAAATTTTAATCATTAGCATATTTGGTCAAAATATTTTTGCATACGAAATTTCAAAGCAATCGGATGATTCCTTCTTGGTGCGTCGATTTCTTTTTGTTATAGAGTGTACATGTAATACTCTCCATATTTTTAAGGTAGATTCAAAATCAAATACATTCCGATAATCAAACCAAACTAGCTACTTCTTTCATTAATAATCAGTAATTTTTATGGAAATAGCTGAAAGCCGGGAATCTGTGATACAAACTTTAAAACTTCTAAGTGTTTCCATTATTAATCTGTTTTTAAACTAATTTCATTGTTATAGGCTTATGGTGGCTCCACACCAACGTTGCCAACAACAGCGACAGGTGACATTTTGTTGTCTGTCTCTGTTGCTGTTAAAAAAAAAACCTTCACACCGCTAGCGACAGCGATTTATTTGCGCATGCTCGTAATCTCTTTTTTCGAAAGCAAAACATTTATTTCCGCTTCTGATTATGCAAGATGGCTGACAGACCGCGTCCGCGTTTAATAAAACTCCTTTTACAGTAAAGACGATTGCTTTTAAAGTTTCTGGCTGATAATGAAAGAAAGCAGTGGGCGAAAAACATCAACTGAAAACATATTAGGTTTTATCGTAATTGGTTTTCGGCATGGAGGCAGAGACAAAAGTTGAACATTCTCCAAGACTTGAAAGGGCAGCGACAGAGACAAACCGGGAGAATCAAAATTTGTTTGTAATACGCATGAGCAATAACGAAGAGACAAGTTTTTTGTCTTTGTCGCAGTTGGTGTGAAGCCACAGTTAGATTTGTTTCTGTTAAGAGAGTTACAGTGTGGTTTAGGAATTTCAGTATTTCTGGGTGTTTTTATCTTACAAGCTTAAAAAAGCACTATCAAAATATAAAATGGTTAAGAGCTCTTATGTAGTCTTTCAAACTTCTTAAATGCTTCAAATATTAAAGCCTACTTAGATGTACTGTAATGCCATCAGCATAAATTAGTTTCTGTGAGGTGTAATAGAATTATATTCGATCATACAGTTTATGCAACATACGTTCTATGCATTTTCTGGACCGGAGAAACAGTTATGAAACGTTCCTCAAGAGGAACAGATACAACAAACCGTGTGAATGAAAGTCTTGTGAACGTAATGCACCAAAAAGATTACAAACCATCCCCACCTAGAAGGGGAGAACCTAGAAGGGGAGAAAATTTAATTAAATTCCAGTTTTAGAAAATTCAGAATTTAAATTCCCGGCACTCGTCTTAGAGCATGTACCTTCACGCTGTTCTGTTTTTTAGATATCCGGTTCGCGAGATATTAAAATACCGCCATCTTAACTTCAGAAAAACTGAGGGGAAATGATTGAACCGAGGAATAATTTTCAGGGTGGGCGAAATCAGAAATTCCACTTCGAGAAGCGGCCTTTCTTCCATTCTAGTCGTTCAGCATCTAACTCTTTTAATAACATGGACTGTGTTAGGAATTTATATTTTATTTCGTAGACAGAGGAATTCCGTATCGCTACGAACGTGAATCTAAATTGGGTAAGTAAGATGCACTGTGGCGTGTGTTACAAACAAAATTACGTCTGAGAATCTGGTTTAATGGCATACCTTGGCAAAGTGATCCTCAAATTTAGTTGTGATACATTTCACAATGGTGGGAAATTTGTGAGATGCATTTGTTTAATAGCGGTTGAATTATATCAACCAGTATTATTATGAAATGAATGAACATAACAAAAATTGACATCCGTACTTTTTATACTGATCTTCCTTGAAAGAAAGTAAAGTCGCTTAAAATACTTCCTTTTTATTCATCAAGTTGTTATATGTAATATTTCTGTTGGTAGTAACAGTTCTGAATATATAAAATTTCTAAAAAGAATATTAATGTTTTTAAGCGAATAAAAGCACAGTAGGGCATATTTATACAAGCCAAATTTGACACCGAATTTGTTTAATCTTTAAACAAATCTTTGTGCACTAGTGTGTACTGTTTGTGCAACGAGGTGATAATATGTTGCAAAACAGAAAACCGTTAAGGAGTTTTGCTAGAATTTAATTCAAAAAATACATAACTGACAAGTCCAGATTTACTATAAAATCCTCCCAATAATTTCATAAATTGCGACACAAATTCTTATCCTACCTCTATGAATCTCTTATTCTTAATCCTACCTTGAATGAATCCCTATGATTCTCTTTGTAACATTAGTAGTACAATATAATTTGTGTAAAGATTCTGTTGTTCATTTCTTTCGAATAGAATCCATTCCAGAAAAATTCTACGGAAACTAAATAATCTAACTTGTTAAAATCGAACAAGAAAGATAGCAATTGGAATGGTAGATTTATGCATGATAACCCTTTAGAGAATAGAGTTAATCTTTTTATACACGTTGGTCGATTTTTGCTAACGTAGAAAAATATATTTTCTCAGAAATATTTTCGAAACAGTTAATCATAATATGAAAGACTGGAAAGAAGAAAATAATTATCTAAATATTTTCCACTTCATTGCATCAGAAAATTCTTTGTTCCAACTAATTCTAACAACATTTTATAACCCTCAGAAAATGTGGGAATTACACAGATAATTTCATTTAAAATCGGCTCAAACACCCGTAAGATGATTCCAATATTAAAAAAAATACGGTTTCCCGTTATAGCTACTAAGCATACAATTCCGTGTTCCAGTATAATACGAAGGGTAATTATTACCATTTTATGCATATCTAAATTCAGTAGATGATTACCTATTCCATACAAATTCTAATTTTCCTACCTTCCAACAGTTCAAATCAACTGCTTATTCCCTCATTAATATTAAAATGAGTTTAGCATCGTAACCCATTTCATCTTCGTCTGCGATAATTAAAATTGAAAAGGCTTAGGTAATTAAAATTTAAGGCACACCTAGAGAATTATAAATACCATTAGTAGTCGTTAACTTTGTTTTAATTGGAAGTTTCCAGACAGAAAATAGTTCGAGGTTTATGTATTCTCCTTTTAGTCTTTTCTCCTCTGAGAATTTATTTTTAAATAAGATTTATTAGTACATTTTAAGGACTTTTATGCGCTTATTTAATGCACCTATTTTGTGAATCAGGGAAAGAAAATACAAAGTTCATTTTATATCATTTACTAAATTGGAATTCCATAAATACTTAGGCTTATAGAAGCAGTGTTATAATTTTAAATTGATGCTGTGCAGAAAATTATCAATACTTGTTGCATTTTATGAAATAATTAATTACAGTAAAAATTTTGTAACATTAAAATGTCATAATACGTTTTGCTAAAATTTTGTTTGTAACATTTTGATCATGTGTTCTATAGAAATCAATTAATATTCACAGTATACTATGAAGCTACGAATGTACAAATGCGAGCCTTAGACGTTGTAGTAAGATATTTCAAAGAATTTGCATGCTTAAAATGTTAAAGGTACAAATATATTTCGCAAGGTTTAATCCAACTGTTTTCCCAAGGTCCAAATTCGTTTTACTCCATTTTAATTTAAACAAAAAAACAACCATATACACAGTCCAGTCACATTAATGTGACCACCACTACTACGTGAAATAACCAATCACAAAAGGCAGATGGCAGCACATTGCAGTGGAGTACATATAAAGGATATCCTAGGGCATCGGAAAGCATTTCAATCGTTGGCGTAATGCAGGAACGTAGCGATTTATCCGACGTCCAAAAGGGCATGATTATTGGCTTTCGGGCCAAGGTTAGAAGCATTTCGGAAACGGCTAATTTTGTGAACTGTTCGCGTGCCGCCGTGGTAAATGTATACCGTGCATGGCAAAATGGCACTATCCAAAATCAGCGGCGAGGCACATGTGGTGCACCGCTGGCTATAGATGACATAGGCGAATGAAGGCTATGGAGATGCGTTCGGGCGAATAGACGTGCAACTGTTGAGCAACTGACCGCCCAGATGAATCAAGGGGCTACCAAGAGTGTATCCTCAACAACGGTTCAGCGAACGTTGCTGCGCATGGGCCTCCGCAGCAGACGCCTGGTTAATGTACCTATGATGACTGCTGTTCATCGGCGACGAAGGCTGGAATTTTCACGCCAGTACCGCAACTGGACGTCCACAGAGTGGCGACAGGTGGCTTTTTCCATCTAATCACGTTATATGCTCCATCAGACAGATGGACGTTGGCGTATATGGCGTGAAACGTCTGAAAGCAAACACCCTGCAACAATTGCCGGAAGGATCCAGGCTGGAGGAGGGAGCATTATGGTTTGGGGAATGTTTTCCTGGCATTCACTGGGTGCACTCATCATCAGAAACCTAATTGACTCTCTTCCTGCACGTCTCGCAGCGATCCGCTCTGCAAAAGGTGGTTATTCTGGCTTTTGACAGGTGGTCACATTAATGTGACTGGACTGTGTATTTGAAGCATATCTCATTTATGAAATACAATTTTTATATATACAACAGCTTTCATGTCTTTTATTTCCTCAATAGTAAAATGGAAAGATTTACATGTTTTATTAAATTTATCTCGATTACACAAACAACGTTTTGTATATATATATATATATATATATATATATATATATATATATATATATATATATATTTGAAAATATAATCGATAGTGCGTGTTACTTCTAGAAAGGTTTTATTTCTGTATTGCGTATCAGCTTTAAAGTTTAACGAAGCTTATTTGAAACTGCCTCACATTCTGTTTAAGAATTTAATACAGTAGGAAAGGTCATTTTTCCTTGATACAAATGTATTTTGAGAGGTATCAACACAAAAAAAGAGCAAATCTGAAAAAATATGATCATACCTTTTTGAAACCAACATAGTAAATACACCCAACCCTCGTTTTACGGTCTAGATACGTTCCTGAAAAGTTAGCCGTAAAGCGAAATGCTATAACGAACCAATTATTTTGATACAGACTCATACAAATTCAATTGGATCTGTTCCAACTTGTAATAAAATAAATATAATTTTCAGTTAATAAAGCAATTTATTCTTTTTATTTCCTATAAAAATGCTTACATAAAAATAAAAGTACAAAACAATGTATTAATTAACTGAAATTCAAAAAATAAACATATACGTAAATAAAAAAATAAATAATAATATGCACATAATTATGTGTATACTGCTACATTTCATAGAAAAGATAAAATAAAATGTTTAAAAACTGCTTTAATCTGCTGCTGAACATTAACATGATGAATCAGTTAGCTATAATATGCTGTCATCATCACTTTCCGCTATTGTGGATTGACCCAGTTTAAAATATTGGTACAACGTTGTCTGCGTAAAGTTGTTAATGAGTACTATAAGACAAATGAAAAAGTTACTTATGTTTAACTAAGTCCAATAGGCTTTACTGTCTGCAGTTCGTATCGTAGCGTGTAATAGTAGCCTTGCGATAGGACTTTGAGTTGTGACGTGGGCTTTGTATAGAGTCGGTGTTGGTCTAACTACACTAAAGCGGAAACGCATTAAAATGATCACAATGCTGTGCCAAACGTTCCACATATTTTCGTAAGGCAAAATGTAGCAGTTCCGCTTAAAAAGAGAAGCTGAAACTAAACAGAAGCATGAAAACAACAAATTTTAGCCGTATAACGAAACATTGTGGGTCGTAAATCAAAAAAGTGTATTAATTAAAAAAAAAAAGGCTGTTTCCCATAAAGCGAAATGTTGTATAAAGAGCGACCGTTTTGCGAGGGTTGGGCGTATTAGTTAATAACTAACATAATAAACTTACATCATAAATTACTCTTTATTGATGAGGTAGATAACTACCATATTAGAAGAAAGCTGTTAGCCTTCGAATGTATTATTTATACAAAATTAACATAGGTATAGCTATGTATTTTTTATCTCTCCACGTAGCACAATGATTTGAGTTGTATTACAAATCTTTTTAAGGATATCTTTATAGCAAAGGCAGAAAGAGAAAAATAGTCAATGGGTCACACAAGTATTCGTCCACAACTCGTTTCTTAACATGCTCATAATGGATTTTATAAGGATGGGTTTGAAATCACAATTTAAAAATTTTCCGCGTGTAAGTTGTGTTACTCAGCTTTCCATAAAAATAATCGCATAAGTTTTAAACGTATTGTTTAAAATATTTAAACTTACCATAACAGACCTACGCATTTCAGCTGTGCCTACAGTTTCTTGATTGTTAATAGTAATTTTAGTATATTTAAAAAAAAAAAAAGGTTTAAAAACTATAAATATTTTTGATGGGAGGTTTATATAAAAAAAAAAGGGCATTCATGTGGTATAATTTTTAAATCATAATTTTCGCTTCTTCCTAAAAACTTTATGATTATAGTAAAAAATCTGAGATGGTTGAATATACTTTTATGACTCACTGTTTTTTGTATATATCGTCATGCTAATTAGCAAAACTCGGAAATTAGGTAACTCCATAGTTAACGCCATAGCAGTTACAATTTATTGTAATTAGTAAGCTGATATATATCTTATATATCTTGTACGTTACATGCAAAACTAAAACCCTGAACACACACTCTGATTAATTTGTTTACTAAAATTCAATTGGGCAAAGTCAACTCAAAAGCGATACGTTTTAAATTATGGTCGTACTACAAGGAATGAATAAACTTTAAAATGATGAATTCGATCAACCAACGGGTTATAAATGCAACTAAAGACAACCTGGAAAAATATTGGTTTGATTCAATTCTATTACATTTTAAATTACAATGAAACAGTGTGCAAGTGCCAATCTTTTTTTGAGATTCAAATATTTAACCTAAGGGAATAAATTTTCATAGGAAAGGAAAACAGACAAAAATAGGTTTTACAAGAAAGGATTTTAAATTGAATAAAAGCTTAGATTTTTATACTCACGGAATAAATACATACCATATCAAAATAGTATAGTTCCAGCATATATTTCTGACTAAAATTTTTTATAATAGGATAATTTTAAAAATATATAAAATTTATAAACTGTTAAAAAATCCACCAATAATAAAACAACAAATACTAGAGAGAATTCAACGGTTCATCTTAACTGAAATAATAGCGAAACAACGAAAAACAATAATCCCGACTGACTTGAAATGTATGCCTGCACAAAAAACGCATCTCAATTTTCATTAAAAAATTCCGCAAGAAATGTCTTTTGCGCTTAGCATTCCGAAACGAAAAGGTGAATATTTGCATTTTTTTATCTTCATAGAAAAATTCACACAAATCCCTTTGATGTAAATGACTTCGGGTATCGAAAACCAGTGAGTTTTTTTAAATAAAAACTATATTTGAGTGTCGATGGAATAATTCATACATGCTAACGTCTCCTATCTCGCCTTTCCAGTTTCGTGTTCTTAAAATAATTAGATTCACTCGGTACTAATTTTTTTTATTCGGTTCTGTATATGATTGCTCTTTCCACATGGAAATGCAAAAAAAGTTTTAATGATTATATTTCATTTCTTACTTCTGCATTCATTAAATTATAAATATCTGTACAAAAAATTAACTCCATTGTCGTTACTAAATAAGTTTTCAGTTTTGTTGTTCACGTGAAATCAATTAACAAACATACAGTTCTGATTAGTTCTTGATTTTTTGCAAATTCGCCTTTTCCACGAAATTCTGGAATTTTTTTTTCCGAATGCTAATGAGGTATAACGAATGACTCTTTTGGAACTTATCTTAGAAGTTATAATTGAAGTTCTCAGGTTTGAGGAGGAGTAACTTCTGTACATTTTTGATTTGATCTCTAGGTACTTTTTTGCTATTTGGGAAATGTTGATTTTTTCCAATAGTACAATTTGGTGTTATTTTATATTAAAAGAATTAATTGTAGCAGCACAAATGAGGATGAAGGTAGAAAAACTAACACCAGAATGAAAAGTTATCAAGTTGAAGTCGATTTATCCGAGAATCGTGGAAGAACCTATTACCAAGAAGTACTTTGAGAGGAAAATTTGATTTTTTATAGAAATTAAAATATTTTTCATCTAGGTAGTTACACATATGACTCTTAAGTTTATCTTACGAAAATTGAGTGCCTTGTATTTATCCCAGAAAACTTTTACATTATACTTTTATATTACTACTTAGTGAGGCATACTGAAAGACTCAAAAAATTTGTCGTATCATAAAAACGGAAACAATAATTTAAAATATTCATTTTTTATAAGGAATATTAAACAACATTTACAAGTTTAAATTTATTAGTTTAAGGTATTAATAGAAACCTTGATAGTTTTGATGGAGATCATATCATAATTTTATACATACACTATCTACCAATAAGTATTTGGACACGTATGACTGAAAAGAAAAACAAAATTTATTCATATTCAGTAGTTGGTAGAGCCTCCTAGAGAGATAATTGCAGCCTCAACCCTCCGGGGCATGCTTTCCACAAGTCCTTGTATGACGGCTATTGGTATTTTATTCCACTCGGTTTGGAGAAGACATGTAACTCCTTCACTGATTTTGGACGGTTGTTGCACCCTTTAATTCTGCGATCCAACTTGTCTCAGAGTTCCTCGATAGGGTTCAGGTCTGGGCTCTGGGCAGGCCAGTCCATTCAGTTAACTCTATTGTCACCATACTAATCCATGGTGGACCTCGCAACATGACATCTGGCGTTATCGCCCTGGAAGTAATATGGGTCCAACCCGTAAAACTGCCACAACGTAGGAAGCACACTGTCGTCCAAAATAGTGCAGTAGGCCTCGCCGTTGATCTTACCATGAATTTGGACCAAAGGCCCCAGTCCATACCAGGAGAAACACCCCAACCATAATTCCACCTCCGCCGAAGTTTACTGTGGACACAATGCATTCAGACAAGAGGCGTTCTTCTGGCAGACGTCAGTTCCAGATCCTGTCATCCGAACAGTAGAGCGGGGACCTTGATACGTCGCTCCACAGAACTCGTTTCCACTGATCTACGGTCCACTTTCGACGTGCTTTGCACCACATTAACCGCGCAGCGCGGTAGGACTTAGTGGTCAAAGTTTAGGCTGCAGCACGACCATGAAAACCAAGCAGATGTGCTTCGGTTGGGTGCTTGTTGAAACTATTGGAGTATGTGGGCCATCGGTTGGGTACGGTTCTTTCGAATTTCTCTGGACAGCACCCGTCGGTCTCTATCTCCCAGTTTCGTGGGTCTGCCAACTCGGGGCACATTCCGACAATCACCGCTCACCTTCCACTTCTGAATCACACAGGCCATTGTCGATTTTGGGTTATTCAGCTCACTAGATATGTCCCTTAAGGATCGGCCATTTATGTGATACCTAACGATTACACCTCTCTCGAAATCAGATAACTCTGCACTTCGGGGCTTTCTTGCATGCGACTAATGCCAATGTTTTTGTCCTACACGGTATTTAACTGCGGGACATTTTTAAGGACAGCAGATATCGTCATTTTCATGGGTGTCCAAAGACTAATTGGTAGATAGTGTAACTACGTGTAATTTCAGCTGTTTCCTCGAGGTATCTTTGTCATTATAATAAACTTCGTAATTGCCATTTTTAGCAATATTTTCTTTAATTAAATGCTGAGAGTAACACATTAAAATTATTTGAAAAATTAAAAGAATGAAAAACTCTTAGATTTACTATTAAAGTATTTCGTGTAACAGTACATAATAAAGAGACATCCATGCACATTTTGTTTGATTTCACCGATTATTAACACAAAATACAAAATCCCAGCATGATGGGAAATAAGCATGTTTATTTCGGAAAATATGAATACGTTTGGAAAATTTATAACCACTAGCTGAAACTTTGTACGCTTTTTATCAATGAATGAGATGATTTAAAACTTGATGTCCAATGTAAATGTTTTGTGAAAAATGTGTTAAGTTTTTGATGGGATTTGGACGCTGTGATAAGAATCTATAAAATACACTGTAATTTGAAATCAGTCCTTTATGCAAATTTTAGGCAAATATAACTATAGAACACGTTATTTCCGAAGGAGTAGCATCGTTGATCTTTTTTAACAATGAGAGACTCTGTGAAGCTAAATGTAAATTGTGTTAGTGTTTTTGTGATTGAATTTGCGTTGAAACTTTTTAACAATGAGTTACTTTCTGTGAAGCTAAATGTAAATTGGGTAATAGTTTTTTGATGTAAGTGCCGAACTGGATGTCACTTTCCTGTGTTATGAACAAAATTTCAGCGCACTGGAATGAAATTCGAAATGATGCATTAGTGAGCTGATTATCATCAATTAGATAATGCACCAAAGTTAACCAAAATGAAGGTAAACTAAATTGTAAAGTAGTCTCAATGAAAATACCTCTCGCAAAATGAGCCGAATAAAGATGATAGTTTGTTTTTTCTTTGTTATCAGTAAAATTCCATTTTAGTGCAAAATATTCATTAGATAGTTGATTTTTACATTATTGATTTATATGTACTGTATCAAACTCATAAATCTTCATACACATTTTAAAGCTACATTAGTGAAAATTCAATCTTTATTAAAGTAATTTTAGAGTTAGTTTGAAACAGTTTGAGTTTAAGGAAAGTTAAATCTTGAGAGGATATTTGGAGATTCTGTAACGGGCATTAAATTGCTTGTCATTTAAGATAAAAAATGGAATTGTATGACTAATTTCTTTAGCAAAAGTAAAAATCTTAAACAGTCAGAAGAATATCAGAATTTTTTTTTGCCCCCGTAAAATGTTCCTTTTAAAATTTATACATCTACATAGAACATTATCGTATTTAGAGAGGCATTCATTTTTACTTTGTCTAGAGAAGAGTTTATTCCTGTTTTATGTGAAATTCGTTATTCGCTGAAGTCATTAAATAGGTCATTATTGCATAGGAAAGTTGCTTTTATTACCTTCGTAAAGCGTAAAATATGTCATACGAAAAAGTCATCTTCGCAAGTGGCGTCAGTTGAAATGAATTGGTAAGAAAATGTCGAAGTCTGGATCGTTGCCAACACTGCGAGCGAAATAAAGAGCACGAAATCAAAGGAAAGAGAAGTTACTGAATTTTGGTGTTGTCTGATAACTGCTTAGATTACATTTGAATTTTCATTCACACGATTTATTGTAATGTCTGCTTTTGTGTATTAATCTCACGACTGACTGTTCCTTTTCTAAATGCGGTAATATTTTGAGAAATTTAATTTTAGATTTAAATATATTTCAAGTTTTGTACAATAAGCGATTAAAACATTTATCTAAAAATATTGCTTATAGTCATTTTTTTTCAGACTAGCTAGATTATGACAACGTATATTTAAATATACGCTATAGCAGAAAATTGAAGCACTACGAAAGTGTAGAATTATAGTGGGGTTCAATCCGGGCTCAATCCACTTGGAACGGCGCCGACTGGGGACGTATAGTCTTTAGTGACGAGTACTGTTTCCCGTTGTGTCCTAACGACAACCGCATAATTGTCTGGAGACGTCCAGGGCAGCGTGGTGATCCTGTCCTTACAATCGCACGCCACACATGCCCACAACAAGACGTTATGGTCTGTGGTGTCATCTCCTTTGATAACCGCATCCCTATGGTAGTCATTTTTATCACACTTACAGCACATTGGTACGTAGACGACATTCAACGACCAGATGTGTTACAGTTCCTTTTAGCGACACCCTGGACTTACTTTTCAACAAGTTACTGTACGACATACACGGCACGTGTTGCTGCGTATTGTCTTCAAGCTTTCCCAACACTTCCTTGGCCAACTAGGTCTCCTGACCTCTCTCCATAGAACAAATGTGGGACGTTATGGGCAGGCGATTGCAACCATCCCGGAATGTTGACCATTTAGCTCGACATTTGGAGACAATTGGGCAAGAAATTCCGCATTACACCATCCGGGAACTTTTTCAGTCTATGCAACGCCGGGTGACAGCTTGCATCCACGCCTGAGGTGGACCAACGCCTTATTGACTTCCTCCCTTTGTTATGGTCAAACTCTGAAATAAATTATTCAATTGTTCTGAAATTTTAATCGCGTTTTTTCTAGATATGTTTACATCAGCCAATTTTAATCGCAATCGGATAACTCCTCTTGGTGCATCGTTTTTATTTTGTGATAGAGTGCATATATAACGCTACAAGTGGTTGTGACGAGATATCTCGTCCAAGATAAGATCGATTTTACAAATGACAAAATATCGCCTCAATCTTCATCTGGTCAGTGTTGCAAATGATGAGATACCTGGTTGAGACAAAACGTTCCTTTTTACTCCAAAGGGGAATGAAAATTTAAGAAAAAAAAACCAGTTGTCTCTTGACCACTGGTGATTGATGACATCTTAGAATATAATTTTTTACTAGATACTGGCCACTATATGTCAGTTTTCAACGCAATGATAAACCTCCAGAAGGGTTAATGAATAAATGAATTCACTCTAAAACGCTTGACTTGGTAATGGTTTTTTCCACTACATGTCAGTTTTCAACGCAATGATAAACCTACAGAAGGGTTAATGAATAAATGAATTCACTCTAAAACGCTTGACTTGGTAATGGTTTTTTTTCTAAGCATTTATAAGGACATGAAACTAAACGAGACAGTGATATATATACTCCATGTCTCCTAAATAATTGAATTTTCAGATGATTATAAAAGTGGGATGGAATCATAGATTAAATTCAAAAAGAAATACAATTAGTTTCGATAAAAATTATTGATAGTACATAATTACAATACTGTGATACAAAATTCAAATACTTCTCTAAACGATGTTTTGTGGAATAATCCCAAGTTTTATAGAATTTGCATTTAATTAAATATGATATCAACATTCAATAAATTTAATTGATACTTGAATTCATTGTCAAAATGTTACGTTTGATAACCAAGCAGAACCAAAAACTTTATTTGACGGTCTAAAAAGAAACAATTTACCACTGAATGTACAGTCAAAATCACGTAATTTTGAATTAATATAATTGAGTAGTAAATTGCACGTGCAATTATCCTCGACGATTCGAATAGATAATATCAGTTCTGCCACAATGATCACTAAGTAGATGTATTTAAATACTGAATCCGTAGATCTGATACACATATCATATATACGGTCCAGTTAATAAGTCGGAATGATATAACGGGAGTACACAATTCGGTTTATATCATAAGATAAGGAAGGCTTGAAGGCTTTAAGTCATTAATGCTACGTTTAATAAGCAGTGGTATTTAAACTAGTTAGACCAGTGTTCCCTCACTCCTATTTTAAGCCCTTATAAATACTATTGAAATTATCGTGGCTGAAGGGATTCGAATTTTATGTAATGAAACAATATTTTCAAAAACTTAATTGATATTAAATGTGTTCGGTGAAGTTAAATGAGTAAATATTTACTTTATAACACTATTAATTCGAATGCAAGGTGGCGTGGATAGTCAAAGTACATATACATTTAAAATATATTGTAGTTTTATATAAGGATTTTTTATTATGTTAACAAATAGACTTAAAATCTTTGAATGTCATGTACTCATTTACCATGTATTTTAAACAGCTTTGGATTTCTTTACCAGTAGTAATAATTTCTATGATTACTTAAAGTGATAAATGTGTGATTGTTTACTGTATTGCATACTTAAAAAATACCACTCTATTGGAAATATGTTAACGCTCATAGGGTTAACAGAAACCCTATTCTATACTCTTCATGCAAACATCATAACAACTTGACCAACCATCAATGCCTAACAATTACAAGGTTTTGTATTAAGATAGCTAAACAATTTTTGTACTGTAAATATTTTCACCATTGTTTAAGAAAATCCTTGTTTTAAATAGTGTGGTCTTTAAAATAAATTAAAATATTTATGGACTTGTGTACTGATTATGCACAAGTACATTTCCTGGTCTCCTATTAGGATTTCACACGTTCAGATTAGTGGGACCATGTCCAAGTCTGATGAGCACTCACAAGATCTGAACGAATGTATCACTAATCTGCTTGTTTAGTATGTGCGTTTTTCTTCAAATATCACACGAAATTCATGTTTCTCAAGAATCTAATCTTGTTACATGTACTTAAAGGTGCGATGTGGTATCGATGCTCTCATGTCCAGACACATAATTTCGTTAATGGAAACAAGAATAATTTCGTTCAAGAATACATTTTCTAGACTCCTATTAGGATTTCACCCGCTAGAATAAGTGCATGTTCAAGTCTGATGAGCACTCACAAGGATTTAAACGAATGTATCACTAATCTGCTAGTTTACTATGTGCATTAATCTGTAGCTTTTTTATTATGTGCGTTTATCTGCAAATGTCACACGAACTTCAAGTTTCACAGCAGTCCAGCCTCATAACATTTACTTAAATGTGCGTATGGTATCGATGTTCTCATGTCCAGACACATCATTTCGTTCATGGAAGCAAGAATCATTTCGTTCAAGAATACATTTTCTAGACTCCTATTAGGATTTCACACGCTAGAATAAGTGGGACCATGGGTGCATGTTCAAGTCTGATGAGCACTCACAAGGATTTAAATGAATGTATCACTAATCTGCTAGTTTACTATGTGCATTAATCCTTAAATGTCACACGAACTTCAAGTTTCACAACAGTCCAGCCTCTTAACATTTACTTAAATGTGCGTATGGTATCGATGTTCTCATGTCCAGACACATCATTTCGTTCATGGAAGCAAGAATAATTTCGTTCGAGAGTACATTTTCTGGTCTCCTATTAGGATTTCACTAGCTAGAATAAGTGGGACCATAACTGCATGTTCAAGTCTGATAATCACTTACAAGGACTAAACTAATGTATCACTAATCTGCTTGTTTATTATGTGGGTTTATCTGCAAATGTCACACGAACTTCATGTTTCACAACAATTCAGCCTCTTTACACTTACTTAAAGGTGCGCGGTGTGGTATCGATGTTCTCACGTGTAGATACATGTTTCTGCTCATTGAAGTGAGAATAACCATGAGAAAGTGTTCCTTAAACTTCTTGGATATTGTTATGTAATAACTATCAGTTACCAGACACCAAAATATACTGAGTTTTGTTTCTTCTTGTGTCCCAGAATATTTTGGATCATTAAAACTGAATAAACATTATGTATGAATTTCAGGACAAATAACAGGATTAAATTGTTACATTTCCAAAAAGAAAAATTATTTCATACATGAAACAGTTTTAGCGTGTGTGCAATGTGTTATTCTAGAGGATATCTCGAAACTGATGTTCGATAACTGTTTTGCGGATTTATTCAGGAGATGGCTTTTGTAATGGTTTTCTAGATAAATTTGAAACGCCTTGAAAAGACACAAAAGAACTACTGACCAGATAGGTTTTCTATTTAACAAGAAAATACAGTTCGTAATAAACAGTCGACGATGAGAACTATTAAATCAAAAATGTATTTTATACAGTAATATATGTATATAAGAAAAACAGAATCAATGGTTTATTAAATACATTTTATGATATTTATTGATAAGAGTACAACCTAAACCGTAATATTTAATTGCTTCATTACCATAATACTCGTTAAATGACTCATTTTAAATAAACGCGTTCATGTTATTTCTCTTTTCATCAAAATAAAATACAATGGAAATTTATTTTTTTCATAAAAATAAATTAACTTTTTATTAAAAGTACGTAACGGAAACTTTTTTATTAAAACAAATTACCTTTTGCAATCAAATTTTCATGGGAAAATTTTATTCTTCTTCAGTTATAAATTCACTTTCTGATCAAAATTAGGTTACGAAAAACCATTTTTGTGAATACTTTTAATTACCCGTTTTATTAAAGCCATTGTTTTATCTAGAATAAATGTGATAGATAACAAAGTCTAGTAATCACCATAAATCAGCAGGAAGATTTTATTTAAACTTCAGATAAAAGGTGAATTCTAATAACAATGTTTATTTTTATAAATGTAATCGATCGTATAGTGTTTTATGTTATGGAAGAACATAGTAACACAGTTCGTCCAAAAGCACACTCGTTCTTTATTCATATCGCAGATAAATCTTACCTCATAGGTAATCTAAAGAATTCCAGTCATATACGGTAATCCCTTCCGAAACAATCTTCCTACATGCACATAATATCGAAATACTATGCTCTTCAGTGCCACCTTCACTAATCTTTGCAAAGACGTGTGCTAAATTTGGAGTCCCGCCAATGACACCACTTTGGAGGGCAATAGGGCTGCAAAGAAAACCCAATACCAACAAAATAGCCGAGGGAGAAGAAAAAGGGCTTTCTCTTTCGCTGTGGTCTTGCAGGTCAAGCGAAAAGAAATCACTACGTCTCGCATCATCTACAAACTGAATTATTGCGCTTCTCTCCATCGTTGCTTCTGAGAGATTTCGTTCGTGTTGGAAATGGTGCAGCGGTGGCGATGCTTTTAGCGAAACTTATACTCTTCATAAAGGGCGAAAGAAATATGCATTACAAAAAACAACAGCGTAGTTTTCGTGATTGACGCCATCTGAAAACCTCCAATATTTCATAACAAGATTTCTACGCTCTTTATCTATCCAATGCCTACGTTTGTAGTGGTTCAGAACCCACTTTAAAAGCCGTTGTTTTCGGTCTAATTAACCACCGTGTAGTACAATATATATATATATATATATATATATATATATATATATATATATATATATATATATATATTTACACTAGGTAAATACTTATTTTGATGGATTTTTTTACATATATTCTTAATTAAATCCACTGATATTTTAAGAATAATCTAGAATACGCATATGAGCTATCAATATTCATTCCTTTTCTTTACAGATATATCTTTAAGTGATATATTGTAAGTTATAGAGGTGAAATATAAGCATATGCGAGAATTAATTCTGCGTTACTCTACGTAATAAATAAACAAATTTGTAACTTGTTTAAATTATAGTTTTTGCATACTATACAATTATTTTCTCACTGTGTTGTGAGCCAGATGAAAGTGTATATGTTTGTTGTAGGAATTTGTTATATTCAAGTTTATGTAAAATAATAATTAATTTTCATACAAACGCATATTATCTCTCTCTTTTTCTGCTTTTTGAAACGTAGCTATTAAAATTTGTTTGTATGTTTGTTAGGTTTTAAAAGTGCTATTAATACACGGATTATTATATTGTTTTATTATGTGCTACAAATACTGCCCTACTTATATTTATTGAGTTCTATATAATTATTTAATTTCATAGAACAAAAAGCAAGTTTAAATTTTTCTTGCAAAATTATTGTTGGAAAGATTAAAAAAAAAGCTATAGCGTGAAAAAGATATTTTTAAAATTTTTAGTACAATTCAAATGCTTAAAATAATGAAATTAACATAAGAATTGTTCACTGTCTAGATGTATTTACATAATTTCTCAATTTATAAAATCTAATTGGATATCTTAATTTTATCTTATAAGGTTAACGCCCCTTAGATAACACATATACCCTTCAGATAACACTTTTTACACCCTTTAATCATTTTTATGCTAAATGTGTAATTAAATCACCTACAATCGTATCAACCATTCTTGATAAAAACTGTCATCTATGGTCACGCTACCGATGTGATATCCTTTTACCCCCCCCCCAACTCTATTAGTATTTCATTATCTTTACTAAAGATACTTCTTTTTACATATGTACCTATGTACCCAAGAAACCATGCTCTCGGTGAACAGAATCAAAACGGAATTTACTCACGACATTAGAGCAATTAAAATAAATCATTTGAAATGGTGCCTTTCCATCACACACACACAAGAAAACCAGCTAATTTGGAAATGGAAACGTTTCACTCTTAATTTTTTCCCTTTTCTTTTTCAACCGAAAAGGATCAGGGTGGAAGGAATGTTTAACAATTAATTGAAGCTCTCTTCCTTACATAAAACATCCCACTAAACAAATTTATTTTATGTGCCACGCTAATGATCAAATCTAAAGATAATTATTGCACCGTTAATGGAACGTAAAGGGGGATCATTTAAAAAAGAAGGGAACGAAAAGCGAAGAAACGGAAATGCACTCGGAAGTGTTAAAGGGAAGAGAGTTATTAGTCTGAATACAACAGGCATAAATGAAACACAATATCCCGTTTGTTTCCCGAATGGGCCATTTCAACGTCCTGTGCATTTAAACCCAGTGTGGGCCGTTGAGTGGAGGGAGCCTATAAAATATCCATTTCCACTTAGTGTTGATCCATAACAGGCATTAGAAACCCATTAGTGCTAAATCGCCTGTGATACCCGATGGAAAATCACCGGTCCCCTTCAGCAGACGTATTTTACCGGGTAGAGTCAAATTGAGTTGTGCGATAAACAGCCCTTAGTAAGGTTATTGTCTGTAAGCCGATATTAATGAAATTAGACACGGCGATGGTAATGCAAGGAAACAGCAATGCAATGATATAACTTAAGTTATGCACCAGCAGAAATGTTTTATCTTTCCTATCTGGTTAATTACGTGCGGTTTTAGCTGTCACTCGCTGTTATTAGAGCACTTTGATTTACCCTTTTTGCATCACACGCAAAAGAGTTTGATGTTAATTAAATTCTATATTTTCTTACAATTAATTATTTAATGAATCGTACACCATTAATTATTATAGTTACCATACACAATTAATAATTTAATGCATCATACACAAATTATTATAGCTGTAATACGCAATTAATTATCATACTTATAGTACACAATAATTAGTACAGTTATCATGCACAATTAGTTATTATAGTCGTAGTACACAACTAATTATCGTACTTACCAAACATAATTAATTATTATAGTCGTAATACTCTAATAATTGTAATATTTATCATACACAATTAATACAGTTATTATATACAATTAACTATTATAATTAACATAAACACTTAATTATTATAGTGCTGTAATACACTATTGATTGTTATATTTATTGTACACAATTAATTATTATAGTGTTGTAATACACTATTGATTGTTATATTTACTGTACACAATTAATTATTATAGTTTTAACACAGTAATAATTATATTTATCATACACAATTCATTGATAAAGTTATCATACACAATTAATTATTATAGTTATCATAAACAATTAGTTATTATAGTGTTGTACTAAACTATTTATTATTATATTTATCATACACAAGTAATTATTAAAGTTATCATACACAATTAAAATTTATAGTTATCTTATACAATGAACTATTATTGTTAATAAAACACAATTAAAAATCATAGTTATCATACACAATTAACTATTATTGTTAATAAAACACAATTAATTATTAATATTATCATACAAAATAAATTGTTATAATTATCATACACAATTACTTACTATATTGATTGATCTATTTATGCACAACTCTCTATTTATCAGAGTCACCTGTAAAATTAGAGCTTTTACATTTCAATCAGCTAATATTAAAAATAACGTCTGGTTTAAATAATGCTTTTTATTTTTTGTTCGTGTTTCGTTAACAGATTCAAAAAAATAGTTGACAATGCTGTTCGTTTCATAACTCAGCCACCTACCTCCGGCATCCATTTCTACCCCAAACTCAGAAAATACATTTTTAATGCAATGTGGATCGTATTTTATTACCCACTGTAGATTCCATACAATGGAGATATATATTTAATTATTTTCACTCTTTCTAATTTTATAATTTATGTCAATTACAGGATATCGCTTTAATAGATATGGATGAATATCCAAATTTTAATATCAGAAGCAGTATAAAAATGTAAGATAAAATGCTTTCCTTGTTTATGACGCTTTTGCTTTATCTGAATTGTGAAGATAGTGCTAATAAATTCTATTTTATGTAATGTTTTCAGTTGAACGATACATATGAGACTGAAATGTATATGTTAAGCAATTTTTTAATCTTACTCTAAAATACACATTTTAAGAGCAGCATTTAGTAAGACGTTAATTTATATTTTATTAACAAGAGATAATACATACTCTAATATGCAAATTAAAAACTTTTTCAGAAACCTATAATGATACGTTACTTCGCTCTTTTGTTTGTCTATCTATAAAATATTCGAACAAAAGAAAAGTAAAAGGAAATGAGAATATAATAATTAATGAACCTATAATAAATTTACCTTGGAAAATATTCTGCATCATCAACGATAATTCATATATATATATATATATATATAATTTAAAAACACAATAAAAAAACAATCAAGAAAATTTCAAAAAACATTTAAAAAAGTGCTTTTAAGCTATATATATATATATATACACTTTCTTAAACATTTATTAATAATATAGATTGATAACAATTGGTTATAACCCGATAGCACAATATTTATGTTAGGGATCAATTTCGTACATTCACTCTTACAGCTAATGTCCATTGATCAAATATATAATACATCCTTTGTTATAAATATCTGTTATTATCCATTGACATCATAGCGATTTGATTTATGTTCAGAATCGTAAGTTATATTTTTATCTTAGGAGTGTAAGGAAGGGTTATATTAATTGTTATGTGGCATACAAAAAAATGCCAGGAATATAATGTAATATTTAAAGCATATTGTTAAATAAGTTTGTTGAAGAAAAAAAAGGGCATGCTCTTCTTTGCGTTATTTTTTAATATAAAGAGAAAAAATAAGGCGAGCTGAATATTATTTATAAATGGATTTCAACTGTGGCTTTATCAGCCTGATTTTTTTTAACAGACTTATAATTTTATTTCCCAAAACTAAGTAGTATGTTTTCCATTCTTTCTTTAATTTCCATTCAATTTGAATATTTTAAATGCGATATTTTATTGTTCAACGTTTCCTTGCAGCTGTGTTTACATTACTTAACGTAACTCTAGTGATACAATTTTATACGAAACGTATTTCCTATATGTAGGTTTATACTACTATCCAATCCGATTATATCTTAAATTTGTTACATGTTGTATGAAGAATTGATTTTGTACATATTATATATTTTATAAATAATGCCGCCATTGTATGTATAAGATTATTTTCCTGTCACATCATAAAGGCATTTAGACAAGCATAAGCCAAATGCTGTAATATCTTATTGTCATTTTAATTAAATATCTTATTATTATAGGGATGTCATATTTAAATAATTTTATGTTTTAGATATTTTTTAGAAACTACGTATGATATGAATATAAAATTCCAGTATTTATTCATTATAATTTTATATCTTATTTTTTTGGCAAAGGCGTAAAACATTTTGTGGTAGAAAGCAGCTTATGGAGCTTAAGCAAAACTCTTTAAATAAATTTGTAATTTTAGTAAAGCTTGAAATTGAATTGTATCAAAGCTTTTTCAATTTAAATGACTACACTACTTACTTGTCATCTGTAATTAGATTCGGTACATAGGTCTGAGAACGTTTTGTGAACTCATCAATAATAAAATGCATATAATATATGTCCTCTTACAGTTGCTAAGCATAGAAACATTTAATGTTTAGAGCAGAAGCTAAAATCAATACAGCGGTGGTAAATGTTGATCACACAACTATTAAAAGAAAAATGAAATGTTCAGAAAAAATAGACACTGCAAAGAGTTTTATGGTAACGGAAGAGTTATTTATAATTTTTTACAAATGAAAGTTGCTGAATTTCACACAAAAATACCAAGACCACATAACGAGAATCGTACGAAGTTGCATTCTAGAATATGGGAGCGTTTTGAGAAAAACTTTTAGAGTTGCTAAGCAACTCAAAAGCAAATTCTCAATGTGATACAAAAGATTTAAACACGATATTATAATAACACCATACAGATTTTATGAGTATCGTTATTATAAAAATAATAAATCTTAGCTACGTCAGCTGTTCTTATAAAACATCAACTGCTCGTAACAGAAATTAAACATAACTCCAATGGTAAGCCGATGAATTTTAAAGATAGAATTGAAGTAACTTAATAATGTATTTTATTTTTATGTAATTGTTATTACTGTATGAACTAGGGTAGTGTTTTAAAAAGTTTGACATGCTGCATATCTAATCGTATAAGTACCCTCAAAATTCACTTAATTTAAAAATGTATTGTACTTTCCATAAGATTAGTTGGTCTTAAGGATATTTCGAAGTTCCACGAAAATAACGTTCTGTAAAAAATACTCAAAAACAATATACATTCTTTTGTATTTCGGTCTGAGATGTCTAGCAAATACTATTCAAACACACCAAACAAGTATCCCGTAATAATACTCGGATATTAAAACTTTTATCAGTAGAGGCACTTAAAGCATTGAAACATAAATTTCTTCCCATTTGCTAGGCATATCACATGCCACCATACTGCCTCGTTTTAGAAACTTTGATAAATGACAACAGCATCATGTGAAGTTCACACGAGCGTTAAAATATCATGATACTTCATTCATTGACTAGCTTTAAAGATAAATATCAGTATACGCTAGCTATTATATATGTATTTTAAAGGAAGCATTTCGGTTACTTTTTACTCACAGTAGTAAGGCTCTGGCTATACTCCAACATAGTAACTAGTACACGAGCTATTCACTAGCAGATCTCAATTTGAACACACACACATAAATACAAACACGCACAAATATAAACACACACACGTACTTATAAAGCTTTTTTCTTAAATTATCATTGGAAGTAATTTTAGAAGAGATACACCCATTTTTCGTGTTAAGCTTGTCACATATTTGTTGCGTTGTCATACCACCTCACGCAAGTACCAGAATAAGTAATCCCATCGTCAGTTACTCCAGATTAAAACAGGTCGATGTGGGGCTACATTCGGTATTTCTTAGAGTATAATTACTAGAGAGTACTTAAAGGATTTAATTCAACACGGATTAAAAGTTCACCAACGAGCACAATCACTCTAGGTGTATCACTACAAAGAGGGCATTCATCCAACAGTAATAACAGATAGGAATCCAAGCATTACTGGGCATTCCCTTCGGAAATCCCAAAGATTTTCTGCTGATGTTAGAATCTTTATATATATTGCACGAAGCATATATATATATATATATATATATATATATATATATATATATATATATATATATATATATATATATATATATATATATATATATATATATATATATATATATATATATATATATATATATATATATATATATATAGAAATATTTTCCCAAACTAGTCTGAAATATATATTCGTAGAGTGCGTCTCGTATATATTGTGCATTCGTAATTTAGGTAATCAGTGTTTTCGTGAGAGTAAAATTTGTCTGGATGAATGAATAAATCTTTTATCATCAGGATAAATATTAGAGTCACGGATACATGAAGGCCTGTTAATTTTAGGGTTGTGACTTTTTTTCATGCCATGACTCATGTGACTCTTTTTTAGTGGCCATGATTTGCACCTTGTGAAAGATAATGCAACCAGTCATGGAGCAAATTTTGTACTTCTGTAACTAGACACTCAAGATATTTGAAGGAAACCTTCTTTCGAGGTGCACTGACATCAATCAGATTAAAACACTTGTGATGCTTTGAAGAAAAGACCCAGTGCTGACGTAATATATAATCAGGCATTTACCACATTTTACAAATATCATGATACACTGTTGCATATATCAACAAATTAAGTCATTTAAACCCTATATCAGAAAATCCAAGATGCAGTTCGAAACAGGAAATAGTAATAGGTATCTTAAGGGGACTCGGCGCCCAAAAAGCTATTTTCTCATATGTATAAAATTTGATGAAATTGTGAGTATTAATTTACTTTTATAAGTGTAACTTAATGTTTCAAGCAAGAAAAATGTCAAAATTTTATCACAATGTTTTTAATTAAAAAAATATTTCAATTTTTTAAAAATATTTTTAAATGCTACTCGTCTTTTAAAATTTGATATTTTGGTTTCCAATTTTTTAAGAAAGCTTGTCAAAGGTTCTTCTATATTTTGAAAGATGGAATTTTTGATATCTTGAATAGCTTTTTCTTAAAAAATTCATGACTAAAAACAAAGAAAAATCTTGAAAATTTAAGATTTTCCAAATTAAAATTGCAATAAAAATTTTTATTTTTAATTTATTCAAAATTCCATCCTTAGTTCTATTAAATATACATTTAAAAGCCAGTCATAAAAATTCTAGATTAATTGAATAGTATTTTTGAAAAAGCCTTAGCATTTTTGCCTTGGCATAGTATGCAAAAAGTTGAAACTGAGAAAAAGCAATTTAAAGTTTTTATAAAAGTAAAAAAGTTATCAAATACTCATAAAAAGTTTCATTATTTTTTTTGCAGATTACCACAACACATATGTGTCTTTTAGTACCTTTTAAAACAAAATTTAAAAATATTTTGTCTTTAAATGGTCAAAAGTAAAAATGTCACTTTCATTGAAAAAAGTAAAAAAATATGTACAAGAAAAAAAATGTTTTTAAAAAACTACAATTTTGTCATTTTAGATGCAAATACATGTTAATGGATGAACATGTAAAATGTATTAACATGTTAAAAAGAAATATCAATATAAATAATAAAATAAATATACCAATACTTACCAAAATATAAATAATTATAGCACATACAAATTTCAGAAACCACCTGCTTTATAGGTAACTCCTTCCTTCTTGTATATTTGTTCTTGCTTTTTTTATTGCAAGTTTAACCAGCTTCCTTGCGTGCTGAAATTTGGAAGATCTTCGTCTAACTTGAAAATTAATTTTTCTTCTCTTCAGTAATGTCCCTATTTTCCAACTTATGCTACATCATTACATGCCCAAATCTACTATTTACCCTGGTTTTCTATCTACTATTACTAAATAAATATTATTTTCTATCTACTAAATCTACTATTTACCCTACTACATGCCCCTGGTTTCCTACCACCTAAAGTGATGCCTTTGGCTTTGCATTTGGAAACTACCTCTCTCAGAGCAGTTCCCAGACGCTTACTTACGGGATTCACACATTATTCGCATTTCACACAGATGAAGCAGTCATAAGTGTTTGCAAACTTTGATTTGGTGTTGGCTCGATCAGCTGATCTGTAGCTGTCAACTCTGGTTGACTCTGGATATCTAGTTCATGACACATACGTTTACCGCTCATACGTGCAGCATGCGTCGATTTCCTCTTGACACGAGGCATTTCAAATGATAATAGCAAGTATTTGCTTTAAACAAATTAAAAACTATCAAAAATAGTAGAAACTATCAAAAATTTAGTCTTGAGAAAGACTGTTTGGTATGAATGAAATAAACTTGTAACAATGAGCAAAAGAACAATTCAAAATAAATACGTTCAAATAATAAACAGTTATAGTTAAATATAGTCTTTAGTTATTTTATTAAGTATTTATTTAAAGGCTTGGAATATAATTCTGAAGTCTACAGATATTGACGAATTCTGGGTCAAGTGAGAGGTAGAAATGAGCCAAATCTGCAAATAGTTGAGCTAGTAAAACCGAAAAATAACTATCTTATAATTCTCGTACAGGTTTGAAACTTTGCACAAACATTCTTGAGTATAAAAAGTACAATTTGGAGTTAAAATCCCAAAATCGATATTTTGAAAGATTTTGGGTGCCAGGTCCTCTTAATAAATTTACAATACCATATCTGTGAAATTCTTTCACACATTAACAAATTTCATTTTCAAAAACAAACCATTCATTTCCTAAACAAAATTTGTTTTTTGAACTCTCCATGTATCACTAAAAGGTGTAACAATGTTCATTTCATATTATTAATTTTTAGTCAAAGAACCTACCCAGTTCTTATAGTAATTGCATTTAAGTCTGATAGGTAATAGGGAGGTTGGCAAGCGGGTTTTGAATATTCTGGAGTCAAAAAACTAGAATACAAGCAGGGATGGGAAGGACATAGAGGGTTGACAGTACACTGTAATTGCTTTGGAAAACTAACAGGGTCTAAATTGCAGGAGGCAAACAATACAAAGGGAAAGTGCAATGTAAGGGAGAAAAACAATACCAAGACAAATAATACAAGGGAAAAGTGCAATATAAGGGTGAAAAATAAGCTAAAAGTATTTTATTGTAATGCTCGCAGTGTGAGAAATAAAATGGATGAGCTCAAGGGAATTGCACAAGCAGAGGATATAGATATCATTGGGATTACTGAAAGTTGGGCAAACAGTGAAGATGCACAAATTTTAGAATTGAGTGGATTCACAATGTTTAGGGAAGACAGAGTGAATAGGAAAGGGGGTGGGGTTTTGATTTATGTGAGAGAATTCTTAAACTGTACGGAAATAAAGTTAAATAGTAAAACTGAGGGTATAGAATCAGTATGGGTGAAACTGAATACAGACAAAGGCAAAGGACTAATTCTGGGCAATATATATAGACCTCCTGTTTGTAGTGAAGAGCAGGAAAAGGGCATGTGCAATCTGATAAACGAAGCATGTCAAAAAGGAGAATTAATTTTAATGGGGGACTATAACTATCCAAATATTGACTGGACAAACAATCTAGCTACAAATGGGAAAGGGGCAGAATTTTTGGAAGTGATACAGGATTGTTTTTTGTACCAGATGGTGTATGAGGATACTAGGGACAATGCAATATTGGATTTGATTTTCAGCAATGATGAGGATAGGGTGCAGGATTTGGTTATAGGTGAGCCACTGGGAGAAAGTGATCATAGAAGTATCAGATTAAGTAAAAATTTTCAGTCAGCATACACAATCAATAGTAGGATAATTCCAAATTTCAGAAAGGTAAATTTTCATAAGATAAGGGAAGAGTTAAAGGAAACATTCAAAGGGGGATTATTAGCACCGCATCATTCTGAACAATGGGAGGAATTCAAGAATAAGTTAGACAGGGTGTTAAAAAAACATGTAACGTTCAGGAAAAAAGGAAAATCTAGAAAATTGCTCCCTATGTGGTTTTCAGGGGAAACACACAAAGCTTTAAAATTAAAACAAAGAACATACAGGGTATATAAAAGCACTGGTAACGACAGGGACAAGGAGGCATATCAGAAAGCCAGAAAGGAGTTTAAAACTATTAGTCGGAAGCAAAAGGTGTCCTTGGAGGAAAAATTAGCAAGGGAAATAAATATAAACCCAAAAGAATTTTTTGCATATGCAAGTGGTAAAAATAAATTTAGTACTACACTGGGCCCGTTGGAGGGGAAGGGAGGTGAATTAATTCAAGACGAGGTGGGAATGGCAAATGTGTTAAATGACTTTTTTCTGGGGGTTTTCAATGGTAACTATAATTTAAAAAAGGATCTCAAGGATGGAGCCTTTGCAAGGGGTATAATTAAAGAATGCAAATTCAACAGTTAAGAAATAGTACATCAGTTGAAAAGAATTAAGCCATCTAAAGCACCAGGGCCAGACGATATTTATCCGAGAGTACTAGTGGAATGGGCGGAAGAACTGGGGGAAGTAATTCACACGATATTTAATTCAACATATAGCACAGGTTGGGTACCAATGGATTGGAAGTTGGCCAACATAACTTCAAAAAGGGAATACAAAGTGATCCGGGCAACTACAGACCAGTAAGTCTAACATCAGTAATTTGCAAAATATTTGAATCTCTGTTAAAAAAGCATATAATGTTATACTTGGAGGAGGGGGGACTGTTATCAGAGAATCAGTATGGGTTTAGGAATGGCAGATCCTGCTCTACAAACCTTTTGAAGTTCTACGAAAAAATTACTGAGGAGCTGGATAATAAGAGCAGTATGGATATCATGTACACAGATTTTCAAAAGGCTTTTGAAATAGTACCTCATGAGGCATTACTGTTTAAATTGGATAGGCTGGGGATTCAGGGAAAAACATTAATATGGATAAAGAATTGGTTATTGGGTAGAAAGCAGAGAGTGCAGGTAAAAGGAAATTATTCACAGTGGACAGAAGTTATAAGTGGGGTGCCTCAGGGATCAGTTTTGGGACCAATTTTATTTATAATTTTCATAGATGATATAGGTCAGGGGATAAAGAATAGAATCAGTATATTTGCAGATGACTTAAAAATATGGGGGACAGTGGATACCAAGTTACAGATAGAAAATTTACAAGGGGATTTTGATAAGATATCCGAATGGGCTGTAAAATGGGGTATGTCATTTAATGTAGGGAAATGTCAAGTTCTGCATATGGGTTACAGGAACAGTGGAGCCGAGTACTGTCTGCAGGGAGTAACGGTAAAGGAGGGAGAAACAGTCAAGGATCTTGGGGTGATAATTCACAGGGATTTTAAAATGGGTCACCAATGTTCAACTGCGGGTAAAAAGGCTAATAGGTTATTGGGGTATATTAAAAAGACTGTAACTTCAAGGCATAAGAATATAATCTTGCCGTTATATAAGGGTTTAGTAAGACCACATCTAGAATATGCTGTACAATTCTGGGCTCCATATATGAGAAAGGACATAGAATCAATTGAAAGGGTTCAGCACAGAGCTACAAAAATAATAAAGGGGCTAGCAAATTTCGACTATAATGAACGTTTAAGTAAGCTAAACATGTATACACTGGAAAGAAGAAGAAGGAGGGGGGATTTGATTCAGCTTTTCAAGTTTGTAAAACAAGGGGACACAGAGGGCTTAAATTTCAATAGGGATAACAGAACAAGGGGCCATGGGTATAAACTGAATAAGACACATTTTAATCGGGATTTAAGGAAAAACTACTACTTTAATAGGGTAATAGACAGTTGGAACGCGTTGCCTGAAAATATAGTTATTCAAAGGGAGTGTACGAATTTAAGACACAATTGGATAGTCAGTGGGAATTGGGGAATTCATAAACAAAGGACCAGCCTTGTTGGGCTTGAGCCTGTAGCTGGTCGTTAATATTTGTATTTGTATTAATGTGCCTAAATCTCAGTGAACAGTTTATTCATCTCGTTACTAAACATTGAAACTAATTGTATTACTAATTATAGCTATCATATCTTAAAGGAAAGTAACTCCATTTTTTTTAGATAAAGGGAAAAACAGTTTTTACTCCAATGGTTGCTTTATATGTACTAACATTTTTCATTAGCTAATAGAATTTGTTACCTGGTGTTTGCTTTAAATTCTGAATGATGTCATCTTTATTAATTTAAGTATAACTAAAATTACCATTTTTGAGTTACCTAATTCTTATATGTGGGTTTCCATAAAAACTAAAGAGTAAGTGGATTAGGGATACCTGTCTAGTAGCGCGTATTAGCACCTTTCGACTTGACGATGGCTGCGATTCGTTTTGGTATGGACTCGACAAGACACTGGAAGCGATAGGAAGCCAAACGTATCCACAACTCCTAAACAATCTCTCACAATTCACGAAGGCACATGAACGTTTTACATCCGCTGTACAAATGGTCTCTATTGATATTTAACGGGCTACCTTTAAATGTATATCATCGTTTGGATTAACCTACTTCGCGTTACAAAATCAAAACTCATATGTCGATTCGGAATTCATTCCTTGGAATTTTCATTGGCGAAGTGCTGAAAACGCGTTGGAGAACAAACACATTTTTGTCAATTTCAGAATGCCTACAGTAGACACATTCCTCCTTAGGAACACGACTATCAGCTGCATTAATCTTGAAAAAAAGAAGTGGCTTCCATAGCACATGCTTTAAAATTGAAAAATATCCCAACCAAATGCGTAAACGACAGTCTGATTCAATAATACAACACTAAAATTCTCAGTTCCAGAGGTACCAAGTGTACTGAAGTGTAAATTCGACCTTACGTAACATAACAAAATGCCACCCCAATGCTGCTTTGTTCCTGAAACCTTAATGAAGACGAAAAACTTCCCTTACAAATCAAATGATGTCCCATTCAGAATGGGCACAATAAAACCATTCCTCCGTATAAACAATACCACCTCCAACACTTTGCACGGTATTACAAAAAAGTTACCCAATGCCGTGTTTCAGCACTGAAGTGCAAAATCTACATCACGCAACATTACAAAATACCACAACATTGCTGCTTTGTTCCGGAAACCTTATTGCAGGCGAAAAACTGTAGACGTCACATTCAGAATGGACACACTAAAACCGTTCCTCCGTAGAAACAGTACCACCTCTAGCATTTATCTTGGCAGAAAAATATGGCACATACTTTCGAAATTAAAAACTCAAACGCAATAATGGGTGGCCAGATCGAATAATGTGACACTACGATTTTCAGCTGTATAGGCACCCGAACGCATCGAAGTGTAAATACTATACACTATGCATGGCATAACAAAAAGTTACCCAATGCCGTGTTTTAGAAACCTTCATGATGGCGAAAAACTTCCCGTACAAATCAAGTGATGTCACATTCAGAATAGACACACTAAAACCGTTCCTCCGTAGAAACAGTACCACCTCCAACATTAATCTTGATAGAAAAATATGGCACATACTTTCGCAACTAAAACAAATCTTAAAGGGATAATGGGCGGCCAGACTGAATAATGTGATACTACAATTTTCAACTGCATAGACACCCGAACGCATCGAAGTGTAAATACCTTACGCTTTGCACGGCATTGCAAAATATTACCCAATGCCGTGTTTTAGAAACCTTGATGAAGGCTAATAACTTCCCGTACAAATCAAGTGATATCAGATTCAGAATAGACACAATAAAACCGTTCCTTCGTAGAAACAATACCACCTCCAACATTTTTCTGTACAGAAAAATATGGCACATACTTTCGTACCTAAAAAATCTAAAACGGATATAGGGCGGCCAGACTGAATAATGTGATACTACGATTTTCATCTGCATAGACACCCGAACGCATCGAAGTGTAAATACCTTACGCTTTGCACGGCATTACAAAAAGTTACCCAATGCCGTGTTTTAGAAACTTTGATGAAGGCGAATAACTTCCCGCGAGGTTCACGAGAGCGTTAAAATATCGCGTTACCCCACTCATTCACTCGCTTCGCTGATGAATGCCAGACTTGTATGGGCTCATCAGATATTTATCTCACTGATTCCTCCCTCGGAGGAGCTCGTTATTTTTTGGGGGTGCAGATAACTAAGAGCCCCGCGCTAAATAATTATCGCCCACTTTTGATTGAGTTAGGCCGAGGCGTACTCGACTAGTGCGAGGCGCGATCGCGTAATTTGGCAAATATTGGCGCAAGAATCCGTCGATAATTATTCATTAGCGTCAGGAATCAGCAGGGCACTGCGACTTAGGCTAGTGGTTAATTAATGAAGCTGAACTATCTGGTTTTGATGGAGGTTAGGGGGTTTGATTTATTAAAAGTACACACCAAGTGTTCGTGGGAGGTGGGGGAGGTTTGGAGAGGATCGGAGGAGTTTGGTTTTTGAAAGGCGGAGAAAGTATTCATGTCGAGGAGGGAACACGATGTCGAGAGTTGGGAAACTGAGCACCACGATGAAATATGAAAGTATTTGAGGAGTTATAAAATGGGTGCTGTAATTCTATTTGCATAATTTGAAACTTCGAGCATTGAATAAATCGAGGTAAATTATCGGTACGCGATGCGTTTTTGTAAAAGCATAAGGTTTGTAAAACAAAGATACGGGATTCCTTTCAGATGTTAAAAGTATACGTCTTGTCTTGCACGTCAATACCCGCCATTTAAAATGAATAAAACTGCAGATATTTCTTATATTTAATTATTTCTAATGTACGACTAGTGAACTTCGGTATAACCAGGGGTCAATTGACATATTTATGAGGGAGCCTAATTTAACAGACACAGAAGAGAGTAATATACCCAGAAAAGAATGGACCTGACAGGAATCGAACTTACAACTCGCAGGTTGAAAGCGCAGTGGACATGCTCACTGAGCCATGACGGCCCCACCTCTTGATTAAGAAACAAATGTTATGACCGCTATACCATCTGGTATGCTAATTAAAACATTAAAGATGAATACAATTTTTACAAATAAATTGACTAATCTTACAAATAAATTACAAATAAATTGACTAATCTGACAGTTCTGAGAAACACACACATATGAGCGTTATGATCACTGTACGAGTTAGGCGGTTTATTTGTAAGTATTATTTATGAAATATATATTTAGACATTATTCATAACTTTTAATATATGAATGGATATTTAGTAGAAAAAAATTATTCCATAAATGTTCTGGTAACAAAAGTACTTATGGATATAGGTTATGTGTAATATTTCTGTAAAACTATATAAATTTAGCTAGATATTAAGATTTATGAAACACACACAGTACTACAATTGTATGCATGCAAAAATCGCGTTTGAAGGTAAAGCAAACATACATTATTTTTACGATACATTATTTTATTTTTTGCATAGCTAAAATATTTTTGATTGAAACTTTGAGAATAGATAAGAAATACCTTTGGGGGAAAAAAGGCATAACTTAAAAAACATGTTTAGAGAAAACGTAAAAATGTTGAAGCAAACTTTTATTTCTGGATTGCTTATAGCGCAAGAGTATTTTTTTGACACCCCTCGTATTAAAACACAGTAGTCTTTTGTCTTGGGTAATTCAAAAAATAACAATAATATAATTTAGATTGTTCCAATTTCCTGCTAAAATAGCAATATATAACTGTATAAAACTACACTTTTTGAATTTTAAATTGTATATAATTGCTTAAAAATACAGTATAAACATAGGTTATGTAGCAATGTGAAATGTAAAAGAAAAATAAGTTTTAACAGTAAATTATCGTTAGGTCGTTAGGATTTCTTTGACGTCCTAGAACTGGCATATTATCCGTGAAATACTTTTGCAATTTCAGCTTTTCGAATAGTTTTTTCTTTTTACATAGTTCGAAAGGTTACCAAGCGCATCAGCGTTTTATTTCAGAAACAGGTGCAACTGATGGTAGATATGTTTATTTAGAGTAGCTATAACTTGCAGCTGTGAAGAAGACCTTTAAATGATGTCCGATCTTAAGGAATCTTCGAAACTTAAAAAGGATAAAAAGAAAACGCATCATAAAAGGTAACGTGTATTTGAAAAGAATGTGACATTCTTTCATTTCCTATGGCAATGTAATTACTAATGCCAGATAACATTTATGTACAGGGATTTATTTCGTTTGTCAGGTACGTAATTTTTCAATGTGTGTGTGCGCATAGCAAATACTATTCTTACAACACAACTTTGCTATTTTTTTATTTTATTCCACGTTCTTTCAATAAAGTGAAGTATATACATTCAATACAAATTCATGTTTTTTCTTTCCAAAAGTGTTCACAATTGTTAACTCCGCTTAAGGTTAGATTATCAGTGATCTGCCAACGTTTACTATCACAGGTTACAAGATTTTTTGAAAAAGCAATTCCGATAAAGAATTGTTGGATAGATCGTGAATACAAAAGTAGGGTAATGTATGATAGCAAATGTAAATGCATAAATTCTGCGATGGGTTTATAACATTGGGTATATACATTTATATTGGTATATACATTCATTGGGTATATACATATATATTGGGTATATAGGATTCGCAAGCAATACAAGCAGATATGTGACTCCGAATATTTAAAATAATTCCTCAAAACATGAAATTCAAAACCTTTTCTCAGAAAATTCGATTGCTATTGTTCTGGTAATATGCAAACGTCTCGTCTTTATATATAAACATTTCTATGCATTCATTATGTACCACATATGTTCAAATGAATTGAATTCCTGTAACTCAAATATTTGTTTCATTGCATTATAAATTTCATTGCAAGGAACATTAGAGTATAATTCAAGGAAAAGCCATCCAGGTTTGCATCTTGTGCGTGTTAAATCAAAATTGCATTGGAGTAGTAAAAATAAAAGAAAATCTAAAAAGATTGAAGGATACCAATATTAAGACATGAAATAATTACACAGAAAAAAAAATTATAACTTTTATTATTGCTGCGATACTGGGCACAAATGACCTATACGTTAAATGTAGTTTAAATACATAAATAATTAAATATTATTGGTTAGTTGTCAAACAAACCTGAAGGTTTGAATAGGTTTTACTTTTGTTGAATGCTCTCGGTTCATATTATATCGGGGATATCATAAATGTATTTCATCGCCATTATGCCAATGTTTAGTCTAATAGGTTTTGACAAAGCATTGCATACGTATTAATTTTGAATTCATTATTTGAAGTTTTTATAGACGAAGTGCTGAAATCTTATTCATGATACATTCCAACTGTTGTATGTTCAAAATACGTATAGGAAACACTTATTACCACCGAAACATAGTTGATAACTACATTTATATTGAGAGAAAATTACTCTCATTCCACGTGTGAACTTGAATGCTAGCATTAGTATAATTTGTGTTTTCTAGTGGATCTACGACGAAATTTGAGCAATCAAGTACTGAACACATTTTGCCTTCTATAGACTAGTTTTTGAAAAGCTATTTGATGCCTTTATTACAGGATTTGCTTTTCTTGCGCTAGTGTTAAAATATCGACCTTTGTTTTGAGGTTATTAAAATATTTATACACATAAATTCTGTACTTTGCTCAATTTAAGCTATTTATCTGATTATAACCTTCACATTATAATGCTTTATCTAGTGAAATTTTAAAACTAGGGAACATAAGCTTCTCAAATTGTAAGTGGCACGTGATCTATAGGCTGTTTTTAACGATCGTAAAAACGTTTTTGGTTCCAACTCTACGCTGCAAAGAAAACACTACATGGAATAAATAGTTGTAGAAACTTTTCCTGTTCCCCAATTTTTAAAAGGCAAACGGATTCCTAGTAATGGAATCCAAATCTTCGAAATTGCGCATTTTAAGAATTTCGCGAACACATCCTTCCGCTTTTCAATAGAAAAACGCAGAGGAATGTAAATAAATAAATAAGCAAACACGGGAAGAAAAGGTAGAATTCAAGAAAAGGATTAAATCCCTTTCAACTGTAAGTGCAGCGAAGAAAATCTTTTCATGTTTTTAACTCATAAATAAATTGAATAAAAAAGTCTTTGAAGACCATGATGCTTACTTATGATATCATTCTGCTTGCCTTTCCACGGATGCTTCTTCCAGAATGGGAAAATGGGGTTTTCAACTGTAGATATGAAAGTCAACCAACTAAAGTATTTTGTGGAGCTGTATTAACTTGGTTTGAGGTCTGGCTGTATTTAAGGCGATGGAAAAACTTTAAAAATATATTTTTGTTCTATATTGGAATATTCCAAGGCCTTATAATTCAAGTCTCAGCATCCCATTCTGAATTTAAATATTTCCCTTCAGTTTTAAGGTTTGTAATTTTATTCTGCCTTTGAAGACGTTTTGACATTTTTGTTTTATAAAAGTAAAGTCATTCTGAAATCCATCTGCCCAGTTGGGAATAAAATAACCTCTCTCCATTTTTCGAGTAAAATTAAATATGGTACATTCGACAATGAATCAAGTCTTCGATAAATCCAAATGCATAAAATTTACACAAACGGTCGTCTTTATAGTGAATTGAGAACCAAACAGAGAAAAATCATTTTTAGATTATATTTCAAATCTATATCAAAATGTAACTTGAGATACCGCATTTAAGGTCATTTGGTCCAGCCGTTTTAAACTTACGCTTATAGAAAGTTGGGTGCTCCTAAAGTTAAATTAGTTTACAAAACTTGTGTTCATAACTTCAGAATAATATTCATTTACCGCTAATATTTCATGATAGCTTAGTATGAACGAAACCAAACATAATCTACCTAAGTTTTTCCTTTTAATTGGTTTTTAGTATGCTATATTAATAATTTAATGAATTAAAAACCTATAAGGGAAGCTAGATGTATTTTGATCAACATCAGTTCTGAAGGACCTTTTGATGTACGTATCTTCACAATTTTCGTGCGTTGTTTCATAGTGTTTTAACCTATAGTTAAATTTTAGTCACTGCGGTGACTTAATTGGACATTCACAAGTTAAAAACCAAATGAGAAATTTCAGGAATACGTAAAGTTTCAAAAACCTTTCGAAATACAATTGATTTCATCGTATGAACATTGCCAATAATCCATTTTGTTTTATTGATGCAAGATATTTTAAAAACTGTTGTCTTATAATAACAATTTTAACTGCTATTTTGGAAAATTTGTATGAGGGAATTAATAACAAAATTCATATCTAAAACTTTTTTAATGGGTAATATTTAAAAAATACCATCAGTTAAGAATAGTGAGGAAGTCATACATTCTTGCGGCATTACACACCCATAAAGATTTTTAGTAAGACTTAATATTTACAAGAACAAATCAAAACAACAGAACTTGAAACCTTAATTCAAGACACGCGTGTCTTCATCTGTAAAAAGGAAAACAGTGAGGCAAGTAAACAATTCTGCACGCCGTGAAAAATGCACACGGAAAGAATCGGCTAGTTTAATTAGAAATCTTTGCCAATTTCTCCTCCGCTCGACATTTTTTTTCCGTCAGCCCTGAACAAGTTGTTGCGTAGCTTCGTTAAATCGACTAATTGTGGAAAAGTTTGTCGTTAATTAGAGTTTTCCCCAAAAGCGTCCTTAATGCACTACACGCTCACTTACGTTCATTTTCAATGTCGTTTCTTTCCGTATCTAATTTGTTTTGCACATTCCGGTGGGACTCACTCGAACGTTTGTTCCCGGCTGTGTTGTTTTCCAGCGAGCTGTTTCGCGAAAACCGAGAGGTCCAATTTTTTCGATGGAATTATGAAAACGAGTTTTGAATAAAATGTGTTTTAAATTTCTGAGAAATCAAGTTAATCACGTGATAGTTATTTAACCTCCTCCAAAACGTAGTGCTGCTTTTACGAGCAACACATATAATGACTAACTAATCGCATCTGTTGTTTGAAACAATCCCAGGAAGGATTAAATTTGTTAAGAAGGGTAAAATTGCAATTGATTTTAAATCATACAAGGAAGACTACACGTTAACTATCTGGAAAATAATTAAATTAAGAAATGAATGTAATTAAATTAAATAATAAAAATTAATTAAATTAAGTATTAAAAAATTAAATTAAATATAAAAAAGTAATTAAATTAAATATAAAAAAGTAATTAAATTAAATATTAAAAACAATTAAATTAAATAATAAAACTAAACAAAAAATAAATAAAAAATAATAAAAAATAATAATAATACAAATAAAAATAAATAAAAAATAAATGAAAAACCAATAAAAAATATTAATAATAAAAATACAAATAATAAATAAATAAAATAATTATGTGTTTTGAATTTCTGAGAAATCTAGTTATTCTAGTTTTAATAATTTGACCTCCTGAGCATCCAAAACGTAGTACTGCTTTTACGAGCAATACATATAATGACTAATTAATAATGTCTGTTGGTTGAAAGAATCCTTGGAATGATTAAACTGGTTAAGAAAAATTAAATTGATTTGAAATCATACTAGGAAGACTGCACGTTGACCTTCTGAACAATAATTAAATAAAATAATAAAAATAAGTAATACAATAAATAATACAAATAAATAATAAAAATAACTAATAAAAATGAATAATAAACTTAATCAAATTGAAAAATAAAAAATAAATAATAAATAATTAAATTAAATGATAAAAATAAGTAATAAAAATAATTAAATTCAACAATAAAAAGAAATAATAAAACTAAATATATTAAATAATAAAAATAATTAAATTAAATGATAAAAATAAAAAAATTAATAATGTGTTTTGAATTTCTGAGAAATCTAGTTAATCACGTAGTAATAGTTTAACCTCTTGAGCATCCAAAACGTAGTTCTGCTTTTACAAGCAGCACATACAAGGACTAACTAATCGCATCTGTTGGTTGATAGAATCCCAAGAAAGATTGTATTGGTTACGAAGGTGAAATTGATATATAATCCTACTTCTAACCAGTTTTGGCCTTCTTGATGAATAGAATATTTTTTGGGATTTTTTTTACCAATACATTTTGTATAATTAGTAATTTTTTGTGTTGTAGGGTAGAATAAGTACAACACTAGGAAATATCATGCTGTTCAAAGGGTTAAAAGAACGCATAGATGTGTGTCAGTCACTTGGAAGGTTAAATCTAAAGTAAAAATGATCTCTGCCAATTGTTGTCAGACTTTTAAGCTTTCTTCACAATACTCTCAAGAGCAATACCAACCGAATTCTCCGATGATGATGTTTGAGATTTGTGTTATGATGTCTTCCTTTTCTTCGGAGTCACATTTTCACTTGTATTACTGGTATTCTACTTTCATATTCAGGTGAGAGTTTAATCTTTTGTGCTTGTCATGATCACAACATCTGAAACATTTCATGACACTTCAACATTTCTTACTTAGTGTTAAATTTTCAATGGAACATCAGTGCATTTCATATGTTTTACTTGTTAAATAACACGAAAGACATGAAATAAGCAAGAAAAGGACTTGCAAAGTTATATTATTGTAACTTTTAAGGTCTTTTCTTACTTTGGTCTGATGCTATAAATCCCTAATAAGCCAACCAATCTTAAGGTTATGAGCTTCACGATATTCTGATTGCTTTCACCTCAAAGCCTACATGATGATTACATAATCCGATACATTGGCTGAAAAAAATCCGAGGAAGAATCCTAGTGATCAACGTCATAACTGTGTTAGAGGTTGTTCATAAAAGACATGCAAGATATGCAACTACTATTTGTATATAAACCTAGTTTTAAATATTGTTATTTTTCCAATATTTGTCGTATCAGTGAATGTGTAATCTGTTAGAGGGATTTATTATTATCCGTATCTTTACGAGGTTACATTACGAAGTTCTTACATGAAAAATAAGGTAGGAGAAATAGCTGTTACCATATTTGTATTCACGACCTGGTAACTTGATAACCATAATTGGCCACTTGGCTATCTTGGTAAAAATATTCTTATTATATTCATGCATCTCAGAGATCTTTGAAATTTTGGTCATCCTACGTGATATTAAAGAACATATAAATCGAGTATATTGATATGAGCCAATTCTATTCTATAAGTCCCATCAAGGTCACACAGCACTATTTTTCATGAAAAATTACATTCCCAAGCAGCTTGGATTTCACTCAGCTTTTATCAACACATGGCAAAGGATATGTCAAGTGTCAGAATCGTATTTTTAAGGGGGTACGAGACACATCAGAACATTTTTTTATAAATTAGTTTAGAATTTTGAATTTGTTTGTACTGATTAACCATCTGACTAATAAAAAAAATCACAACACAAAAATTTTCCAAAAAATTTAAAAAAATTTTAAATTACAATTTTTTGAAAAACGAAAGGTACTTTCAAATTGCTAAAACTTAAATATTCTTGGTCAATTTTCAAAATTCTTGCAACAAATTATTCATAAATTTATAAACATTACTTCTGATTCAGAAAATCTAAAAATATTAATTTAGTAAAAAATAAAAAATATTTGAATGAAAACTTCTAAAAATTTTAAGGTACTTTTTTTTTTAAATATATATTTTTTAAAGTAAATATTTGTTTCAAATTTGCTGAATCAAAATTAAAGTATAATGCTTGAAAAAGATGTATTCCAAATTTCAATCCTTAATCTTTATTGGTTCTTGACTTATAACAATTTGAATTCATGAAATCTTGAAAAAATGCATCATGGAGAAAAACGCATTTAAAGTTTTAAAGACAGATTTACAATTAATAAAATGTTTAAATACCCTTTAAGAACATCCAGATGAGTATCGAATTCCTTCTTTCCTCTTAAATCTTTGGTTTAGTTTGATTTTTTTAAGTTCTACCTTTTTTCTGCATAGTTTAAAGGTCTCCATAGACTTAAATAACGTCTTTCATAGATGTTATTGCTATGACAACAGCTGTCTGAGTGTTAGACTTTCAAAACAACGAACCACAAAATAAATTTTATCTTTCGTTCTAATTAAGATCGAAACATGATTCAGACGTCATTTTAAACAAAAAGACACAGGGTTTTTTAATATATAATTTTTTTTCGAAAATTTGACGATTTTTGTGTCTTGGACCCCCCTTAATAACTTGACGAGGTTACAAACTCTTACGTGAAAAGTAAATTGCCAGGTTATATTCTTACTTCATTCATGCATCTAAATATTATTGTTATTTCGACCAACCTATCTCATAATAAAGGATATGCAAGTTGGTGTAGTCAACTCATGTTCTTCAAATTCCGATGATACTATAAAGTTTTTACATCGGAGTTGCCTTTAAAGCGCAGTATTCTTACTTTATTCATGTATCTCCGATATTTTTGAAATTTTCACCGACGTGCATGATGCCAAAAGCCATGTAATTCGAGAATAGTACCAAGAAGCAACCCTTATTCTCAAAATCCCAACTAGATCACACTGCAACCTTCTAACGTGAAAAAATTTATTCCTAATGGGGGTTCCACGCAGCTTGGATTTCACTCAGTTTAAAATCAATATCGCGGAAAAGGAATTCGGTGATAAATAAGACACTCGGATTCTCTACTTTCGTTTGCATTTCTCCCGATTCCTGGATTCTTTAGCGTCTATTTACCGGAATCGATTGACTCCTCTCTTTTATTTCTTCCCGTTTCCTAGAAACAAAGAACACTTCCAGAAAGAAAGCTTTACTTTAAAACACGCTAAATTTTCATTTGCCCTTCCTTACATCCTATGTTAAGCCTATTTCTTTTATTTGTGTGTTCTTATCCCGCTCTTCACTCTTTCCACTTTAAGTAAATTCCATGGCACCTGTCTCCATATTGGTGGGATAGGATTCTCAAGTGATAGAAAGTAAGTAAATACTGAAGCGTCTACAAAAAGGAGGATTCCTGCAATTTGGTTGAAAGCGCTTCGCTTTGATATCGAGGTTTGAAGTTTTTCTGGTTCATGCACTTTTTTTTTTGTTGAGATGTGTTTCAATTTTCGACCTCGTGAGATTTAAGCTTTTATCTCTTAGCATAGGTGTTATAATTTTTTATTTGTTTTTCTTCCGATGAAATGTGAAGGTTATTATTTTCCAAGAAATAGAAATTCATTTTTATCAATCAGTAACTTCGTTACTAGAAAATTATGTTTATTAGTATCATTGATGTTCACGATCCTTTTTTTGTATTTTTATTGTTTAACTCAGATTCCAATAGAGAAGTTTGTATTTAACATGATTCCAAAGGAGTAAACAAGCTAAAAAATATGACAATTTTTTATGAAAACAATAGAAACTGTAATTTATCATATCAAACATTTTTGTATTAAAAATATAGAGATAATATGAATAAAATTAATGTACTTTTGTGTGCAATGTGATAAGCGTCCCGAGGTGTAACTGTAAAATATTTTAGTTAACATTTTCCGAAGTTAATTTTAGAACGTTTTATTGTTCTGTAAAACAACATCACTGTCCATTGTTTCTGGTATTAATATTTACGGCATTGTATACATGCATCTTCTCGCCTTACTTGTTTTGATTGGAAAGTGTATAAAGTATTGATAGTTAACAATTATGTAGGTTAACATTAATACATTTAGGAAATCTGCAAATTTTTACTTTAAAAGTCCCTTCCTTTAACATTGCAAACACCAAGCTAAAATATTTTAATTCGAATTCTTATTTTATACCATTAAGATTTCAATACAATATTGAAACTTTCTAAATTGATAACTCTAATGCAGTTTCCTCAAAGTGTGCAAAAACTACAGAGTATATTTCAATCGATTAAAAAATATATAAAAAAATAATGCTAACTAAGTTAGATTCGAAAACCGACAAATGTAATTTTGCATGTGATTCATTTCCACGTTCTATGGTGCGAATAATTTATCTTCCATTCGCCTTTAAATTACTTTACTTCGAATACTTCGAAATCGAAGGAAAAAAACATAAAACTCATTTAGCAGAACACCCAAGTTGCGATTAAGATTAAGATCAAATGAAAGTGGTATAGAATGTCTTAAAATAAATGAGGTTCCTAGAAATGTTGGAGAATTCTCCTTTCTACTTTTTAGTATCTTCACTCTAAATGAACTTCGTGAATTTCTTAATGTTTTTATAGAATGATTAGATATTTCTTCATTAAGATTTTCTATAATATTAAGTAAAGCAATAAGACTTTATTCAGCGACCGTTAAAGAAGTAATAGTATATAAAGTTAAAGTTTCTTCTTCTTATTCAGTAGAATTCCATGCTCCTATTTAAAGATACGCAGTTCAATATCAAAAGAAAAGTAATGGTTAATTACTTTTACTCACTGAGCGCCCCAAAATTGCCTTTAGTGTAGTATTGTCTTTATTCTACAACTCACATAATAATTAAATAGACGAATAGATTGGTTATAAAAAATCTTAGGAAATATTCCATTGTTCAAGGTGGCTAAACTTAGATAAAAGTTATGCAGGGAGCATTGCAGGTTAGAGGACGGATATATACGTGTAGATAGGTGTAGAGGTTTAAAAAGGATTCATCATCAAATAGCAACTGTATTAATCTGTACTCTGATGACAAAAATCAAGCGTTATGTCCGACACATAAAACGGCCTCAAAATACAGCAAAATATATTTTTTGTAAATTGATTGACACAACAATAGTAATTTCTCTGCTCTTTCAACCAACTGATGCCGACCAACCGGTATAGTGGTTAAGGTGTTAGCTTCTAGATCGTAAGGTTCCTGGTTCGAATTCGGGTCCGGGCATGGATGTTTGTAAGCGTATGGTGTTGAGGCGGCTGGTGCACCTTCAATCTGTCGTGGCCGAAAGTCCTTGGCATGGAAGTTTGGAGAGTGGGGTGCCAGCTCAGGTGTTGATTCGTCATCTGACCGTGGTTCAAAATTACGAGGTGTTGTCCTCGGATCTTTCCCTTAACGGATTAATCCCGGAACGTACTCAATAGCCCGTTGTGTTGCTCTAGTACGACGTTAACTAAAATTACCATGTACCTATGAACCAACTGATGATTTATGTGTAAGTTTTAGATTTGTAGATTGCTAGGTATTTGAATTTACTTCACACTGTGCAAACACAACTGAGCTATTGTCGACGGTCCGCGATCGATCTGGAAGGTAAATATCCTAGGACAGAACCTCTTAATTTTTAACTTCGATCAGACGACGAGGTCAACACCTGAGAGAGTACCGCACTCTCCAAACGCCTATGACACATCATCGTGAGAACATTTGATGCTACGACTGATTTAACGTACAACAGCCTCCATGTAGACGACGTACTGTTTGGATTGAGTCTCAAATTCGAAACCCTCGGTTGCTAACCTATGGCTTTCACAACTGGGCTTCTGTGGTACCAGAAGCTTAGGGAAAATGCAGAATTTCCTGCTATGAAGTCTTTCTTATTTTATGATAGAATAGAGCAGTGATTTTTAACCTCGTTCACCTTCACGGAATATAAACTAATTACATAAATTCTGCTTCACACGAAAAAAATAGATCTTTGCCGATACGACACAAATATAGGCATAATTTGGACTAATTCACAAAAATAATATTTTCCCACTCTTTTTTTCACGAAAAAGTTAATTTAAAAATCTTTTGAAACTATTTTTTTAACTTTATGAACAAAAATAATACTCAATCCATAAAAGAGGCAGTAAAATGTAGGTGTTAGTTGGTAAATTGTAAAAGTATTTGCCAAAAGTCAGAACTAAACAGTTTACGTAAAGTAAATATTTCACAATTTAAAACATTTCACCATCCATGCGGCACACGCGTGATATTCTCAGTACAAAACAGTTGAAAATCGCTGGAAATCGTTGCAAGGTATAGTCAGCATATGGATAAAATATGTCTTACGTATAGCTTAAAAGGACAAAAGAATGACAAACTAAACTAAACGGTTGCTTTTATTGTTTATCCTTTATACGAAACAAACACTTCAGACTACTTGAATAATATTTGACAGTGAATAATGGTTTCGATTTGAGAGAAAAATGAGGCATTCCTAGTACAAAATGTGGCATTATGTATTGCTTCTGAACGTTAAGACTTCAGTACAAAGATACAGTGGGACGACATATGTTTTTGGGATTCCTACAATTTGTTAAAAACAATTTCATGAGTATATTTACAACTTTAACTTTTGACATTAAGGGAATAATACACAACTTTTTTTATCGTCCATACCAAATCCATAGTAGAATATTTATGTGACATATTCCTTCAAAATTGTTTGCCTGTAGCATTTACACCTCCCTCACGGTAGTTATCTTAAACTAGAAACGCTCTATACATTTTGTAAAATAAATTGATAACTTTATAAATTCACAGTGAGGGCGACCGTTAAGGTGTTAGCCTCTGGATCGGAAGGTTCCTGGTTCGAATCCGGGGCCAGGGCATGGATATAAATTGTGCTGTCCTATGTTAGGAGCAATGACGGCCGCCCATTGGGGGCTCCTTCACAAATGGTCATCGCTTCCTACCATTGTATATGGATTGAATTCCAAGTATATACGGTCATGTGTAAAAAAATTAATGGAAATTCAAAAAAAATCTTTCCTTATAAAAAATATAATAATAAAAAATTGATATTAAATTCACTTGAAACCAGAACTTCAATTTTTCATACAATTCATAGTTTTATTTGCTATACAGTACAGATATTGGAATAATCCGACTTACAAATAGCGTTACCAACATACCCAACTTTCAAAGAAGACAGGAACCAGATTTTGGTGAAATATTCGCTACCAACGAACTCAATAATCCTCTTTCTCCTTCTGTGGTACCAAGAGAGTCAGAGAATGGAAAGGCCACATCAATACTTACACTTAAGCATACGGCTCTGCAGGAGGGTATCATTGGAAGTACCATTCAGCAGAACACGCGAGTTACCCTGGATCACATGACGATGGCCGTGGAAGTCAAAGTACTTTTTTCCCTTCTTTTCATCCATCTACTTATTCTTTGGTGGCCTGGCTGCGAGATGAGACAGGGTTCTCGAAAGATGTCTGATTATCATTTGGGGGAGTGGAGCCAATTTATCAAAAAGGCTGCCGATGTTCGTATTCGACTTTTTTCGCCATTCTTTTTATTCATGTCTCGGATTTTTGTTCTCCATTTCGTGGATGCACTGATGCCTCTTCTTCTTGGTTATCTGCTAGATATGCTGAAGACTCATGTGCGATTTTTCGAAAGTTTCGAACTCTTTTTTTTAATGGAGAATTTTCGTTAGAAACGCCTTTTTGTTCTATCGAAATATTTCAGTTCTCCATCATCGTTAGTAATAGTTAAATTCCATTATACGTTGGTATTTTGGTAGTATATCTTCAGTAAAGAATTATACTTGGTTCATTAAAAAGAAAATCAAAATATGCTTACATGAGCAATAATTTGAAGTTATACGGTATGCTAATATTCTGACAACACAATTTTAGCCTTTAATATCACTCATAATATACTTGGATTAACTATTTCCACTTAATATACCATGCACTGAACTCTTTATTCTATCAAATAAGTTTACATAATAACGAATAAGAAAGGAGTACTGACATTGGATTCAGTTTAGAGATGGGTTTATTGTATATCGTGTCAAACTTATGCTACCGATTTGTTGCAAGTCGTAAAAATGTTTCATTTTGATCAAATACGTCTCACTTGGAAGAGAAAACAAATAAGAAAAGAAGATCGTTGAAACAATGGCACAGAATTTACGATTAAAGGGTTATGACCAAAGATGAAACATCGTATCTTTTCAAGATATCTGAAGTTATTCGTAAAAGTATTGGAATAAACTCAATAAACTCTTGTACAAAATGAAATGTATTCTTATTTATTAAACATGTGATATATTCAAGGTTGAATTACTTATCACTACTGAATTAAAAATGTAAAATATGTTAATGGCAAAAGTAAGGTTAATGATATAGTAAGGGGAATGTATATAATATATTAACACGCATATCTATAAGTGTAATTTGTGAGCAAGACTCCATAGTCCTTGAGTGTAGATTTCAAAATGATTTGGGTCATATTTTAAGAGCTTATAAACGTACCTTTTTCGCAAAAATCACTGTCATTGATAATTTATTTTTTCACAGAAGATTATTTAAAACAAAGAATTATTGCAAATGTATTGTATTTTACAGAAATTTATTTTACAAAAAAATATTTTCCATGTACAAAACGCATACTTTTTGTTAAAGGTAAACTTAAACTATATACTTTGGTAAAATTCACTTCGAGGTAATTTTCAAAAATGTGTTCTAAACTATAACAAAATATGATAGAACTAATTATCCGTATGAAATAATTTATTCCAGAAAATACGACGGTTTTCAGTGGCTGAATACTTAATCATACCAAGGACATTTAATACGAGTTCTAGCAAAAACTACACTTGCCAGTAACGTAATTCGCACTTTCAAAAGTGCAATTTGGTAATGAACCCTAACCAAGACCCAAATCATAATTATTATTAACAGCGCTACTTCTTTGATATGGCTTGAAATATTAAACATTTTAATTTTGTCTCGTTTCGCGAGCTGTCCATTTCATGGCGCTTCGTAGTACATTAAAGTTGATTATCGTCTTTTCACTTTCTGCCATTTTACCTTCTCTTTCTGTCTGTATCCCGCCCTTTTTCATATTAATATTTTTTGGCAGTGTGAATAGGAATACTTAAACCATGGAGTGTCTTAATTAGCACATTATATTAATTTTTTCTAAAAGCTTCCAGCTTTTTTTTCCCTTTTGGTTTAAGCAATAAAACGCCCCAGCTCATATACTTTTTTATGTAGCATCAGTATTATCATGAAGATATGAAAGGATGCAAAGTACTGAAAATTTTAGTGCTTTCATTATTTTTAAATGTAACTTATACATATTAAAAATATGAAACTTGTAATTACCACTATGTTATTGACCATATTAGTATGCGTTATTTATTACTTTTGTAACACGTAAAAGTTCAGCAATTAAGCATAGAGTTTATAATTTTATAGTAAAAATTAGAAAACAAAACCTTGAAAGTGAAACTGGTTTTCTTTTATCTTCTGATTTCAGAGTGCAAAACAAAAACAACTAGCTCAAGGTAAGTTCATTGGCATATTTGAGCTTTATCAAAAGTGCAAAATAGAATTTGTAGAATCAACAGTCCTTTGACGTGATTGGTACAACTTGATCTATCTTTTTAATCCTGTTTGTAAGAACGTTTTTATGAAGACGTTTGGAATCCCATTATTATTATTATTCTCTGTATATATCCGTAACTGATCTACTGAAATGTTGATTCTTATAGAGTTGAGAAGAAAAAGGATAATGTTATAAATTGATACCTTCATTGTGATCTTCAGAGCACTAAGTAATTAAGGTAATTTTAATGGGATTAAAAAAGTAAAACGATGGGCAATTATCTGTTACGAGTTATCTTAATCAAATCTATTTCTATCAATATTACATGTGTAATACTGTTTTTTGCTTGAATATTTTTCCACGGGACCATAAAAAATAATAATTACTACACAAATGAATACATTTAGATGATTCAAAATTTGTGTCAATGCATCAAATTAAAACTTAATGTTTTATCTTTTATAGGAAAGTAAACAAGTATTATTATATACCGAAATGGCTTAGGAATTATTTTGTCTTGGATTGAGGCTTAGTGGACTATACCAAGTTATTTGATTTTGGTATTTGGCTGTCTTGTAATGAATTATACGTTCTGATTGAGGTGTTCTACCTCCTTGAAATAATTTTCTAATATTTTCTGCTATTGTTATCTTTCTCTATATGATTTTCGATACGTAGGATTATTTTATACTCCAGTTTTTGGAATACCACCCCAAATCTTGATTTACCAATTAATTTTATACTGTTAAAAGCATATTGAATTAGACTGTAAGCACACAGATTTGTGGATATTTCGCCAGTTATTAACTAAGGGAATTACTATGTTGCAGTTGAATTACTTGCATTTAACAATGATTAAAATTCTTCAAATATGAGGAATATAATTTATTTATAGGTTTCACTGGATTATAAGAAATTTTAATGCTTTTGACATGAACACCGATCCCAAACAATGAATTTCAGAAAAATATAAGGAAATCTTAATCGAATATCAAAAATTACATATTCAAATCGCCTAATTTCTTTTTTTCTGATCGAAATAATCATCAGCCCACGAACTCCAATCATAAGCGTGATAATTTCAATGTACTTAATCACGTTTAAAAGCACATTTAGATAATCTGTATAATCAAAGAAGCTGGATTACTCATATGATGTTTAAGTTCATTCAAACCAGACGCCAGCTCATCAAGATCGAGCAGATACCGAAGAGGATCTCAAGTTCATGGTCCTTTAACTACGCATAACGACATCCAGCTCATGGTACACAGCGTCATCTACATTTTTACGCAGTCATCTACATTAAACGCCAGTAAAAACGGGGCGCCCAGGCCGTAATTTCCACAAACTTCGAAACCACTCGTTCCACCTTTAACGATCTAATCTGTGCGACACTTGCCATTCGAAACGACCCCATTGGACGAGGGAGAAATTAACCCCTTCAATTTCCAAGGACTCGTTAGCGAGATTTTATGACGAAGTGCATTATCCCAACGGCTAGGTTGGTTCCCCTGGTGTCAGGAAGGGATATGGGAACTCTATCAATGACAACGTGGTTTCCGTGGACTAATGGACTTTGTTGCACCTTTTGGAAAACTTCCTGTAACGCAATTAGAATTGTCGTTGTTTTGCGACTCGGGTCCTGCGCTGGATGGATGGGACGTCGCGCGCTTAATTAGATTCGGGTGGTCGGTCGGGCAGATTTCGAGTTCCGATAGCAGGAAGAATGGATGGACGACGCGTCGTGGGTGTCTTCTCAGCAAAACTGATGCTTTATGACGAAGTGGAACGTCTGCCTTTCATTCGGGGTAAATGGTGAATGGCTTACCATGTGAAAGTGTCATTATTCACCTGGACAAGAGTCACCACTTGGGGGGGGGGATCGTGTTACAAATTTCGAATGGGTGTCCTGGTTTGAAAAAAAAAAGCGTTAAATAGGTCTGTGATGCATTCAAGTTAATGAAGATGACCGTTATATAATCAACTGTAGTCGACTACATCTAAGTAAATGGTATGAAAAATGCGCTAAATACGTCTGTGAGGCATGAAAGTTAATGAAGACGACCGTTATAAAAAATTACAGTTGTTCTAGTATATCTAAGTATCTGGTTTGGAAAAAAGCGTTAAATGGATATGTGATGTATGCAAGTTAATGAAGACGACCGTTATATAATCCACAGTAATCGAGTATATCTGGGTATATGGTTTGGAAAAAAGCTTTAAATAGGTCTTTGATGCATTTAAGTTAATGAAGATGACCGTTATTTAATCCACAGTAGTCGAGTATGTCTAAGTGTCTGGTTTGGAAAATGCGTCAAATAGGTCTGTGATGCTTGAAAGTTAATGAAGACGACCGTTATAAAAAATTACAGTAGTCGAGTATATCTAAGTATCTGGTTTGGAAAAAAGCGTTAAATGGATATGTGATGCATGCAAGTTAATGAAGACGACCGTTATATAATCCACAGTAATCGAGTATATCTAAGTATCTGGTTTGGAAAAAAAGCTTTAAATAGGTCTTTGATGCATTTAAGTTAATGAAGATGACCGTTATTTAATTCACAGTAGTCGAGTATGTCTAAGTGTCTGGTTTTGAAAATGCGTCAAATAGGTCTGTGATGCATGAAAGTTAATGAAGACGACCGTTATAAAAAATTGCAGTAGTCGAGTATATCTAAGTATCTGGTTTGGAAAAAAGCTTTAAATAGGTCTTTGATGCATTTAAGTTAATGAAGATGACCGTTATTTAATCCACAGTAGTCGAGAATGTCTAAGTGTCTGGTTTGGAAAATGCGTCAAATAGGTCTGTGATGCATGAAAGTTAATGAAGACGACCGTTATAAAAAATTACAGTAGTCGAGTATATCTAAGTATCTGGTTTGGAAAAAAGCGTTAAATAGATATGGGATGCATGCAAGTTAATGAGGACGACCGTTATATAATCCACAGTAGTCGAGTATATCTAAGTATCTGGTTAGAAAAAAGCTTTAAATAGATCTGTGATGCATGTAAGTTAATGAAGACGTCCGTTATATAATCCACAGTAGTCGAGTATGTCTAAGTATCAGGTTTAGAAAAATGCGTCAAATAGGTTTGTGATGCATGTAAGTTAAAGAAGACGACCGTTATAAAAAAATTACAGTATTCGAGTATATCTAAGTATCTGGTTTGGAAAAAAGCGTTAAATAGGTTTGCGATGCATTCAAGAGTTAATGAAGACGACCGTTATATAATCTACAGTAGTCGAGCATATCTAAGTATCTGGTATACTCTCTCAAGTCTCAAAAATGTCAGTATCTCTAAGCTTCTACACTTTATGCTGTTGGGTGTTCCATGCTACGTTTGTCCGCTTTCCTATTTGTTGTTTTCCACGTCACACAAATTATCTATATCCGTGAGCTCTGTTGAATATTTGTCGGATTAGATTCAACGTTTGTATGTATATAACAACTCTCCACTAATCAGCACATTGTCTGGAGGAAAAGACGAATTTTACTGATATCTGATTTAGAGCCTTGGTGGAGTTAGTTTTATATTGTACTAGCAAAATACCCGACCTTACTCGGTTTGAATTGGTTTACTCTAGATTGAAGAGATAATCAAAATATATAATGACATACGTTTTTTGTAGAGTAAAAATTTATTTTAACACCTTTCGCCATCTTTATATTTTCTACAACTTACTTTGGACACAAATCCTACACATGCATATCCATTCATGTAATATATTTCACATACATCGCACAATTGCTGTATGACAAAGCTACAAAATGACGAAAGGTGATACTAAGGTTACTACTATAAAAGACGATTTTGAGGGATATTTGGAATTCCCTTTCTTAAGTTCTTTTCATGTTCAACTCAATTAATTAAAATTACGATTTTTTTTTACTTGTGGCACTCTTGCCTCCGGTATGCGACATTGTGAAATTTTGCAATCTTCTCTTGTCATTATTACAACGAATTTTTTAATGCTGGAAAAAGTTCTAGTTCGGATTTTTAAACATTATTATTCTTTCAATAACGGCATTATTCTTTCAATAACGGCATTATTCTTTAAATAACGGCATTATTCTTTCAATAATGGCATAATTACACTTACAATTTACTGAAATTTTATACTGACTTACCTAACATTTTTAAGTCTAATACTTTGTGGTGCTGTTGCGTGTGATGAGAAGGAAAACATATATATTAAAATAAAAAATATTTAAAACAGAAAACCGCGAAATAAAACAAAATAAAAGATGTCGGAAATAATAGTTCTAAAGATATTAATTTGTGATTCATTTTTATCTCTTGATCTCGCACAGTTGCCACAACTTACAACTAAAAGTGCACAAAATTTAGAAATGTGAAATTAATTCAGAGCGAAAGAAACAGAAAATATCACTGCTCACGCGATCTTGTTCATTCTCGTTTCGTTGAAAAATATCGTCTGTCTCAAATATTCCGAAATCGTTTTCATTGCGCAAAGAACAAAAATAAGACTCGAAATAAATTAAGTATCAGAGCTGAAATCCCATTAAAAAATATAATTTTTTGAAGAATAATTACTTTTTCAGCTAGTACTGGTAAAACAATCGAAGTAATCGTAATATTCAATAGACATTCCAATTTTTCCGAAACTACCAAATTATGGTTGATTTAAGTATACTTACTCAGGTGTTTTAGCATGAAACTCATCTAAATATAACAATAAAGAAATGTTTAATATTGCATTCACTAAATTAATAGATTGTGTATAAAATAAAATACGCTGCAATCAAATATCTCGAATACAATTCATGTGATGCCTACACAAACACACAAACACAAAATCGAGCATAGAACAGAAAGACGGACAGACAGACTTTCGCAACCAATTCCACTCACTAAATCAAGATAAGTACTCACTGTATGCAAATTTCCATGAAAATATCTTAAACCGCGTGGACGTGTATAGGGCACAACATACAGACAGACAGACAGACAGACAGACAGACAGACAGACACCAAACGAGAAAAGGGCGGATTCGGCATCAGAAGGGTCCAAAACGGATAGAAAACTTGAAATGGGTCGAAAATATTGAATGTACAAACAAACACTCCATTCTTATTTATATAGATAGATGAGAGCCCTTGCATGCATTTGATTGCAGTAACTTTTCTCTATGGTCTTAATGCAATTAAGCTCATTGAGACTTAAAATGGGAGTTATATGGAACGAGAAAACATGAATACACGGATATAAAGTCACAGGAATCGAACATGGGCAGCTACAATTCGCAGATTACATACAATTAAATGGTAGGTAGTTACTTAATTAGCAGGCTATTGACGGCGGTCCATGACCAAAGCAATAGGTAAAGATCCAATGACAACGTCTATTAATTTTGAAAGAACACAATTAAAATGAAAACGGACTAAAAACCCTTCATAGTTTATAATATGCCTTTAAAGATATAAAAATAAATATGATGAGTAAAACTCCATTTTCTGAAACCCATGCTTTAAAAATATATTTTAAATGATGTTCTTATCTATTATGAGCGCGTTGGAAATAATGTACTATTTTGAGAATACCAAAAAAAATGCATTCACGAGCATAAAAACTGTTTCGTATTACAGATTCCCTTAAATCCTAAACGATGCGGTTTGTGTTTAAAAGGAAATTTTTTTTTGTTCCGTCTGCGCTTTCCGCAATAAAACTAAAAACGACCCAAAAAAACATCTCCTAATTCCAACATAATGAAGGAACCCTGTTCCATATTCTTTTTATTTTCCTCCCGTACTCTGCGTTTCAATTTGTCTCTCGGTATCAACGTTTTTCACAAACGAAGTTCGAATTCCCCAAATACACGCATCGCGTTCGCCTTAATCCTCCATTTTGGATTGCAAGAAGAAACTAACGATGCATTAAATATAAATCAAGAAATAAATTCCTACCGATTTCTTCCCTAAACTTTGAATAATATTCTACTCCGCCCTCTCAGTCTGACTTCGGAATGATCGAGGGAAACTTCCCGTGGAAACTGAAGTCGTCATTTCCCTTTTGACAAATTGGATGCAGTAGTGAGATGACTCTCCGTTCAAAGGAAGCTCAATTCCAACTGGATGGGATATAATAGATAACGTTGACAAATGGCAGTTTAAATTTGTAGCCAGCAGAAGAAAGACAACGATGGCAGTTACAAGTAATGTGAAGGAACGCTTCTCCTGAGGGGCTGGTTGTCGGTTTCAATAAAGATAGTTAGAAGGAAATAATAGTTTGAGGAATTTCTAATGACATCATATATTTTACAAAAGGAATCGTTACGACTCAGCGGCCTTGACCACGGCGACGAAGCTTCTTTTTCTATATTAAAGATGCCTTTTTTTCTGTATTTAAGATTACTTATTCGTTGATAAGTTTCTCCTTGTGTATAAGGTTCATTTACTTAACGTTGCCTGTCTTGTGTTTGGTGGAGTTTGTTCAAATACGGCCCTAGAAACGCTTTTGAATCTAAACAAATTAACCTTCACATACACTGGTGTCCAAAATTATCTTTACATGCACAGAATCACAGATTTCTCAGAAACTGTAAACTATAATTTCATGAATTTGTCTGGAATGAGACATAATATCATAACACGTATATACCGAGAAAAAAAATTTAAGAGCACTATTTGTGATATAAAACTGTAGCATGAAATTATAAAACTGGCAATAACATGTGACAAGGAGAGTTTAGAAAAAAATGAATAACTCAGAAAAAATTAAGGCTTATGAATTTAATATGGATTGTGACCGCCCCTGACTTGTACACATATCACTATGTGATTTCATGCTGTCAATAATATTGTTGACCACAGTTTGGGGATTAAGTTCCACTCCTCCAACAATGCGGTCTTCAGGGTATATAAATCTCTAGGAGGAGGATGTTGCTTTTACAGGGTAGTCCCATTAGTTCTCTATCGGGTTTAGATCAAGATATTTTGCTGGCCACGGTATTTGTTCAATGGCTTCATTTTCAAGGAATTCGTAAAAGAGGTTTGCTCGATGTGGACGAGAATTAAAGTCCATAAATGAAAAATCAGATCCACGTGCCTCGTTCTCTCGAGGATGTTCGTTTTATATTAGTAGGGGTGCCACCGCTGTGGCTCAATGAGTTTACCTACTGCGCTAGCACCTAGCGCGTTGTGGATGGCACATATATGATTTCCGGAACCTATTTTGGTTTATTTTCTCTTCTGTGTCACTGAAACATTTCTTTGTTATGTATGTTCCATTTGTTTGACGTTATATGCTTTGTATTTGGTACTGCTCAGTCAAATTCCACCGTTATGCCATAAAATCCAAACCAAACGACACTTAGAAATATATCGACGATGTCTCTAATATGATTTCATATCATATTTTACCGCTATTGAGATTCAGTATGGCGGTTTGTATATGAGATGTTTAAAGTAGATCAGGAATTTTTAACCTGGCAGTTAAGCTCATGCACTTGGAAATGGCAAATTAAGCTCTTTACTTGACAATGTAACACGTGAATATATATATATATATATATATATATATATATATATATGTTGAACAATTCTATATCATTAAAACCATAACAAGTAACAAATATGACACTCGAGTATAAAAAATAAGTATATACGTGTCCCATGGTACATAAAATATGGTCTTAATTCATTGCATAACTTCAAATAATCTCACTTGTTCCATGTACAATTTGTTTTCTGCGTTATTGGTGTCAAGAAATTATTTTCTATTATTTTTAAAAACTCCTTACGGAGAAAATTTGTAAAGTAGCTTCAGTAGATGCAACTCATTCCATGTAAACTATAAAATAGCTTCAATTTTGCACGAGGAGATTTCCTTTTATACTTAGTCTCTAAATATGCAAGGAATCTAAGATTTCAAGAAGAAAAGCCATTGCGTTGCTTGAAAAAACATCAACATCATCATACCCATAATTTTATCATATTATGTATAATATATTCGGGTGTGTCAACTATTTCAAAAAACAATTTGACTTTGATGAAAATAAACATATTCGCAAAACAAACAGTATATATTCATATATTTAATGCACGTGTTATTGCATACACGTTGCATAAGTTTATTCAATAAATCCGCCCTAGGCTCAGATAAATGTTTAGGATGAACACCTCTTTAGTAGAAAAGCCTCACAACAAGTTTTATGACACCGTACTACTTTGGCTCTTTCTAGCCACCTATTCGATAACTGCACTGAATGATGTTGTAGGGTACACACAAATGTTTTATTATGTTTTAATCCATAAATATTATCAGAGGTCAAAACAAAATGCCCATTATATACAAGGAAATACCTACCTTTAGCTATGCAGATGCATATGGTATAATTATCTACTATTTTGAAAGGACGTGTTTGTATGAATGTATGCAGTGTGCTAACGAATCTGTGGTACTTACAATATCGAAATAATTAGGCACACAGGTAGTCTTAATTTTTTGCAAAATTGTGTCCATCCCGAATTTTAAATTTTAATCTAGAACATTTTAAAATTAATTTATCGGCATTTAATTATTATTATTTATTATCATTATTTTCCACACATTCTAAATTTATTTTTTCCCTTTCTTTTTCCGAGCAACGATTTCATTGGACGAACAAAACAATTACACAGTTTTACCAGTAGTTCTATATGTCTTTTTCTATCTATTGGATCGTTAAAGATTGAGAACAATTTTCAACGGATTTGAAATCTGCGGAAAATTTTACTTCACATCGATACTTAAAAATGTGATTTTCTTAAATATTAAATAATTCTTCAACTGTCACGTATATTTTTTGTAATACAAATGTAGCGTTCGCAACCGATAACTCATATTAATTTTCTGCGCACAAACAATTCGAGCGAGGAGAAGCAAACCAAATAAAAAATTTTGATTGTCATTATTTAGTTTTTTTTTAATTAGGATTGTTAAAGAGAGATGAAAAATTTCAACGGATGCGAAATCTGCGGAATATTTTACACCAGATTGATACATTACCGTTTGATTTCCTTTAAATAAATAATTTTTCAGTTGTAACTTTTTTGTTTTTGCAATACGAGTATGGGTGCATAAGGCAGTGACGTCACTGCTTTTACGTCCTTTGGAATCGTCTTCGCGATTGTTTTTGGTTCGTAGGTATTAAACCAACGGAATGCTACTGCTATTGTTTTTGGAATTGCGTAGCAATCACCGGGGATTGGCGAGAGCATTATTGTTTTTCCTTTTTTATGATAATGAAATTTGGCACACAGGTAGTCCTAATTGTTTGTGAATTTTGTGTACAGCGTAAATTTTCGAATTTAATACAAAACATTTTAAAATGATTTTTTTTTTGCATCCTTAAACCAACGTTTTCGAACTTTTTTGAAATTTGCTAAGTCTGACGTCAGTGTTAGTTGAGGATAATTGTAATTTGTTTCAGTTTTCAATGAATTAATCGGCATCTATTTATTACTAGCCATCAATTACTGGCATCACGTTCTGTGGTGTTGGTTTGCGAAGCAAACCAAATGGTAATGAGTAGCAATCGCAGGAGGATGGGAAGCGTTAGCGAGCAGTGGTCACTCCAGACCCCACGAAAAGAACTGTCACGGGCAACGCAGTGGCTAGTGGTAGGTAAAGCAAAGTCAAATTTTTTCATTTCATTGGAAATGTCATGTTGTAACATGAGAGAAGAATGCAATTCATTATAGGAAGTCAATCGGGAATTTGCATAATGGATCTTTCAAGATGACATTTTAAGAAGGAAGCGCCATTTTTTTTACCTACCCATAAACGCTATTTCTTAACATAAACATAAGCCAATGACACAGAATGTAACAAAAACCTACCTAAACATAGCCCATTAAAACTATTAATATTAAATTAATGACACAGAATGGAACAACAAAAGCACAGCTAAGCCTAACGTGATCCTCATGACACAAAATCCAACTCAGCCATCAAACAACGCTGTTTCGTCCTGCATAGAAAACATGAAATGTTCTACGTAATACCTGCGTCGAAAAACAATGTATGGGTGACAGCTTTGGTATACCGTATATGAGAATACTCTATAGCTCTTTGCATTTCACCTGTAATAGAAACAATAGATCAGAAAATCGAAAGTGGAACGCCACGAATCCGGTCCCGACCAGGACTCTTCCAAGTCCCCCTCCAGAAATCCATTTACGTTGGGTAAAAGGTAGGGCTTGTTTATTTTCTAACAGTTAATGGAATGGTCGGGAAAAGGCCTCCTGCACCCAGACCATCCTGGCACTCGTGTGAAGGGATTGTATTAGGCTGGCGAATGGTTGGAGCAGATATGCCATTACCATATCAAAAGTATTCTGGGGACTCGCCGGTAATTGAATGACGCTTATGGACGTCGGCTGATGGACAGAGGTTTTATTCGGATTGACTTCGGTCTTTGTTTCTTGGGGCTTGTTCTTCCTCCCTTCTTTGCCGCCCTTCTTTATCTGAGGAAAAGGCCACGAATTTTACTCCACATGCTGGATTGAGTTTGTTTCTTCTCTGGGTTTCGTAGGGCAAAGCTGAAGAGTTATGCGAGGTATTTGTTGTATACAAATAGGAACTGTGGCTCTTGTATTTGAATTTTTTATAAAGTTGCTTCGGCTATAATTATACAATAAAGCGGTAAAGCAGTTTTAGGAAATATTGTTTTGGAAATTTGAGTAATTCTTTGTATGCGCTATCAAAGTGATTTAACTTATCTACTAGAAAATAGGAGTAATGGAAAACAACCCAGAATAACCAACAGTGGGTTGAATGTTGTTGGAATTGATAAGTTTTTCAATTGATAAGTTAGGTTCATACCTATTGATCGAGAGATCTTCCATGCAGTTTTATCAATATTATGCGAATCCTATCTCAAAGTAATTATACTTAAATTTAATGACAAAATTAGTGAACTACTCTCGTAATGATTGATTTATATATATATTTTTAATCTTCATTTTGCCTTTGTCAATGTAAAGAATGCATTGATATCTGTGCAATAATAACATTTCCTAGCTAGAACTTTTGAAATATTAAAAAATGCTTTGTCATAATGACATAAGGTCCAGATAGATTACATTACATGTTGAATTTATGTATAAATAATCTATATATTTTAGCAAAATACCCTATCTCACTTGAGTTGAATTGGGTAACTATAGATCGAAATTTACCAGAAAAATAATAACTTTCCTCTTTCGTAGAAAAATGCCTAATCAATCAAGTGTAAAATAATATGTATCGCCATTTTGACATTTTATAACTTCTACAACCTACTTTAAAACACATACCTTGTACATGCATATCCATTTTATACTATCGCATCCCTGCTAAAGGTATAAACTGACGCGAATAGTGACAGGCACTAATGTAACTACTACAAAAGACACTGTTGAGGGAGGATTTGGAAAACTAGGTTTGTTTTTTTAAAAGCAAATACGTTTTTTCTTGAAAATTGCGTTTTGTGGCATGTGCAATAATAAAAGAATGTTTTTAAAATTGAACGTTTTCAGAACAGACAAAGCAAAGGTAACCGATTCATTTTTTTAATGTTAAATCGAATGTAAAATAGCCGCCTTGACTTTCTGTCGCTATGTCAAAGAAATTGTGCTATTCACAAGTCCAAATTCGGATATTTTTAACATTTACGTTATTTGAATAATGGCAAAATTCCACAGAAAAATTGCTTTGTTCGTACATGTCGCTTTGAATGAAGTACTCTGTGGTGGTGTTGAGTGTGATGAAAAAGAAAAATAATTTATCAAAATAACAAATATTTTAAACAGAAAACAGAAAAGTAAAACAACATAAAAGTTGGCGGGAAAAAAAGTTGTTCTAAAGATATAAATTCGGGATTCTTTTCTATATTTTGATCTCGAACAGTCGCCACAACTTACAACTAAAATTCGACACAATGAAGGAACACAAAATTAAGTCCGATCAAAAAAGGCAAAAAATGTCACTGCACTTGGCAAACGAAGTTTCCATTACGTTGCATCATACCAAATTGTCTTAAATATTCGGATATAGTTGATATTTTGAAAAGATAATCCATTCCATGCTCAATATAACATCCATTTAATTCAAAACTACCAAATTAAGGTTGATTTCAGCACAGTTACTTAGATGTTTTAACATAAAACTTGCATATATATATATATATATATATATATATATATATATATATATATATAAGCAAAGAAATTTTAAATAATATTCTCACTAAACTAAAATATGATGTTTATTTAGAACATTGCTTTATCATTTCGAATATTGCATTTATATATCGCACCTCCGCAAAAAAAAAGTGACACAAATCAAAAAATAAAAATGTTGATGTTATGTCATTGAAAAATATGTATGAGGTGCCCCAGCGTGTATAATAGAAGTTGCCACCGTAAGTAAATGCCTAAAATTTAAAAGAAGCTTATACTATTTCAATATAAATTTTAAAGTATCCTTTAAGGGGATATCTCTCAAATTCTGCAATTTTGAGAAGCGTCACTTTTCTTGCCGGGGTGCTATTTGTTAAATTTACTCTTTATGTGATACTTGTACAGACACAGAGACACAAAATAGTACTTCAAACGTGGTACCTGTGCAAGATAAACAGTCAAGAAATATTGTCGAATTAACATTAGAACATCTTTTCTCCCGGCAACATTCATTTTGTTTTACTTCACTATTTCCTTTTAGTTTTCTTCTTTATTTATTTATTATTTACTTAATTTCCTTTTCTTTTCATCACACGTACCACCACCACAATGTATTCAACTTAAAGTGACTGGTAAGTCAGAATAAAGCAAAATTTTAGAATTCATTTTGCCGTTATTAAAGGAATAATAATGTTAAAAAATCATCCAAACTAGAACTTTCGAAATATTAAAATTTGTTTGTCATAGTGACTGGAGGTTAAAGGGGATTATTTGACGAGCTCAAGCTAATTATATTTAAGCAACCTATTATATATGTTAAGAGTTTATTGAAAAATGATTTTCTTTAAAAAACCTGTCATATTGATCAATAGTGATTATATTTGTAGCTCTGTACGGTAGACATTCGATTTTGAAATAAATTATTTTATTATTAGGCATTCCACAATATGTATTCCAAATAATTCCACAACGTATTTGCTTCAAAAATTTTGTAGTGACAAATATCTTATCAAATTAATTTCTCATCCTTTCTTTGAAGATAGTGGAAATCGACAATATCGCATGCCCCATGCTAGAGTGTCCAAGTTAAAATTAACATTATTTTGTTGACTGCGAATGCGAAAGCTCTGACCGTAAATTCGTAATTTTTATGTGTTGATATGAGCATGAAAAAAACTTAAGAAATGGAATTCCAAATCCCTCTAAAAAGCGTCTATTGTAGTAATAACCTTAGTGTCACCTTTCGTCATTTCGTAGCTTTGTCATTGTGACGACACTGTTTCGTTTTGTCTTCAGTGGTTCTTAGGCTGTCATCCCTTTGATTTTCTAATCCCATTCACCTTCTTTCCATTAATTTACACGTCGAGTAATAATTATTCTACTCACTATTTATTGAAGATTAAGCATATTCTTTACAAATATACAGAGATGTGAGGTTTTTCAACAATACAAAGATCTTAGTCAAAAACATCTGCAGCTATGTCTGCATCTGAGAGACATTCCAGCCAGTACAGGAGGACGTCGTATTGTGGCAGCGCCACCTAGCTCGGCTCTAATGGCCGATCTACATATGAATTTTCCACAGTCATACAGCAAGGGTGCGATATATGTGAAACGTATTACATAGATGCAAATGCACGCTCGTGGGGCTTGTGTCCAAAGGAAGTTGTACAAATTATAAAGATGTCGAAAAGGAGTTAAAGCATTATTTTACTCTACGAAGGACAAAATTGATTGTATTTATTGAGATCATTTCTTCAATCTATAGTAAAACCCATTGACCGCGAGTGAGGTAGGAAACTTTTGCTAGTTAGGATACATAATTAATTCCTTCCTACGCTTACTCTACTCACATATAGAGCGAATGAATCATTTAATCATACACGTAACTCAGCCGTATGATTGACCTTTCATATTATTCAAGATAATGTGATTGCTTTGCTAATAGATTATCGCTTTTCTTTACTATTATGGTAATTAAGACGACTTCAAAAAATATTCTTCGTCACATCAGTTTGAAAATAGTCATTAAGTATCTCAGACTAATTAGTATAGCACTGAGGTGAATGTTTATCGTGAAGAAGTACTTAGAATCGAATGATACTTAAGAAAAATATTTAAAGAGCTAAGTACGAAATGGAAAATTTTCACCGGCGAGGGATGAGTGGGTAAAGGGGTTTTACTGTATGAAAATGGCTTCGAGAGTATCATTGATATGAACACATATTGAAAACACGTGAGGTGGTTTCATCCCAAATCTAAATTTCTAGTTTGCGTTTGTCTTGCATAACTGTAAAAAATAATTTTTTTTTGGTGGCATTCAGAAAATCTTTTTTTTTTAAATATTTCGCTTAGTGTTTTCAACATTTTAACATAGCATATTATTTAGTTTGTTCAGTTGATAACTTTGGAAGGAGAATAAACGATTATAACACATTTAGCACAAGAAGGCCTGAATTTCCATTTATCATAACTCATCATGGATGAGAACAAAATAATTACATTTATATAAATTCTGGATAATTTGAGACAAAAAAATCAGCATCTGCAATGGTGGTTACCATAGTAAATTGAGTTTATACAAATTGTAATGATACAAATGTAAAGACGAAATCTTTTCAAATAAAATCAATATTTATTCATACTAAACATTATTTCAAGACAAATGGTATTTTGGGTTTGAGTTTATGACTAGGGACCAAAATATTTTGTTAGGTAATCGAAGGTACGTTTCAGAGAAGTGACATAACGGGCTATGACGACAGTGCGGAATAAATCCTAATCCGGTGGCAACATCTCGTAATTTTGAACTACAATCAGATAATGAGGTCACCACCTCAATTTGCACCTTACTCACCAAACATCTACACCACGTAAACGTGATGGCATTTAATACCACTAAAGATTTAATGTGCAACATCTCCCATGGACACGAAGGTCTTTGTATGTATAGAGTTTCGAACTCACAACCCTATTTGTTAAAAGGCTATTTTACCAATCGGGCTACACTACTTAGATGAACTGAGGAAAGGAAATAACCGAGACAGACAATTTTAAAGAGTGGTTATTACTTCATTTTATTCAAAGGCCAAGAGGAACGTACTGTAAGATCAATACAACCATAGTATTGTGTGTGTTTTTAAGCTCCAGGACTAGAAGAATATATTTATAGAAGGGTCGTAAGTAAGGGATTATAACTCAAGCAAGGAACTCAAAATTTATAGCACTTTGAATTGAAACAGTAATAACTTGATTGATAGTGACTAGACAATATAGAACTGGTGATGTGATTCAAGTAATTCCGAACTTACTCATTAATATTTTTACCACACAGTAATATCATTGACGAGACATATGTGTTTCTCAGAATATATGTAACTTCAGTCAGTTCGGTTTTTTTTCAAAGGGAGATTAATTTGCCCATACAGAGTAAACCTTATGCAATAGTCCGTGTATGGCAAAAAAAAAAATAACCAATATAATAAAAAATAATCAAATAACGAGTGAAAAAATCGCACTTTATAAATAAAACTTTAACTTCATAGATTCTAAATCAAACCCATATCACGTCAATTCTAGTCAATTATTACATGCTATCATCTCATTTTGCGACCTAATATATTCCATTTCAATCTCACCCTGGAATCTGTAATTAAACACTAGCAGTAGAACAATGAACCTGAACAGACAGAGAGGTTGCCGTCGACTGAGATTGAATGAATATTAAACAGGGCTCTAAAATGTATAAATGGGCAAAATTTAAGAGTAATTTGCTATTCACCAGTTTGACAGATGTATAAAGAGGATCGAATATGTTGTCTGGAATATCATTTTCTTTGAAGACCATTTATAGTATTACGATGGAATATGTTTAAGACAAATTATGTGTATATTATGCAAAATGCCTATAAAAATACATGATCATGTAAATGAAATAAGTGATATGATTTTTTTGTCAGTTGATTTGGATATATCTATGCAAATTATATCTATTATCGCAATTACAAAATAAGAACTGTAATAATTGAAAACAATTTCAAGTGAAAAGGGAAATTCAATATAACTATTTGTATTGGCTGCTTCTATTGTTTTCATTATCTTTCGAACTTATGAATAAGAAGCAAGCATAGAAAAGTATCTCTGTGATTTTAAATATTAAACGGCAAAATAATAGCATTTGTATTCCAACATGGCGACTAATATTCTTTATTTAGTATTATCTTTTAGTATATTCTTTATTTTTAAAATGGGTTATTTTGGCTAACTTTTTCTAAACACCAATCAATTTTCACCAAACTGTTTAGAAATATCGGTAATCCTATTGCCTTAAGAGTATAACTTTACTTTCGAGACCTGGAGGCCTCACCATTTTCACATCGTTACTAAAGACAATTTTGTGATCTGGATTGGTAAAAAAGTTGAGACCTTCAAGTGGTAGAAGAAGTAAAAGTACTCTGTTAACTTATAAGTACTTTATTTTATTCTAACATAAAATACTGTCCAATATTTGTACTACGCTATGTACGTATGATCGTAAATTTTACTATAAATAAAAATATGTTAATATAATCTGTCGTTAAAAGGAATCAAATAATCATACTTCAAAACTTAAAAATAGGCATTTCTTAAATACAACCTTTTATCATGATTGGTATATTCAATTGAAAAAACAACTATCAATTACCCTTATTGCACTTTAAAAATTAATTAATGACTGAAAATAAATTTCGAAATAATCACTGAAAATGAATTAGAGTCTATCAATTGAATGAATATTGACTTTAATATCCTAAACAAAGTGGTTAAATCGCTATTTAATTTTAGTTAGGAGAGTATCGTTTACATCTCTTCAACTAAACTTTTTATTAAAACTTACGTACACACTTAACCTTATAAATGTTTTCATTCCCTGAAGAAATAATCACAAGGAAGCTTTAAATTAAATATTTTTGAAGTATTTGTCTCTTTCGTTTAATTAAGTTTGCTAAATCAAATTAAAATGAAGGTAGTATGAGTAAAATGGCACTACACAATTTCCAGTGTAACAAATATACTTTAGACTTTAGTTTTCAATATTTGATTAATATTTCACCTTGCCTTATTTTTATTGAAAAAGAGGTTCTTGATTCTATTTAGTGCCCTTTTATAGTATTACAAGCCTCATTTAACCGCAATTCAAATAACAGCACAAGAAGTATGTTTCTTGAGAGCATTTTCTTTAAAAATCCCTGAAACATTAAAAAACAAGAGAACTACAAAAAAATTATTAAATTTTGAATACTTAGTTCAGAAAATAAATATGAGTATTGTTTTTGCTTTGGACCTTGCACTTTATTATTCGAAACATTACTTCATTGTTTGTAAACAAAAATAAATAAATCGTTAAGGCTGCAAACACAGATAACGAAATTGTTTGTGTTCGTCCTCGTCATTTTGAGCTTTTAATACACTCATTATTTGGATGTTTTACATATAAGTATCTCTACATATACAGACTAGGATTTAATAAAAAGTAATCACAAGCCATATTTAAATGAAGATTATGTAAAATCGCTTTGTGCTAAAGGGTACAATAAGGTGCTGACATGAATGACATCAGCTATGTGAACAACTTTTCAACCACCATTAATTTTATAGTTTGAAAAAAAATTCTACAAACAAATTTCGAAATAAGAACTCCAAGTAATTGAAAACGTCAATTTCGCGTATACTCTCAAAACTTTTGGTCCTTTTCTGGCAGTTGTAGTAGTAATGTTGAGATAAAGTCAGCACACGAACCAATGGTATCATATAAACGATGCTAACAAGACGCCTTATATGTATAAACCAATGTTTGAGCATTTGGGTGGAAGTGGTAGTCTAGCAACACGTCCATGCAGTTTAATTCATTGTCCAAAAAATACCATGGGGTTTTAACCATTTGGGTGGTCGTGGTGGCAAAGCAATACGTACATGCAGTTCAATTCATTGTCCAAAAAAATACCATGGGGTGTTAACCATTTGGGTGGTCGTGGTGGCCAAGCAACACGCCCATGCAGTTTAATTCATTGGCCAAAACAAATACCAATGAGTGTTAACCATCAGTTTGCACGGTTCGAATTTGTATTCCTTACTTCCCCTTAAAGTTTGTGTTGGAAGTTTTGAAATAACTTGTAGAGTAAAATATCTTTGTATACTCAGAACAACATCAATATTTTTGTTGGACCTATAACTTCAAATGCTGATGCCGTGTTTTACTATTTGTTTCTGTGGTTTCTCTTGTTTGGTTGAATAAATCTTAGGTCAAGTAGGTCAAAACAAGTTAGAAACCATACAGGGAAGACTACACGTTTGCACGTTGCATAACGAATATATGCATGCGTACCCCCAAGAGAGTTAAATAGTGTATATGAGAAGTTCCAAAATTTACAAGCAGACTGAACTGAAATTATGAAAACCAAATCAATCCCCTTCTCTTATACTATTATATACAGCTGAATTAATATAATATAAAGCTTTCGGAAGACGCTTAATCAGTATAAATGCGTCAACAAATGTAAGCAATGTCTTGTTTTTAATACAATTTTAATTTTATGTCTCATTAAATAAAAACTTAGAGATAAGTATGCATTGAATTCTTTTACACTTTTACTGAGGAAGCAAAATAAAAAAATACCTATGTAACGTGAGATACGTATTCATTGAATTATTTTACTCTTGTACCCCGTGGAAGCACAATAAAAAATACATATGCAACATAACTTTCTACGGATAGTTGAAAAAGGGTAAATACTAAGTAGCAGAAATGAAAATAAAACAGTTGAAAAAAAGCAGCCACGGGAATAAGTTATCTCACCTCGACGGTAATTGAGAATATTTCAAGAAAAAAAAAAAAAACGAAGCCCACAGAACGGTCACAAAATAAAATAAAAGAGCTTCCATTTATACAACTTTTCGGTCATGATGACGCAGCATTTATCTAAGCAGTCGTCAGCTGCGGGTAATTTTTACACCGCACCTATCCAGATGGGAAGTATCTTTACAATCGCATCGCAGGACTTAAGCATGCGAAAAATGAAAAAAAAAAAGGAAACACAAAACATCCCAATAAAACGCCTGAGCACGGGGGCCTTAAGTGGAATTTCATCGCAACTCACATTATGAATCACATGAAGGGGTGGCTTACGGAAATGGTATACCAGAGGGACGGGGGAACTAGGCTAAATATATGACATTCCTCCCGCGTTCAATGATTAAATCGGGAATTCCCAGCAGTGGGAATATTTCGTTTTTCCGTCATATACAGCCATTCGCACTCCTTCCTCCCCCCCCTTCTACGTGGGTATCTTCCCCTTGCCTCGTGGGGCGCATTTACCAGTTGCAGACAAGGTGGTGAAAAGCTGCCGTACAAACGAGCACACTATTAGTGTGAGGAAATAAATCTAGCCCCCTTTTGCTTTAAATCGCTACCTAATTGATATTAAGGGGAGTCGGTACCCTGACACCTTCAAAAAATCGATTTTTATTTTTTGAGTTTTTTTTATACTCCAATTCAAGAGCTTTCCAGTGATGTTTTTATTTTTCTTGTCCGCCTATTAAAAGTTAGTCAAAATCTAATTTAAATAATGTAAACACAGCCCCAGCTGTTGCGCCACGCCCACTTGTAGCAGACGAAAACAAAACCTTGACTTCTTGGTTGCTACAAAGCAGGCCTTACATTAGTTTATTTATATTCGTATTTAATTTTAACTGTTGCTAGAATTTCATATTCACTGTAACTGTACTTGAATAGTTTTAGTTTGTTTTCAAATAAATCGTACGCGCGATTGTGAATTTGTTCGAACTGCAATTCAGCGATTTTGTTGACTTAGTTCCTGTTTTTGCGCTTGAAATTGATATTTTAAGGAGGCTTTTTTGTTTTATTTTTCAAATAAGACCATGCCTAGGTCTACGAAGATTTTTAAAAAGCGTAAAGGATCGTTTTATCCTAAAGAAATAGTGACCGGCAATCCAACTCAAATGACTTCTTCAGAATCAAATGGCGATTCAAAACGAACGACTTCTGCCAGGGAAAACAAAATTCCGGATCTGAATGCAAGTTTTTCTGCACATAGTGGTAATGAACATATTCTGAACTGTATAATGGATATTAATATTCTTGCTCAAGTGTTCAAGGAGTCTGTACGATGCAAGTTCTGTGACAGCGGAATTGAAATGAAAGTCAGGAAAAGCGACTGTGGATTGGCTGTTCAAGTTTTATTGGATTGTTTTGAATGTTCTTATTCAGATGAATTCTATTCATCAGACTTCCATAAAGACTCCCAAATTGCAACTGTCAATACTAGGTTTGTTTATGGTTTGCGTTCCATAGGAAAGGGAGCAGAAGCAGGAAAAATGCTTTGCGGGATTATGAATCTTCCTCCACCGCCTACCAGATTTGCTTCATACAATAGGAGGATTTTGGATGCCACGAAGGATGTTTGCCTAGAAAGCATGACTCAAGCAAGTCAGGATGCCATAATAGTAAATGAAGGTTGCAACAACATAGCAGTAGCGGTGGATGGCACCTGGCAAAAACGTGGCTACACTTCCCTCAATGGTGTGGTGACTGTTACCAGTGTCGATACGGGTAAAGTCTTGGATGTAGAAGTACTTTCAAAACATTGCACTTGCAAATATAAAAAGAAGCACAGTGATGACTGCAAGAAAAATTTCTGTGGTTCCAGTGGCATGATGGAAGTCGAAGGAGCTATCCGAATATTTGAGCGCTCTTTGGAAAGGAATGATGCACGATATATTACTTACTTAGGAGACGGCGACTCAAAGGCATTTGACGCAGTGAAGAGAAAAGACATATATGGCCATGAGTATCCTATCAACAAGTTAGAATGTATAGGGCACGTTATGAAACGTATGGGCACAAGATTACGCCGCTTGAAGACGGAAATGAAGGGCAAGAAATTATCTGATGGCAAGAATTTAGGCGGAAAAAATCGGTTGACGGATGCTGAGATCGATAAAATACAAACTTACTATGGCTTAGCTATCCGTCGAAACCTTGACTCAGTTCAAAAAATGAAGCAAGCAGTTTGGGCAATTTTCCTACACAAAATGTCTACCGATGAAACTCCGCAACATGGATTTTGCCCTCCTGGCGAGGATTCTTGGTGTGGCTTCAGAAAGACTGAACATTCTGGAGACTTGTACAAACACAAGCACACTCTTCCTGTAGCAGTTGTTGAAGCATTACGACCAATTTTCAGGGACCTTTCCCACCCTGACTTATTAAAAAAGTGTCTCCATGGGAAGACACAAAATCCCAACGAAAGTGTTAATAATGTGATATGGTCGCGAATCCCTAAACAGACTTTTGTACACATTGAAACACTTTCTGTTGGTGTATATGATGCCATCAGTGCCTTCAATAATGGGAACATCACCAAACTAAAAGTTTTGGAAAGATTAGGCATAAAACCTGGTGAATATACCATTACTTCAATGAAAAGCCTAGATCACGAAGCAATTGTAAAGGCTAAATATGCCTTTTGTGAACAAACAAAAGAAAAAAGAAAGGCGAAAAGATTAAAAACTAAGTTTGAGGAAGAGAGGGCACAAGAAAATCCAGAAAAAACTGGATATGGAGCTGGAATATTTTAGGTAATTAAGTTTTTTTTCTTTAAAACACGTTTTTCTCAAAACTACAATTTTTGCTACTCGTGTACCTTTTTCTCAGAAACTACTCAATGTAAACTTCTGTAATTTTTACCACATGTTCTCTATATGTATTTACACACACTGAAGTGAGATTTTGTTGTTTTTCCAAAAATAATCTTTGTTTGGGCCTTTTTCGTTCCAAAAAAGTGAAGAAATTGAAAAAATCAAAGTGACTTTCACGTACAATTTTTTTAAAAATAAAGTAAATGAATTAAAATTAAAAGCTCACTTTAGTAAAATAACAAGTATCTGTTAAATCTCCAAAAAAAAATTCAGACCTCTATCTTTATAACTTTCTTAGAAAAAGGTACATGAAAATGATCAAATTAACATTACCGGTATAGAGGGTACCGACTCCCCTTAATAGTTTTGCTTTTAGCCAGATACTACCGGAAGAAGGTCGGCCCTTTTTAACGGTCGAATATATTACGCAGGTCGGAAAGTTTAAGGATTGATGATCCAGGTGGTTGTCTTCACAAGAGAGAAGAATTGCTGTGCTCTTATTCGGGAGGGAATCTACTTGTGAAGGTTTCCGAAGGCTGGTGTTTAGCGATCTTAAAGGTTGCTGCATAGGCTTCGAGAGTCAGTTTCACTCCGTTTTCGAAGATAGTTATACTTATCTTATTACTTATTCGGGTGTAAATCTACTTGTGAAGGTTTACTAAGGCTGGTGTTTAGCGATGGTGAAGGTGCTTCATAGGCTTGGAGAGTCCATTTTACTCCGTGTTCGAAGATAATGATGTTACCAGTTGTCTTGAAACTGGACGTGTGGCTTTGAGTGTAGTTTTAATCATATGGACTCATTTTTATTCCGTACCTGTGATTTACTCAAGGTGTAATGTCACTCTTTTGACAATGTGCGCATATCTATCACTTGACATTATCTTTCTCGTGTAAGGAGATAATTTATTTATGTAGGTTTCCAAAGGGTGATGTTATTCGATGGGGATTGGTGCTTCGGTTTTGATCGAGCAATTAAGAAACAACAGTTTCAAACTTTCCTGTATCAGCCAAAAAGGCGTTGTATAATGTTTCGTTTGGATCCTGAATTCTTCTTCTAAATTCCTTTAATTTATTCCCTGCAACTTACATATTTGCTAGTCGAAATATAATACCAAGTTCTGTCACCTGTAACTTCAGAGAGGACTTGTGACTAGATCAATAACATAACAAATTACCTTCTATTAAATGTAAGTGTAATTCTACTTAACCTTTCATTTGACCGCATCCCTAATATTTGAATTTTAACGTGACCGCACAAGGGTATCAGCGGCGAAGGGATCAACTCCCACCCATTCAATCACACGTTCAGTGGCGGTCAATAATTGGAAGGGCGACAACTTGAGTGTTGTCGTGGTTCGAATGTGGGTTATAGTAAAAGTTTGTCTAAGCTGATTAATCAAGCTATCCAGCTCCTTACATTTATTTTAACAATTCTTTTATTCATTTATGAACTATACTTTTTTTAGTCTTCTCTTTTATTTTATGATGAGGAGATCAGATGCCGTCCAGCGACTCGTTCGTAAGTGATAGTTTCAGTCCAGTTGAAGGTTTGGACAGTCCACTTTACTCCTTTTTTGAAGATACTGTTGTCATGAGTTGTCTCAAACATGCGTGTAAGGATTACAGTTTTATGCACTCCATTTCATTCTGTTCCTGAAACTTTAGTCAGTGTATATTTCTCTTATCTGTGGCAGCAAAACTTCATAGTGTGTGTATATTCATTACTTGACATTGCCTGTCTTGGGTTTCTTACAGCTTTGCCAATATGGCCTTTGTACCATTGAATTAAACCAATTATTGTATTTTTATCTAAGAATAATTTAATTTCATATTATATTGAATCGTTTCATGTGATTAAACAACTGTTTTTGCATATTTTATTGATGACATTGTATAAAATATCATCAATAAACGATTTATTGATGGTATTCTATATATTATAACACTCTACAAGCTTTCATTGCCTAAAACTGAGCCTGGAGAAATGACGTGAAAAGTAACGTAAATTATCGTATGGAAAATAATTCATCGTAGTACAACAAACAATAAAGAGCAGTATAAAGTGCAACAATTTCTGTACATTAAGCATAAATATTTTTTTATATTCAATATTCTGGTTTAAAAATACATTTTTGTTAACCATCTGCTAATACTGTCATGACCGAATTTATTCTTCCTACACCAGTTGTAAATTTAATTGATGTTTATAATTAATGAATGAAAATTGTTATTCCTTGGAACTGAATCTTGAAATATTTTATAAAAAATAAGGCATATTATTTGCCCCTACTACATATTAGTAGCATTAAGTAATAAAACAATGAAATATGACATTCTTTACACACGAAAAGTTCGTTGTTATTCACCAGAACATAATTTTATATTAATTGATTGTACAGGGCCAAGGTCCAATGTTTAGGTACCCCAAGTGCAAATTAGTAATTTCCATAATGGTTTCAATACCTAGCATATGTCATCCTTTAATCTTTAATCAATCACAACGGAAATGTGAGTCACGCTTTTGAGTATGTTTATAAGCTAAATTACTTATTGATGCTTTTATTAAATACGATTGAAATGATATAATTCATAATTTCGGCGGTATTTTAAAACGTACTTCTAATTACTATTTAAACACATTTCGTGATTTCAGTAAAAGAAAATATATAAAAATTTACTGCCATCGCTCTTAGCTATATCTTATCAAACCTGTTTAAGACTACAATCATGGAGAGTATAGTTGACACTAAATACAAAGAAAACAGTCGTAAAGAAAATGTCTATGTTTAAGTAAACCATGAAAACAGCTATGAATATTTACTTCTTCAAGTAAAGGTTATTCTCTATAAAGTCGGTTTACAAGCGAGACAAACGATGTGTAACTTTTTGAGACATGACTTTTCAGCTTTTCTAGGTTAGAATGTGATGGTTCTTAGACCGGGGTGAAGTGTGTATCCATAAAGTTATCTTGTTTTTTCACGGTCAAAGCAGATAACATAATTTTTTCTCTTAATTTCTTAGAACTATGTTTTTCGAGAGTTTGTATTACTTTTAAGCCAAAAAATGGTGACCAGGATAGGTAGTTAATTAGGGATAGATGTTTTTTGCATCGATACACATTAGCGACTTCACATATATATTACTGGTACCGATTTCTCAAATATTTTTTTAACACTGAAGGGAGTCGGTTTACTAAATTATTAATTGTACTTGAAACTTTGTTTTTAACCTTCTATTCTTAAGCTCAGTCTATTAGAATTTAATTATATTAAACTTTTAGTGTTAGTGATGTTGCAATGTAATAATATTATTTCTCATTATCCAAAAACAACTCACCAGGCACCAACATCAACTAATCTTTCGCTTCTATGACTTGGCTAAGATTCTCATGAAAACCCAATGCTGTTATGCTTCATACACTCTAAAAGAAGAAATAATAATCATATTTGAGACAGTTGAAAGCCGTTTAGTATTTGAAACTATTTTTTTTTTGGTAGAGTGAGAAAAGAAAAGACTACAACGATACAAATTATAAAGCATGTAAACTCTTAAAGGGAAATGGATTTCGAACATTCTAACGTATATAAATAAACATGCAGACTACACTATTAGTCAACACAGACATTTTGAAATCTCAAAGCAATTAATTAATGGTATCCATATGATTAATAAAATCATGACACTCCTTTTGGATCTTCGAATAAAAGCATATATCATTATGAAGTCCCACGATACCTCTGTTTCAATTTTTATCCTCTGACCAATGAAATTGATATACAATCTATATATTTTTCTGATAAGTAAAGATTTATGCATTGAAGGGTACTAGTTTGTTTTTCACATTCGGCAAACCTAAAAAGTAACTATGATACACTTGAAATGAAAATTATATTTAATTAGGCACCGGAATGTTTCCATAGAGCAATGGAATACCCTATTTACTTTACAAATATTCACAATGATCTAACAAATAAAGTAACTCCTGAAGATCAAAGTTTGTAGTAAAATATCTCTAGTTAAAGTTCCTTTAATTTGACTGGCCTTACATGGTGATTAAAGCAGATCTAATTAATGATATGGGTTTCGATTGGAATCAAACTTGGTTCAGTCGTTAAACTATTTCACTTCTGGTATTGTTTTAACCCATTTGCAACAATCGTGGTAGGCTGAAAATTAATTAAGTTAGAGGAGGATGATAAAGGACGTTCAGTTTTCTTATGTTGACAATATACATATATTGGCTATTGAAAGAGTTCTAAGAGCAAGTAAGCATGGTGCTTTTTTTGATTTTAGAACTGAGTGTGCTACAAATAATATTTGAGACGGTATTTAGAACCTTTTTGCTATCGGAATACCAAAAATACGTTTTGTAAAATATTCAGGTAATGGAACATGAAATTCCAAAATTACCGAATGCATTCAGAAGTATGAAGGATTGAGGATAATATCTGAGTGACTCAGTACATATCTTCAGCATAATAACTCCTCCAGTTTAAATAATATGTTCGAGGTAGTATTTGAGATCTCATACATCTGAAGTTACAAAAAGCCAACTCACAGTGTTTTTATCTAAAAGCTTATTAAATTTATCGTCATTCTGATTACATTTTGGTTTTGAAGTGTTTTGAGTATGTTCATATTCAGTGAAAAAAAAAAAAACATCAGCTGTGTGAAAATCAGATGGAACTCATTGAAGATTTAAACTTAACCCTCGAATACAAAAGAAAATATTTCTAAAACTTTTAAGGAGCGAGCAACGAGTTTTCCAAAGACTAAGACAATCATAGCATCATACAGCAAAATTGCTGTAACTTACTAATATATCGGTAAACCATCCGGACTAACTATTTACAAATGTATTTCAATGGAAACAAATGTAAGATATATTACAGTTAACAGTTTCACATCAGCCTATCTTTGATTTCATGGATACATAATCAATCATATGCAGACCACATAAATCCATTTAAACCAGACTATTCCAAATTAATAGCGAGCATAGAAAAATTACAACTTTGCTCCTAATGCAATTGTAGATTGTTATGTGATCTCTATAAATGCGTTCTTTGAAACCTAAAAATGTTTTTACGCCTCCCACTAATAAAAACTTTCCATTTCTTGTACCTCAAATAGACAAAAAAAATCCAAAGCTTCCAATTAAACACTTAATGGCCGAACATAAATATCCAAACATTTCATTAAATTTCCAAACAAGAATCATCCCTTCTGAGATAAACCTATCGAGCTGGGGCTGCTGAAGAAAAATGAGTTACTAAACTACCGGAGTGGAACAACCGCCATCTTGCTTTGGCGCGATAAGCGCTAAAAAAGAAAAGCTAGAAGTATTAATTACTTTTCCAGTTAGAGCGGAAGAACGCTTAATAAGGTGTGGCTGAGTGCTCGTCGGAGATCGAGCCACACAGAAGACGCACTTTGCATCGGGAAATTTCGCACTTTGCTCGGCTATTTTTCGTCGATTTATTTGTAAATTGCACAAGAGTTCGGAAGACTTAAGGTTTCTTTAATTGCGTCTGCGAGACGGCTGTAGAAACAGATAAGGTGGCAACGCTTTTAGTTTATTGAGGGAAATGGAGGAAGTGGTTGAACTTGTTATAGCCTTCCGATTTCTTTAAGAGCTTGAAAGCTACCTTTAATTTTGTCCGAATATTAGCCAAGCACAGAAATCAGTTATTTAAGGGTGTCGAAATATTCACTTGCTTCGAGTTTGTTTAGTAAATAAGTTCAAATATATGTATGCATTTTAAGTAGATATTTTCTGTGTAGACCTTAAATGTGTGGATGGAAAAATTATTTCCTTTTATGTCCTCTCAAAATTGAGCTAAGCTCTACTCATATTTTTACTTGTAAACGTCAACACACCTGCTTCGACATAATTAATTTATTTGATCTCTATATTTTATTATTATCTTATCTTTATACCAAAGCTAAATTATAAGATTTAAAGCATTTTGAAACTAGTAGTTACGAGCATTCTATCAATTTCTTGTTGAATTCGTTCATCCTTTTGAGCCTCTTCGTGTACGTTAATGTTTCAAATAAAGAGATGTATACGTATTCCAGCTGCAGATTTTCTTAAAACCCCACTTCCACTTTAAATCGATTATTTGACTGCATTTTTCACAAACACAAATCGCAGAAATAAAAACCAGTTTTGAGAAGAGAAAGAAAAAGATGATTACTAAATAAGAGTTTTGCGGTAAAACGTAATCCCTTAAATACTATATATATATATATATTTAAAATACACAAATTGCACCCCGGCAAGAAAAGTGACACGTCTCAAAATTGCAGAATTTGAGGAACACCAACTTATTAAAGGATGCTATAACACGTATATAGATATAGTATGAGCTTCTTTTAAATTTTAATTAAGTATTTATGGTGATAACGTCTATTATATTCTATAGAATAGTATTTTAACACGCTGGGGCACTTTATACATATTTTTCCATGACATAACATCAAAATTTTTATTTTTTGACTTGTGTCACTTTTTGCCGGGGTTTAATATGTAAGACGTTATATGCTGTATATTTATATGAAGGTAACAAATAAAATTATCTACGCCACTATTAGTATATAGGATTTTTCGAGCAAATTATAGGAGGAATAGGGTAAGGAGTTTAAGAGAATAAGAACGGTATTCTTTTATAATAAGCGTTTGTTATCTAAAAGTATTATATAATTACATTTATAAAATAGACCGGTATTTTTTAGTTTGTGAAATACAAACCATATATTAACAGTATATTGTTGAATTTAATGCCGATTTTCTAGCAATGTGTACAATTTGATACATGAAGGTTGCATTCTCAAAAGAATCTTAAGATTGCGTACCGGGTTTTTACATTTATTTCAATACAAGGCGTACTTAATGTGATTATTCATCAATTCACATGAAGTACCATGTATTGCTATAGGCAACATTTTTATTATTCAAATACGAGACATATTTAAAATTAGTGTACTTGCATTACTCATGTTTTCAAAAGTACTTTATTCAAAATGAATAACTATTAAACCCATAAATAATGTCTTCGGCTTAATAAATATTTTTGAAATATGTGTAATTAAAATACAAGTTAACCTATAATAGACATATCCATACATTAATTGTAAATATTGAAGTTTAACCTCGCAGCTAATCTAACTATAATTTCAAACAGTACTATATCGGGACGCTATATCGATGAAAGCGCGTATAGAATGATTCAGCTGTAATTTACACTAAAATTCAACAGCTGCATTTAACACATGACAAAGATAAATTTAATGCGATTGTGTTTTGGAAAATAAATCAATCTTGAATCATGGTACTAGCGCAACTGACGACCTAAATATCGTTTGGAAATCAATGTCGCATTATGCATTAATTTGTCCGTCTGTCTTTACGATATCCTTACTATTCATCAAAAATAATTAATTTATACTAATTTTATACATATAAATTGTAATGATTTGTTGAATCTTAAGCAATGCTTGATTGTATATCCATGGAAAAAACTTTCATGATGGATTAGTAATTACTGTATATTCTTGTATTAAAGTAGACGCAGTTCCACGTGAAGAGAACGAACAAAATCTGTTTCGGCTGCTAGATTTGCAATTAGTTCCCGAAATGAAATTTTAATTACTATTTACTTTCATAAATGTAAATACATTCACCCAAAAGTGAGGTCATTATTTTTGGAGTAATGGATTATTCGCTTTACAAGTAAATTCAATTAAATGGAATAGCGCTGCTATGTAATTGATTTTCAGGACACAAAAGATGAGTAGCATAAAATTTAGGTAGTAACGATGTTGTACGAATACCATTTGTTAAGAAATTGAATCCAAACTGGTGGTTTTCAAAGTCCTGTGTCCAAATTGGAAAGAATCTACGATGTTTGGTTTGAAACATTTTATCCTCAATGAACTTCTAAGAAATCTACATTTTAACATGATTTCATTAAAAGTTAAAGTATTTTTTACGAAGAATGTTTTTCTAAATTCTCAACATATTCTACAGTCATCAAATTTCAGTACATATACTAAATTTCACGTTATTTATCACAATTCGCCGAATGTCGATAAATTAAATTCAGAGGAAGATTAAATAGCTCCGAAAGCTGTTGTATTCAGATTTTGATCTGTACAAAAGGTAAATAGCTACAAAGTCTATTCACTGATGGTGTGACAAGCTAAAACTACTGTTATATATAAATACACTAGTAGTTTTGCGCAGTTTATATGTTTATATCGTGGCCAGTGGCTTTTTAAAATATACTGATTTATAACTTATCTGATGTACTTATAGTATAATAAGGGATTCTCACACGACATTTGATATGATAGAATATTATATTTCATGTACATCACAGATGCTGTTTCATTCCAATCTTACACTGTCTTTGAGGGTTTCATTTGTTTTTGCCACATAGTGCACATGCTAAACAAATCAAATTCGAAATTTATAACCTAAGAATACACAACATTATTATAAAAAAAAAAAAATTCTAGAAACCGAAACTTTAACAACAGAACATCAAACACAAAATTAAATTAACAATAATTGAATTCACTTTTTGGTAAACATCGAAATGCTTTATTTTGCTTTTTACAAAAGCATCGTTCAATAACTTTTTTTATCAACGCAACAATACCTACTCTTCAGACAGAAGTAATGTTTGCCTTTTATATCGTTCTATTGATAACGGTTTTTAAATTATACGTTTTGAAAAGATCTCATAAACTCATATTGCTTTTAACTGAATATTTCAACATCAAAGCCAACGTTGTAGGAAATTAATTATCCTATATATTAAAATGGAAATATTGCCGATATTAGATAATTAATTTGCTAGTTGTAAATTGCTAACTAATGAAAATATATTAATTATAATTTTTTACTTGACTTGTTATATTCGACAATGGTATTCAGCAGTTACGATATTTTCTTTAATTTATAGAACTAAAAATAATTTATACGTGCATATGAACACATTTTTAATGTCTTCTTATTTTGCATAGGTTTACAATTTTTTTTATATTTTTTTGTTTTTATGTTTCGAGTGACTATCAGTTTTGTGGTAACATAAAATATTAATTTTAACACCGTATTATCTTTTTGTACAGGGATTATGAACAGAATAGCAAATAAAATGCAAAAAGTTGCAACACAAATAATTAAATTGTAAATATTACAAAAAAAAATCTTCATGAGACCACAGTTTATATTTATTGGCATAATCCTATTAGCCGTCATGTAGCAAAAAAATTAAAGTCTAGTTGGAAAGCAAATTAATTGATGTAATCCGACTATAAAACAATTTTTTTCTTATATTTATCCTCACTCTTCGAAAAAATTAAAAGGTACGTATTAAAATTTAAACATGAAATACTTTTAGAAACATCAGACTAAATTTGTTTTCAAGAAAATTTAGACAGAATAGCTTTTAAATTAATTTTTCACTTCATTTCAAATCAATGATTAAAATGAAAAAAAAAAATCATTCAGCATCTAATAGCATTTTAACACACACATTCATACTCATACACATACTGAAAGTTACTGTTGTGTTGAAAATATGTTTGGAACGTATAGTGGAAAATCTTTAGCTTAAATAATGATATGCCTCCCTTTAAACAATAAAGTGACTGAACACAGTTCTTTTAAAATTTAAAAGATAATTTACTACAAGAATTAAAGTATAAAATAGTATCTGAATCAACAGTTAAATAAAAGGAAATCAGTTATCACCAATAATGAATTGAAACAAAAGATTAAAGTCTAGTAGGAAGAGGACCGATGGCAAAACCCGAAGAACAGATAGACTCACCCTCGGCAAAAAATACTAACACAATGTGTGATGTATGTATTTGAAGAGTGGGGTGTCAAGCCTATTTGTAGACCCTTTCGGTTGGCACTTTTGATTCGTTGGTGGACCGTAACAGATGCTGATGTTCTAGATCCAAATATCCAGAATATATATAAAATACATTTATTTTGTTCAAATGAAGCATTGTGGATACGAAGGGCCAACTCAACAAATGCTGGTTTACAGAAGACGCATTTAACGTGGATTTCTACTGATTTTAGAACATAGGAGAGTTACTGTCAGCCCTACTTTTGTACACCCTCCTAAAATAATGGACCGGACAGCAAGATGTGGTGGTATAAGGGAAATAATACATGCTTTTATAGGGGGGATGGTCCCCCACGTGCTGCAATTACACTAGCAACCCTTCTGGGGATACTTTCAACAAGGATTTTATACACAGCTATGGGTATTGGTGTCCATTCCTACTGCAAGAATGTGGAAAGTTCATCTGTACATATCAGACGTGGTTTCAAGGTCCGTAAGAGTCACTCTAACTCGTCCTACAAGTGTTATATTGGGTTTAGATCGGGACTCTGAGCAGACCAAGTAAGACGTTTTACATCCATATCTTGATCGCTCTGCTTGATAGAAGCTGCAATATGACATGGAGCGTTGTCGTCGTGGGTGTAACATTCGTCCATTCCATCAAATTGCCGGAACGTTGGAAGAACCTGAGTGTCCAAAATGTTCATGTAGGCGACGGCGTTGAATTTACCAGGAACAACATGCAAATGTCCCTTGCCATGCAACGAAAAACGCCCCCCTAGTAGTCCGATTTTATGCAAATCCGCTGGCGTCCGGTCCATTAATATAGGGTAGTGCATTGTTGGAAATGGCAAACCTTACAAAAAGGTAATACCATTATTCACTAATGTCTGATAAACCAAAATATGACGAAAAAACATTTTGGCCCAATGTTGAGTTCGCCCTTTGTATCCTCAACGCCTCAAATCAAAAATTGTGAGTTAGTAAAATCCAGAGCTCCTTCTGTTAAAGTTTTTATAATCCTTTTCTGGGGGGGGGTTCCATCCAAAGTAATCAACAGATAATACTAAATATTATATTACGTTAAGCTGTTCACAAACCTAAGCGAAACATGCTTTATTTCAGTGTTAATGTGTATCCTCTACTTAATATTAATTAATTCATTCATTTTATAAAATAATGAATCAGAGGTGGAAAGATTTTGTCTGCAATTGACTCAAAGGTGTAAAGATTTTTTCAGTAACTGACTCAAAGGTGTATCATACCTAGGTGTGGTAGCTTATAGTTCATTCATTTTAATAGATGTTCATATACTTTCATTTATTCAAAACTGCATATTTTTTACTTTTTTCAAGGGAAAGGGGCGTACTACGTTGAAATTGTGAATTCATTTGATAAGCATTTTTCTCTACGCAAAAGTTATGTTTCTATATCACACGTGTGGTAATACTTAAAAGTCAACTATTTATAAAATGTCTATACGTTTGGTCATATGCATTGCCGTATGGCAATGAGTTAAAAGTGATCAGTTTCTAGTGTGAAGGTTATTGATTGGATGATCAAAAAGCAATATAATTTAAAATTGCATTTGAAACATATTCTTGAGACTAAAAGATACAGTTTCTTTTAAAATTCAAATAAAATTTTTTTGCCAAAAATAAAGAAATTCCACCATTTTTTATTGGGGAAACTTTTTACTGTACTTCCAATGATGCCGATTCAGCACTTTGATGCATTTTTGGAGTGTTTTGACGTATAATTCCTTAACACGCTAAACCATTCATTGAAATAAAAGTACTCTTCTGAGTACGTTTCCTCTCACGGAACACAGATTTTCTTAGAAAGCTAATGCTTGAGAAGACTACACAAGTCGACCGTAAACTTGTCGAACTTCTTTTACTTCCCACGCAATTTCTTTGACACGGGGCAAGATCCATGTAACATCTAACATTACCAGAGCCGCTAAAAGAGCCCTCGGGGACTGCTTTCGAAGAGCTGTCCAACTGGCGTCTCTCCCAAGAGATTTCAATGACCGCTCGAGTGAAAAAAAAACATCTGAAAATAATTCTTTACTGAGTCAAGGATCTCTTTTAAAGACGCCTACCGGATTTCTTAATTAAATTATTTGGGACATGTCCTTGACCGGTGTCGAGTTGTTCACTGTGTGGGAAAGTTTACTTAACAGAATACCTCGATATGCCGAAAGAAATGGGAAGCAGATGGATTTGATGATAAAACAATTCAAATATTTTTACGCATTTTCTTTTAAATTATGAAGTAAATTTTTTTTTTTTGGAAATTGTGCAATTTAAATGCACAGTTTGTCATTTATTTGCTTTTCGTGTTAAAACCTTCAGGTGGAAAATCAATTTTAGTTTATACATGCTAATATTTAATTTATTATTTACTAAATTTGTTGGTAAATCCTCTTTGGGCTATGATACTGAATTTGATCATGACAATTCCAGCCAAGTGGAAAGCTTGCGAAACGACTCTGTGAAAAAGCTACCAATTAATGTAATGCAACCTACTCTACCCAATCTACCACTAATTTGCGTATTGCGTGAGTATAAGTATGATAGGCTTTTTTTGTGAAAATAAAAATGTAGATGGCGCTAGTGATTTTGTGATGGAACGTGCTTTTTCTATCTATTCCAAACGTGATATTCCTAGGATTTTTTTTTTAATACGATTGTAGCCAATAAAAATTATAAAGAATGAATTCAGAATCAATCTTGCATAGTTAATTGATTAACCCCAATAACTGTTTCGCCAAAATAGCTATGAATTACGTTTCGAGGTAACTCTAACATGTCTCATGACAGTTAATTTAGGTTAGATGAAAAAATATATCATCCTCATTTCTGTCTGGTTTGTTTTTTGCACTAAAACTCTATTATATAAGTCCTTTGGGGCTGCTGAATACGAAATGCGTAGTTGTTATTATTCACATGAAATAATAATGCATGAAATTAATTCCATTTCTAAACTGTACAACGCTCTTGATTTTGTTACATAAATATTAATTGGAATATTTACAGTTAATTGTCATTGTAATAAATTTGATTACAAAATGCATTTCAGTACTACACATTTATATCACTGTAGTAATTTTTAGAGCTTATTACAGTAATTGTAATTAATTATCATGAGTTCTTCAAATAAACATTAGTTTAATAAATATTAAACTATTAAATATATACTGTGAATAACTTATTTATATTGGTCAAACATTTTATACTGCTAATCTTAAGCATTAATTCATCAGTATGTTGCATGTTGTCAAGTTTTACAAATAATAATTGTCTGACTTCATTAGCCAAAATGTCGACAATTTACTCAAATCTGCTTAAAAAATATTGATAAGTAGTAATATATCACATTTTTCACTAAGATGCTAGACCAACGAAAACTGAAACCTGGGTAATATATTTTAGTAATAATGGTAGAATATTTACGTAATCTATGTGAGAACAATAACGTGATAAAAGGAAATTGTCAGGTTCAGCCAGGGATCACAATAAACACAGGGATAATCTCACTCGAAATCCGTATACAAACTGTACCAAAATTCTCTGACAGCTTCACTCAAAATCCGTAGACGAACTGCATCAAAATCTCTAACAACCTCATTTAATTTCTGGATACAAACAGTATCAAAACTTCTGACAACCTCACTCAATCCACAAACTGTTTCAAAAATCTCTGGCAACTTCATTCAAAGTCCGTAGACGGGCTTCATCAAAATCTCCATCTTCATTTAACTTCTGGATACAAACAGTATCAAATTCTTTGGGAACCTCCATTAAGCTCCGTAGACTAACAGTATCAAACTCTCCGATAACCTCACTGAAAACCCATAGAAAGAACTTCTTCAAAAAAAACTCTCTGTCAACCTCACTCAAAATCCATAGACGAACTGCATCAAAATCTTTAACAACCTCATTTAAATTCTGTATAAAAACAGTATCAAAACTTCTGACAACCTCACTCAATCCACGAACTGTTTCAAAAATCTCTGACTACCTCATTCAAAATCCATAGACAAGATTCATCAAAATCTCTAACTTCATTTAAATTCTGGTTACAAACAGTATCAAATTCTTTGGGAACCTCCATTAAACTCCGTAGACTAACAGTATCAAACTCTCCGATAACCTTACTAAAAACCCATACAAAGAACTGCTTCAAAAAAATCTCTGTCAACCTCACTCGAAATCCGTAGACGAACTGTATCAAAAATCACGTAATTAAGTACACGTTCCGAGTCCCATAACTCATTAAAGAAACGCTTTCCCTGGTCAGCAACTACTAGCTCACCACAAACACGTAGATCAGCAATTCTTTTCCAGCTCTCCTTCGACTTTCAAGGTACTTTAAAAATACTCCCTTGCGTAACATTGCGTCGTCCCCGTTTCCTTATTCCGTCTGAATAGTGAAAAGACAATTTATTTCTCTTCGATCCCTCTCCCCTTGTTTTTGTTGATTTCTTTCTTGTTTAGATCTCTGATAATATTGGAATGCTTTCCACGACGGCGCTTTCTAATAGTGTGTTAACGTGAGCGCCTCTCGCTGCATCACCGGTCGGCACTTGTGTAACTTCGTTTTCCCCTTTCTTGGTTTTTATGTCTTTCATCTTCGTTTTCCTGATCCCTCGCTGCTGATTTAAAGCGGGCTGAGGTGGGGGAGCATTTAAGCTTTTTCTCTTCAGGCAACTGTGTGTGTATTTTTTTACTCGCGTCTTTATTTTTTCTTGTATTCCGTTTCTGTGGGGGAGAGAGTGATGAGAGAAATTCGTAATGAGATTTTAGATGCGATCTTTGGGAAAGTAATAGGAAAATAAATCCAATCCCGTGTCTTGAGTTTTGTGCGAACTTAACCTTAATGATACAAAGAATAATGCTCGCGAAGTTCCGATGGAGTTTCGAGAAGCGGTTGCATGTAACGCGAAGCGTTTTTGCTTATCGGATGATATTTTGATGAATTCAACTTTAAATGCAATTTTGAGTGAATTCATTGGAGTAAACCCACTTTTAGGGGGGGGGTGTTGGAGACTGATGGGCTGTCGTGAATAACATAAATGTTGGATTACTATACGTTTGGAGTCAAAAAATATATAAATTGTTTATTTTTGTCCTTCTGTCACAGTACTTGCTCACTTTTTAGCTTTTGTTTCTTTGACTTTTACTTAAAATACTTTTACTCTCACGCCGCCTAACTGGTATAGTGACCATAGTGCTTGTCTGCCGTTTAGATGGTCGTGGGATTGAATCGCCTTTTATAGGTCCAGGTCCTTATAGATCAGTCCTTGTGAGGTGTTGCAGCGATTCACTTATTGGGTGATCCTATACAAGTAACTGTCAGTTCGGCTGTCAGTGGTCGGGCTTAAAAAAATTTTACTCTGATTCAAATGGAAATTTTATTTATTAAAACCGTCCCGCACTAAGGCATACGGTGTAATTTTGGGTTGTGAGCAACCCCGCACAGCATATGCGTTGCCGCATATGTTTCTCAATATTACAATACAATTATACTTACTATCATGGGATGGGCTATGATAGATCTTCTAGTCTTATTTCAAGAAGTCGATTGGCTATTATCTTAAGGCCTTGTCTTGCCTTTTTACTTGTCCAAAGTAGTTTTCTTTCTACTTTTTTGTGGTCACGGTGAAATAGGTATTTTCTTATGTTTTCCCACAGTTTGCAGTCGTAAATTACGTGGTCAACACTTTGAATTCCTTCTCCACATTCGCATTTGTCTTCCTTATTGAATAAACGTTTCTGGTGCTGTCCAAATACGCCGTGACCAGTGATAAATTGATTGATCTCAAATGATCCTAGAAGTCTCGTCTGTGATATATCCTTGTATTCTGTGTGGACTACTCTTCCCTTCTGATTCAAAGGAAAAATGTTTCTCATGTATAGTGGCTTAATTCAATATGAAGATTTTATATCTTCATTTTAAAATGATTCCAATAAGAACAACAAACCTCGCATATAAATTTAAAGAAATTCAAGTAAATGTTTAATAAATATATATTTTAACTGAGGAAAAACTAAGCACTATGTAATTAACTAGAAATTACCTTCCCAATTTGTATATAAGTTCTTTTTCAACATATCTATAATTTTATAATAATTTATCCTCAAGACGGTAGCTAGTTCGATAAATATATGCGAATTTTAAATATGCGCTTTTAAAATTAGTTTATAACTTTTTTTCAACACTTGATATGTTTATAGGTGACTGGCTGCATTACTCAATAAGAAATTGGTCCTACCAAAGACCATCGTCTACTCAGGGGCTGATGTTTTCTTCAATCTGTCGCGTCCTCAAATGTCCTCATGTTAGAGCGTTGTGGAAGTTTGGAGAGCGGGAAAATCAGGTGTTGACCCCGTCATCTGATCGAGCTTCAAAGTTAAGATGTGTTGTCTTCATAAATTTTCGATTGGAATTGTTCCCGAATCGTCTCCAATAACTCGTTGTGTTATTCCAGTGCAAATTTAACTACCAACCTATTACTAAATAAACCATGTCTGTCACTATTACATTCATATGGCTTATACATTTATTATAATGGTCATGAATTAATTAGAATCGTTTAACCAATCAGATAATGCTTACTTATGTATTGAAATACTGCTGATTTTAATGAGGCCTATTTTAAAGTGGAACCACTAAAAAACATTGAAGTGCAAAACTTGAGGAACATTAACCTTTTCAGCTGTTACCTTACATTGATGTGACCTGTATGTAAAAATATGACACTAAAGAATCATCCAGAATTATTGAACCGATGAGACGAAAAAAGGAAACGCTAGCAATACATTAAAGAAGAGTAGAAAAGTCCTTGAACTGAAGTGGTGGTATTGCATTGGGTGCTATAAGGCAGAAGGTCAACTGGGAAAAAAAAAAAAAAAGTGGCTGTCCTTTGCAGGCTGTATGACCACATCGAACACTAATACAGACTTAGCGCCACGTTTCAAACAGATAATGAGGTTCCGAATAAGTTCATGTGGTTGCAGAACCCTTTTTATGTAAGAGACTATGACGTCCCGATTCCCAAATTGCAATATCATCAGTTATGCAAATCCACACAAACCGTTTTCTTTATTATTATATTTTTGAGTTGTAACATTTAAAATTAATAGTAATACTTATATTTTTTACGCCAGTGTACCATATCTAATGTCAAAATTTCAATACATTATTTACAAATTTCAATACAATAGAACTCACCTTTTGCAACACACGGGATTTTCAAAGAACAACTATCAAGGTTTCATATATAGATATAATGTAAACAAAAACAGCTAACCATGAATGTATAATTTTATTGTGTTTAAATTTTAAAAGGAAATTTTTCTAAATAATGTTTATAGCGTTCAGATACTCTACCCGTTTCTATTTGACGTTTCAACAATTGTATAGAAATGGTGCCAGAAAACTCATAAAATGCATCGCATATAAATTTTAAAACTGACACTTAGATGTGCCATGTGCTAATTACATTATTTAACTATCTCCATCTTCCACTACTGAAATATACGTATTCTAAAACCACATGTATTTTAAGATTGCTTTTCTAAGATACTTCTGATTCATTCTTCACATTCTAGGAAAAGATAATGGATAATATATCATTTTAGACACAATGATTCTCAAAGATACATTTTTATCAAGTTTTTTAATTTGATTAGACAATCTTTAATAATTTTATTAGAGAGAAAAACATACTTTTTATTCGCTCATTAAAAAGGAAAGACGTAAAGTAATGCCACTTTTACGTGGAGAAAGTTTATTTTCAAAATGAGCTTATTAAAAACAATTCGCTTACATCAGATGTATGCATATTTGTAATGAATATTACCTGATGAAGCTGTACACCTGTCATTAAAAATCAGTTGCTTATTTAAAGAGTAAAAAGAGTTACATATGTACTTTGAAATTCGTAGGAATATATTACTATATTTTTATCTCCTCTAGACATACCAGAAATGTTTAAATAACTGTCATGGAAACTTTTGTATGAAATATATCTCAACATTTTGTTTTATTTGTGCTACTGAAAGTGCAATAAACTGTGAATTACTGAAATTATAACTTTAGTATTGGAACTATCCTATAGTTCAAATATGGTCGGCTTTTGTATATTTAAGCACACTAAGTCAGAAATCGTAGTGATAGTCAACGGGGAAAAATTTTACTCTCTACACTAAACTGATTAAGCGTGTTTCCCTAGAAGATATCTAACTTTCATGCAAAGTAAAAATTACTTTAAGGACTTCAATAATCTAAACATCACTTCTGTATTAAAAAAACTAAAAAAGCCCATTGAAAGATTTGACTTGGTGTGTTTTACTTATAAAGACAATGTGTGGTTATCTCAAATTATCACTAGAGCCCACTTGCAAAATATTGTAAACGATTAAAAATAAACCACTTGAGATATTGAAGATCAATTTTTGTTTCTTATTTTACTATGCCGTTGCCAAAAAAATAGTGTTGCAATCTACAGCGGGTGCTAATCATTGATTAGCCTTGTGGGACATAAACGCATTAAAAGATACTTTTCATATTTTATTAAGAAAGAAAATGTAAAACAGGATGCACGGCTATGGGAACTGCAATTCCCAAAGTAGTAATTAAAATTAAATAGTGATATTTATTTGTTTTAATTAAAACATTCCTTTGCAGCTTGTTCATAACGTTTCTTTTACATTTCTTGGTGAATATAAACCTACCTTTTAAATGTAATTACGTGTTCAGTGAAGCTTAGAAAGTCTTTTTATGAAATAAAAACTCTTTTTTTAATCACAACTGTTTTTTTAACTTTTTTTGTGTTTCGTTTTGTCCTATTTTAGTATACTGTATTTATCTTACGCAGCAATGCTTCCATTGAATTACAAAGATCATAAAAATTAAAATTGTACGGAGAAGTCTGGCTAAATTAGCTTTATTTCATAGGTTTCCTTTTAAATGTCATTACTTTAAGGTTGGAATATGCATTCAAGCAGAAAATATTATCAATAGTTATCTGCTTTGTAAGTGAAACTGTTTTAAAGTAGCTCTATCTTAATTGTAGCTGTTATATACCTCACCAAAATGGATCAAAGGGTTCCCCACTACGCTAGTAACTTGTGAGTTGTAAGCGGAGCAGAGATTCTGCGCTTACCTTTGATGTGTTTTTCTATTTCGAGTCGGTAAAACTTTCAATGTGTGTATGTGTATTACTTGATGTTGTCTGTCCTGTTTGACTGTGCTCCATAAAAACCAACCAACAAAGGTAAGGAATGAGAATAACAGCTGAATAACGAAGTGAATGAATGACCAAGTATAAGCTGTAACATAATAGGAACACTAAATTATAATTTAGTGTAACTATCTCGATAGTCAATATATTCCAAATTTTATTTCGTAAAATGCTAAGAACCAGATAAATAAAGAATAAAACTATATTTCTTACTAAAATATTCAAAAGAATTACCGAAATTTAATTTAAATTTCAAAATGTCTAAAAGAACCACTGAATTCTAAACTAAAATCAGATTTCTTAACTTCTAGTGATGTTTCGGCAATTAATCTCTTTTAATTTTTGTCACAAAATATTCAAAAGAACCAACAATATTCACATTTTTTGGAACAGCTCAAATTCCGCACATTTCATTTCGTAAAATGTAAAGAACCAGCTAATTAACGAACAAAACTAAATTTCCTACAATAATTTTCAAAAGAATTATCGAAATTGAATTGTAATTTGTAAAATATCGAAAAGAATCAGTGAATTCTAAACTGGAATTGGATTTATAAACTAGTGGAGCTGTTTCTGCAGCTCATGTCTTCTAATTTTGGTAACAAAATATTTAAATGTACCAACAATATTCACATTTTTTGGGACAACTCAAAACGTAAATTTGAATAACGGCGTGAAAACATCTCAACATGATAGTGTTTAGAACCGCTACACTTAGCACGTTCGTTAAAATACAACCATCCCTAACAGACTGTATCACTCTCTGGAATCGAGTTTCGGTGGTAAATGGCTATTTCGCACATCTTCTACGATGTGTATTTCCAGATAATATTCAAGCCCACAACCAAAGCAGTTAAATCACTTCACTTCCGCCCAACAGTTCAGAACCCGATAAAAATCTAACGCCATTTTGATTCCCTTCCAAAGTCCCATACAGCATTACCCCAGACCCAAACCATGAAGTCAACTACCGTTATCAGGAAACCCACCCTCGGATAAATAAAAAAGAGCAATGAAGGGAAACGCGTATCCCCTGATCGAATAGCCGAAACCATGGCTGAAGTCATAAACTCACTTTCACTCAATTCCACACAAAAATCTATTGTTTCGTTTCGTTCTCTCTTTTTTCTGCTTGTTTGGGACTTTTTCCTGGAGGAGTAGTATCCAGAGAATTCGCTTGGCGTTCATTTATTGAATTTTCCGACACGTTGAATTTTCTTTCGCTCAACTGGCTACATGTATTATGGAAGATGGGCCCCTGATTCGGTTTTTCTTTTCGGACAGATTGCCCTGTTTGTGTGTCTGGGCACATCTTCATATTCTGTATTCTTGGTGGAGTCGAGGAAAGCGCGTTTAGAGGCACGGTTTCCTGACTAACTGATTCGAGAGTCTGGAGTTCGGCAAATGTTCGGAAGAGGAAAGCAGTCTCGAAGAAACGCACACACATAAATTGGCTTTGGGGGAAATTTCTGAGTAAATAATGTGCCCTTCGTTGTTTAGAATAAGGAAGTTGACAAACCTGGAAATGAAATGTCTGCCTTTTGAGGAGACGGCTATTTGACTTGGTATTCTTTAAAAGGAAGTAAGGAACGTTGAGAATATTTTAACGTTTGGCTGTAAAACTATTTTTGATTCAACTTTCCGTTGCATTCCAATTCTAAATCTACGGCCAGTTGGGAGACTGTTGTAAATATTATCAAGAACAGAAACGCATTTCGTTGGGGAAAAATAAAAATATATCGGGTATTTATGATTGAAGAGAAGATAGTAGAGATGACATATGAACCATTGAAACAAATTAAACCAATTTCGATGTGTACAGTTTGAAAACAGAGGGGTTTTGGTATCTCATATACAAAATAAATCAATTCAAGATTTTTGTTCCTTTCAACATTTCATACTGCCACTTCATATTACAATAGGGTGGAATAGTTACGACCTTCAAATCTATCTTTATGCTGAACCAATAACCTTCTCTGTCCACGGTAATTTGAAAATTCATATTTTAACCACAAACTCCCAGATCCTTTATTGATAGGTTTTTACACTCACGTATGTTTGTTTAACCTTACCACATTTATATAATTTTAAAAAAATACCTCCCTTTGCTGATTCAAGGTGCAAGAACATATCATGTCTTCTTATTTACAGTGTAAGAACTAGTTAGTGAGGCAAGGAGAATATAATTTCAAACCTATCCTTCTATAGTCTGCGCAATTTCCCTGACGAAATTCGGAGCTCTCTAAAGGTAAAACTAACCTATAAGACCCCTTCAAGAATTCCCAGCACGCGGTAGCCTCTAATTTATGCAAACACGCTTTCTATTCTCTGAAAGAACTTACACACGTAAACGCACTCATACCGTCTCAACATACATAAGTAGAATAATAAAACTTCACATATCGAAAGAGGAAAGCAGGTAATATTTATCAAGATTAGATAGAGGTCAGGATTCTTATGCACTACCTTATCGAGCGTAACTCGTTAATCAACGAGCTAGCAATTATAGTGTCACACTCACCGAATGCAGAGATTTAAAAATGTTCTCTGACAATTAGTTATCTTCGATAAATGATTTTAGAAACTTTCTTGTCATAATAACGAATTTATTCACAGAAAAGTTATATTTTGCTTGACAGTTAGTTTTACATAGAAATCTTTACATTAAGTTACATTTGATACCCTTTTTTATGCATTTTATGAATTTATTTTGAATAAAAGAATTACATGCATCACATTGGAATGAAGCAGCATAATGTGGATACTATCGTTGAAATAATTTTAATTTAACAAATAAATTTTCTATCATCCTAGATTGTTCAATAATCGTTTCGTCTCAATACTCTATACTAAAATTAAACTTGATGTGTATGAGTGTATTAAATGATTGCGAATTAAAAAAAAGTCTTGTCATAGCTTGAACAATGCATGAGAGAATTTTAGTGGCTGCATCACTGTTTAATACAGCAATGGTAAGCAAGAGAGAAGTAGATTGTTACACAAAGTTATGGAATCAGAAGAAACGAAATAATTATTCTATTTCAAATATAATACAACTTTCATGGGTGAAATACAATTAGTCTACATTCAAAATCAGCGGTAATATATTTAATAGAATATATATTATTCTATTTTGTCTAACAAATATTCATGACGTTTAGGTTCGGCAAATTAAGTTACTTAGAATTTAATTTTCAACCAATGAAATAACACGAATTTCGCATACACATACATTGAATGCATTTATATATAGGTTGCAAATTTAGTTCTCTAGAGAGAAAAATACGGCCCATTATTTAATTCATTACCTGTAGTAATACATTGTACTTTATAACACTAAAACAAGTGAAAAATATTAAATAGTATTATAATTGTATTAGTTCAACTTCGGTGCTATGATAGCAATGCTTTATTTGTTTCATTAACCATTGCAGATTGGCATTATGCACTCGTAAATAGATATTTTATGCAAATGGAATATTTAAGAATATTTTAGGTTTTCTTTTGAGTTCAAACATAGCTATACCCCCGACAATTGCATATGCATATCACGCTTCATCACATTTTAACAACAATGTATTCTGAATTTTCTCATTTACTTCATTCCATGCGGATAGCGCATGTAAACGTGATCAGTATTCTAATTTTATGCATTCACACATTTTAAATTATTAACACACTTTTCAGAGACATGATTTTGTAATTACATCCTTGTGATTATACGTTATGATAATTCATAGTTGGTTTTTATATACTTATTGTATTATATTATATTTTTAGATTGTTTGATGCCTATTTGTAAAATACATTTTTGTAGATTGTATCACGATATTTTAGTCAATATCTAAAAAAATTGTATCATTATATTTTAGTTGATATTTTTATAGATTGTATCACAGTATTTTAGTCAATATTTTCATGGATTGTATCAAGATATTTTAGTCAATATTTTTATTATTTTATCACGATATTTTAGTCAATATTTTTATTATTTTATCACGATATTTTAGTCAATATTTTTATTATTTTATCACGATATTTTAGTCAATGTTTTTATAGATTGTATCACAACGTTTTAGTCAATATTTTTATAGATTGTATCACGATATTTTAGTTTATGTTTTTGTAGCATTAAATTCATAATTGTAACAATATTATTATGAAACATTTATAACTGTTAAAATTTAAGTTTGCTTTAAATTTGTTTGGGATAATATAGTTTTGCTATAATCATAATAATCTGATTTGTCCTCCATCTTCCACATTTAATTTTGATGAAAAGTGACACACAATATAATTTCCTTTTAGAAACTCGCATACAACTTACAAATGAGTGGCTGTATTTACAAATGCTGATGTATCCGTACTTTATACAAATATCAATGTTTAAAATTTCTCTAAGGGGCCATCTTTATATTAAATTGGGTGCTTGCTCCAATAATTTCAATACAAACCCCCATCTTTTACCACAAATTTGTGTTCTACACATTATTTCAGGCGTAAATAAAAAAAAATTAATCATTTTTATTGGATTTTTCAGCGATTTATAAGTGTTTGAAAATTAGATGTCCTAATCTCAAATTGGTATTTCACTTTTTTTGTAATACTTGCTAAAAACGTTATTTTTCTTGGAAATTTTTTTCATCCTTTGCTTTTCAAAAACCCAAACAAAATCAAAATACATTTTAATAATCCAACTAAATTTACTATTTTTTATCCATTATGAAATAAATATTCATAAAAATTATTAATAGAAACATGTGCAAATTTCGACACCATGTGATTCAACTGTTACTGAAACATGGGAATTCCAAATTTCAGCTCATTACGAGCATAATTAGTAGCACTGAGATACTGTTTGAAAAATTATATTACTATTATCGTTTTAGGGGATTGTTCACAAACTGAAAACAGAAATTTATGCCAACAGATCTTAGTATTCAATCAGAATGGATTCTAACTTTGTCACCATCTTAATAAATTCCATACCAAGGCGCCTGCAAAAGGTTATTAACTGAGTAGGCCACTACACGTCGTTATTAATATTTATAATGTGATTGAACTTCGAACATTTACAATCAATGGTTTTTATGGATTTTGTTGGACAATTTTGTACCGTTTTTCATTCTTTTTTCATCAAATCCGCCTGAAATAGTGTGCAGAATCGAAATTTGTGATAAAAGATGGGGGTCCGCATTGAAATTATCCGAGAAAGCACGCAATTTAGAATGAATAAGGCCCCTTAGCCAAATTTTAAGTATTGATATTTGTAGAAAACATTAATCCCTTTCGATTGCTACCTTCCATTATGTTCTGTGATGTAAATTGTGCAATTGTGATCGGGTGAGTCGTTTTTTTTTTTTTTTTTTTTGACGGCTGTACATTAAATTTTAACAGATCAGTTTAGGGAGCGTTAATGTAATCAAATAAACTTCACATCATGGCTAATAGTATATCTCTTCCTCAGTCCCCAGACATTATTTTTAAGCGGGCCTCTAAAAGCCTTTCAAGCACTAATCTGTTGAAGTGCTCAATTAAGTTAAAATATGAATGTTTGATTTTTAATTAAAATTAATTTATATGGGAGAGGGAGGAATTTCCTCATTGGGCACATTTTCATGAATTGTGAGAGGTAGTTTCAGAAGACCTACCTTGTTGCGTTTGCTCCTACTTAAAAGTTTCACTACTGAGAATACATGTTGTGAATACCCTTAGGTTGAAATTGAAATTGTTTAGATCCTATGCGCACATGCGTTTATGCAAAATGTTAAATACCGTAGAACTGTAATTCACTTCGCCTCATTAAACGCTAGACATAATAAAATTAAATAATTTAATTTGTATGTATATATGTATGTATGGTATTTCTTTAACTTTATGATACATTAATTTCATAAGATTACCTTTTATTAAACAGATTTTACTTCTTCAATGACGTTTCACAATGTTATACCTTTAATCTTTACAGACTGTAACTTCAAGGGATAAGAATATAATCTTGCCGTCATATAAGGGCTTAGTAAGACCACATCTATAATATGCTGTACAATTCTGGGCTCCATATATGAGAAAGGATATAGAATTAATTCAAAGGGTTCAGCACAGAGCTAAAAATAATAATAAAGGGGATAGCAAATCTCGACTATAATGAACGTTTAAGTAAGCTAAACATGTATACACTGGAAAGAAGAAGAAGGAGGGGAGGGATTTGATTCAGCTTTTTAAGTTGGTAAAACAAAGGGACACAGAGGGTTTAAATTTCAATAGTGATAACACAAGAAAGGGCCATGGGTATAAATTGAATAAGACACATTTTAATCGGGATTTAAGTAAAAACTACTACTTTAATAGGGTAATCGACAAATGGGACGCATTGCCAGAAAATATAGTTAATTCAAAGGGAGTGAACGAATTTAAGATATAATTGGATAGTCAGTGGGAATTGGGGAATTCATGAACAAAGGACCAGCCTTGTTGGGCTTGAGCCTGTAGCTGGTCGTGAGTATTTGTATATTTGTCTAATTTTCTTTGTCTAATTGTCTTCTTTGATTGGCTCTATAGTTAGATTGCACAAACAAGTCCCAAAAATACGGATAATACTTAATTCAAATCAATCAAGGCCAACTAATCTCAATATAACAAACTTGCTTAGGGCCATAATGCCATAATACACACACCAAGATCCACACAAAAGTAAAGACTTGAAGTAGTGCGTGAATGAGATTCCTTTGCTCCTAGAACTCTTCTACATCCTATTAGAAAGATTTTCTGTACTTAAAGAGACAACCATTAAGTTTAGATCCGCCAGCAAATTATCTATTAAGTTGATTGAACAGAGCAAACAAGGTTTTTTTTTTCACTAAACTAAAAGATACAATGTGTTCATCCTAGCATATTTTTTTTATTTCCTTATTTTCCGCTAACTCAAGGAGTCACGAAGAAAAGTATGTGATGTGGTGATGAATGGGAAAGCACAGAATACAGGTGTTCGTATTTCATTCCTCATAGCATGTGGAATATTAATTTGTTATTCTTGGTGCAGGAACATGGTACGGGATTCATCTCGGATTACATATCCCTTAAATTTTGGATATGTGTGAAGTTGAATACGCATTTCTTACGGTGTTACATTTTACAATTGAAAAAAGGTACGAGGTGTCATCGAATCTTTCCCTTCGGGATTGATTCTTGACCGTCTTCAATAACCCGTTGTGTTCAATGACCCGTAAATTCAGCTACTTACCTACCTAGCCACATATGTAGAAATGTATCACACACATTACTTTTTACTGATGTCCTATCACATATGAGGGGACGACAATTACGGTAAAAACTGGTAATCAGTTTTTTCTGCTATTTGGCCTTCGGGAGGCTGAAGATATGTACTGATCTAAAATGTATTAGCTTTCTTTTGCGCACTATTAGAACATAATTTAAACATTTTATTTTTTATAAAAAACGCCCTAATTTTGATCTTATTGGAGGGTTCTAACCCCTCGGGGAGGCAAAAGATATCAATAAATCGGGATGAAATTTTTAACACATAGTTTTACTGCATGAGCCAACTTTTCCGCACTATTATAATCTGATAACAAAAAAATAACTTTTATCGGCCCATCATAGGTTGCAGTCTTACGTCCGTAATGTTAAAATGGCCAAATTTTAAGGAACATTTTAGTATAATCGTTTTTGTGTATTAATTTGAATTTTTTACACAGGTTATGAAGAGACTTTTAAACACTTTAACACAAAAGTATTAAAAAATCTTAAATTTTAAAAATTTGAGATTACTTTTTAAGTTTTTTTTTTGAAAAATGACCAATTTTTATACTTTTTAACAATTAAAATGAACTCTTCTGAGTAAGTAGAAAAAAAATGCCTGCTTTTAAATATATATTATAGAGTATGTTACACTTGCAAACGAAATTTTTTTTTTATTGTTTGAATAGACTTTGAAGAAATGTTCCTTTTAAGGGGGTCCGGGACGTATCAGAAAATTTGTTTTATTAATTAATTTACTATTTTTTATTTTTGTACTGATTAATTATCTAACTAATAAACAAAACCACAACACAAAAGTTTTGCAAAATTTAAAAAAAAAATTGAAAATGAAAATTTTTTGAAAAAAGTGGAGTCATTTCAAATTGTTAAAACTCAAAATATTCTTGGTCAATTTTCAAAATTCTTACAATAAATTATTCACAAATTTATAAACTTTAATTCTGATTCAGCAAATTTAAAAATATTGATTCAATAAAAAAATTAAAAAAATTTGAATAAAAACTTTTTTTTTTTAAAGTCATATTTTTAAAAGTAAATATTGGTTTCAAATTTGCTGAATCAAAATTAAAGTATAATGTTTGAAAAAGATGTATTCCAAATTTCAACCTTTGAAATTTATGTGTTCTTGACTTATAACAATTTGAATACAGGACATTTTGAAAAAATGCGTCATGGAGAAAAACGCGTTTAAAGTCTTAAAGACAGATTTACAATTAATAAAATATTTAAATACCCTTTAAGAGCATCCAGATGGGTATCTAACTCCTTCTTTCCTCTTAAATCTTTGGTTTAGTTTGATTTTTGCAAGTTCTGCCATTTTCCTGCATAGTTTAAAGGTCTCCGTAGACATAAATAACGTCTTTCACAGATGTTGTTGTCATGACAACTGCTGTCTGAGTGTCAGATTTTCAAAACAACGAACCACAAAATTAATTCTATATCTCGTTCTAATTAAGATAGAAACATGATTCATACGTTATTTTAAGCAGAAAGACATAGCAAATGTTTTAATATATAAATTTCTTTCGAAAATTTGACGATTTTTGTGTCTTGGACCCCTTAAGGAAAAAATTCACATTTTGGGAAATCGAAATTTAATGCATAAAATTGGCCTTATTTCAGGTACGTGCAGGAATTTTCAAAAAATATTTAAAATATTTCTACTCAACGTATATCCATAAATCCTATATCATTTTAAACAGAATTGTAGAGACATTTTTTAAATTCATAAAAAATCATCGAAATTTTGAAAGATTTTTGTGCACTGATTCCCTTACAATCGGAACGTGAAAGAAACTATTTTTAATTGCGATTATAAAACTTCCTGAAAATGAACAATCCTCTGCATCGTAATAAAATAGATCATATGCAAATCACAGTGCACTAGGTACGCAAAGTTAAAACATATATTATATTAAAAATGTTTCAAAAATTGTTGATGATGAAAGGAATTTTTATAAACGGACTCAGTAAATATATGTTCCAGATCTACCTAGAAGTACTTTTTGGAATACAAAGCTGTACCACCTTTTGTACGTCTTGCTGAATTGGTGACAGATAGAAGTGATTATGAGCACACTCTCAGAAAGAAGCCAGATGATGCTTTTGATAAATTCTAGATGGCGCCCGCTTCAATTGGTGCTCACCAATTGAATTCGGGGTGGTTCACCATGAGTAGAACTACCTGCTCTGTGATGACATGTAATATTTCCATTCCTATTATAGCTTCACTTTCGTCGTTCAGCTTCATTTCAACAAACTATCGAAGAGGAATTTTCAGTGCAAACAAACCACCGAAAAATGAGGATTTTACATGCGGTTACCGTTTCTAGTTTTATTATGGTAGATCGCCCAGTAATAATAGAATAATACTTTTATAATAGAATAACACTTTTAATTTATACGTTTGCGCTGATCATATAATACACAGTCCAGTCATATTAATGTGACCACCTGTCAAAAGCCAGAATAATCACCTTTGGCAGAGCGGACCGCTGCGAGACGTGCAGGAAGAGAGTCAATTAGGTTTCTGAAGGTGTTCACTGGGATGTTGAGCCATGACGACTCCATTGCCGTGGTCAGCTGCTCTAGATTACGCGGTTGAGGAACCATGGCAATTGTTGCAGGGTGTTTGCTTTCTGACGTTTCACGCCGTATAAGCCAACGTCCATTTGTCCGATGGAGCATAAAACGTGATTCATCGGGAAAAGACACCTGTCGCCACTCTGTGGACGTCCAGTTGCGGTACTGGCGTGCAAATTCCAGCCTTCGTCGCCAATGAACAGCAGTCAGCATAGGTGCATTAACCAGGCGTCTGCTGGGGAGGCCCATGCGCAGCAACGTTAGCTGAACCGTTGTTTCGGATGCTCTCTTGGTAGCCCATTGGTTCATCTGGGCGGTCAGTTGCTCAACAGTTGCACATCTATTCGCCCGAACGCATCTCCGTAGCCTTCGTTCGTATCTGTCATCTATAGCCCGTGGTGCACCACATGTGCCACGCCGCTGATTTTGGATTGTGCCATTTTGCCATGCACGGTATACTTTTACCACGGCGGCACGCGAACAGTTCACAAAATTAGCCGTTTCCGAAATGCTTTCACCCTTGGCCCGAAAGCCAATAATCATGCCCTTTTGGACGTCGGATAAATCGCTACGTTTCTGCATTACGCCAACGATTGAAATGCTTTTCGATGCCCTAGAACATCCTTTATACACACTCCACTGCCTTTTGTGATTGGTTATTTCACGTTGACGTCGAAAGTAGGTGGTGGTCACATTAATGTGACTGGACTGTGTATATTAAGACAAATATCCAAGAACAAGAATTTTTAGCCAATCTTAGAAGACTAGTTTAAGTCACATCTAAGTAGCATGGTAATATTAGGTATAAGAGCAAATGATTTTCGCTAAAACTGGTGGATTAAACTTTATATTTGATGATTATACAAATTAAAATATTTTCCAGAGCATCCTCTAGACTGTAATACCTGCCAGACTTTTACCTTTATGAAAAACATACACGCTTCAGACAAGATCAATTTCCTCCGAATTCATATACATGTATTTATCAAGGTAAGAAAAATTTATCAAATTGAGAAAAATTTGAAAAAAATACGTATTTTTATAGAATATTTTATTAATTTTTATTGCAGTTTAAATTAGATCTAACACAAGAGGCTTTCACTTTCATTAAAATGTATTTGGCTCACTATATGTCCAATTCCAATCACATTTCGGCGTAGAAAATATGTTTTTGCAACTCTAAAAAAGTTTGATAAACAATCTATTTTTTCAGAAATAATTGAATCTGTCTTCAGTTATTAAATGTAGTACTACAACTTGAACTTTAATTAAATTAAACTTTATTTAAAAAATTAAAACCTTTAGTAGAAAAAATCGTTTGATAAAATTAAATAATGTTTAAATGAAAATGAAATTTTTAACGTGCATTATACAGAGTCAGGTCTAAAGTATTCTTTGATAGTCTTCCATATTAAGGGTATTTTGTTGTTTTGGTCAATAAAAATAAATTTATGTTTTAAGTTCAACTGTGAAAACTATTCCACATCGAAAACAAAAAAATACACAGAATAAAATTGCCTCGTTTACCATGCTCACAAAAACTACAATAAAAACCTGATTTCATTTGCTCTTAAATTATTCGTTGTGTTTATTTTATTAATTCTTCCCTAAAAAGAAAACATGGTTCATTTTTTGAATTGGATATTATCTAGCTTCCACACTTCGATTTGGAAAGTTTAAGTAAATTGCCTCAAGTTCATTTATGTATCAAAGTTTGCGCAAATTAATTAGCGTTAGCAAAATGAGTTCCCGTTTGCATCCAATGAAGTAGCAAGCACAAAAAACTACGTTTTTTACACCTAACGTTTCAACACGTGTTTTGCAATATTTGGCCCCTAGAGAAAAATACGCCTTAGGGGATGAATTTATTTCTTCCCTTACCTTTTAAATAAAGGTACTAAATACATATCATTTTGCGTATATCACCTAAGAAGCTTGATGTCGAACTCATAAATAAAAACGAATACGATAAGAGGAAAGAACGGCATAAAAAATCGATATAGGACGCATAAAACGTTAAGGGAATAAAAAAAAACAAAATTTGAAGAGGAAAACTAAATAAAAAAATGATAGAGAAAGCCGTTATAAAATACGGCAATCCACGATTTACTGTTACTACTGCTCAATAAAATACAAAGATACATGACTCTCATATTTCACTTTTATGTTTTCGAAACCGAAACCCCTTATGCAAGAACAGCCCAAGGCGGGCCTTCCTCTTCTCTGGAATGGGTATTTCCTTTTGGACATTTTATGTTAAACTTGAAATCAATGTCGCATTGTTTTGGACAGCTAGAGAGACGATTCTTGCGAATCTTCTGACAGGACAGAGGGAGAATTCAAGTAGCAAATAAACAGTACAGATTAAAAAGTCATTACATATATAGAGAAAAGATCGTATTAATTTAGAATTAAAATGTTTAGAATACGTATAAGAACCAAGCAGTAACAAGTCAAGTTGTTATTCAATAGAAATCAGGTTTGTTGAAACGTAATGTGATTTACACTCCAAGTGGTTTAGACGAGATATCTCGTCGTCCAAGATCTGACCAATTTTGCTAATGACGAGAAAAACCTCCTCCATTGAAATCTGGTCAATTTCGACGCTGTAACTTCATCAGATATTACGATGTGTTTCGTCAAGAGAAAAATGCCCTATTACAATGTGAATACAACTTTTCCCTTGACAAGAACTTGTGTCAGTTAAGAATAAGTTTTTGCATCATAGGCTGACTACTAAAGGGCAGATTTAAATGTGAAGGTAAGTCACCATGAGAGTTAGATTTCCAATGGGGTGATCACAACTACAAACACTCCTGGTGCTTGACTTTGCTAGAGTTCATGGTCTCATGGATGTGATCTAGCTGCTGCTAGATCCTGAAGGATTAGACATAACAACAACTACAAAAGATTGATGCCAAAGACAGAGGCTGTTCGCACATTTTTGGACGATTTTGGTTAGCGGTAATAAAAAAATCGTTTGCTGCAAAAGAAATAATTGCAGTTGTACTATGTTTTTAAAAGTCAAAACTATCGTCTGCGGCTTGAGAGGTTTGTTTTTATTCAAAATGGCGTTTTTAACGAAGCAGTGGTTCGAAAGCTATATTTATGCTCTTTCCGAGGAGAAATATTCATATTCCGTTATCCAAAAATGATGTGAGAGTCATGGTTTTGTGATATCTAAAGCGTCGATAGGTAATATCGTCAACGAGAAAGAAAAAAAATTTGTCAAATTGGAGCCTCAAGTGGGACGAAAATTCCAAACAAGTATCCAAGGAAGAAACGGACATCTTCGACTATTTGCAAAGGGACGTTGTTTAATGTTAAAAGAAAATCCTCCTAGTCAAAGGACAGTTGCAAAATTATTACAATGATCGGTGTCCACTGTAAACAAAATGATAACCGTAAATTTAAATCTTAAGAAAGCGAAAAAATGCAATGCGGATCGTCTTTCTCCAAAGCATATCGGACACGCTGCCGAATTCTTTATGAGAAACACTTATCCTAAGAAAAATGGAAAACAATTGTCACAATAGATAAATCATGGGTGTATTTAAATGATTGCAGCAAAAAAAGAGCCATTTATTATCATAAAAGGGGAGAAAAATGTACATGGTTCACAGAATCGAAAGAAAGTTTTTCTAAGGGATTCATGATTGTTGCTGGTTTTTCATATAATGGCAAGTTAAAAATAAAGAGAGTGGAAAAAAATGTCAAGATTAACTCCAAATACTATCAGGAACATATTTTAACGCCAATTTTTCTGAATGAAATACCATCGCTTTACCCACAGTGCCATCAATTTGTGGAACTCCATCAAGACTAAGCTAGCAGTCACACATCAAAATCCACTGTAAATTTCCTAAAAGAAATGGAACAAAAAACCGGTATCAAGGCCATACCCTTCACTGATATCCCTACTAAATCTCCAGATGTATCACCTATGGATTTTTGTGCTTTTGGACTTTTAAAATCTGCATTATCCAAACGTCTTCCCACAACCCTTACAGGACTCTGGAAAGCTGTTCAGGAGGAATGGGATAGAATACCTCTTCTGACACTTCAAAAGGCATTATTATCCTGGAAATTGCGGTGTCGAAAGATAGTTCAGAATAATGGCTATCAAATAGAAGATTTAAAACGCAAGAATTTCATGAAATTTAGTTTTGTGAATACAATATACATTGTCTAAAAAATGTGTGAACAGCCTCTGTAAACAGAATAAATAAAAATTCTTTAACAAAAAAATAGACACGCCAAGAAGGCCCAAGTTGTCTGATTGCGATAAAAATTGGTTGGATGGTGAAGAATATACATAGAAAACAAATTTCAATTTCAGAACAATTGAATGATTTATTTCAGGTTTTGGCCGTTACAAAGGGGAAAAGGCGTTGGTCCCCCTATGACCTGGATTCAATCTATCACCCGGCGTGGCATAAACTGAAAAAGTTCCACGATGGTGTCCTGCGGATTTTCTCGACAAATTGTCTCCAACTGTCGGGGTAAATTGTCAACATTGCGGGTTTGTTGCAATATAGCTTCCCATAACATCACAAAAACATTCATAGTCACACGAAAACATTGGTAATATCTTGATTACCAGATATCCATTAGTGGACTTGGTCAGATCCTGATGGACAAGATATATCATTGATACAACTAGAAGGTTTAAAAATTATATTTTACTAAGGGCGTTCATTACTGCACTTGGGAGTTTTAACTAACCCAGGGAGTTTTTTTGAGACGGATCCTTTGCAGGCCCTTGACATTTTGAGGGTGTGGGAACTCATGGATGCTGTCTAGATGCCGCTAGTCAGTGAAGGACTAGTAACAACAACACAAACCCCGACTCGTGCTCATCATACTTTAGAACCAAGCTGGATGTATTACGCCAGTACCAGAATATATGACGGGCACCTCCAAGAGATAAAAGTATGCATACCAAGTTTTCACAAATGTTTAGTTTCCCCTTTTTCTTTGTACAATAGTTGCTTCCCTGTGGTATTACCAGCGCAATATAACTTTGTAAAGACTGTTTAAAAGCATCTCCCACTACTCGGGTCTTTATTATATCTTAGGTCCTGCTACGTTAGTACTGGGGACATGTGGGTGATTTACCTTAAGGGGGTCCGGGACACAAAATTCGTCAATTTTTCGAAAAAAATGTTTATATTATTTTAAGAAATTCTCTGTGTTTTTCTGCTAACGTCTAAATCATGTTTCTATCTTAATTAGAACTAGAGATATAATTATTTTTGTGATTCGTTGTTTTGAAAATCTAACACTCTTGACAGTTGTTGTCATGGTAACAACATCTGCGAAAGACATTATTTAAGTCTACGGAGACCTTTACAGTATATAGAAATAAGGTAGAACTTACAAAAAACAGATTAAACCAAAGATTTAGGAGGAAAGAAGGAGTTAGATACACATCTGGATGCTTTTAAAAGGTATTTAAGCATTTTCTTAAGTGTAAATCGGACTTTAAAACTTTAAATGCGTTTTTCTCCATGATACATTTTTTCAAGATTTTCTGTATTCAAATTGCTATAAGTCAAAAACCGATAAAATTTAAGGGTTCAAATTTGGAATATTTTTTTTTCAAACATTACACTTTAATTTTGATTCAGCAAATTTAAAACAAATATTTACTTTTAAAAATATGACTTTAAAAAAAAATAGTACCTTAAAATTTTCAAAATATTTCATCAAAATATTTTTTATTTTTTATTAAATTAATATTTTTTAAATTGCTGAATCGAAATTAAAGTTTATAAATTCGTGAATAATTTACAGCAAGAATTTTGAAAATTGATAAAGAATATTTTGAGTTTTAGTAATTTAAAATAACTCCTCTTTTTTCAAAATATTTAAATTTAAAATTAAAAACAAAATTTTGGAATACTTTTGTGTTGTGATTTCGCTTATTAGTTAGAAGGGTAATCAGTATAAAAAACTTCAAAATTCTAAATTAATAATTAAACATTTTTTTTTCAATGTGTCCCGGACCCCCTTAACATTCGAAATGTTTTCATATTTTTCAAAAATGTTAATTTCCACTGAAATTAAATCCTCCGAAAATATTTTTTAATAGATGTGAACCTGATAATTCAGCTATACGGCTAAAATAAAGAGATTGTACAAATAATAATGTGTCAATTTAATTGATTTAAACTCTACTCAGTCATTACAATCCAACTGAAATTTTCTTTCAGTCATTAAACGCACTTAAATGTATTTTTAAATAAATCTACATAGAGAGTATATAACACCCAAGTGGATTGAAGGCCAACATAACCTTATTAATCTGTCCTTTGCATTTATTGTGTATCAGTTCTGATTTCATTCACCATATCAATTATGATCCAAGCCTCTTTATTTGAAATGGCTTCTAATTAATAACTGAAATACAATTAATTTCATAATTATCAGGAATTTGTCTATACAATTAGTTACAGATAATTTTTTGTTATTAAAGTTATATTAAGATAAGTTGCTTAAAATAAATATTATCGTATCGTAATTTTCAAGTAATCAATGACATTCATTCAGTGATAGGCAGCTTGATAATTAAAAATGTCAAATCTATTCGGTCAATTCTTAGGTCTCATATCGGTTAAAACAAAAATGTCAACGCAAAAACTATTAACAATTCCTGTAATTTGGACTGCATTAAATGATGTCAGTTAGTCAATTTAACTGGGAAAATGTTATTCCTCCTGATTATTTTATTATGGTAAAACATAAATGTCACTCTGTTAAATATGGATCAATCTTGATAAAACAAAACAATTTTTTTAGTAGGTTGAGTTTAAGTATCAAATTTTATCTGAACTAAAAATGTGTTTTAATAATTTAACGATTGGTTAAAACAATGCTGCTAAGAAATTGTAATTAAGTAATCGTGTGGTGGGCTATTATTTTAAAAATATGATTTCAAAAATCAAATTGATATAACTAAAAATAATTTTAATAACTTTATTATTAATAAATTTAATATAAAAAATGCTATTAAGATTTTTTAATTTTATGATTTTGTGTGTATGATGAGCTAATCATAACACATTAAGTACACAAAATTAATTTATCATGAACTGCATATTTTTATAACAAAATATCCCTTTCAATCGCGAAGGATGTGGTTTGACCAAAAAACAAATTTCCGGTGATTTATAAATATCTAGCAGAAAATTAATTTTATTTTTCATTTAATTTCCCTAAGGATCACTTGTTTTTCATTTTTCATTTTATGATTATATTCTTGAAAGGACATTTATTTGCCATTTCAAATTCGTCAGTTTTCTAAATATAAAGACTAATTTTGCTTTAAATTGAATAGACGTGATTTGAATTGGCTTTAACTTTTGATCTTTCAAATGTATAATAATACTTAATTTAATCAGAAATATTTTTCGCACTTATTATCTAAAAAAGAAATGAAATTGTATGAATTTAAATGAATCTAGGTATTTGGAACTATGATTAAAAACTAAGAATTCATTTACTTGGTTTCTTAACTTACATATTAGAGTAATGAAGTTCTTGAACAAAATATGCGTAGAAATGTTTATCAATTTTAAATGATATCGTTTCATAAATCTACTTACAAAGTTATAATGAGGTTGACTAAATCTAAATGGAAAATTTAGAATACGTTTAGTCCTTAATCATAAAAATAATATATCGTATTGATTTAGTTGGGTAGTATTAACATCTTGCGTTGTTCTGGTGACATTTTTCACTTTTGCAGCTCAGTCTCCTTGTAAAGTTTAGAAATACTCATAAACGAGTTATGCCTCTGAGGACCTTCACAAGTATATATATTTCCTCAACCTTCAATCATACATTCGTGAGCAGTTTTTAATTTCGTAGCTTCGAAAGCTCTTCTAGATTAATGTAAATGTTTATTGGGTCCTATTGTGTGCAGAAAAATATGCTTACCTGCTTGGAAATCTCATGACTTTCAGAAGGTTAAGCAATGCAAAATTATATATATATATTATTAATTATATTATTAATTAATTATATATATATAGAATCTTCGCTTCGTTGACTTTTCAAAATGTCGAATGTAATTGAAAAATAACATGCATTGCATTTTGTTTCCCAATGGAATTTCTGCTACAAACATATTTAAATATTGCAAAACGCTTTGAAAGACGACTGTTTAGCAAGAACAACAATATTTGATTGGTATAAAAAATATTAAGAAGGTAGTGAATCCGTCGTTGATGATTAACAATCTGATAGACCATCAACTTCGACTACTGATCAACATACCAATACGGTCAGAGATTTGGTGCTTAGTGATCGTTAAGGCAACTTTTTTGTTGCAGTAAAAATGGGAAAAGTTGTATTTATCATACCCTAAAGTTGCATTTATGAAAAGAAATTGCATTTATGAATTTATTTTGATACACTAAAATCTAAAATAAATAATTGGTAAAAAATTAAAAATTTATTTCTACATCATTAAATACAGAATGTAGTTGAATGGCCAATCCTTGGTCAGTAATTTCTTTAACATTGAAAAACTGCGCTCAACAGACTGATGTAGACTGACATTGTTGCATTGGACTTTTTCTGCAGTTGTGAAACAAGTGTACCACTCAAGTAACGTGGAGCAATTGCGGGATAAAGCACCTTGAGTGGGATTCCAGCCGCAGTCATATAATATGCTGTGTCGGATAGCAGAAGCGCAAAATCCTTTCGCTCAACATTCAGAGATTTTAAAACGTTATCTACAAGGAAACAACATATTGATGATCGAAACTCACTTCGCAAACTCTGCAGTCGATTACGCAAGTTTGCGCTGGATTATCATGAGTGCCAACCAATGTGTTAAAGTACTTCTTGCTATTTATTTCGCTTTCGTCTGTTAGGACGAATGCCTTCTTTCCATGAGATTCTTGTTTGATCGCAATACTTCGGCGTTCGCAAGATCATACACATGTGATTGAAGGGAGATATTCAAGGGTAAAAAATGAAATAGTAATTTCATATTAATTAATTTTAAGCTAAATTGTAAAAAGTTGCAATTATGCAAAAAGTTGCATTTATGTAGAAAGTTGCATTTATGTTGCGGTTATTACTCACTTACAATACATCCCATGTAGGAGGAATTTTGTTTGTAGTACTTTACACAAAGTGTAGAACGTGTGAAACAAAGTTGCAGTTGTTGCAAAAAGTTGACCTAGTGATCGTATTTTAACAAAAAGAGACATTTTTGAACAAGTTCCTATATAATTTGGTCCTGTTTAGCAATTTCGGACGATCATTTAAGTTTGCGACGCCTCGCTTCTTGAGTTGTTCCAAAACAACAACGTGTTGTAGTGTCTCGAGGGATGCTTTAGCAAGGCGATTCCTTTTTAAAACGCAGTATTGCCGCTAATGAAACTTGTATGCAGGATTTTGATACAGAAACAGTTCTTCAACAATCGAGGGAATGGTGCTTGAGAAATGAAGCATGACCGAAAAGTCCACGTCATAGTAGCTCAAAAAACAAGGTAATGTTGACTGTTTTCTTTGATTGTCGTTGTGTTGTGCATTATGACTTTCTACTTTGATCAATAAAGATTATTATTTGAGCGTTTTGTACCGTTTGAGTGAAGCAATTCGTCGAAAACGACTTGCATTGTGGCGAGATAACTCATAGGTTTTGCAGCACGATAGTACGATTTCTCATAATAATGCCATTATTATTCGTGTTGTTTTCACTAAGCATTTAACAAATACGTCTCCACAATCTCCATATTCACCTAATATGAAACCGTATAACTTTTTCTTATTTTCACGGGTGGAACTCCCCTTCGTGGTCGCGGTTTTGATTCCATTGATGCAATAAGAGAATATTCGATACGTTCTCTGAAGGGGTTTAAGAAAAAAACGACTAAAAGGCATATTTTGAGAATTGGAGAAGACGTTGGCCCAAGTGCATTGACGTCAGAGGAGATTAATTTGAAGGAGATGTAATAAAATGTGACTAATACATTGATACCTTTTGTTTTATCATAGTATTCCGGGTATTTTTGATAATATATATATATATATATATAAATGTTCATTGTACATAGCGAATAAACATGAAGATTCACAATAAGTCAGTCTACGAAAGGAAGAGAAATATAGAAAAACATTGTTTCATCAATAAATATTTCACTTGAAGCTATTCTTGATATTATTCTCTTTGAAATTCCATGATGTATGGAAATAATTTTTGTCTGCCGTACATGTGAAGATTTCTCTGAAACCTATTTGATAAATCACATCAGAAACTTTGCTTTTCCTTCAGCAATAAAATTAATGCATTTTTCAGAGCCGCATACCATTTTGAGATTCTTCTAAGGATAAAATATTACGTGCCACTTTCATGTCTTGCAATTTTCCTTGGAAATATGTTTTGTTGTAATGCATGTTTTCAGAAGTAATCATAATGTTTTATAAGATTTATACTACGAACTATTTCTGAGATCGAAGAAGCATCGTTTTGACCTGGTAAATACCAGTAAGATAGCAGAAGAAACGCAACATTCGAGATGCAGCATTTCTTTTGTTTTTCATTTTCGAGACAGAAAATCCTCAGATTGAAGTCGCAATCTTCTTCAAGGGTCGTAGGTCAATAATCGTGATTTACGTTCACAGGTGGCAGCACATTCGAAGAAATCAAACGCCACAAGGAACAGTTTCGACGGTCTCGCTTGGAAAAACATGTTCCCGCCAAATTGTATTTTTAGTCTGTTGGGTGTATTCGCTACAGATGCCTCTTTTCTCTCGGTCTCTCTTTCTGTGAAAATCTCTTCCTTTTCTTCAGATTTCTTTTGTTTTCTCTCTGTTTCGGGTAACGCATTTCCACGGGAGAACATTTTCTGCTGAGAAAGTCAATTTTTTATCCGTCGTCAAAGGATGTTCCAGGTCGCTTTTATCTCCTTGCCTTTCGTTCTGCTGGATGTGGAAGGGAAATACTTTTTTTTCACGCGTCGGTATCCATAGACGATATTTTATCTTTGGTAACACTGTCACACCCACCCGCGCATGCAAATTTCCCGCCTCCATGTTGATTTTTCCCCTCGCTATCTTCCCACGATGGAAGACACGTCTGCTTTACGTCATTTGATAAAATCTATTTGTGTTATTTTATTTTTCATACGTTGTACTTTTCTTTTCTGTTTGCCTGCTGCGCCAGCAACCTGTGAACTGTAGGTGTCAAATTCCAGCAAACCTTTTCTCTCTCTCTCTCTCTCTCTCTCTCTCTATATATATATATATATATATATATATATATATATATATATATATATAAATTATGTCTCACCTGATAATGAATTGCAATTTTCATAAAACGCAATAATTATCTATAAAAAACAAATGTCTGATTTCAGTTCAATTTATTAAATTTTTTTCACAAAATAAAGTAAAAAGGAGTAGATTAACCACGTAAGCTTTCCAATTCACTCATTCGAACATAAAATGACAGTGGATACTATCTAAATATTTTGATACCTTTTTGTCATAAGTACCTTAACCCATTGTTGCCTGACATTTTTCTTCCGAAGATATTTTGTGCACTGCAAGTAAATATCATGAAATCAATTGAAAAAATATTTAAAAAAAGAAAAAAAAACTAAAATTTGAGATTTTTACAGATAAAAACTCAAAAATCCCTAAAAAGGGACGCTAGGTACCAGAGGGTACATAGTTTTCCGTATGAAATATTTTTTACTTAGGATGATTATTTTTTTTAATGTATTGTTTTGGTTAAAGCGTGTTTAAAAAAGCATTTAAAGACATTAAATTGTCAGTAAATATGGCAGGTTTTTTTGCATTGTTTGGTATGGAATTCTGCATAGGGTGTGTCATGCAAATCCACTATGCACTTTATTCATGTCCGATAAACTTTTTTTCCGCAATTGGCGCAACTGACCTGAGTTTTATTAACAATTACATAATGCTTTTCCCCGTCATATCTGATGACATTTGATACTCTGGATTTTAAGGTCTTTGGTTTATCCAAAGGTCTTTCCCGTTGTAACTTCCTTTCTGTAGTACATTTCTTGAAATAGGCCAAATATACCTCTCTTATGAATTGGAGAAAGTGCAAGGGTGTTTGTTTGATGATGCACAAAGACGATATAAAAACCACGCATTTTGCATTGCAGCCTCTAATCCAAATAGTAAGAGTCCACCAAAACTTCATACTCTGGATAGAACAATAGTAACTTGTAATGTTCTAATCCATTCTGTCAGTAAACCTATGCTATAATTATATTTCTGATTTAAATTCGTTCGATCAATTTCAATTTTGTTTCCTCTGTGTTTGACTACCGTTTAGCTTTTACCACTAGGGAAACACCATGCACATTTGAAGCTATGGTTACAATATTTTTTGTAGTTCCACATAACTAGGATTACGTTGTCTCGCTGTTCATCTTACTTACACTCAAAGGTACCGATGTGTTTAAAAAGATGTAATGTCACTTATTGGGCATTTTTCAGTCCGACAGCACTGTTCCAGACACATTAAATCCTTTATTCGACAGATAATCAATTAGAGCAGAAATGAATAAACTGTCACAGCATAAGTCAATGTTGGAGTGTTCAGGTAGTTACGAAGTGACACGACAGTAGAACCTCTCATACTTAACATTTCAACAATATTTACAGTTTCTGCCCCATGTTTGCACCTGTGACGGACCTAGTACGGCAACATGCTTTCTCAATCGATAGTTGCTTCTCCTGGGGTTCCAAGCATATGGAAGTACTATATTATTTGTTCAAATCGATTTCGGAACAGTACATAACTTATTACAATCATGATGACATCAATTTCAGCAGGTCAGTAAATACGTCTTTGAAGGAAAATAACATACCCAATGCTTAAAAAAATGCTAAGGAACAAAATCAATTCCAAAGTTTTGTTAACTGACGGAATTCTACAGCAATTTCTTTATTTAATTTCTTTAAAAATCCAAAGAAAAACAATATTTAAGTTTTGCCTAAGCCTTCTAATGGTTGTTTACAACAAAATATTAAATCCCGACAAGAAACGCCAGGATCTTCCTCATGTTTGCGCATGGGAAATATACGTGCCCTTATGTACCTAGTGTCCCTTTGTAGGGACGTTTCTAAAATGCTAAAAACACCATCAAAACTTAAAACCTTATATAATTCCAAAAACTCATAAACTAAAGAATTGCATTTAGTGCCACATTAATCAAATACAGATCAATTGATTTATAAAAGATGGGAAAATCTAACCTCTCTTGACTCTACATTGCAAAAGTTTCTTTTTGTATGGAAGATGGAAATAGAAAGCCCACATCACCAACTTTACTGCCATAAGATGCTGTCATCTACTGAATATAATTGAAACAAATACTTCAACATAATTTTTGAGTTGAAAGCTGTATTTATGTTAAAGTGAGGCTCGATTTTTGAAGTGTCCCTAAAAAGAGACGCTAGGCATCTATAGGTTAAAATCTTTTGCTGGAACTGCAAAATTTAGGCTCTGGTTCTGAATCTAAGATCACAATATAATATATGATTCCATTAAAAAAATGCGCTGCATTTTATTAAGTGGCCTATTTATTCAAAGTTTTTCATCCTGTACACCAAACACGTGTGCCAGTTCTTTTCATTTTTTCTGTTGTTTAACATAAAGAGCACTGGATACATTTGTACCACATATTTGCTTGATATTATAGTGCGGTTAGGCATATCTTTTTATTCGCCGAGAGAAGTTAATTTCCTGCCAGATGAGTGACAAATAGCATTTTGTGTTCACTTCATAAGTAAACCTTTACGGCTTTAGCTAATACTTCTCATTTCAACTGGTAATAAATTTTCATCCAGCCACAATAGGCGGGCGCCAAACTGACGCCATCATTCAACAATAAGCGCATTGGATTTTCGCCAAGGTTTAGGAAGAAAAAAAAATTACAAATGACGTCAGCGAACGGTGGACGTTTCTTGGCGAGAACGCAACGCACTCCAAAGTTGTTCGAAAGAGAAATTGAACTAAAATAAATACAAATATAAGTTTCGGAATAATCTGAATTCCGGTGAAATACAAATACGTTGAGAAGAGAAAAAGAAATTCCTGAGCATAAAAATGAAACCTTTCCCGGTAACTGGAAACATCGTTTTATTATCGCTTTGAAAAGCAATACAAAATGTCAGATGACAGCGCCATTGGCGCTTTGTTATATGCGTTAAGACGTCAATGTTGCCACTTCTGTCAGAGAAATAAATTGGTGGTAGAGGGAATTGTGCTTTTAGAGCTGTCAATTCTTAAAAGGTTGAAATAACAGTAAAATAAATAAACATGAAAAAACATTCGACACCACGAATCGTTTTGGAAAAGTAAATATTTCTTTTATTTGATTTGCGAATTTTTTTTTCTAAATTCCAAAGGAAGGTTTGATTCAAATAAATTACTTAAATGTTTCAGAGATGGTTAAAAGACAGTCACATTCAGTTATAAAAAAGTAGTCTTTTCCTCAAAATATTTATCCTCTTCCTTTTTACGAGTAAAAAAGTACGAGATTTGCGACACTCAGATTTCCACTATCCTGTTTTAGCATTTGTTATTAGTAAAATTTTAGAATCATTTTTGTGTGTATAGCTTTATTAGTATAATTGAACTAAGTGCAACTAAATTTTATGGACATCAAAATTCCTTGTTAATATCAATAACAACCTTAACAGTCAAAGACGTTTGAGAAAACGTGTTTTATGAAAATTGAAAAGGAAATAGGAAAATACTCCTTTTTTAATGTAAAAATGTCTTATACGTATCTATATATTTACGCATACGAGTATATACGTATCTTACGGTTCATAAAATATAAACAAACTGTGTATTGTGAAGATTTCTGAAAAATCTGAATGTCTGTATACATTTCATTGCATTCCGATTGCAAATAAGTTTTGAAAATAATCCTAGGAACTAGCAACTACACATTTAAGGTAATTTTAAATGTCCAGTACTAAACATGACACTAGAAAGTTTATTCAAGGTAAATTATGTAAAATATGTGAATTTTAATTTCTTTTAATCCCATCATTTCATCTCTACACTAAGAATTTGAATCATAATGCTTCAATTAGGCTAAACCCTCAATTAAGCTAATGAGATCACTTAAAGCGTATGCTCTGTAGCTTATAATAAATGCAATTGAAAGCTTTTAAAGTCTTTCCCTCTGTGTTCTAATCGTGTTTATCCGTGATGATTTGAAATGTGCCATACGTGCCCTCAGAGATATAATTTAATACCATAGTCCGTAAAAGCAAGCATATTTCAAAAACATTACCATGCACTTAGTACATGTTTATGAGTAAAATATTTATATTAAACGGCTTTTCTTTCAACTACAGCAACTTGTAGTAAAACTCCAAGGAATTAATAAAATAAAACATGCTTGTGGAGTAGCCGTTGCGTCTAATAAATAATACTATGCATATAGTACATGATATATCTTCAGTAATGAAATACTGTGTTTGAATAACTATTAATTAAATAATTTTTATTAAGGATTTGTTCCCATTGTTTACACAATTTATTAAATATTATGGAATATGACATACGGGCATTTCGATCATGTGATTTGGTCAATTTCTTATTGTTTTATTTCGAAATCAATGGTAGTGATAGTTACTAACTAGTTAACGTTTTAACAGTCCGGAATGAATCCCCTATGGACCGAGGACAACGCCTCGTAAATCTCTTTGAATCACTGCCAGATGACGAAATCAATACCTGAGCTAGCATCCCACTCTTCATACTTCCCGATTGCTAATCCCTTACTCTTCCAATTTGGATACTGCTATCGGGATAAAAAAAATACAGGGGTATTACATATAAATGACTTCTCCAATTTCTTTGAGCATTTGTTGGGGGTGTAATTTAGAGTAGAAACATTATTCGATCATTTTGTTTACGAGTATGCTGATGAAAATGCGGTTAGTGTATCATGTGTACGGATGTTACAAAATTTATTTATCCTTGCCTGAAACTGTTCGATTTTTTTTTATGAAAGGGCTTCTAAGACGAATGAAGTTTCATTAACAAATCGGTTCCATTCAATAGCTTAAGCAAATGACTTCTGAAGAAATTGAACAAATCCCCTTGGAAATGTGCTCAAACGTAATGAGCAATGTCTGAGTGTTGAAGGGCAGCCAGAAGTGGTCATGCGACAGAATTAATATTTCATATATTTCTATTCATTAGAAAAACTTAGGTACAAAAATTAATTAAAATATTTAATTTAAAAGTAATTCTAAAAGAAAACGGATTGTCAAACATTTCATCTTTGATTTAAGTTGATCCTTTCGTAAAGCTGATGGATGGGCATCATGGTTCGTATAAGCATTGACGTTCAAAATATAAGAATTAAAACAAATCTTAGTTTCCCAGCATGTGTATCCATTGATAAGGAATGGTAAAATCAAGGAGTTTGGAATACTAATACGCATTTCCCCACTCCGTACTTTCGACGCGTGAAGAGTTGACCACTTGCACACAAAAACGAATCTGTTATTGTCAGTGCCACGTACCACCAGCATTTTGACAGGCGAATAAATTGGTGGCAACATGAACGTTGAAATAGGCTGTCTGAACAATGCAAGAAAAGAAACTCACGGACTTTTAGTGAACCCGAGAGCTTTTCCCTTCCAGCGTTTCCTCTTCTTATAACCAATTTCAAGTCAAGGGGTTATCCTCAAAGTATGGAACTATGATATGGAAATTTGCACGTTTGAGGCAATGTGTGTACTACAGATTGGTATATCAGTTATATTTGTATTTCAGTACTATGTACTATATATATCTCGTATTTCATATATATTTATATTTCAACTATATAGTTCCTATATTTTGAAATAAAATACTTAAATAAATTAATAAATAAACCTATTGCTTAATTATATTTCTTGATGAAATATTTAAGTATAATAATGTAGACTATCGGGTAACGTGTTAATATTATTTTAATTGCTAATAAAATTACTGTTGTGTTTAATCTTTTAGGGCTAATATATTTCTAAAATATAATATACTTTTATGTGCTGTAAAATAAAATTAAGTATTTTTCATAAGTCTGAATAAATAATTTTATTTCTCTATTTTATTTAATAGACATCCAACAAATTTGATGGAAGTAGTAAAATGGAAGAAAACAGTTTATTTATTGAATTAAGAAGCATATTAAGGAATTCAGATCTTTCATTAAGTAAAATATATTATAACAATATATTTGTTACAGAAGTTGCTACTGAAAGATTGATGAAGCAAGAGCTAAGAATAACCCATGCTCGGATTCGTGTCATAGTATGCATTTATTGCTATAACTTAGCAATAAATTTAGACGTTTGAGTTATGTACTTTTTAAATTCTATACATAATGTCCTTAATGGGGATTCACTTTAGCAGAAATTTCTGGATAAAGTATGCAAACTCCACCTTAAAGTTATATTTGAAGGTAAAAAACATTCATGTAATTCGGTTCGAATAGCATGGGCACTGTTATTCAGAACTAGGATGGAAAATAAAGATTTTCTTTACAGTATTACATAAGTACTAAACTAAAACACAGATTGATAAAATTAAACTTTAAGAATGTGTTTGAAAGCTGTTTGCTTACACTCTGAATTCTCTTGCTGTATCATGACTGAATGCTGTATTTTCATACATCTAATAAGTACACATCCTAAATTATCTGCATTCTTCAAATTGCCTTATTTAATATTATGTATACAATCGAATGTTGTCTTGATGGTTTATATATTATAAAAATATCTGTGTGCATCAGAGACATTAAGATAAGAACGTAATTACAAATTAAATTTTTCTGTAATATAAAAAAGAAAATGGCAAATATTTTCAAATTATTCATTTAAACGTGCAATAAAAATAAGAACACATTTTTATTGTATACCTATGTAATTAACAACCTAAAAATATAATGCATTGTTCTGTATATATTTATTTTTCTAAATTAATATTCCCAAAAGAATGGTAAACGACACCAACTCCTCGATCTATGCATCACGGTGAAACCTCTTCAGTGAAACACGAAAACAAAATAAAAAGTGTATGCATTATCCCAGCTCTAGTTCATCATAGACTGCCAAGGGATCCTTGCTCTTTTTAAACTCAGAAAACCACTCCGCGATAAACCCATTTCTCCGACTGTCACTCCGCATTCTGCCACAATCCTTCACACTCGGTAGGAGTGAAAAATAGTATCAATGTGATACAAAAAGCTCGAACAAAATTAAAACGACAGGTTCTAAACACAATTTATACTCTCTACTGAACCGAGACTGCGGAACACTATCTTTAAGTCTTCAGTGTCGTCTTAGAAGAACTTTTTTGACAGATAAATATATCGCAGATAACACTTCGAGATGCTTGAAACATTGGTCGTCTGTAATAAATGTCTTAAACTGAAGGAACGGCTTTAGGCGGAATCAATGGTTTCCTTTACTTTTTGCTACCTTTTCTCGTTTTAGTATTAGGTAAAAAGAGAGGATGGAAGCTTTCTTACTTAGGTTCTTGTTTTCAAACAGTTGGGTAAAAGAGAAACTAATATGTATTGCTAGTTATAAAATATCTGGCTGCATCACGAAATTTATAACTTTTACCATCGTAATTATGAGGCTTAACGTACTTCTCATCTATTCTATACATACTATATATTCTATAAAAAAGGATATATGTGTATATTCTCTACACCGCTTGATGAATCCACTCGAAATTTGGTACTCATACTTTAGAGAGCACTGCAAAATACATAGGCTCTATATTTCCTCTCTTCAGACCAATCTGTAGCTATGAAAATTGGCACACAGGTAGTCCCCTCGATGCCCCAATTTTAAAACCAAAAGTTTATTTTCCTGCAATAAATGGACATAGTCAAGAAATCAAGTTCTACAGGGTTTGTGTAAATGAGTTAACGCAGGAAAATGTCGAGGTCTTATTTTAGCTGTCGCGGTAGGAAACACGTTCTACAGGGTGTGTATATTTGAGTTAACACAAGGAAATATCGTGGTCATATTTTAGCTGTCGAGGTCATATTTGATACCCGTTCAGCGCCAGGTTATTCAGCTAGTCATGAATAAAGTAGTCCTATATAAATCAGGTAAATAGTGTGATAAATGTGACTGTTTTGCTTAATGTATCACAATTAAATCTGGATATAGGTATGATGTAATTTATCTTTCATTTAAAATTTTTTTATATCATATCTTTATTCCTAATGAATGCGAGATATGTCTTACCTTTCATTATGGATGTACAAACGCTGATAAAATCCGCTATGCACTGAGGGAAACTTCAGTTCTTAAAAATATTACACGTGCAAATGGCAATTACAGCATTGAGTTTGACAAAATCTTTGATTTGATCTGTAACCTGTAGAATGTAGTTAAAATTTATTTCGTGTGCTAGTAATTTCAGTAGACACGTACACTTTTAGAATGTGCAGAGTTAAAGGTAATAATTTATTATGCCTTCAAATTAATAGTCAAAAGGGAAATATAATAATAAAGCTTTTTTATTAAAAGTATCAAGTCAGAAGAAATGGCTTTGGGTCTCGCATTCTACATTCCAGCAGTCTGACTTCCTGCATCTACTCTCAAACTTTGATACTTCGTATAACTCTATTCAATTTAAATTTCGAATTTCTATGCATTTAACTTTGCATTTAACTTGTAAATGTAGAATTCTCTTTATATTTGCTATTTAGAACTAAATTACTTTGCATTTTTCTTATATTTTAAAGACAGTAAACAAAATGCTGTCATGTTTTCTCAGAGTTCTATATGTATTCCATTATAGATTTGTGGCGAACCTGCATAGTACTATATTTTTGGTAGTTATAGCCTCCGTTATGATCGTCAATACCCGTTGCTCTAAAATACATTAACTAAAATTACCAAATAACCAATTATCACCGTTATGAAAAATAATTTCAAATGCAACTGTTTGGGCAGAAATTAAGCCTCTACCATGAAGTTATTTTTGCCATGCAAAGTTACACTAACTTACTTTCACACGTCTTGTTCAGTTGGTGACTGGTGGCCATGATCATGAACAGGTGTCATTTCAGAAACAAGCCTGATAGCGCTTCTGAGATAAATACTAGATGGCGCTCGGAACAATCGTTACCCACTTCGATGGAGAATCCGTGATGAGCAGTTGCTTTGACAATGCGATGACAAACAATTCAGTTAACCAACAACTAACTAATACCAACACACTCCCGTCCCTAGTGTCGTGAGGAACATTTAACTACTATATTTAGTCCTGTGATAAGATATTGCTTTTATTTCTCTGTATGCTTCACCTCTTTGTTATTACTCAGTCTTCTGCCCTACTGGAACTTCACACTTGGATGATAAAGGCCGTTCTGGTTAGTCCACGATCGCACTAATCTATTGAACGACAACGTATACGGATGCATACATTGCCATGCAATGGATAATCAGTACAACTCATACCCACCGATTTTAATACAGCTGTCACGGTTTCACTTAAATGACAATATTTCTATTTAAGATTCAGTCAGTTGACTTCAGGCGCTACTAAATTCTGACATCGGAGTACTGTGTTGTGTACAGGGCCATTTAACTAATACACTACAAAACTAAATTACAATACAGTAGTTTATAATATTAGTGTAATCTATCTCCCCAGGTGCAGAATTATATTCAGTGATCTGCAACACAACTCCTAACACATTCCAACTATCTGCAGCAAAATTAAAAACAGACGTAAAACACAATTATCGGCGAAGTATGAATTACATGTTTATAATAAAACATAAAAAAGAACTAACTTACTTCATTTTTAACCAAGGCACACATCCAGATTTTGCAATTCTGTCAATAACTTTTGTAGTTAAATATTTTGTCATTGACATAGAAGATGTGTTATTTATGAAGCGTCTGTGTTAATTTGGGCGGTGTAGGGAGGTCGTTCCTTAGTTTGAAAATAAAAAAAAGGCGTAGTAAGGAGCGCGCTTTGCTGTGCAGAACATCGTAACTTTTGATTTAAAAAATGCCAAAAGTTTAATAAAAATTAAGGAAAAATTGTTCTGCAAAGACTTTGTTCTGCGACGCACGTCGCAGTCTTAAACACATTCTTCTCCTGGGCCTATCACCACAATGAAGTACTTTTTGAAAAAGAAAATTGCACTCTCTCTCACACATTTTGCTCAAGATTTATACGTACTATCTTTCTTCTTAAATGTCAAATGCTATTGACACTATCATTTAGACTTTTTGTTTATCGATCCTCTCAACTGCTCGATTGCCCTTCAAAGGTTATGTCTGAGTTTTGAAAGCAACTCTTCGGTACGTATTCGTTCCTTCAGACTGCTAGCATATAATGGTCTATTTCTGACAAAGAGGGTTTCTAATGGATATACTTGGAGCTCTAATCAAATTAACTGATATTTTACCAATTGTCAGTTTCTGGTAGAACCATTCACTTATCGTTAATGTTTTTTTTACATAATAGAGATTAAATAGCCTTTCAAAGAATTATAAAAGTACCATGCACTACAAGATATTTAAGATATTAGGTTTCAAACAAGTGCAGCATTCCTTGAAACTTTTAAGGAATTGAAAGCTTTAACATAGATGGATGTTTGTTGGTTTCTTATTTCCAGCTTTGGTTTGTGACTAGTTTACAGCAGTGCCTTTCTTCTATTATGCAATAAAAACTTTTAAATGTAAGTATATATTCCCACTTAACCTCATGCTATACGACAATAGCATTATCTGCCAAGTAAAACAACATTATAAGTTCAACAAATTCTATTAAACATCAGTTTGCCTTCAAATCCTAACTCCGAACCATCTCAAGCATTTCGTACCAACACAAACATGGATAGCTAGGCAAATTGGAAAAGCTGATGCTACACATCCTTTATTTAGCAACTACATGTACATATTGATATAGAATTTCAGGAAATACGGAACTCACTCATACGCTCATCAAAGAATTAATACTCAAATACAAGGCATGAACCCTTGGAAACGGCAACTTAATCCTGAGGTATATATATATTCCCGTTTCGTAACCGATATCGAATTGCTTGTGAAGGAAGAGGATATATTTGGTAGATCATTGATTGGATGCTATCGGGGAATGTAAGCTTTAATTTAGGAAGGATCCCATGAATGTAAAAGCTCTGTATGTCGAGTTATGTGGGATATGTGATTTAAGTACTTGTAAGCAATTGTGATTTGTCCTCTAATGAAAATGAAACGACATTCGTATATGGAATAGCCTACCGAATAGAACTCTGAGAATATTCGTTGCTGATATTCGAATGGATAAGCGCTCCAGCATATCTGAATATGCTTATGTCTCACAAACTCTAAATAATTTTAAAACTATTGTATTACATTAATACATTTTAAATCTGAATGAGAAAAATTAAATAAATCTGTATGTAATAATAGTTACATGAGTTGCCTTTAGTATCTAATATTTATATCTGCAAAATATTAGTTAATAGACGTTTAACAAAGCCTACCATTGTTTGCATGGAACGAAAAATGTGCATTATTATTTTTAGCTATACAAGTAACGGTACCTACAAGTTATTTATATCAGTCCACAATATCAATAAATCGTTGAACTTTATTTGCATAAGCAAATTGAGAGCATTCTTATACTTATTATATATATATTCCTATTGCATACTTATGTATGTAATAGTAATGAAACTCGAGAAATTATACGTATAAAGCAGTCGGCGTCTGTCTTTCTGTTTGTCTGTCCACTATACAAATCTACAATGTTTGACCAATCCATACCAAATTTGGTACACTTATACCTTGGAAACTTGCGGATAATGTAGGCTTTCTACTAACCCCGTTCTCTTTAACTTAAGCGTGCAAAGGGGGCTAAAAAAATTCGTAATTACAATAGGCTTAACATTGAGCATAAAACGAATACGTGCTACGCAGCTTAGACTATTTTACCAGCATTGGTTGAAAAAATATTAAAAAAAAACAAAACAATGAAATTGTTTTACCAGTATTGCTAGAAATCACTTTTTTTTTCATAACATTCTGCTTAAACAATTTAAAATTCTAATTATGTTTGTACTGATTTCTTTTCATAATATGAATAATAAATTAATATTTGATAAGTGAAAAATGGATATTTAAAAAACGAAATTTTTCACAAGTTACATTTTGTAATGTTACACGAGAAGCCCAAATGAAAAACTTTTATCATCATTTGCAATTCGGTATCTGGCAACGTTTTAAATAACTTTTTTATTTTATAAATTCGATGTAGAATACCTTGTAAGTACATTTGCGTTGAGACAGCGAAATATTGCAATCATATTAGAGCATTTCTAAGTTTTGTAAATTGTGTTCTTTTTTTATATAATTCATTATTGTTTATCAATATTTTTCAAACTAATAATTTAGAATTTCATTTGCATTTGTTAAGAAAAGAGAAGTAATTAGCCTGAATAATTTTCAATTAAAGTTTAACCAATTCGATCTGGATAACGGTGGGTAATTCTGCTTGTTACTTTTTTTTCCCTACTAAATTGGCATCCTTACAAATCCACGAAAATTTTTTTTTTTATTCGTTGGCAGAATATTCAATAAATTGTTTCGTTTCTTTTTATTTTTTAAATAAACAAAACAACTCAGTATGTTCAACGTATTTTAAAAAACTGAACGTTTTAAAATGTTTTTTGATAAATATGTGTAGTGCGTATAAATGCATTAAACATTTATGCCTCGGCATTTAATAAAAACTGCAAGTTACAGGTAAGAGAAATAAAACATCCAAGTTTAGGGTAAACAAAATCAATCTGTTTGAAATATGCTTCTATTTCACTTTAACGTAGTCAGAATTTTCCACTTAAATACAATAAATAAGCGAAACACAGTAAACTATGTTTTGCTACTTGGAGATTAAAGTCGTTCATCTTTTCCAAACGTAATTTATTCTGTTTTCAGGAAACACCATAAATTGACATCTTGGAGTATCTGTACTTTATGTTATTTTATATTTATGAAAGTATAATAGGGGGTAACACTAAAGAGAGAACGTTTTTAACCTGTTTCAATATTTTATTAAACAATGATATCAATAATGGTTGCCTGAATTCTAAGGTCAAGTGGCATTTTATTTTTAAGCAACAAACTAGACATTGTAATAACACTATTACGATACATTTTAATTAAATATATGTCAGTGTTTAGGGCTATAATTGGTATAAATATTGTATATTTGAGACTTTTCTTACCTGTAAAACTTAAGTATTCAGCAAGATTGAATTCGGAGTTAATATATTTTTCTGTTATAATTTTTAATTACCTTTTCAAGTCCGAATGTTAAATTTAAATAATAAATGTCCGTTTTACAAATACATAATGAGAAGCATAACATTATATTTTAGTAAAAAAAATGAATAACATTAGTATGAAATTATACACAAAATAGTTAGTTTAAAATAACTTGCGCTAAGACAAATACTGTAACCATGAATTTTGATATTTGATTAACTAAAAATATAAATCCACTTCTTTTTTTCTTTCACTGTGTAAAATTATAAACGTAAAATTTTATTTCTATGTTCCTTCTCTATCTGATTTATTCGTGTTTGGTAATGTAATGTATGATTAGGATTAGGATCACTGAATGGAAATAATGAACCGCTTTCAATTTAATAGTAAATATACAATAAAATTTGGTAAAAACACATTGAACAAATAAATTTTATCTCATGTACGTAAAATTGTTTTAACTTTAAATATAACAGTCATTTGTCTGGGATTACATATCGCAAAAAGTCATTTTCACACTCTAATTTGAGAACGAAAATTTATCACCTTTTACTATTTAAATGAAAATTATTTTGGACTATGCTTCACCGAATAATGTCCATAGAAATATTCTAACAATGAAGATATATACACAAGACATGATCATTGTTGTGTCCTAAAATAAAAAAAACCTTAAAAAAATCCTAAAAAATACTAATATAAAAAAATTATTCTATGGCTGTTTCAAAGGAAAGATATTCCAAATCATCTATCGAATGTGTATTGCTTTATTTTTCACAATGGTAAGTTTGGTAAAGACAACAAAGTGAACCATAGATCAAATCCGGTAGGAACCGGTTTCAAAGTGTGGTCTTTCTGAACAGTGTGAACAAATTATACTGATCCTTATAAGTTTTATGAGTCGATTGAGCACTGATTAATTAGAAAATATGGTATAAACTAATACAGAAATACAGCTACAAGGAATGTGATTATATCACAGCGTTTCTGCGTGGTTTTATAGATACCTTCTCTTTTCGGAGGTTACTGTATGAAACTCATTCAAGTCACGTTTTTCAAAACCTTTCTTATCTATATGAAGCCACTAAAGTCTCAGATTGTGATTGAAAAGCCAATCCCACATATTCAACTGCAGTCTTCCCGAATATCCAATAAGCTCAGGAACCCAAATATATTTCAATTCTTCACCGAATTGTTTTCGATCGAGAATATTTTTCTCCAGATGTTAGGCTGATGCAGTATTCAATTTATGGATGATTCGTTCCCATATATCAAATATGACTAATATATTCAGGAACACTGTATGAATTTTCAATTCAAAAATACGATAGCTTGTTACAGTTTTTGGACTGAATCTATTCGCTTCGTGGACTTAGGGATAGAAAATAGGTAGTTCTGGTGTAACAGAGATTAGGATAGGATAAAAGTTTTAAAAGATTATATTATTTGGTTGGGTTTTATCTATAAAATGAATATAGTTCCTAGAGACAAATTGTGGTCCGAAATATCTTTTTAAATTGGGAATCAGGATTAAATATTTTCTTCTTAAATTTTTAGTGTAGAGCAAGGATTTTTATGGATAAGCTTGCTTTTTTCATACGTAAAACACTATTTGTTTGAAGTCATCTTTTTTCAGAAACTAAATGTGTACAAATATGAATTGCAACATCTCCATTTTCCCCATCGTACATTTTAATGCATATCTGATGTTGGACCAGAAGCTATGTG